>JAQFVV010006288.1:4390708-5050216 GCA_028023455.1 Epiperipatus broadwayi
CATTTCATCATCAATCTAGTAGCCCACTTGTCTGTATTAGATTCGAATCTCATTTAAACTATAATATGTAAAATAAAACTACAATTTGCTGTCATGGCTGTCTGAACAGCATTATATATTTACATACGAAAGAACGCTATAATTAGATAGTTTTGATAGAATTATAGCGTATTATTATTAATATCGTGTTTATTTTAATAAAATACTTTTATTATGTTAAATAATGATAAGGTTCAATTTATTATTTTAATTCATATGTGGATATATAATCCAACCTATATTTGTAATGTATATAGGGGTGGCGTGATTTAAAGCATTAAAATGTGTTATATATTCAAAATGTTAAAAGATGAAAATATTTTAAAATGTTTATTTAAAAATGTTAAAAAGGTTTTCTTTCAAATGTGCCAAGAAGCCTTCTTTAAAAATTAAGATTTTTTTTTTTTAGAATTAAAATTTGGTTAGAAACAGATTCTGTCGTAAACAAGTATTTAATTAGTGACCGCACCTACCTTTGGTCAAATTAAAAAGTCATTTTAAAATCTGGCTAATCGAAATTGCGTCAGATATAAACATTTAAGTTATTTTTGGATTAAAATTGTTTATGGCAAAATAGTTTTACAAAATAACCATAAAAGTTATAACTAAAAAACTTTAATAGTTTATCAAATATTTAGGATCAAAACTACATGTTTTTAGAATTTAATTAAAATGGAATTAAGTCAAAGTTATAACACCTCAGAAACTTATCAGCATATTTGAAAGCAGAAAAAGATATAAATGGGCCATATTTTGAGCAGGAAGAAGAACTGGCTGAGATATAATACAGAGAACTGGCTGAGATATAATACGAAGAACTGGCTGAGATATAATACGGAGAACTGGCTGAGATATAATACGAAGAACTGGCTGAGATATAATACGGAGAACTGGCTGAGATATAATACGAAGAACTGGCTGAGATATAATACGGAGAACTGGCTGAGATATAATACGGAGAACTGGCTGAGATATAATACGGAGAACTGGCTGAGATATAATACGGAGAACTGACTGAGATTTATATACTGAGAGGAGACTCCATTTTGAAGCACATTTTTTATTTAAAAATCAAATCTAGTTTTGAACTGAGATGTCCGGCTAGTTTGGCCATCTTAGCTGTCACTCCGTAAGGAGGCGACGGGTTCGTTTCCATCCGACACTGTTTATAAGTAAGAATGCCACTATAACATCTACAACCTAACCGAAAAGAAGAAAAATGCCGCTATAATATCTACCATCTAAAAAAAAAAGAAGAAGGCTGCTATAATATTTACAGACCAGTTGTAAAAGAAGAGCATGCTGCAAGCCACCCATGAAACTCACCAAGCTCCAGCTCAAGCACCTAATAATACCGGTAAACCATTTTAAACTGCAGAGCTCTGTATATTTTCTGTATACTTTCTGTATATTTTATTTATAATTTCAAACTACCTTTTTAAATTCTAGTTAGCTAACTAACCACTCAATATATTTTTAATGTTAAAGCTTTTCTTTTATTGTTTTAAAAATGATTAACTTGCTTTTAAAATTTCCTTCCTTAAGAAATTAATTAATGTTTCTACTTTAAACTATTACTGCAGTCATGTCTCTAGTTATTTTTTTTTATCACATAGTTTTTAATATTTGTTATATTTACTTTATGATATGCTGACGCTTCGAAACAGCAAATACTAAATTTTAATATTTCAAGAAGAGATTAATTAAAACCTCTTCACGTAATTATTTATAATCTTATTTCTGTGCGCTGTTTCGAAACCCTCTTAAGAAAATAGTAACGACTTGCTTGTTATTATTTAATATTTTTTTTGATAATTGTTTGATTGTAAATTTTTGCAATGTGGCTTGTTTTAATGTGGTTTAAATTTTAAATACTAAGAAATAGACTAACCTTGATAAATATTTATAAGTATATTTGCTATTTAAGTTATTTATTAAACCCCATCAAATATACTTTTTCCTTCTTTTAAATACTTGTCAGTTGATCAATAACAAATTAGATTAATCTGGAACAGCAAAGATTATCTGTAATTATTCCCGTCTATAGCATATATTTTATCATGCTACCTAAGAGTTGGCTTCTATTTGATTAAGCTAATAAGCTATTGTTCTTGCCTATAGAATATAAATTTTACAGATGCTTTGCTTGGTGGGTGTGATTCATTCACTATTTTCTCGTTTTGCTGCGACATATAAATAAGATGGAGCCTCGGTTAAGCCAGCACATCTTCCTCTCATATGGTAGAGCAGTCGCGAAGCCTGAGTTTAAGACCAGGTTAGCACGTAAGTCCCCCACCTTTCTGAAATATTCGTTCCTTTTCATGCAGCTTAACGATCAGTTTTCAGGGTACCGGCATTGGTCGCTGAAACCTTTGATCTACCAATCCATCCACAGAGCGACTTTATTATTGTATTGCTGGTGCTGTAATGCATTAGTACAACCAGAGCAGCCAACTCTCCCTCCCTATTTTAGTTCTTTCAGCAATTGTCTGAGATATTCTTAAAAGTCCGGTCAATCTAAGTTATTGTGGCCCTATTTAGGCTCACTAAATAAATATAAACAGACAAGAAATGTCTACCATAAGTGTTGACCAAGGTTTAGTTAAATTATTAGTATTCAGCCACACATTAAGAGGAGTCTACACATGTTACACTATAGACATGGTGTAGTGGTAAGCTATTTATTTAAATGCCTGCATGCATTTATTATATGTAAATTCGTAAAATAAGTGTATACAAATTGTAAGATGAATAACTGCTGCGTTTATCTTATTTAAAATGTAAATTTATTTATTAATCTTACTAAAGAATCTGTCCAAACTCTTCAGCCATTAAATGCCTGCGTGCATTTTTACATGTGTAAAATTTGTAATATATATATCTTAGATAAAACTTATTATTGAAGAAATTAAACTTTAGTAAATTAACCTAGTCCACTCTCAGTTTCATTATTCAATCCAATTCTCATTATGTGATAGAATATGCATTATTAAAGATCTCCATTAAGTTAACTATTCGTTAGATACGATCAATTTGTAATTTAATTATGAGTCTCATTGTTTCTCCCTGACCTATGTCAGCCGCGAATAAAGGAGTATGCTATGTGTAATTTCAAGGTGGTCATTCATAGGATCTTGAGTCTTGGAGTACTGGCTTACAAGTTGAAGTGTTGTCGGACTTGGGATGTCACCATCCTAGTCTGGTCTGCTTCGGTCTCTTTTGCTTGAATTTTGAATTCTGTTATGCGAATGTACAAACTTGACTGTTACAATATATATATATATATATATATATATTCTGACCTTGCTCTCATGCATCTTCACTTCCAGATAATATATGATATAAAATAAAATGGGTTCTATCTCACTTAATAATTAATAACTAAAATATTCAGCATTAAAATTAAAATATTTCACTAGCTCAAATTTAAAATAAGAATAAGGTTCAGTTTATAAAAATAAATTAAATAAATATTTAATATTTTCATGAGACTTGAAGTGAAAATACAGGTGACAAGATAGATTACATTGAACCAATATCCCACAGGATACTACTTCAATGGCATAAGAACACTATCCCCCCTTTATTACTATTTCAAATAACAAAACTCATAGTATTCTTACGACTTTAATAACTTCTACTCACTAAGATTAAACTAATAATTAAGTCTTAATCTTCTATCTAATAATAATCTAGCTCAAATAAAATAATCTCAGGTTCATAAAGTTTATTCTAAGTTAATTTAAAAATACGGTAGCAAAATATGAGAAGGGATTTTATATCATAATCTAGTACACTTAAACTAATAATAATAAATAACAATAATAATATTCTTCATTGTTTAACTAATTCTGTGTATCCTTTCTTTTACTATAATTTTATTACCATGATAAAATAATGAAATAATATAATATGATATTATATCTTCATGTAATGATATAATAAATACGTGGTAGCATTTTAATAATCTGATAAACAAAATGTGTGTGGCAACTGATAGCATATAATTTAATATAATATTGTGATAACTTATTTATGACCAATAAAATAATGTAAGTTTATGATTATTTAATTATAATGAATACCAATAAAATATTTAAAATTCTTAAAATAATTCTCTACTTGTCTTTTGTGCAAAATTATATATTTGTTTCGATTATTATGCATATATCGTGTTTTCATGCAGCGATGTGGAGAAATAAATAACTCGGACACAAAATTTTTGAAATAACAAAATTTAACAAAGTTTATTACTAACAACAAATAAATAAACAATTTATTTGCACTATTTACAGTGGATATCCTTAACTCTTTTTTACTTTACAGTTTGATCTACCGAGTTATAATATATATATATATATATATAATATATATATAAAAATATATAAAAAAAATATATATATATATATATATATATATCCATATTTCAATTATATATCTTTATTTAGATTTAGGACAAAATTAAAAAAAAAATGTTACTATTTGGTTTCTCATTATGGTTAACTTATTACAAATAAATTTATCTACTTTATTAGTAACAGCATTTTATCCTTAATATTATTAAACTATCTTATTTTTTTAAAAAAATTCATACTTAGAAAACATTCCATAGAAAACAAAATTTTATAATGAGTATGGACTTCTCAAAATATTAAAAAAAATTCATCTTGCAAAGTCAAAGATGTTACACAAAATATTATCCAAAATTAAGTACTATATTTTAGTATTTATCACACAATGTTTACTAATCATAATATATTCTTCTTTAAGCCTTACTTTAGTATGATATAAGTGTAATCATTAATATATTTCTGTTAATCAATAAAACAAAAATATACTATGCATATTGTTTACATAATTTACTTTGTACTATTGTATTTTAAAATATGCAATACTTATTTTTTTTTTAAAAAAATAATACTAAAGCATTTAAAATTATTATCACTTTAAAGAAAATATCTTTGTTTAGATACCTTATTTAAAAAAAAATTTATATTTCTTTTCCGAAATAAAATTCAAAATATATTCGATGATTCTTTTCTTTCCTTAGGATACTTTGGATCTTCAATTTTAAGTTATAATATTCTGCTCCTTATAAGCAAATAAACTAATCTTATACAAAACGATAGCATAACCTTAGTACTAAATTATTTATCATTTCTCTTAAACATATCTTACTGAACGATGCAGTTACATGAAATAAAGATAGCGAAAACAGATGCATAGGATTAAGGAAGAAAGCTAGAGTATTACTCTTAACATATCTCAGAATCATGGTACAGTGTGAAGAGGTAGGGCATTTAGCTGCCTAATATCCTCTAGTACAGGGACGATGTTAAAGCTATTTCTTCCGCTTTATTAGAACATCAAATATTTAAAGAAATATAAACACTATCCAAATAAAATGTTTATCAGTCATAGGGCTTTGTTAACTATGCTGATATTCACATAAAGACTAAATATTATTTCCATTCCTTATAACATCCTATTTTTTTAAACAAATACATCATCTTGGTTTCCTGCTAACTATAGTACTTCCAAGCCACTCAACATTATTTCTCAAGATTTTTCTACATCTTACATCGATAAATAACTATCTGCATTTCCAAAACAATAAATAAAATTCATTAATAGTTAAACAATCTAGCTGTTCCACAAGAAAAGTCTGCTTGCTTCATTATTCTATATGTCTAATCATATACAATCTACTTAGACAAGATTTGAATATCCCATAACATAAAAATTTTAAAAGAATCACATAATTATTTGTTATGTTGGATTATATTACTAATAAAAAAAAATTGTCGTATGCTTATTTTCAAATCAATCCTATCTCATAATGTTTTTTTAAAATGTTGTATAAAAATGCGTTTACATTTATAATAAAAAAAAAACAACTCTTACACTTCATCCTTACAATTCATAGATGATCTAAAGAAAACAAAAAAAATATATACATTATAAATTATCAATAGTTATTATTATTACCAATAACCTTTATCTAGTCATTGTGTTCAGTAGGCTTTTCTTTATCCACTTGAGCATTGCAGATATAAAAAAAAAATTCACACCCATACACTTTATATTAAAATATTTTTAGCTAAATTATTAGATTGTTATATTCTAAAATTTTGATATTAATAAATTAATGTTTTTATGTTTTTCCTAATCTTATATAAAAATTTAGATTTAAACTAGGTTAACAAAATAAAAATAATCAAAACTATATTTACATATTTTCTTGACAATAGTTCCTGATAAGTCCAAAATGCTTATTATTTTCTCTAGAGTTTTTCAAAAATGTTCTCCTCTAAGCACGTTAAAGTTTAAAATAAAAATAATTATTAATCCATTTAGTAAAATTTATAGAAAATAATCCTTGGTTTTAGTATTTAGGATGATAATTATTAAATCATAATATTAATTAATCCCATGAAGCTTCTTAATCTTCTCTACCAATATTCTCTGCGTATCCGATGCATCAATCCATCTAATTTAACTTTAAAAATATTCGATGAACTTTTAAGTACTATTTGTATTTCCATGGATCCATCTCTTATTCAACTATATGTTCACTTTTTTATATAAGTTTCCTTCTTGATACATTTAAACTTTCGTTTGGTATTTTATATATCATTTTAAAATAAAAAAAATGTTACCTTCAGAAAGGATATAACATTTTACTCCTTTTGATATAACATATAAAATAATTCATGCAATATACAATTGTCTTATTACTATTTAAAAAAATAAATCTTGGATCAGCTTATAAATAATACGTTTCAATACATTTTTAGACTTTGAATAATGTCCGTGCTGTGTTTTTTTTTTTTTATGTACCAAAAAAGTTCTCCGGTTATGCATAAAATAAGCTGTATCAATAAATATTTCAAATATTTTTTCAGTATTACAATTTATATCCATTTTATTTCGTAGTATATCCATTTTTTACTGCGTAGTTTAGGTTAAACTTTTAGATAAAATACGACTGATAAAGGAACTTTAAAAATTTAACAAAGCATGTTAAACGAAATTATTAAAATATTTTTTAGTTTATACTCTCTTTTTTTTTCAAGTTACTTTTAAAATATTAATTAATTTTTGCAAATAAATTATGAGAAAGCACTAAAAAAAAAATTGACTAAAATAAAAATTTTAAAATACTATCTTTTAATAGTTATAATTTACCTCTCTCCGGTTTCAATACATTATTAATCTCCCCTGATAACTTAGTTCAGATCATATTTATAGTCTATAAGAATACCTATTCCTATTGGTTAATTCTTACTTTAGCTTGAGAACAAATTTACATATTTTCAATTTCAAGTAGAATTGAATTTCAAAATTAGAAATTATGACGTAATAAAATTTTAAAAATATTATTTAAAATACCACTTTTAATTCAATTATAATTTTATTAAAATTATTTAAACATTTAAAATAACTTTTAAAATAACTTTAATAACCTATTCCATTTATCTATTTTTATTTAAACAAAATATTTAATTTTAATTATATCTGTATTTGTCTTTATTACATTACTTAAAACATTACATACGATAGTTAACTTAATGTTTAATACTATTTACTTTTATGATAGGCAATAATTCTATCCAATTCTATAATATAACTTAAAATATTTTAAACTTTGTTATTAATTCAAACAAGCAGTGTGTGTGAAAGTATGCATTATACAAGTCACATGATCAATAACTTTGACAGACGATTTTTAATCTATTTCTCTGCCTAGACTAATAAAATTGATACACTTATTATATTATATTATATAATATAATTATAAAATTCGGAAGATCAATTTAGAAAATATAGAATTAAATATAATTTTCACCATCATAAACTTTATTTTAAAAATATACTATATTAATTTTGACTATTAAATATTATTACAAATTTAAACATAGCATTTATTAAATTATCAGTTTTAAACTATTAAAATCGAATTTTTAAATATACTTTTAATTATTTATAGCTGTGTTATTTAATATGGCCAGCTTTTACAACCATATGAAACAATATTTTAAGCTTTATATAACTATTTTTAAATGATTTTATATACTACGCATTCTCTTTAGCTTCAAATTGTACTTTAAAGTTATAATTGACTTAATATAATTAATAAATCAAAAGAACATATTCTAAAATTTAAAATTTTTTGTAATTGACTGTTATAAACTATTACTGACCTATAGAAAAGGGCACAATATATATATTGATAGTTTAAATAAAGTTTATAATGAAATTATTGTAAACATAGTACAGACAGTGCATGAATAAATTTTTCTACTTTTTAATTTACATTCATATTTAAATCCATTAAAGTTAATATATGCTAATGAGCACAGATTTATGCAGGAACAGACTAATATTACTAACTTGTAGAGATAGGCAATGTCATTGTCATAAAGTCTTCATTTTGTAATGTCATCAAAAAATGTTGTGATGTGTATACATCACTGTAGCTATTGAGTTTGGCTGCCATATTCTGTAATTGCGGTAACAGTAAGTAAATGGTGACATTTTCATATGTAGCAGTTGTACATATTGTTAGAGCATAAGAAGCACAATTAATGGACTTGAGAGATTGCAACCTAATACTTTATTTCTTATATATATATATATATGAATATATATATATATATATAGAACACCCAAAACTGTCTAACACTATACTAGCATATGTATATATATATATATATATATATATATATATATATATATATATCATATATATATATATATATATATATATATATATATATATATATTGATGAGTAAATAAACTGGTTTGTTAAATTTAATTTATTGTACTATTTATATAATAAACTTATTGGTATTTTCCAGTCAGTATTGTTAAGAATATTTCCAGTACTCAGCAGAATGGGGCAGATTAACAGCAGAATGAATAGTGTAGATTGACAGTGAAGAAACCTATGTAAACAAATAGTAGAATAATGCATTTTGACAGAGTGGGAAATCTTGTCTAAGTAAATATTATTGTACGTATTGATACTTATTTTTCATGGGGAAATACTTTAATAGTCTGATTATGGAGTGGACAATGTATTTGACATTAAAAGAATTTCATGTAGGCAAGCAAGATATCACTACAAAATAATAAGATTTGTGAATTATATATTTATAATGCATAAGAATGGAAAATATTGAAAGCTGCATATTTATTAATAAAATTGATAATGAAAAAGTAAAAGTAGCAAATGCTATCCTGCAAATGGCAAGTTGATTTTGCAATCCAAAATCCCCTGAAGAAATATCATTTTAGCAATTAAAGTAGTTCTTAGCTTCTTATTTTAAACCACATATGGGCAACCTCTGTGTAGATCTGGCCCTTTATGACTTTTAATCCCGCCCGCCACTAATCTATTTCAGCCATGTTTGATTCTGATTGTCAAATTTTTGGCTAGAGCCTAGCAAGAATTATGTTTGATTTTTACTTTTTGTGCAATTAAATAATTATGATGTTTAATAAATTTATATTTTATATCTTTATTTAAATCTTTTAATGATTAAAATTTAAAAACTAAAATTATTAATATTTTAAAATAGTGAAACTATATGTGAAAACGAAATTCTCAGCGATAACAAAAAAGCGTGTCTTAATTATCTGCATGGAACATATTGAAAAGGTTAGAATTGAGCTGGTATTTTTCTGCCAGCTTATATTCATACATATATATGCATATATATTCTTAAAATCGCATATGTACTATTTTATAATAAAACTTTTATTTTTTAGACTAAAATAAATAATAAAACTTCTTTTTTTTTAAAGGGAATTTTAAAAGTTCCGAAATCAATTAAATCGACATTAAAAAAAAAAAAGTGGGAAAAACAAAACATAAGATCTTGAAGTTGTTTTTTTTCATAAAAGTTTGTCTTTTGTTTTATTTCTAATTCTTAGAAATTCTTAAAGATAGAAGGAGAAAGAAAGTACAGTATAGATTTTTTGTGAATTAGCTCCATTGTTGAAACTTTGATAGTGGAGGTATTTTGTGATATCTATTATGCTCATCAGTTTGGAATGTTTCCTCAGGATTATAAGTAACATTGCAAGAAAAAAACAACAACTATAAATTAGGGGATTGTTTTTTGTTTGAGATTAATTGGAATTTTGCTTTAAATATATGTTTTTATATGCATTTTATTTTGATTCATGTGTGAATCAGATTAGATTTTTCCTAATAATGTTAACTGCTCAATCTTGAAAGCTCAATGAAAAGAATATTAGTTAAATAATTTGTACTGTATTTTTAAAAAAATTGATAATGTTTGCATTTAATTTAAGCTTTTATTTGTTCTTTATATATATATATAAAAAAGATTCGAGTGAGTTGGGAATGCTATAGGAAAAGAGAATATGTTTTTGTTTTTTTAATTAAAAGTGAATATAATAAAATGTATTAAATGTCATATCTGAGTGTCCCTGTTTAATCTGGTTTTGTAATTTAATTCAGTGTACATTTGGATGAAATAAAGTCACATAAGATTGATTACCTTTTAAAAAATATATTTGGTGATTGCCATATTTGCTTAATTTTTGAAAATTTACGTACCTAGTTAAAATGTTGTGGCACAAAATGAAATATTAGAAATTTATAACATTAAAAATATGATACATTCACAATTAATTATCATCAAAGAAACAAAAAAAAAAATTATAAAAGTTAATACATTATTTACTGTTATTAAAAAAAATATTCCCTATTGTTTTTGCAAAAGCAATTTTTGTAAAGCCAGCAATGGCATTTTCTGCTTTTTCATATCTTTCCTATGAGCAATCATTTTTAAAAGAAAATATTTTCAAAGACAATTTCCTATTAGTAATGTACTTTTTGGTTTAATAATAAATGTTTTATAAAAATATTATGTCATAATCATTAACAATTACTGTAAATCAATTTTTTTTGTCTTATTTAGCTCCTCTTAGAATTAATATTTTGAATAGTTAAGCTGACATCATATGACACTGCAAAACACATCATTTTCTCTCATCAAGATCTTTCTCATTTTGACTAGCAGTGTATGAACATGTTACAATGTGACATTTTGATAGTTGCATTGGAGTTGTGCCTTGTTCAGTGCATGTATTTATATTGTATTCTATCGAGTATAAAAATCATTTTTTTTAATTTTAATATTTACATTGAGTTTGTGCCTTGTTAATTGCCTGCATTTATATTGTTTTCTGTTCAGTATCTGCAGTGTTAAAAGACAGCTTTGTTTGACAGTTCTGAATATATAGCTTTGAAATTTAGAACAATGTCAGGGATTAACAAAAAAAAAATAAAAGTAGATACAGAGAATCATCAATTTCAAGACAGTTGGACAGACAAGTACTATTTTATTCTGAATAAAGGTTTGCCTATATGTTTTCTGTGCAATGTATCCATATCAGTCAATAAAGAATACAACTTAAAGAGACACTTTACTTCAAAACATGCGGATCACTAAAAAATTGATGGATAACTATGAAAAAATGGAATAGAGAAATTGAAGAACTTGGATACCCAGCAGAAAATGTTCACCAAGTAATAAATGCAGCATGGAAGCATTGTGAAAAACAGCTTTGTGTTAAATGAAAAAAATGCTAAGCATTCTAAATCATTTAGTGAATGAGAATTTATCAAAGAATGTCTGTTGAATGTTGCAAGTATAATATGTCCTGAAAAGAAAAAAAGATTTTGAGAATATTAGTTTGTCGAGATGTACTGTTGTCCAGTGGATAGAAATCATGGCTGATGATATCCAAAAAAATTTAAAAGAGAAGATTTCTAGATTCAAAGCATTTTCAATTGCTTTGGATGACAGCACTGATGCCTCTGATACAGCAAAACCATCAATATTTATTCAGGGAATTGATGTGGATTTAATATCACAGAAGGATTTTACTTTGGCCCTAAAACACAATTACTGGTGAAGATATATTTGAAGAAGTCAAAACAGTCTTCAAGATATTTGGGCTTAGATGGAGTTCACTATCTGGCACATTCACTGATGGAGCCCTTGCAATGGTGGGTGCATGGAAGGGATTTATTGGAATAGTTCATGAAAAAGTAATAGAATTACAGATCCATCTGATAAATTTAACAAATTTTCATTGCATTATCCACTAACAAAATATATGTGCCAAATCAATTAAATTTAGAAATGTTATGGAAGTTGTAGTAGCCAGTATTAACTTTATTAAGTCACATGTACTTAATCACTACAATTTAAGGAATATTTGGCAGACTTATTTTCAGATTATGAAAATGTGTGTCTTATTGAGTAGTGAGATGGTTGAATAAAGGTAAAAGGTTAAAATGATTTATGATCTGAGAGAAGACAGCAGATTTTATGGACATACAAGGAAAAACAATTAACTGAGTAAGAGATAATGAGTAGGGTGTTTGATTTAGCATTCCTTGTAGATATCACTGGATACCTAAATGAAAATCTTAAATTGCAAAAACCAGGACAATTGATTCATGAACTGTATGGACATGTCAGTGCTTTTTGTAATAAACTAAAATTGTTGGAAAGTCAGATAAGAGCTAAAAATTGTTACTATATTCCTACTCTAGCAACTCATAAACATATCCATTATAATTGTTATGGAAATGAACTGAAGGTATTATTAATAGAGCAATTTGATACAAGGTTAATTGACTTCCAAATAAAGACTCTATATTCATGATATTTTCTCATCCGATGGATACTAATATAAATAATGTGCCAGAAAAATTACAGATGGTACTTATTGAGATTCAAGCAGATTTAGTGCTAAAATTATACTTTAACAACATTGCTTTGATGGATTTTATAAACATTTGGTGGAAGAAAAATATAGAAAAGTAGTGCCTTTTCAAAAAGAATTTTGTCTTTTTGGCAGCACATATATGTGTGAACAGTTTTTTTTCTAGAATTAAATTTAATAAATCAAAAATTTGGAGAACAATAATGGATAAAAACCTTGAAAATTCTATGTGATTGTTCTTAAGCAGTACTCCCATCAACATTGATAGGTTCATTGTTGAAGTATAAAACTAATCCTCACATTAAATTGTTACGTCATTATTATGAAATTTATGTAGCCCTTTATCATTCACTATTATATTGTACTATTTAATTATTTGGTCCGGCCCTTGACTCGAAGACAGAAAGATAATTTGGCCCCTGAACTAGGAAAGGTTGCAGATGCCTGTTTTAAACCATTGACATCTAAGTGAGTGGTAGACATTAGATTCAAAAATAGATGACAGTGATCTCAAGAAAAATATCAAGATTATGATATGACTTTAAGAATATTATTTAAAGGATGTAATTTCAACACTGAGTTTAGTAATATGCTCTTGGATCAATTTTCTATGGGTTTATATAAATAAAGGACTAAAAATGCCAAATAAAATATATAAATGTTATTCATAAATGTATTGTATAGCATTTTATACACCCAAAGTATTAGTTTTTTCTTTATTAGTTTCTAGAGTTTATATATAAATATTTATATAAAAATTCTTTCATTATCTTCATAATTTTAAATTACTTCACTTAAAGTTTCAATTTTATAATGAGTTTTTCATTTCATTATATTTAAATTAGAATAACTAAAATTAATTGAATTATTAAAGTGGAGTAGATTCTTCTTCCACAGAGTTGCATTACATTGCAATTACACTGTTTTGACAAGTTGACAATTATATGCTCATGAAATTGAAACTAAAAGCAATTTGTAAAATGAAATTATATTTTAAACCAATATTAAAACTCTCATCATTTAATTAAAAACAAATCATATTAATTTTCTGTCTTTTGTTTTATCCCTCCCTCTTCCCTTCACAATCTTTTCTAATTACATTTTAGCTTAATAAAGAAAAATGTTTTCTTTCTTACTGTTTTAAGAAAAAAAAAAAAGAATTGCCATGAATTAGTTGATTAAAAAATTGTTTTCTATTAACTAGAAAAAAAGTTTATTAAATAATTTCAGGTTTTTATACACATAATTTAATATGTATATTATATATTTTACTATATTCATATTTTATTATATGTGATTCCTATATGAATGTGTGTGTTCAAGTTATTAAAATGATAAGTGAATAATTCTGCTTTGTAAATATATACACAATTTGTTGAAAATGAGATATAAAACATCTCAGCTTGTTTAGTTTTGTTATTAGTATTTACATTATTATTATGAGTACTGTTGTTTATTTAAAATCTTTGTGGTAGATGAAAATTAATCTCCTTTTTTTTTTGCTTGTTTTAATGTAGTTAATTTAGTTGGTCCAGTTATTACTTATATAAGGCTAAAACCTCAGTATATGTGCCTGCCTCGGGTGCTTAATTTTAGCAAGAGAGATCTCTACAAATCACAATGCAAGATTCGACTTTATAAAGAAAAGAAGGACCTCTTATCTCTCAACTTATTTTCTTAATTATATAGGCAAATCTAAAGCATTTTGATTTGAGAGCATGAAGCTAATAAATTCTTCACTGATTTAAGTACTTGATTTTTTTAGTGTGATTCCAATGTAGCATTATGCATAATTAGATTTCTTATATGTGAAATACAGAAGGTTATCAAGGATATGAAAAGTATTAGTACTTAATTCTGCTTTGTAAACATAACATTTATCAGTGGCAGCTGTAATTGTTTGGGTTTGCACTTAATACTTACATTGTTCTGAATTACTCTTTACTTATAATAGAAACAAATGAAAACTGATATCCATTTTTCTAAGTGCTTGGTATTTAGGTTTAGTTATTTAAATTGCACAGCTAGGTATATTTCAACTTTTAGATTGTTGTGTCATTCTTTTTTTTCTCAAAACATGATTTATTAACATAATATTAAATTGTTGAATTTACGTGTTATATGTAGTGATATATAAGATTGAAACTATGATTTACAATGCAGAAATTGATTTACTGAGTGAACAGAAAAACCTTGAATTGTATATGCATATATCTTGCCATTCATAGCTTCTCTTATAGTTTACTAACTAACCCCTGACTTTAATGGCAACTAGATAGATCACAGCTACCAAGAATCACATCATCTCCACCATCCAAAAAATGAGAAAGTGAAAACCTGTACTAATTCCCTGCAGCACCCACATCCCAGACCCCCACTAAGGACTGGGAACGAGGCCTTGGAGTATTTCTAAAGCTCAGACCCTCTCATCCAATGCCCCATGGCACCCAGATCTCCTCCAAAACCCAAGCTTGTAAGTCCTTCCAAGCATCAGATCCTGCCATCCAGATGGCAGATTTGAGTGCTACAGCAGCCCTGATTTGAAGTTTAAACCATAGCACTAATCAAAAATGTAAACCCCACATGCTTACAGCATATGCCATCTACAGATTATCACATAGTCTAATAGCCAACCTATGAATCACATGGATAACAAAGAGATTAAAACCACAATGCATCACATCATCTCCACTGCCCTGGAGATGAGAAAGATGAAACCCATACTAATTCCCGATAGCAATCACATCCCAGTCCCCCGTAAAAACCAGAGTTCAGTCTTCGGGAATCTTCCCAAGTTCCAGACTCTCATCTGAAGCTCATACTAGAACCGAATACACCCACATCCCAGCCCCCCTCCAAGACCAGGAAGCAAGCCCTGGGAGCTTTCCAAGCAACAGACTCTGTCCTCAAGACCACAAAGATGAGTGACACAGCCCCAATCCAATGTTCAAATCACAGTTGAATTCTTTGGGAACTTGAGTGTTGTCCATCATGTTTCATCTTCCAGACAACTTATAAAACCCGAGAAGCCTTAATTCATGAGGTCCTTAACTATTGGTAAAAATCAAATGATAAGACTAGAAGCACAATCCGTACGATGAGGTGCAACTGTTAACAATCCAATGTCATAGTAATTGCTAAATTTAAAATCATAGTGCAAATCTGCAGGTTTCCAATGCCTTGCATAAAAAATTCATTCATTACTTTTCAAGATTAAGAACTTTAATGTATATGTAGTAACCAGATTCTTGCATTATGTGTTATGCCACAATATAAGTCTAGATCTACAGAGCAATCAAAGATGGATATAGAGTAATGTATCCATTAAAATCACATATTGAATAGTAACCACCATGTTTCAGCACTGTGATAATCAATGAAAACCAGAAGCACTAATCCACAGAATCAAATGTTAAAATTATCAAATTTGTACAGTTCAGCAGTCGAGATAGAAAAAAAAAACGTTTAATATAGAATGTAAGGTTGAATAATCAAGCAACACTTGAAATCAAATGTTCAGATACAGTCTAAAACAATTCACTATAGTGGAAAAAAATCTTTTTCACAAGTCAAATCTCAGGTCTAAAATGCAATCACAAAACTGTAATGAATAATGTTGTCATTTTTAACACTTGAATGAACCATCCAAATCTGGTAAAAACGTTTTAAGAGACATAGTCAGTGATCCAGCTTCAAATGCATGGATAAAAGATAAAGCAACCCCTGAAGTAATTGATCAGGTACAATGAGAAACAATTTACTATTGTGGAAAAATTCTTTCTTTAAAAGTAAAATCTCAGGTTTAAAAAGCAAGCATTAAAGTCTAAATGAATAATGCGACTATTGCTAACAAATAAATGAGCTATCCAATTCTGGTAACAATCCCCAGAGCACCTTTTTCTCAGCTCCACCCCATATAAAAACTAGAATTCAGTTCCTCAGGGGCCCTCCCAACAATTACTCTCACTTAGTCAGCAAAGCTGCCTTGAATTAAAATATTCCCTGAAAATTCAGTCTTTCAATAGAATTCTCTAGAAAATTTACATGGCTGTCAGTTATTTTTAGCAGCACTCCAAAGAAATTTTTAATAAAGCTTACTTGTTGTCTGATGGTGCCATAATTCTTGTGTGCAAAGGAACCTAAAAGGTTACTCTGATCAATTGGAAAAAAAAATCTCTAAAATATAATTTAGGTAACTAAAACGGGGAGCCAGTAACAGAGTAAACTGGAGTCCCTGGTTCCCTCTAGTGGATTGATGCGTCATTTTTTTAGTTGGATTTCAGTATAATGGTATGCATTGCCTCTTGAGAGAATGGACTTTTGTGATGAATATTTTTTGGTTTCTGTGTTGATTTATTTTCATTACTATTTTTATCATTTGCAGTACTATATTTTTATTATTTACAAATAATACTCATGCTAGATATCTCTGTTTCTGTGGGGAAACTGAAAGTGCAGATAAAGTGGCATTTAAAAGAGATGGAATGGTAAATTTTTTTGATAAAATAAGCAAGTTGTAATTGTTTGATAGATAATAATATATAAGAAATAGTGGAATAGCTAAAATATTTTTATTTTGTTTTAACAAAAGGTAAGAGATGTTTGGGCATTAATCATAATAAGATATATTTAAAAATTGGATGTTGATTTTGTTCCAGTTAATGTGTATGGAAAATAGTGTGAATGGATGGTAAGAATTGTTAATTGCTATAGCATTATAGATTGGGATTTACGAATAGTAACATTAATTAAAAAAATTGATAGAGAGATGGAGAGCAGATATGGAAAATAAAATGAGATATATAGAAAAAAAAGGACCATTAAGAATGGATTATATTTTGAGGAAATAATATTCTGTTTAATGCTCAAAAAGGAGCTGTGATAATAAATAACAATATATATAATTTCTAGTTTATTGTCTAAGAGTGATGAACTTTTTCTCTGCCAAGGGCCATTTGGGTATAGCCTAACTATATTTGATCAAAAATGTAATTAATTTTTAATCATTAGGGATAGGTAATCTTTTAAACTACCAGGTTAATTTCAACTTTTTGTATTGAGAGCCATATTTTATGTGTGTGTGTGTGTATGAATTAAAAATAAATAACATATGACTATCATACATTTGATGACAATTTTTCTATTTCATATTTGTAACTATTCTTCAGGACATATTTATATTCTCAAATTTTGGATGCAATCTTTAATAAACTCTCCTTTAGAAAATAATTTTGAATTTCTTCTTTTTTTTTTTTTTTTGTTGTAATAAAATGTAACTTATGATCTCACAGAATTTTCTGACTTTTTTTGTACTTTTTATGAAACATGCCAATGACTTGATGGAACTCCTCAAGTTTCTATTTTAATATTTTTTCTTCCCCAACAATTTTGATCTAATTGGAATGCTTTGATAAATAGTGCTTTTTAATATTGTCTTCTTTATTAACTATTTTCTTGACCTATCAGGCATATTGATTTACTATTTATTTCTATATATAAAAAAAGATTTTTTGCTCCATTACTTTTGAAATGCATGATTTTATGTATCAATTTTTCTTATTTTATTTAGTGTAAACATCCTAATACAAAAAAATTTAAACAAAATTATTGCAAAATTATAATAATACATCCAAATTTGAGTTTTATTTTTGCTAGTATATGTTCATCTGCGAAAAGTACCTTAGATTTATTGGATCATTGCACCTATGATAGAGGCTAGAGGAGAAATAGATATTTTATATAGGTTCATTTTACATATGATTTTGAAAATGTTTAATGGGCTGAATTGAGAGCTTTTGAGAGTCGGGGTTGGCCATCAGGCTGGTGGTTCCCCACCTCTCGTCTCATTAAACGTATAACAACAATCTAATAAGTACACAAGTATTAAAACTTAATTAATAAAAGCTGTTTAATTAGTCAATAAATTGGAAATGGGAAAACGCTATAATTAATTGTATATGTGTGCACTTATATTAATAAGCAGGTAAAATAATAATAAAACAAACAAGTATTGTAATATTTTTCTAATTATTATAAAAATTTGTAATAATTATTAAAGCAAAATTGAATTTGCATTTTGTTTTTTATTATTATTAAAACTTAAAGGCATTGAAAATATACATAACCGTAGGAATTATTTAATATTTTTTCCACTGGTAGCATTTTTTTGATGACGAACATTTTTCTTTGGGAAAGGGGGTGTGCGGGTATGTTGCCTTGTAAGGGGATTTAAAATTAACATCACCGAGAATGATAAATTGACAGGTGATTATATTATTCATCATATTTTCTTGCAAAAATCTAATTTTTAAGCATCATTTAGCTTAACTGAAATATGTACACTAAGTTTTAAAGAAAGTGGGAAATAAACTGTAAAAAGAAATTGATGTTTCATAATAGTGAATTCTAAATTGCTACCTTCTTTTTTTTAAAAAAAAAATGTTTTAGTTTTCTTTAAAAGAATATTGATTATTCATAGAACAATTGAGAAGAAAAATTAGGTCATTCAAATTATTATGTTAATTTTTAATTTAATAAGAGATGAATTAATTTTTTTTGTAGGTTATTATCATTTAATTATTTAGCCATTTAATAAGAGAATATGTAAAAAAATTGTAAAATTACCGCTTTTATAAAAATATATCTATGTATTTTATTACTTTTCCATTATTTTCTTTTTTTCATTTCTTCTATAAATTCGTGCTTTTATAACATAAATTTATTAATTTGTAGAACTAAAACGAAGAAATAATTATAATTGACAATGTGTGCATTGCATGATGGGAGAAGTATGTTTGGAGATTATATATATATGTAATCATATGCAAAACCATAAAATAGTACAATTTAGATAAAATCCAAAATTTTTACCAAAATCCTTACACGACCATGGTTTCATCTACTACAAATAGACCTTCTCAAGTGAAAATCAAACTAAAAGAAGGTCTATATGTTTGTTCCTTTAGTTTGATTTTCACTTGAGAAGGTTTATTTCCATAGATGAAAACATGGTCGTGTAAGGATTTTAGTAAAAATTTTGGATTTTTTCTAGTATTGTATTGTTTTATGGTTTTGCATTTTATTTATTACTAGTATAGTGTTAGTCAGGTTTGGTTTTATATGTAATTATGTATTTATGTCTTTGTACAAATGCACTTCCAGGTAACCCTGTTATATATATATTCTATAATGTTTGCTAAAAAAAAAAATTGGTAAAATTAATGTCCTTATTTCTACATTATTTTTAATAATATTTGCTATGTTATATTTTTTATTTTCTTTTAGTACTGATAGTAAAAGGTTTTGACAGAAATTGTAGGTGGAAAGTTTAAATATTTTATAATAATTAGTAAACAAAAACTTTATATGTAATTTTTAATGAATAATGTTTACCTGCATATAAAAATTCTGGATAATTAAGCCTTCCGTTAAAAAACGATTAAAAGAAGTCAAAATAATGATTAGAGAGGAAAAATAGGAGCATCTAAAGTAGCAGAACATAGATATTTCAATTAACCTTTTAACCGCTAATTATATTATTGGTTGTATGAGGTAAAAATCAAATCTTTTAATTGGCCAACTCACAAACTGAAGACAAAGCCTATTGTTAAAACATATTCACCTATAATATTAAATTCAACTCAGATACGTTTATAAAAAGTATATTACTAATTTTTCAGGTTATGAAGAGAACGAAAGTTCTTTCAAAAATAAATTGCTATTTATTTATTCTAAAATATTCAATTTCGGCAACATAAAAGCTATAATATAAACAAAAAGGTCGACTTTTACGTTATAGAAAAGTAAATATTTCTTTTAAATATTTCTTTAATATTTTTACTAAAATCTTCAATATTTTTCGAAAATAATTTTGTTTTTTTAGTTTTTTTTTTTTAAAAACTAGTTTAATTTCTGAAATTATATTTTTTTAATACTTAAAATTGCATTCAAAATGAAAATCTCAGCGTTTTTCTTTATTTTCTTTGATCAGAGGTTTCTTTGTTCTTTCCAGCCAATCAGAATGTCTTTTTCGGCTGAGAGCTCACTAACAACCAATTACAAACGATGTTCTTTCTTTGTTTAGGTTTAAATGCATTTTTTTTTATTTTTTACTTGTAAAATAAATCGGAAGAGGGCACCATCTTACAGAACTTTTAAAAACCTATTCAAAATCTATCAAACGAATTTTTTAGCATAAGAACTGGCAGGGTTAGAGTGACGTCAGATGTCGACGAGGAGCTTCGTAAGAGACGGTTGAAGATTAACATATGTTCAATTGGGAAAACACAAGACAGGCAGGAGTAAAAATAGAAAGGAAGATTTAAAGAAAGTGCTTGCAAGACAATAACAAATAAGCTCTTATTAATCTAATATGATAATCCATAATGTTTGAATATCCTGTCCTTAAAAAGAAAACAGTACAGCGAACAGGAGGAACATTGTAGAAAAATTATTCTAAATGTTACTTTTGGCAGAGTAGCCTCGTTTATTACAGTATCATTTTAAATTTAGAAATAATAAGTCTAATGACTATCTGCTTCAGGCCTTCATCCCTAGAAATTATAGTAGAATAATGTTAATATAAATGCTTTGTATTTTATAACAAATATGTTATTATTAAAAGTTGAATGAATTTAAAAAAATATAAATAAAATTTGAATTTTTAAAAAAAAGATTTCATAATTTAATTAGATAATGAAATAGTTCTTTAGATAAAGAAATAGTTAAACACATAATTGTTAATGTTGTTTTTATTTGAGAAGAAAAGATTACTGGAAAAATTATTTAATGCATGGTATTACTTTTCCAGCTGTGAATGAAAACCAAATAAAATTCTCATTTTGAGGCAATTAGAAATTCTGACAAGTAAATGTCTCTTCTACTTAAATTTGTGCACTTATCACAACATAAAGACAATTATTAACTTTCTGACTGATTGAAGGTTATGGAATACTGTCTATTGTGCCTTCACAGTGAATATCACTGTGTGCATCAGTGTGCAGTTCGAATGAAGGCACTGTCATCTGATAGAGTCTTCAGCTATCTTGCCTAACTATATACAGCTGCTTTGATTGTGAAGAACCAATTCTCATCTGTAATAGCTCCATATGTGTAAATGTGTATATATGTTATATATAGAGTAAGTTGAAAACAAACTCTTATGAAGCTTCAAAAATACCCTCAACCTCAGACCGCGGTTTCTGCCTCTAGCGTCATCAGTGAGGTGCTAGGGAATAAAAATACTAAAACTAGTCCAGCATTTTATCAATGCCTAACTATTGAGAAGAAAATCTGAAACTTTCAGACATTTAAATGTCCAAAAATCCAGCTATCTAACTCAAATAGTCGTATGGGACTGAACTAAGTTCAGATACACCATATATTAATAGCTCTAGCAATATAAAATTGCCAAAGCATTAATAGCAAAAAACTAAAATTAAATTGATAAAAAATCAAGTCAGATGACCTAATTTTAATAAAGCTCCTATTTACAAATGTTATATATAGAGTAAGTTAAAAACAAACTCTTATGAAGCTTCAAAAATACCCTCAACCTCAGACCGCGGTTTCTGCCTCTAGCGTCATCAGTGAGGTGCTAGGGAATAAAAATACTAGAACTAGTCCAGCATTTTATCAATGCCTAACTATTGAGAAGAAAATCTGAAACTTTCAGACATTTAAATGTCCAAAAATCCAGCTATCTAACTCAAATAGCCGTATGGGACTGAACTAAGTTCAGATACACCATATATTAATAGCTCTAGCAATATAAAATTGCCAAAGCATTAATAGCAAAAAACTAAAATTAAATTGATAAAAAATCAAGTCAGATGACCTAATTTTAATAAAGCTCCTATTTACAAATGTTATATATAGAGTAAGTTAAAAACAAACTCTTATGAAGCTTCAAAAATACCCTCAACCTCAGACCGCGGTTTCTGCCTCTAGCGTCATCAGTGAGGTGCTAGGGAATAAAAATACTAGAACTAGTCCAGCATTTTATCAATGCCTAACTATTGAGAAGAAAATCTGAAACTTTCAGACATTTAAATGTCCAAAAATCCAGCTATCTAACTCAAATAGCCGTATGGGACTGAACTAAGTTCAGATACACCATATATTAATAGCTCTAGCAATATAAAATTGCCAAAGCATTAATAGCAAAAAACTAAAATTAAATTGATAAAAAATCAAGTCAGATGACCTAATTTTAATAAAGCTCCTATTTACAAATGTTATATATAGAGTAAGTTAAAAACAAACTCTTATGAAGCTTCAAAAATACCCTCAACCTCAGACCGCGGTTTCTGCCTCTAGCGTCATCAGTGAGGTGCTAGGGAATAAAAATACTAGAACTAGTCCAGCATTTTATCAATGCCTAACTATTGAGAAGAAAATCTGAAACTTTCAGACATTTAAATGTCCAAAAATCCAGCTATCTAACTCAAATAGCCGTATGGGACTGAACTAAGTTCAGATACACCATATATTAATAGCTCTAGCAATATAAAATTGCCAAAGCATTAATAGCAAAAAACTAAAATTAAATTGATAAAACAATTACATCGCGGTCTGAGGTTGAGGGTATTTTTGAAGCTTCATAAGAGTTTGTTTTCAACTTACTCTATATATAACATTTGTAAATAGGAGCTTTATTAAAATTAGGTCATCTGACTTGATTTTTTATCAATTTAATTTTAGTTTTTTGCTATTAATGCTTTGGCAATTTTATATTGCTAGAGCTATTAATATATGGTGTATCTGAACTTAGTTCAGTCCCATACGGCTATTTGAGTTAGATAGCTGGATTTTTGGACATTTAAATGTCTGAAAGTTTCAGATTTTCTTCTCAATAGTTAGGCATTGATAAAATGCTGGACTAGTTCTAGTATTTTTATTCCCTAGCACCTCACTGATGACGCTAGAGGCAGAAACCGCGGTCTGAGGTTGAGGGTATTTTTGAAGCTTCATAAGAGTTTGTTTTCAACTTACTCTATATATAACATTTGTAAATAGGAGCTTTATTAAAATTAGGTCATCTGACTTGATTTTTTATCAATTTAATGTGTATATATATATATTGAAACAGACAGATCGAAGAATCGATCTTAGTTTCATGGTTGTCATTTAAGAACGGTAATTCTAAACCACTATTTACCCGCAATGAGACTTTTTCTATTCCCAGCCACATAAATTTTAAGTTATTTATTTTGTGTTTGTTTAAAAAGAATTTAATGTAAAGAGTATGTGTATAAATGTCACAAATCATGATAAATAACATTCATGTGTGTGTGGTTTGTGGATTTATATTAGCTCAATTTAAAAGTTTCAATTGCGTGTATATTTTCTTTAAATTTAAATTTTGCAAATTATACAAAGTCATTTAAAAATGCTGATCAAAAGTCACATTCCTTTGATCAGTATTTTTAATCAAAATCTTACTTGTACAAATGTATAGGATAATTAGTTTGTACTTCGATAAATTAAGATAATGAATTTATATTTTTGTATTCACGAATTCCGATGTAATTGTTTTGTCAATTTAGAATCATGTATTAAATTTAAAAATAAATGAAAACCGAACGTAGAACTCTTATCAAGAAAGGCAAAGGCTATTGTATAGTCAAACATTAGATATTGCTGGAGGCCAGAAAATCAAAGGAGGCGGAGTTATGAACAAAAACTAGGCAGAAAGGTCAACCGTAGCCATCTTAAATATATATAGACACTCTAACTTTTGACTTGGCTGTGCTTAGATCGTCTCAAGCTACAGCAAAGTACTTGTTCCAGAGAAATCACTTCAACAGTTATTAAGAAGTTGCCCGGTAAACTGCAATCATGATGGGCTGAGTCCAAGAAGCTGATTCCTGTTCTGCCAATTTAAATCTTTCATACCGCTGATCTGTAATGTTTTCCGTGCTTCCAGTCTTCCAAATTCCAACATTTAAATTAACCATGCCGTTCTAAGAAATTCAAAATGCGCGCCTACGTTCTTCATACATATCACCACAAGAAGAAAAGCCGGATGAAGAAAGAATGGTAACTTTTGTTACATGAACTTTTTAACTTTCCTCTGAGCTTAATAATTGTATATTTAATCTGTTAATCTAAGTAGTTGCATGTAAATTTCTTGTTTTCCATTTGAAAATGTTACACTAAAACCTGTCAGTAAATTTCTTCTCTAATATTTCTGTGCTCTAGTCTTTAGATAATCATTATTAAGATTTGTGCCTACTAATAATCCATTTGTGAATACATTTATATTTTACTATTACTTATTTTACAAACAAAACGATGCCAATAATAATATTTCTCAACTCTAATTAAAGTCAGTAAAGTTTATCTCATAATATTTATTATATTCATTTTAAAAGTAATTTCCTTTTATCGAACTAAAAATTGTTTCATTTATGTTGAGTTGAGAAATATTCAAATATTTTTGTTGTTTCTTTTACTTCGTTATAATATTTTAATCTATACTCCAAATCTCAATACTTAAAATAGTCTAAAATTTTATTATAATTTTTTATATATTATTATGGAGTAAGAATAATAAGTGAATATTTTTGCTATTATTACCTTCCGAACAATCTGGGGAGTTATGGGTTTCGGAGTGAAATTAATTAATTATTACTTTTGCGATCGTTTGATTTCGCCAGTTTTATTTAATAGTTATATCGGACTGTTGCATAGAAAATGTTTCGGAGAGACAAGGTTTTATATAATTTCGTTTTAAAATCCACTTCCGACCACTCTTCCTCGATGTTACTGTGGCAATGCCTTTACCTTCGCTTAAGTTGGCGTCTCGTTTTACTACCACATGGAGAGAAAGAAATTCTTCTCCAGGTAATCTCTTGGATCACCGGGGTTCGAAAATGATCCCGGCTGGTTGTAGTGTCCCGGATCTACTTGGGGGCATTAAGACTTGTCAAAGTACAAGCCGCCCGGTATTCCGTCAATGCACCGCAAGTTATTATTTGTAGTATACCTTAATTCCTGCAACCATCAGTACATCAGTATTATATATTATATTTTTATATAAAGCCGCTTCCCATTTATCCGTATACGCAATGGTTTGAATCTATTAAATAAAACAATTTAATATAAAATAGTAGTTAAATATTTTAAATGCTCCAGTTACTCTGATTCTCATATCGACCTATACAACCAGTTAAAACACATAAATATTGGCATGAGTTTTGTTAAGCAGTCTAAACCGATTATTAATGACTAGCAGCAATTTATTATAAAATACATATGAAAGTTTTACCGTACCTGTAAATGATATTATTCAATGCTTTCCATAATTTATTAAAAAAAAAATTATCTAATCTAATTTTGTCTCTCTTGCATTATTACTCTCGAAATCTAGTTAATCACCTGCTGTCTGTATTGACAACTTAAATATATACATCAAATTATTAGCCGTACCAATATCCCGAATATAAGATATCTATGAAATAGCTGATTGTAGATAATTTAGTCTGTGTTTTTTCGATGAGCTAGTAAAGGGAAAACCCCGTACCGTTGTGATGTTGTCATCGGTTAGTCATGCCAGGGTTTTGGGTTTGAATTTAGTTTGCATTTTGGAATTTATTCCTAGACGTGGACTGGGTTTGAATTCGGATTACTGTGTGTGACTAAGCATGGTGGTTTTTACCGGTACAATATATATATTAATCTAGCATAATATGACATCAGTTGCCTCCATTTTCTTTTAATTCAGGTAATCACTCCATCTATTATCATCTCCTATAGCAATAAATCCAAATCTTTATCAGACTCGCAATTCTATCAGGGATGCTAATGATATCTGTTTGTTCTCTCATCCAAAATATTTCACTTTCCATCCATTCTTGTTCTTATTAATATACATCTCTTCATATCTTGTTGAGTCTGAAAAACTGAATTGCTCTTCTGCTAAACATCCAATGTCACATCTACGAGTAAAAACTGATAAAAAAGACTTCTATTTAAAATCTTTCTTTGAAATCATAAAGGCATATTTCATTTTTAATAATAAAGTATTTCTCTTAAAAGCACTCCATCCAAATTTAACTCTATGATTAATTTATCTATTACATTTTAATCTGTATTTATAATCTGAATCAAGATAATTGAAGTTAATTTCTTTTAATCCGTGATTGTGAATCTTTATCTTTTTCTGAGAAAATCCATTGAACTTTATTTTAGTTTTGTACATAGTTTAAACAATACTCTTTGTGTGCTCAATAAATTAATTACTACTCTTTTTTAGTTTTTTTAGTATTTATTTTTTAATCTTGCTTTCTTACTTTAATCTGATAGATTTTGAAAAAACTCTGCACCATTATTTGCTAAAAGAATCATATCATCTGTAAAATGCAGATGACTTAAGTAATCCTGCAAATAGATATAGTCTTATTACCAACACCACAACTAGGAAAGTACAATTAGATTTTTAAACAAAATATCAAAATGTAAATATATTTTTACTTACAAAAATAATAGAATTATATTGCATATTAAAGAAGTTCAATCAGTTATGCAAGAGGTTGTAAAGATCAACTTTGAGTCAGGAACATTTTGTTCCTGAGTCTGTCTCTGAATTTACTAAATGGTACTGGCAAATTAATAATATCTCATTTAACGTTAGGCACTTTTTTACAATTCATGCAATCGTTTTTCACTTGAAAATGAACTAGGCTTGTAGATAAGGAAATAAGTAGGCATCATCAAGACCACCTGGGTTTGCAATTAGGAGATATTTACACTCTCTTTATATATATACATTTATATACATATTTATGACAGTATAGGATACAATGAAGACCTACCGTTAGATAAAATTTTAAAAGAATAAATTAAGTCAAGATTTTATATTTTCCATGTTCTTTTAAAAAAAAAAGTTTACTTCAAAATAATATTTCTAATTTATTTTTGAAAAATTTACACAACTTTTTCAAAGCATTATTTCCTGGTTAGGGTGTAATTTAAATATTTTATTATTAAAAGTTAAAAATCGTATTTGAGGCTTTTCCCGTGTCATAAATTTCACTTCACATTCAGCATGTTAAAAATGATAATGTAACAGTCATTTTTTGTAGTGTAAAAGTAATGTTTTTTAAAAATATATATTACAACTACATCCACACATTTCAGACCAATTTATTTCACTGGAGTTTCTTTTTTTTATATATAATATAATATTTTAATGTCAATTTTGATAGTGTTGTTAGTTGTTGCTTTTTTTTTTTTTTTTGTGCTTCTAATTGTTTTAAAGAGTTTTTTTTGTTGTCTTGTTATGTATGATGAATATCCTCTACGTATTTAATCCCTATTATTAATTTATAAATGTAATTTATTATTTTTAAATGATTTCTTCCTAAACATTTTAAAATATTTATAATTGATAAATTGGTCAGTATTAGTGGAATAATAAATCATATGCCTGTTAATGAAATTGCAGATTTTGATATCAACTGTCAGTATTAATTTCTATTTTTTTGACAGCATGCAATTTAGATTTTATTTTTTTAAATAAGTTTTTATGCAATACCATTCACCACATATGAAGTTTATTTAAAAATTTATTTTAATGAATTTTATTCAGGAAAATGCTCATTTTTTTCTTCCCATCATCAATACTATCATTGGTTATTTTCTGTCAGCTGTAAAATGATTTATATAATTTTAACATTTAAGTTTCTTTTATTAAAAGTTATAAAGCATTATGTGTGTATGTGTGTAAATATATAGTAGAAGGATTTTATGATACAATATTACATCCACTTGCCATACTTGAGACCTAGATTCAAATTTCAGAATGAGTAAATTTGAAATATTTTTCAACATTCTTTGATATTTTTTTTAAGTAGTTGGCCTATGATCCCAATTAACCATCTAATATTGGTCAATAAATAGCTATCTAGTGGTCAAATAAGAACAAGAAAATGTTCAAATCCACACTCCCTGGCAATTTGCAAACCTGGTGGATATTATTTTTTCCTGCACTTTTTATCTATAGATGGTTGTTGGGAAGTTTGTTTTGTTTAATATATAAATTAATGTTACTTTTTACAGTATACTATATATAATATTTTCACATTATAATAGAAGCACAACTTAGTAATATTAATCCACAAATTCAGTTGATAATAATTAAAATCTTAACATATTTAGAAATATTTTTGATTTTTAGATTGTAATTATTATTATTTTTTTTTTTTAAATGCTATGACATTTAAAAAAAATAACAATAATAATAATTAAAATCTAAAAATCCAAAATATTTCTAAATATGTTATTATTATTACTGCTATTTATTTATGCTCTCATTATAATTTAATTATATTATATCATCATCATTTTCAAACATTATTTATCCACTAGCAGAGTGACAGTCTCTTCATAGTTTAATTCTGTTTTTCTGATATCTAGTCTCTTTTATTCCCATCACACCACCAAATTTCCTTATTTTATCTGTGCTTGTTTTTTCTAGATCTTTTACAATCTCTTGGAATTCAGTTTAATACTCCAACAGTTCACATATTATTATTTCTTTTAGCATTATCAGCTTAGCTCCATTTCAGTCTTTTAATTCTTCTGATGATGTCAATGAAATCTGTTGTTTTATCATCAGTGTGTTTTATTTTTAATCTCTTATTATTACTGCAGTCATACGTCTCTCCATACTTGGTTGAGTGATCTGAAGTCTCTGAATTGCTCTTTTGATGCATCCAAAGTTTTAGATCCATAAGTAAGAACTGATAAAACATGTCTATTAAAAAGTTTCCTTTTCAAACCCATAGGCATTTTCCTATTAATATTAAATTCTTCTTAAAAGCAGTCCATACAAGTTTAATTCTATAATTAATTCCATTCATTATCTTCCAGTTATCTGACATTGTTAACTTCTTGTAATTTGTGATTATCAATCTTTATTATCTTTCTCGTTTTAGCATTTATTTTTTGTCCTACTTTTTTACTTTCACCTGATCACTCTTGCAATACTTTGAGTCCTAAAACATTATTTGCAAAAAACAACCATATTATTTGCAAAATCTAATAATTTAGTCAAGCATTGGTGGTTGAGAGGTCAGCGACAGCTGCTTTACAAGCAGTTGTCCCAGGTTAGCGGATTCATTTCTCAGCTGATGCTCTGACACATGAGAAAAAATTTAAATAATCTCCATTTACTTTTTTACTGCCTTAGCTTTTTATTTTAATCCACAAAATATTTTCTTTAAAACAGTTGCAAAACATTTTGAAGATATGGAATTAACTTGCCATAGATCCTTTTCATTATTCATCTTCTTAGTATCACCATGCAATCTAAACAAAAAAATATTTTTCAAAATGTAACGGTATTCTGGATCTATATCTTGATGAGACATTGCTTTAATTAGTGTAGAAATATTTATAGGATCAAATAGCTTTTCATAATCTAAAAATCCAAAGGAAAATTGCAACTCTTGTTCATTGTTCCATTTTATAATTTCTGTTTGGATGTGATCTTCTGTGCTAAAATCACTTTTAAATCCAGCTTCTTCTCTTTGATTGGTTAAAATTCAAAGTTTACTGCAAATAGGTTGTAATTATCTTGGTAAAAATTTTATATAGAACTGATAAAAAACTGAGAGATGTATATTTTATAAGATCTTCTTTGTCATATTTTTTGAATATCAGTAATACTACTGCATTCTTCAAATCATCTAGTACATCTTTATCACAGAGGCTAAACTCTATACAGTAGTGCAAGCCAGAGTAATCAATAGATGCAAGAAGGTTTGTGCATAAAATCCCTATCCAGTGCATCTATTGATTACTCTGGCTTAGCCTCCGTGTAAACAGCTTGTGTAAACTTAAGAAATGGTGATCATATGATGTTTAATGGTTTACATCTTTATCGTTTAAATGTTTGATATTTAACCTTGCTAACAATTTTTATATTATTTAACCTGTTTTTTTTTTTTTTTAAGATATTGATCACAATTTCATCATTTCCTGTTTTTTTTTCTTTTTTTTTTTACAGATTTAATTGCATACTTTCTCAAATTCCACTATCTTAATAAAAATATTAAGATAGAAGCAACCAAATATAAAATCTAGATCTGCTTTTTACAATTTTTTTTAATTATGTGCTCTGTTAGAAATACATTTAATGGCTTTAAAATCATTTTATAATTGTTTACCAATTTTATTTTGTTTTTATAATTGATTATCAAAATAATAAGTGTATTTTATGTTGATACTACATAATGTTTCTTATATAACTTTATTCTTGTTTATTATATGCATAGTCTTAGAGATGAGTAATTGTTTTACTGAAAATTTCCTGAACATTTAATTAAATCAGGGGTGGGTAAATAGTGACCCGAGGGCCACATGTGCCCTCTAACAGTTTTTATGCAGCTCTCCAAGACAATCAGGAAAATCCATCTTGAACTGTGATTTTCTTCCTGTGCATGACTGAAGTTCATCTCTTATTTTCCACTAGGATGGCCACATCAATACACATGCACAGTGTAGATACTATGTGCAGGGCTTTTCCAGTTGATCTACTTAATTTCAATTTTGTCTTTGCATTAGCAAATATATACATTTTCAACTTTAGTGAAACCATGAACCCTCAAAAAAAATCAGTGATGAATGTCATGTGTTTAATGAAGAATGAACAAACAAATATTTGTTTGGTAATACAGGGAATAAAACAGTGTGTTTATTGCATCATGAAAAAAGGTGCAGCCCTCCACTAACCTTCACTTTTACAAAGTGGCCCCCGATGTGGCCCTCCACCAACCTCTGTGGCCCTCGAGCCAAAACAATTGCCCACCCCTGAATTAAATGAAAGTAGGTTAGAGCTATATAATTGTCTATGAGTATGGGTGTGTTTTATTTTAGAATTGTAAGTGATCATATTTTGAATGCTTTAGTGAGATCATGGGTTACAACTTTTGTTCTTAATTTTAGATATAATTGAACTTATTCAATCCCGTTTGATTGATCAAACAAAAACTCGTCGCCAGATCATGAGACAGATGGTTGCACAAGGTCTTATTAATTCTGCCAAAGATATCAAAGTGGAAAAATTTGGAACCAAGTAAGTTTCGTTTTTTTCTTGAAAAAAAAGTATATGGATATATATTGACCCAAATATTTTCATGGGGGTAAAAGATATCAAACTATTTTTTCAAATTCTCTCATGTTTAAGAATAGGCAAGAGACAGTCATTTACTATGATTATTTATCTCTTTCAATGCAATAGGCATTATTGTTGTGAACAAAGTAACTGGTTTTTTAACTAATATGGTTACTTTTGAAAAAAAAAGTAACTAGTTTTTTAATCCACTTGTTAATTGTTTTCCCATCTCCTTGTATGGGAAAGTGAAATGATATTTGACATATATATATGCACACACATATTTGGTTTTTTAATTAATAGAAAAAATTTTTTTTAGTTACTTAGTTTCTTATTCAGAACTGTATTTTATCCAGTAATATGTTGCTGTAGAAACTATACATATGTTAAACATTTGATGAACTTATTTTAGAAACAATTTAAACAAGTATTATTTTATATAGAGCAATAAAAGTATTTATTTATTTTAGCTAATTTTATTCTAATTCCTTAAAAATAGAATGCTTTTTCTTCATCTGTTTGACTTGAAATTGGTATTTTTATATGTTCATAAGCACACATGGTAGAAATATAATTATATATGTATATAATTATTTTATAATGATCTTCATGGAATTTTTTTGTGATTACATGTGTTTAATTTAAAACATTTCATGTTCTTCCAAAGAATCACATTAAAGTAGGAAGTTTTCACAGTCACTGGAAAATATATCTCGTTCCTTACATTATTGATCTGTTTATTTTGCATTTTATCTCTTTATTTTTCTGTTGTTACTAAAAGTAAAGCATTATGGCTCAATTTGTTTTATTGCATATTTTATTATTTTAGTGATACTCTAGTTATACATTTAATTTTAATGTTTATTTATTTCTGCCTAAATTATTTTTGATTCACAAGGAGTAATATCCATAAAATTGTAGAATTTTTGTATTTTTTTTTTTTAAACTTTTTTTTTTTTTGTTCTTTGTATGACGAATTTTAAATTAAAGTCTGCCCATACTTAATGTAACTTTTCCTAGTGTTTTATTTTATTTTAAAACAAACTTTGTGTGACTCTGCATTAACAGTAGCAATTCACTTTATATAACACTAGTGGAGCCATCCATATATTAGTAAGAATAAATTAGTCTAATATTTATTACTATCGTTGATGCAGATATTAAATCTAAACTAAGAGAGCTTTGTGACTTTTTGTTATGGTGTATACTATACTTTTCATTAATGAGTCAAAAATTATTTATAGTAACTGAATAATGGAGGATACAATATTGATCTCACATCAATCTATGTAAGTATGTAAAAAAATTTGCTTGAATTTAAATTTTAAGGTATTAAAATTTTCATGGCATTAACTTCAATTGTGACATGACAGGGCTTCTGGATGATATATATATATAGACACACACACGCATATATATATATATATATAATTAAAAGGGAATTGAACCAAGATTTTCAATCCCCTCTCAGATATCCATTTCATCTTATACAACTGACACATATGACAATCTACATGTGAAAAAGTAGAACGATTTGAACCCAGAATTTCAAGCTTCCTTCTGTCATCCATTCCACCTATATAACTGATACACATGACCATGTACACATGAAAAAATAAGCATAATGTGATAAAGATAAATCTTTTCCACATCAGTCATCAATCCCATCTTATGCAACCAATACACCTGACCATATATATGTCAAAAAAAATTTTTTTTGCATGTTTGTTTATCTTTTTTCACATATATGTGGTTATGTATATTGATTGTGTAAGATGGAATGCATGACTTTAGGGAGTTTGGAAGTCTGTGTTCAAATCCTTTCTAATTAAGATGGATTGGATGACAGATTAGAGCATGAAAGTCTGGATTTTTTTTTTTACACGTATGTGGTCAAGTGTATTGGTTGTATAAGATGGAATGGATGACTAAAAGGACATTGAAAGTCTGTGTTTAAAATCCTTTGTAATTAAGATGGATATGGATGACTTTCCATCTAGCTCAAGTATACATACTAGAATTTAAAAAATTATATATATGCAACTGAGAAAGCTCCACGTACTAGCCTGGGGAAATGATTACCCCTGTCATTTGGTTTATATGGATTACTTTTATTTATATTGATAATACTGTGTTAAAAGGATGTAGAATAGATTTGCAGTTTACTTTATTTCACTGAAATTGTTATACAATTTACTATTAAGAGATCAGTCAATGGTACTTTATTTACAAGTTATTTATAACTTTAGAATTTATAATCTGAATATTCACATTGCTAAACTGGAAATAATTTATGAATTATCTATTCAAAAATATCTAACAATTCAGATAATCAAATCCCCTGTAATATATATTTAGCACTTTTGACATTATGTTTAAATAACTATCCAGTAAACCCCATCTCATACAATAGTTTTCTGGATTATAACATCAATTTTTAATTTGTAGCTGAGACAATTATTTTTCTAACATAATGAATAAGTGTTTTCTATATAAATGCCAATATTAAGACTGCTCAGATATTACAGCATTAAATTATCATCATGGAATATTATGTTAGTACACCAATGTTTACAATGCTAAATAAAAAAAATTGAAAATAAAATTGGTTGCAATGTTTTATAAATATACATATTATATATGTTAAGCAAAGATCTGTTTAATAACTATTCAAAGTAAACTGCAGCAAATACATCATCAGGAGAGTCATTTACTAGTTAGTGTGTAGTTTGCTTTCCTTTTTTCCATTAATATGCCAATTAGTAGGTGAATTGGGAATTGGAATCAACTAATGGCGAGCTTATTGAAAAAAAAGTAAGAGATTGCATAGAAATTCTCATTTAATAATGTTTTTACAATCTTCTTATGAAGTGGATGATAGAAGGAAAATCAAATAGATACTTAAGCAAATGGTTCAAAATGTGAAGGAAATTGGGAATTATGGAAAATTCAATGATAAATTGTGAAGAATGGAATTTAAATATTAGTTAGCATTAAAATAAGATTTGATTGATAATACAATGAGGAAAAAAATATCTAACTTGTTAAAAGAGTAATGTCTAATTTAAAATCTGGATCAGAGATTTTTGCAAATTGAACATCTTTCTCTAGTGACATAATCACTTTGTAATGTAATAAATTTGTATTGTTGATTGATTGTAAGCATTTAACAAGTTATTAGTAAAAATAATGTGTTTTTGTTACAGTACTGTTTGCTACATTGTCCAATATTTTCTCCTTTTTTGTATTGCTAATATATTATATTGAATAAATCTGTGGAAACAAAATTTTGTTTTACACTTTTTATAATGCTTCTAATTCAATTATTTGACAGTTTTGACTTCTTGTAATCCTCTTCAGAATTGTAAAATACAGTTGCTTTTCAATATTTTCTGTTTGTATGCGTAAACATACAATAATCTTATATTTTAAAATATATATAATTAAAGATAACAAAGTGTTGTATATATTGAACCAGATGCTTTATCCACTTCAAAAGTACGATTGCAAAATTGAAATTAACTTTTATATTTATAAAGTTTTCAAAGAAAACTATTTAAATGTTTTGTATATTATAGCACACATACCGTTTATATTTTAAAATTCTGTAGATTTTAGTTTAAAATATTTTTTTTGATGCTTGGTTTTTTTCTTCTTTATAATAATTAAAGGCAAGCAAAGTTTCATTTTGTTTTGTTGGTTTTAATCTTTTTTTTTAAAAAAGCTTATTTTTTCATTTATTTTTTTAAAAAAATTAATTTTGAATAAGATAAGAGCCTTGTTCAAATGTTGTTTTTTTAATTAAGATTAGTCGGGAGATAGATTTACCCTGGTCAGAAACTTTTAATTAAAGATTATGCAGGAGATAACAGTTCATATGAATAGCCACAGGTTTCTGACTGATTATTATTCTGCTGATTATTAATATTCTTTTTTATTATTCTGTTAGTGATATCTATTTGGATTGCTGTGCTGCCTTATATTTTAAAGATTGCTGTTTGCATCTTTATATCACATTTGCTAATATTATATTTTTGCTGTCTGCTGATAAGAAATTCTGCTATCATTACTGATTACTATTTGCTAAATAGTGATCATCCTTGCAAAGTGCCAAAACTACATGCCATGAGAAATCTTTTTACAGTATGCAGTGCTAAATATTTCCGAAGATGAACCCCAGAGTTCCATCATTATGATTTTAAGAACAATGATCTAATTGCCTAATCCAGTACTGATCTTACATATTACCTTTTTTCTCCTGACCAAAGAAATAGAAATCAAATCATTGTGATGAACCCTGGGTAGGAATGTACATATCCTGCTGGAAGTAATCAGTCAGATCTAATATTATGCCTTGAGGTAAACTTAGATTTTCATATTATAACCAGGGCTTAAACCTCTATATTAAAAGTCTCAGCTTAATCTAAAAAGAAATCTCTATAATATATTTTGCATACTCATTTAAATATCTTTAGTTATTTTCTTATGTACTTTATTTATAGTGTGTATTGGAGTCTTAGTTTTAAGATTTTATATTTTTAATTTTATTTATCTGAGAGTGTATTGCAAGTTTCTGTTTTATATACTTCATATTTTCTTTTTTCTTTATATTACAACCCTTGATAAATACTTGAGTGAATATTAATAGTTTTCTTTTAACTCTCTTATTCTTTCATTAAACGTAATTTAAACAATCTTTGTTTGCATTTCCTGCAGACCAAAAATCTTTTGGCTAGCGGTTTAACAAGTATATTGTTCTGTTTTTTTTTTAGTCAGTAGAGATTTTGGTTTTCCTCTGTTTCAGATTACATAATATCATAATTTTTTATATCAGAATCAACCTTGATGATCTTGAACATGGTCATTCATCGGTATTTGCAGACATTTAACATCCATAGTTCCAATGTTTTTTTCAGGCTAAGGAAAGCTCTATTCTGTGCTGTTTTGTTGCATTCCATACAAGACCCCTTTGTTTTGAAATCTCTAAATAAGGAAACTGGAATTTTTTTATTTTTATAAATTGGTAGCAGGAACATATCATAATTCATTTTTTATTCTTAGGTGAAAAAATGAACTTTATGATGCCAATACTCTCATACACTCTCTGATGAATCTGCCAAGAAATCTAAGTCAAACTTTCATATTTTTGTTTACCTGAGATTGCATTTTTTGAATTTAATAAACTTTAAAATTATTTAGGCTAACATTTGTCTTTGTGTTCTTTTCTCAATTGTCTGAATAATGTTAAAGATCTCTTTCTCTCCCTGGGTCTAGCTGGTAGCATTCATTGTCAGCATTAACTCTTGATCACTGTAAATTAAAATTTCTAGGTCATTAGTAACATAGTGGCTCCCTTGGTGATTAAAAGAAAATAGAAGTGTCCGGTACAATATATATCATAAAAGTGTATAAAAATAGCAATATATGGTTATTGTATTTTATAGCTCAGAATAAAATTATTAGAGAGGTGAAATTGTCAGAATTGTTGCGAAAAGTTTAAAAAAGAAGAGACTTTTTTTAGAGATTTATTCTTTGACAAATGACTCAGAAGAATAATAAAACTGTATTCAGCATAAACACCTTCAATGAATATTCAAAAAGTGTATTTGTTACAACAGTATCATAAATATATACCCTATTTACATTTTAAAAATAATCTCAATGTTAATTAATTTGATTGGGAGGACATGGTAGAGAATAGAATGCAATGGAGCATTACAATTAGACAAGGTGTTGAAAGCTTTCAGGAAGAAAATTTTGCTGCAAAAAGAATTTTAAAAATTACACATTACAAATGGTTAAGCAAGCAGACATAAGAACCAGGATATAAACTCTGTGATTTATAGATTGGTTTGTATATTCCTTACAAAACTTCTCTAGATTTTTGTCACTTTTCCCTTTATTTTTTTTATTTTTTTTATGAAACAGAATGGTCAATATTTGTTTATACATGATAGCTACTGATAATGGTGACAATAACATTCAACCCTTACACTATCAATAATCAATCAATAATCTCAGCTTGTGCCATAGGCAACCTTTTTAACAATAAAGGTGATACTGCCTTTATCTGTGGTCTTATGTGTTTATATAGGTATTAAAGATTGCAATTTGATCAGGGAGTATGAGATTAATAATGCAAAGAATTTTAAACAAATCTCATTAATCAGATAAATATAACCTGTTCTGAAAGCAGACTAATAAATAGTCAATTATAACTTTCAAATTCCATAGAAAATATATATTTACTAAGATCTTTAATGATATATAAACATATGAGCCCATAGATAAAGGTGACATCCTTTTTATTGTTAAAAATGTTGCCTTGGCTACAAGATGAGATTGTTGTAGCTTAAGGGTTGATTGTTATCATCTATATTTTTAAACTTATTAATGCCTTGAGAAACTGGCTTTATTGTCTTAATAAATATATATTTTATATGGAATTTGGGAATTAAAAATGACTACTTATTAGTCTGCTTTTGAAATCTGGAAGTTATAATTGACTATTTATTAGTCTGCTTTCAGAACAGGTTATATTTCCTGATCAATGGGGGTTACTTAACCTTCTTTGCATTATTAATGTCATATTTCTTCATCAAGTTGTAAACTTCAGTGTCTATATAAAATACCAGACAATAGATAAATGTGATATCATATTTATTGTTAAAGGATGTTGCCTTGACACAGGTTGAGATTGTTGATAGCTTAAGGGTTGATTGTTACCATCAACGTTTATAAAACTATTAAAGTCTTGAGTAACTAGCTTTATTGTCTTAATGATGATATATATATCCATCTTTCTTTATATGTTTTTTTTTGGGTATACTCATATTTATATATATAATTATGTACACAACTTTAACACACTGCATCTTAATTGCTAAGCTTGTTTTGTAAGTGATTCATACTTGATTGCTCAAAGTTTATGAATTGTATACTATTTATAAAATATTCCATTTTGCAAGCATTCATTGAGGCAGAATATTGACCTCAACATTTTTGTGAAAAGTTTATTCAGTACTGATTAGATAAAATGTTGAATGATTTTTCGGTGTGTGTCTATACATATTTAGCTTTTTAGGACTTTTTTTAAATAAAAAACTTTTTGTTTCTTAAAAAAAGACTTAGAAGAAAGGGTCAGACTTTTAAGTATAAAAAAACTTCTGCTCAGAGAATAAAAGAATCAGAAAAAAAAAAGAATCAAAACTATTGAGGTTCTAAAAGATTAACCATCTTCAATATTTTTATGGTTTGAGAAACAAAAAAAGTAATCATAAATAAAGTAAAATCAAAGAAAATAAATGGAAAGAATGACTTTTAACATTTTAAAATATTGAACAAAAAATAAGTTTTGTTTTGAGATGTTGTAGAGAGGGGCTAAAGCATTTATCATAACTGACTGTTAAAAATAATGCAGAATTTATTTCTTTTTGATATTTATTGACTTTTATATCTGCAATTTTACATTAGGTTCCATTATTTTTTTAAAAAATTATTTTGGAATTAATAACATAAATAATATTAATAATTGTTTTATGTTTTTTAAAAAATTAATTGATGTTGTCCAGAGTGGCAAAAATAATTGCTTGAAAGTAAATAACTCCTTAGATTAATCCCAGATTAAGAAAATTTCATAAAAAAACTTTTGTAATAACTGAAACACAGGCTTATTATATATCTGTGTCTATATATGTAATATATAGGGTATATGAGCACAGACTTTCACATGACCCACCACTCTCACTCTATCTAATAACACTGATACACTTAAACACATATATGCCGAAAAGGTAAATAATCACCAATATACGTATTTCATGCTAAACCAGCAATCATCAGTTGGTCCAGATTATCATCTCCCACACATATATACTATAAGTGCTCAGATATATATTAAGATAGACAATCGTCATACTTTAATGGACAGACTCCAATCTACTACACACTCCAACTTTTCAACCGTCCATCCAATTGAAAATCTGATGATGGAATGCTCGAAGGCCACCCTGAGGCCGAGATTCTTGCCACACCTATGTACATTGTAGAGATGTCTGCCCATCCTTGCATATGTATTAAATGGATTATGTCCTGTATATGTGGGGTTCAGATTGATCTTAGGTCAACATGGGTGTGACAGGAATCTTGGCCTCAGGGTGGCCTTCAAGCATTCCATCATCAGATTTTCAATTGGATGGACGGTTGAAGAGTTGGAGTGTGTAGTAGATTGGAGCTTGTCCATTAAAGTATGACAATGGTCTATCTTAATATATATCTGAGCACTTATAGTATATATGTGTGGGAGATGATAATCTGGACCAACTGATGATTGCTGGTTTAGCATGAAATACGTTTATTGGTGTGATTATTTACCTTTTTGGCATATATGTGTTTAAATGTATCAGTGTTATTAGATAGAGTGGAGAGTGGTGGGTCATGTGAAAGTCTGTGCTCATATACCCTATATATTAAAAAAGCTTTTGGTAAAAGATATCAAGTGTTCAAATGGAAGACTGCATATGAACAAAATAATTTACTGACAATAATAATAATATTCACATTTACAGATTTTGAATGTCATTTGAACAAATATTTATTATGCATCATTAGTTATTTAAGGTTTTACATAGTTACTTTTTTTTATTTGATAATGAAATAATTGAACAAACAAAACATTGTCTACAAAAGTATAGGATTAAAAAGCAGCTTATTGTATAGTTTATGTACATTGTATAATTAATTCAAAAATAAAATTGCTACTTATGACATGGCTGCTGATCTATTTTAAAAAAATGTCTACTTCATCCCTCTATCAACAATCACTACTTCAATTATACACTAGCCAAAGAAAAATGTATCCCCCCATCCCCAAAGAGAAAATATTAAAATTCATAAATTTAATAAATTTTGCAATATAGCAGCAGACATTTTTTCTCTTTTGGAATGGCATCATATTTTAAAATATATATTGAAATTCGTAGACATCATAAATTTTGCAATAAAGCAGTAAACTCTTTTCCATCTAAGAGCCCTGTTTGTATGTTCATTAGTAACATTTCTTTAGCTTATGTTGCTAGGTGATATATTTTATTGTACACACTTATTCTTTTCAAATTTGATTTACAGTTTTTTGTGTAATGAGATGTTTTCTAAGTGTAATACTAAAAGTTTTATTAAATTTAAAAAAACATTAGTAGTTGATAACAAGACTGCTATTATATTTCCTTAGGAAATAAAGTTATTGAACAAAATGGATATTTCCCATAGTGTATTTAATTGGTATAGAAATCATTATTCTATTATTCATTTTTGGGTGCAATAAGTTTTTTTTTTTTAGATAATGTTGACGAGTGAACACTCATATGGGAAATGTATATATAAATATGTTCCCACTATTTATTATTAATTTTTTAATTCTGTTTACATTAATCTTAATTTATATATGCATACTATTCATATAAAAAGCATAAGCATTATATAGAGAGCATGTTGAAAAGGACCATATTCTTGCAGTTCAATAAATAATATGTAGTGTATTGTAATCTAAATTTTTCAACAAAACACTAGCTATTATACATTGTACTACATTCATACCATGAACATCATTGGAAAGGGGGGTAGGTGGAACAAAATATACTAGATATCATACCCAGTTGAAAGTCCTACATGGAGTGACAGAGTGATAGAGTAGTAGACTTAAATGTTTAGGTTTCATGGATCACATCCAGTTCCCTCATTTCCAGTGTTCAAACTTCTTGTGAATTTCTAAGAAATAAAGCCATTTAATTGTGTTTATAAATATATTTGAAACACTTTAATAAAGATATGTAGACTGGGACTTACAGGTCATATTGTAAATAGTAGTAGGAGTAATAATAGTTTCAATTAATGTGGCTGTAATGCAGTAATGTTCTTTTTACTGTTTACCATGACTACTTTTTATATATTTGTCTGAAGATTTGTAATGATGGTATGTTATAAGATGTGATATGTTGGACTATTTCCATCATTTATGAGTGAATGTTGAATGTAAAGAAAATTTTAAACTTTATTTAAACTTTCCAAATACAAACAACTTGTTAGTAATAATACACAAATAGACAATACAGGTTAGTAATTACACAACATTTCAAGTAGTATTATTCTCCACTCTTCTTCAGGTGTCGCTGGCCTATATGCACAGTGATAATATTCACTTAGAAGTTGAATTCGCACCTTTAGATTCTTGAATATTGAATAGCTCAGTTGGTAGAGCGTTTGCCTTAAAATTCAATATTCAAGAATCTAAAGGTGCGAGTTCAACTTCTAAGCAAATATTGTCACTGTGCATATAGGCGAGCAACACCTGAAGAAGAGTGGAGAATAATACTACTCGAAACATTGTGTAATTACTAACCTGTATTGTCTATTTGTGTGTTATTACTAACAAGTTGTTTGTACTTGGAAAGTTTAAATAAAGTTTAAAATTTTCTTTACATTCAACATTCACTCATAAATGATGGAAATAGTCCAACATATCACATCTTACTTTTTATATAATTTTGTTGATTAAATCCAAAAAATATTAGATACAATGGTAACCTATATACTAGAAATTATATAATAATGGATTACATATTGTTTTTACATAAAACAAATTAAAAATATTCTATTATTTTACATTTTCAAAGTTTGCACAAATTTATGTGATCATGTGACGTGGATGTTAGTTGGAATCAATATATACAGTTATATGATTATTTTAATCCCTGTTTTTAAAAATTATAATGAGAAATAGTTCTGTGTCTTATATTTTTGTTATAAAATAATGGTTGTAATTTTTTTGTGTTGTAATTTAAGGAAAATGATATTAGAAACCACAAGATAAAAATGATAAAAGTTGTGGTTTCTAATATTTGGAAAAGCTCTCTTTCTTAATTATTAATAAGTTCTTTTACTGATGCTGCATGTACATGGGTTATATTTGTTTCTATATGGTTGTAATTTAGGGTATTCAAAAAGGAAACGATCCTTGATTTCTTTATTTTTGCTACATAGTGAACTCTTGGAATCAATGTTAGAGTATCTGCTTAGTGGAAGAAAGGAGTAGTGGGTAGGGCATTATGATTGATTTTGAATAAAAAGTCAATATATTTAAATTACAGAAACTAATATTTAAATCTTTTACTAATTTTGTAATTATTGAGTTGAAGCATTGAATGACACATTTTTGGAAGTTATCAGGTATGCTATTGTATAAGCATCTCAAAGTTTGATTTTTGTTGCAAATGAGAAAGTGGATGGATATTAATGAATTTTTATATATTATTAATTATGTTGAAATAAATATATTAAGTTGAGGTGGTTGAGTGTCAGTAAGTGTCATCTCTATTATCACATTTATATTGGAAATTGGCATTTACGTGACATATTTTTTTTGCTAAAAGGTTAATCATCTTTTGGATTGATTTTATTAGCTTATTTTAAGTATTATTTTTGAGAAAATTAGATGCTAGATGAATAGGGAAATCTTGGAATTTGATTGAGGAGTCTTTATAAATGAAGTGAATTGTTTTTCCAAACAATTTATGAAATTAATGATTTGTTAATACTGAACTGAAAAAGGTATATTCTTTATTGTAGTTACTTAGGATAGTAAAAAAAATCAGAGCATAAATTTTTTGTAGGGAAAATAATAGTTATGTCATCTATATCTGGAACATGGTTATTATAATATTTATATATTGAATTTGAGTCATTTGTTGTTAGTAATAGTGTAAGTAAAGAATAAAATTCAACATGGGAATCCTGGAGGATTGAGTTTGTGAAGTCCCATGCTAGTTATGTTCACGGTTTGTTAGTAATAGTGTAAATAGTGAATAAAATTCAACACTGGAATCCTGGAGGGTTGAGTTTGTGAAGTGTAAAACTATGTGACATTTTTCCTTCAATTTTTCAATTTATGTTGTTGAAGAACCCTAATAAGATTGGGATGCAAACTTAATTATATCTAATTAGATGACAAGTCATATCTAATTAGGTGACAGTTGATGCCATTGGTTGCATTTTCTATTTATGATTAATATAAGATCTAAAAAGGTGATCTCTGTGTATATAGAAGAATCCTTTTTTGCAAATTGGAAGAATATTGAAACCTCCTATCAGTATGGTTGGTGAGGATTAGTGCATAGTTCAATGTTGTTGTGGTTAATGTGTTGATAAATTAGAGATATATTTTTAAAACAGATAAAGACTTATGCTATTGAGAGAGAATGAAGGATGAAGAAATGTGGTTTTAGCCATATGTTGATCCAAGTAAGTGACAAAAAGTTGAATTATTAATTTATGAGTATACTCATTACAATTATAGGAGAAATTTCAACAAAAAAATAGGAATATCCAAAATTGGATGTGGAAACAGATTGACCATAAACTTAAATATAAATTTTAATTTCTGTGAATGAGATTTAAATTGTGTTAATTAGTTTTTTGATGGCAAACAGGCATTGTTGGAATTTAATGCCCTAACGTTTATTTCTGTAATATTTGGCTTTTTCCAGGTGAAGATTAGGTGACATGAGATAAAGTGTAGAAAATAATAATGAAATTGAATGAACAAAATGAAAATGTAGATTTATCTGATATGCTTCTGATTAACTATTGGCAATATATTACTATTGCCTAATGCACATGTTAGTATTAAGTTACCAAAAAAAATTAATAAAATAGATACAAGAAAGCCAAACAAAATAAATTAATCATGATAAAATTAAAAAAGATACACCTCTATTTTTGAAGGATTGATAAAGAAAGGGAGATCAAATTTCATGTAGATTTCAGCATAAGCTGAAAAGTTATTATGATTTGTTGTATGGCTAATTGTTTATAGGTCTTGCAATTGTTTAAGTAGCCTAGTGACAGATTAGCATATAAATTATCTTACATTGATTTGAAATGAGTTTTTTTCCTTCTTTTACTCAATTGAGAATAGGTATCAGAACTTTCATCACTTAGTCCACCACTGTAATCATTATCGGTAGATAGCATGGTCATTTGAATCCAAGAAAAAAAATAGAGAAAAATGTGGAGAAATCAGAAGAACCTTTTTAGGTGAATATATGAAATTTCTACTGACTTTCCTTTGACAGAATGGACTAGTTGATTATAGTGTCAGCTTAAATTTAGTATTCATGAATGTAAATGTCCAGGTTTGATTCACATGCTAGTACTGTCAACATTCAAGCCAGCAACACTTGGAAAAAAGAGACTAATAATGTCACTGTAAACTTTGTGTTACATAATTGTCTTTTTAAAAGTCAAATGTATTTGATAAGATTAAATAAAGTTCGAATTTTTCTAAAGACATTTAGCAATTAATATTAGATAATAGAAATGGCTCAGCATATAATTACTTGTGTGAGTATAGAAGTATGATTTTACAAATATATAGTAAGGGACATGTAACACTTATGTGCTTGAAGACAGTAAAAAAAAGAGAGACAGAAAAGAAAACTGGACTGAAAATAATAACTACTTTTTGATGAACCGATATTAGCTTTTTATAATTATTTTTCATATTTGTAGACCCCGTCAGAAGCTTAAATACACCTCCTGACATTTTATTTTATGTTAAATCACACAATTATTGGTAGATGTGACTGTCTCTATTATCTTACTCTTATTTTATGTTTGAAATCAACAAAAAATTTGAGATATTAACAAGAAAAACTTTAGAATATTAACGAAGTTTTATAATATATATATATATTTAAAATAAAAGTTTTTTTTAAAACAAAACGAACTTTTTCTTTCTAAATGAGATGTGCCCTAAATTTATTCTTATAAATACTTGCATTCTGAGGAGATGCTCCCTGCATTACTTCAAGCTAGGCAGTGTTTTAGCAATCTCCAGTATGATGTAAAATTGATGCATGAAAATAAGCCTTTCTCACAGGGGTCCCAACACTCACATTCAGAGGAACCCTCCAGTATTAAACTTTAATCAATAAATCCAATAAATAAATTGTCTGTAAGAATCCAAGTGTACAATGAGTTTTGAATTTAAATGTTAAAATCTCGCCTTTTTTAAACAACATATTTGATAACTTTCTTTAAAACAAGTTTAATATTTATATGTAATTTTAATTACAGTCACATATTTACACATATATCATCAGCAGCTAAAAAAATGTAAAACAGGCGTTGTTTTTTTTTCCATGACTATATTCAACTAATCTCTGAGCCATAAATATTTCCATTTACAAATGTTGCCAAAAAAACAATAAGACAACACATGCCCCTTACATACATCATGTTGTTCAGCAGCAAATTCTTTTAATTTCACCATGTTTGCCTCCTAGTGTAAGGTTTATTAATCAATAGATGCCACATGGTAATGCTTACTAAATCCCTATCCACTATTGTTGTATTCAATAACTTATACTTTTCATCAGTGAGAAGCTTTTGGATCTGGGAGCAGCACAATTAGATTTTTTAATCCCTACTGATGAAAACCATGACTTAGATATAATCTAGGGATTTTGGATAGGACAGCACTGGATATTGATTTTTTTTTAAGTATTATCATTTGTCATCTGTTGATTACTAAAATCTACATTATGTGACAAAAACATGGTGAGAGAAAACAAAGTTGTTGCTGGACAGTATGATATAAGCAGGGGTCATGTGATATCTTACTGGTTTATAGCAATCCTGGTCAAAATATAAAGGTGATTATCATTATTATAAAACTAAAGTCATCATAATATATAGATCCTTATTTGCTTTTAGATCTATATATCTGTACTAGAAAATTGGCTTGGATTAAAAACATTAACATATATTACATTTGGGCTAGTAACTTGATAATATACCAAAGAAGTAAAATATGGCTTCTAGCACACAGGAATATTAGATTTGAAAGTTTCAGTTGCATTGCTCCCAGATTCAACAGCTCAGTCATGATAGTTTTGTGCTACAAACTAATCTGAGTATATTGAATGGGATAGCAATGGATAAATATTTAATAACCATTACAATATGCCATCTATTAATTTTTAAAGTTTACCTTAATTGCCAAAATGTGATGAGAATAAAAACAAATGCTGGCTCACTTTTTTTTATGCAGATGTTTTGAAATGCAGGTGTTTTAATTTCTGCAGCAAAATTGTTCTTTCCAAAAAACTTCTATACCATGAGTAATTGTAGCTTTTCATTGTACTATAACTTCAACCATGTTTTCTCTATGGTAGCCAATCAATATGGCAATTCTTTATAATGTACTCAAAAGAATCTTTATTACTGATCAGTTTTGAATAGTTTGGAGGATTGCTGGTCATCAAACATCAGCATTTTCAATAATTATTGGTCCATAGCAGGAAGAAGGTATCTCCAAGTTTAATCTAGTTTTTTTAATTTCTAACTTCTTTTTTTTTCACAAATACTATCAAACTTTTTTTATTTCTTCCACCCACCTTATCTATGGTCTTTTTTTGTCTTTTATAATCTCTTGGAATTCAGTTTAAAACTTCAATTGTTCATCTCATATCATTTCTTTTAGAAATATGTTCAGTTCAGGTCCATTTCAATCAATTTCTTCACCTGTTTATTCTTTCTTCCATGTATTTTGATTTTGATCTCATTTTCTCACATCCTAACATACATTTCTCTGTACTTTTTACTTTTCTGTTAAGGATCCAAGTCTCAAGTCTGTAAGTAAGAACTAATAAAATACATTTACTAAGAACCTTCCTTTGAAACACATATTAGTTATTTCTATAAAAACACTCCATCTAAGTTCAATTTTAGGAATAATGGATTGTTTCCATCTGTATTAATAATCATTTGTAGTTTTTAACTTCTTTTAATTTATGATTAAGCAATCTTTATTGTTTTATTTCTGAGAAAAATCTATTGAAAATTACTTTAGTCTTTTTAGCCTTATTTTCTTACTGTCATCTGATAATGTTTGCAACATTTCCTGAAAATCTAAAGCAATATTTTCAAGAACAATCACATCGTCTGTAAAATGTAGATGACTTAAATAATTTCCTTTTAATTATTTTTTGTTTTTGCATTAAAAATTTCATGATATACATTTTTTTTTTTGCAAACTCTCTACAAATCTTTATCTCCTCTCATTTCTATCTCCATAAGCAAATTTACTCACAGCGCTTTCATTTTTGATTCATTTAACAATTCTAACATTAAAATCTTTTGTATATCCATATAAAAATTCTTTACTTCTTCAACACAAATGTACTTCTTGGGACATAAAACTGAATTATTCTCAGTTGGCATCTTCCATTAATGTGAATAACTAATCTTGCTACTTTAGCTGATATGACATCAATCTTCACAATATTGTTCTTCAACTTTTTATTTACAAATAATCCCATTTCATAGAGAAATATAATATGTGAAAATGTATGCTAATGTTGGCATTAAGAATATTTTCTTTTGTTTGAAACAAATGAAAACAAAACCTGTCAGATTGTGATTGGCTGAACAGATGTTTAATGTTTGAAGGCATGATAACCTTCTGTACTTGACATTTTAAATTATAGAATTGTTTTGTAATTTTGACACATAATTAAGGTCACAGGCCAGTCATATCTATACCGGATAATTAAATATCTTTTACTACAAAGACATCAACAGTCAGGCTATTCTTAGTGAATAACAGATAGTGAGATCAGATTAATCTTAATATTATTTTTAAAATGAAATGTTGTTCTAATGGCAAACATATTTGGTAGTTTATATCAAAGCTAGAAGAATAAAGAAAGTTCTGATCATTTTTTACAGTTAATATGGGCACTTAATCAATAGTCTATAGATTTGAAGAGATCAATTTAAATTTCAAGTAGATTATAAAAAAGGATGCTATGTATAATAATTTACCTATGCAATTGGTATGGTGCACTATGTAATATTCTGTTTCAGTTGATTAATTTAATTTAATCATAATACTGTTGTTCTCAAGCTGTTCATTCTGTTATTAGACCCACTCAAAATTCACATGATCTTAGCAATGAATCTTACAATTATTGTATTATTTATGCTGTTAAAATAGATAAGATATATAAACTATCTTTGAAAGGATAAAGTATAACAAACCCCATCCTTCATTATTTCTGTCTAATAAATAATTGAAAATGCCACTGAATTCTAAAAGAATGTTATCATGTATTCCATTATCTTTTAAAAATAGTTTTAATTGATCAAAATAAATTAGAATTTTTTAGGAAAATAGTGTATCAAAGAATATCTCAATAGAAATGGTATTAATGGCAAAGGAGTATTCATTTTGTACTTTGGATGAAAGATAGATAATCAATGATTCAAAAATCATTGGACAAACAACAACATTCTTTGATAAGTTTGCTACAAATGTTTAACAATATAAAAAATAAAATCAATCCAGACCAAACCTCCCAGGTGGTATACAAAATAACATGGCCACAAGGTGGATGTGGGGCCACATATTATGGAGAAACTCAGGCTACTGTCACTACCAGAATATCTCAACATCAGTACATATATAACAGATCATGCAGTAAAAATGAATGCAGTTTGATATTTCTAGAACACCAAAAAACATCTAATCACAATTTTGAATCCACCAATGCTGAAATCATGTGATGGGAAAGTAATGATGCAAAACACAAAATAAAAGAGGTATATTTCATTGCGAATGACCTGAAGGCTATCAATAGATGAGATTCCTGCTTCTCAATTTCCAAGAAATGGACTGGTTGATTAATTTACATATATTTGCGTACATTAATGATAACACAAAATTGGAATAACACATGCTATGAATATGAAACAAAATATGCCCCGAAAGTGCTAAGCCAGAATAAAACATAATTAAAATATAGCTTCACTGGTGTGCGTTTGAAGTGCAGTATAATAATATGAAGTAAAATAGAGTAACTATTTTTAAATTTACTGGAGAAGAGTTAGAAATTATGGATACTTTTGCCTTTGAAGTCATTAATTATTAATGAAAAGTCCTGAAATATTACAGATTTGTCACTAGTTTGTTATTTACAGAATCATAGTGAAATGTTTAGAAGTATTTACATCTTAAAACCGAAGTCTTAATTTTTAAATCCATAAAGATTGTGGGATTGAGATAAATTATAAATGTGCAGTTTACTCTTTAAAAATGCATGACATGGGCCAAATGTGCTTATGAATTATTGGAGATATTATAGCCACTTCATAAATGTAAGAAATTTTTTTATCTATCAGATTTATTAGAAAACTATATAATTAAAAGATGAAGAAGGTAACCTGAAAAGAATTGGCCATAACAATGAATGCTTTATTGAGAAATCTAATAAAAAAAAATAAGCAAAAGGTAGATTATTCCTGATTAAAGAATATGATAGCGTTTGCAGGAATATGAAACATTTCTCAGAAGGAGTGAATGTCCCATTGACATTGATTCCTATCAAGTTAAATAAAAAATAGCTTACTATTTATATGGTTTCTAGAATTTGACATTTATATAAAGTATATAGTTTAATTTTTTATATATAAATAATTTTGCAAGCTGTATATAAAATGAAATTTGACTTGTTCATAGAGTCTTTAATTATAAAATTGAATTTGAATTACATAAAGAAAATCCATGAAATTCAACTTAGAAATGTACAAAAAAAAAATGCTTCAAAACATGAAATTCAAAAGCCTAAATTCAATTATTCTAAAGTTGAATTTTTCTACATCCATCCTTCATGTTTGAAATATGCTTACTGTTTTAACTATGTTATGATTTTTTAATTAAAGTTAATATTTTTCTTATACTATTTCAAATAACACAAAGAAATTTAATAATATTAATTGAAACATTGCCATGCAAATGGTGACAGACCATGGATTTTCATGATATGTGCTCCTTTATTCAACAGTCACATTCAATGTATATGTTTGACTGATTATAAAATTGGTTTCTGATCATTTCATATTTGAATAGATAAACCATAATTTTAAAGTAAAAGTTAACCATATGATGCTGGTATAAATATTGTGTGCAATAGAGTGTGATAGCACAGAAAGGGCAAATATGCAAAAAACATTAACTTAAAATTTATATCAGTATAGTATGAGTTAATGTGACATATTTCAAACTTAACCATGAAGATAGATAGACCTTGATTTAATAGAAAAAAAAGTTCTTTTTATATTTAAGAAAAGAGATGACAGGAAAAGAAAAATCAAAACATGCATTACATTATACATTCAAAAATATTATTAATCAGCTGATCACTTGTAATTTAACTTAATCCTTATTGGAATTTTATATGTAGTTCAATTTCTGAGGATGTCAAAGCTCAGGTTGTAGTTTGAGTAGATCCATGAATATGATATTAACAACTAAAAATATGTTTATTAAAAGTAAAATAAATTTATTCTCTACTTTTATTATTTTATGTTCATATTGTAAAGTGTAGATCTGACCTGTATTTCATGAAATATCCTCAACTTTTTTAAAATCAACTTTAATTCATTTATCATGATGTTGTAAAGAGCAGGGATATTTTTTATGTTATAAAAGAATAGTTTTTTCTTATAGTAAATGATGATGAGTTATCTAGAATAACTTTATTTTTAAATATATTAACAGTCAAAATAATTCTATAGCATTTTAAAGTTATAGATAATAATTTTATAAAGATATTTTTATTATTCGTTTTTAAATCATTAAGAAACTTTTTTTAAAAAAAAAATTTTTAATCATTCAACTTAGTGACTTCAAGAAAATAAACCTTATTTATTACAAAATTATGTGGCATTGAAATTTGAATACACTTAACCTCTGTAAATAAAAGTACTTGAAGCCATGCACTGTTATTTATCACTGGTAATAATGATCTATTTATTGTATTTTTTTTTTTTTTACTAATTTCATATTTCAATTCTAACATTTTGTGGAACATATTATTTGCAATACGAACTTTATTTTTATGCTTCACAATTGTTAACTTATTGTTACATTTTGATTTACAAGTGTCAAATTTACTCTACTCACAACTTTAACACCATCCACTATAGATAAATACAGTCATGATTGTCACTAAATATTTATTAAACTAGAGATTGTTTCTATTCCAGATATAAATTTTAAACCTCAGTTAAAGATTATGTAGCTAATTTTTTAATTAAACACATACAATGAGTTCTTCACATTTCTTTTCCCCATGTGTAATATTGGTTATACATGTATTAAGTAATCTCCACACCAGCACACATCCTTTTAAAATAAGTTGTCTTTTATTCTATTTTTATTTATGTGATTTCAAAAGAATGCACGATAGTGTGGAGGTTATTTAATATATTTATATATAAAAAACGGTTAATTTATTACTATATTTTATTTATTTTTTTAAAAGATTTTTTTTATTCATAGAAATGTATTAGTAATACTTTGTGTGATTGAGTTAATAATAGCATAATTTATTTTTTGCATTTAATATAACACCTTATATCAATATTATGCTTCTTGCTTGAATATTTATATTTATACTGAGCTATTTTTTTATTATTATTTAAACCTTCAAACTGACTAAAATTATGTTTACTGCTCATATACTCTTTTTCGTAGTAGCTAAATTAAAGGAATATTTTCAAAAAAGAATAAAATATTTTCATAACTATTACTTTTAACAATGTTTGAAGTCTGAAGATGACTGCCAGACAGTCAAAACAGTAATTACAACAATCACAAAAGACATTGTAAAAATTTAAGAAAAGAGTAAATTATTTTATTGAAAACCAATATCAAAAAATGTGACTCAGTAATGTTACAGTGATTTTTTAAAAATATTATAATAATTACTGATGAAAATTTAAATGAATTAAACATTCGAACTGCAAATTAAATATTTTTGCACAGTAATAACAAAAAAAAATATTTTAATGAATGCTAAATTATTAATTCAGAATTACTAATTTTAGCTTTTAAAAAAATCGTTTTACATGTGATTTAAAATATCACTAAAAATAATATCAAAGTAATTTTACCATAAGTATTTAAACACTTATTTTTATAATAAAGGTGTTTAAATTGTTGTTTTTGTTTAGTAAGTTTAATTTTTTTTGCATATATATGGACTTGTGATGTTACAGTGCACCAGTTTATTATACTCACAACCTGGAATTTAAATCTGGGTGGAATAAAAATTGAATAGAGTTTTTTTTTTCAAACCGTGAGGTTTTTATTCAACAAAGCTAGCTGTTCAATTTGGTAAATAATCAAATATATTTAAACTTGTATTATTAAAAGTAGTATAATATTTGAAGATAGTTTTTTATCTATATTTTTACATTATATATGCATGAAAAGTGAATTCCAAAAATAGATATCAGTCATATGATTTTTTTTTTTTTTTTAGAAAAATCACATTGCATAGTTTTATATATAACCTTTGATCTATTTTTAAATTATTTTTTTTTCGGAAACTGTAACCAAGAAAATTTTTACTTTCAATTACTGGTTTTTAATTTCGAATATGATCTTTAATATATATATATTTAAATAAATAATAAAACTTTAAAATTATCAAATGTCAAAAATAAAAAGTGATATCTCGGAACTGTGTGCAAATATTATTTGAAGATTATTATTTTTTTTAGAAGCAGATTCTTTTTTTAACTTTTTGTAAAAAAAAAAAAAAAAAGAAATTCATTTCTGATTACATTTAATTTTAAGAAAACCAGCTTTATTTACACTATTAGTAATACAAAAAAGACGATAATGGAAAACTGTAATAAACTAAAAGCATATAAACAACTTAATTTTATGAAACAACACAACAGACATCTATATATCCAGAATCATAAGATCAATATATGCAAGTGTACTGAATTCTTTGCCTGTAAGCTAATGGAATAACTAGTTAATAGGGTACCCTGACTTGACAGTCGTTCTTGATTTTCATTGGCGATTGATATCTTCTTCCACTATTTATTTTAACATTCCAACATTTAAAATTACAAATAATGAGTTTTTGTACGTTTCCAAATTGTGATGTTTCTGGAAAAAGGAAATTGAATTCAAATTATTTTAATCATTAGTTTTTATCTCAGAGACAATTAAACAAAATTATGACTTCGAATATTTAAATAAACTCATTAATGAGATGTGATAATATTATGTGTAACATGATTAACCTTATGATTGCTGATGGAATATCTAAATGTATATTTTGAGAGTGATAATGGATAAATTGAACAAGTAAAAAACATGGATATATATTTTTTTATCATATAGTTAGTTTTGCAGGAGTTTATAAGTTAACCAGTATAGTTTTATTCAATTAATTAGATTGAGTGCTCTATGCTGTTTGATGCAATTATAGAATGACAGATTTAAGATCACCAAAAAGAAATACTTGTCATTTAATGGTTTTCATATCCTGCACAATTTTTCATTCCACCTGGTATCAATTTTAACATATGATTGAGTGAAAAAAGAATCCTAATTTGACTTCTTAAATAGACATGTAAAATAAACAATGTCAAGGTTAAAATTATGGAAGACATCTATATTAGTTGGTGAATATTTATATAGAATTTAGTTTAGCAGTAGTCAATTTTTGTTTCTTCTATGTATAGAACTAAAAGTTCCTGGACTGAAACAGATTTTTTCTCTTTCTGGTGCTAAAACATAACATATTCTCCTGAGCAACAAAACACTTGTGTATATTTGTTATTATCAAGCAGAATTTTTGTTTTTCATTTTGCTCAGCTGAGAATTGGTCCAGAAACTTTTTAACTCTTTATTTTATTATCTGTATCCTTACACTAATCATACAGCAGAATCATAGATTGCTTGTAGATAAATCAGTATCTGTGAAGATAGTGATCATAAGTATTAACCGATCCAAATGGTAATAAAAAATATTTTCACATCTAAACCTAAGATACTTGTTGTAATTGAGGATTATGATTAACTCATATATAAATGTTGATAATGGATAACATCAATAAATTCAGAAAATCTTGCTGGTTATACCCAAAATTATATTATTAAGCATATATCACAATCTTTAGACTTATTTACATATTTAAGTGTAAAAATTTACAGTATACATTTATTTAAAAAAAAAAAAAAACAAATCTCCCCACCCCTCAAATTACATTAGTTGATGCCATTTACTATTTATTTAATAAACATGTTCTCTATTTAGAAACAAGTTTTGTTAACTAGGCTGTAACATACTCTGAGAAGGTGATAATGATGATTATATCATTGGTTGTTTATCATTTTCTATTACTTCTTAAATATAATGTTTTGTCTTACAATTACCTAAAGTGCATCATAAATGTTTTTTTTAAGTGTCATAGCGTCGGCCGGGAAGCGAAACCCGAGCATGTAAGGCAACTGTGCTAACCACTCGGCCACCAACGCCTGAGCCTCTTATCATAAAATGGATACATTTTAGGATGAGTAATATATATTTTTTTTAAAAGTCTACCCCAGTATATTGCAATAGTTGACCAATTAGATTAAATAGAGAAATTATTTATTTATTATATATCTTATGAAAGAAGTGAATTTAAATATATATATATGCTTATCTATATCTTTTTCATTTTAAACAAAAGTTGACTTGAAAAGAAAGTGCCTCTATTTTTGAAAGATCATTCTGCTTACATTCCTATTTATTACTGCACAAATGTAATTCTTTTTTTTTTTTTATCTATTAATCAAAAATTATAATTAATGTACAGTAAGCTTTATAAAATAAATTTATGAATTTAATTATAATGATATTGGAGCATTTTGAGTATCTTGGATAGCACAGCCTGCGTTGTTATGCAGCAGCATCTCCACTCGTGAAAAACAAAGCAAAGATTAAAAGTACATTTTTATATTGCCTTTATTTGTTGTTGATATATGCATACAAACTTACATATATTTTTCCCAATTTTAATATGTTCAAATTTTATATTAAATTAGCATATCTATTTTTAGATAATGATTATTGTTATTAATTTGTCATTTATACAATTTATAAATGCATTTTAAAATTTTACATATGTCATTCTTCTGAAATCACAAGAGTCAGACTTGGAAAAATAATAGTTAAATGCTTTATAGAATTTTAAATGATATATATATTTTAAATAGTTAAAATTGAAAAACAATTATAATCTGACTAGAATTATACATGTTAATGTTAAATTCTTTGGTACTGCTATTTAAATCAAACAATCCTTACTTATAAATAAATTATTTTTATGCCCTGCATGTGTCAGACATTGGACCTAAGATTCTTGAATTTACTAAAAAATAAACTCATTCAATTTTTTTTTTTTATTTCTTTAATTTTTGACATATGTTAATATTATTAACCTATAATGTTTCACTTGAAGTAAAGCCTTTAACAATCACTGTTCTTGATTTATTCAATTGTTTTTATCTAGTTTATGAAGATTAAAATGAAAGGTTCAATTTGTAAAGCCTTTTTGCATTATCTTAACATATTTATAAAATGTGATTAAAGTTTAAAGATAGTGTAAGACTTGATTGAACTAGCTGAAGGCTTCTTATGCAGATTCACTATTATATGTATTGTTAAAGGCCAACTGATAGCTTCTTTAGTTAGCTCTTTAATATTGGTCTATAAATTGGTATTTTTCTACATTTTTAGTAAAATATAAAAGAGTCCTATAACCAATTATGATGATCAGAATAAAAAAAAGACTACTGAATTATGATGTAATATTTGCTTATGATGAATGTAAGCATTGATTATATGTGTAAATATGCTTAACTCAGATCACATTTAACTTTAATTGATTTAAATAAAAAAAATATATCTTAGTCAAAATTATGAATTAAATATAGATTAAAGACACCACAAAACTTTGCTGCTGCTGCTATTATTATTATTATTATTATTATTATTATTATTATTATTATTATTATTATTATTATTATTATTATTATTATTATTATTATTATTATTATTATTATTATTATTATTATTATTATTATTATTATTATTATTATTATTATTATTATTATTATTATTATTATTATTATTATTATTATTATTATTATTATTATTATTATTATTATTATTATTATTATTATTATTATTATTATTATTATGATGATGATGATGATGATGATGATGATGATGATGATGATGATGATGATGATGATGATGATGATGATGATGATGATGAAGTTTCAACATTAATCTTTATTAATCCTTTGGGGTACAGAGCATTACCTAACATTGATTGTAAGGGTTACATGTACAATCATGTTGTACAGATTTTTATATGGATTAATTTCAAGGGTTACAATAGTCAAGTTTCAAGGTGTGTTCTTTTACACATACTGCTACTAGTTTTGATACAGAGATGGATATTAAAAATTATTTATAGACACTAAATTAATCTTGATTATTGTTCTTGTAATTGTTAATCTTGTAGTACACTAGGGAAGTAGTCAATTTAGATTAGAATTCCATATGGTGACAGCTGGTAGATTGTCCTAGATGGGGAGTAAATACTGTAATCTGATGGGGTTGAAGATAGTTAATGATAGTGAGTTTTATTGAGAGTAATGGATGGTACTATGGAATGCTATTGAGTGTGGTTATTGTTGTATTATGCCTATTACAATTTAGATGGTTGTTTTAGTAGTGACCAGGTAATAGTGAAAATATCTGGGGATACTGTATTGTTGTACTGGGCCTTGATTTGTTGGAGCTTATTGATGAATGTAGCTGGATGTCTACTGTTGTTGTTGTTGCCAATGGTGAAGATGCAGTGAGTGCACCAGATGGTATATAGGGTGAAAGTTGTTGCATGCTGTGGAAAATGTATCTTTTTTGATAGGATTGAATTAGCTGTTGTAGAGATACAACTGGTCATCTGTGTGTATTTAGTGTGATAATCCTGATTTGGTTGAGGACTTCACACTGCTGAAAGAGATGTTTTTGAATTTCCTCTGCTGCATTACATAAAGTGCAGAATGGATTTATATTTTTATATAGATGGTGATACCGGAGAAAATACAATGTTGGCAATGCATGCAGGTTAAAATGAACTAGGAAATCAAAAAATTTTGACTCCAGGGATCATCTTTTGAAGGAGCAGAGTAGCTGGTGGTTATTGATACAGGATGGGGAGAAGGATAATCTTTGTTGGCTTCTGGATATAGTATAGCATATGTTTACCAGCATGTGTATTTATTAGTCATGGGGAATGTTCATCGATTGGATGCTGATAGGATTGATTAGTAAAGTGTGAATAATAATAATAATAATAATAATAATAATAATAATGATGATGATGATGATGATGATGATGATAATAATAATAAATGAAATATAATTTTTATATTATTATATCAAAAAGTAAATAAAAGTGGTATTTTAATGTTTTTAACATGTAGCACTAGGTTGTAAGCCTTAATATATACTTAATAGATAGAGTGAGACTGAATAATTTTTAAACTAAAATTTAATGCAATTATAGACTTTCAAACTCAGCTAAAGCTTCCAAATTGATTCTCAGCTGAATACTGTAAGTAAACAAAAAGTTCAGTCAGTCAAACAGGACTATTGCACTGATCTCACTGCTGAGGTGGTTAAATGTCACATGACCCTTTTAATTAACTAAACATAAGACTATTAGTAGTAGTAATGGTAGTCAGCAAAGTAGTTTATGTTTAGACAATATGAATTGTTTCCTCGTTTTTGTTTCATATATATATAAGAAGTGGTGTGTATATTGAAAAATATGCATTATGCAGAGTTCGGGAAGTTTGTTTTAAAAGAACAGTCAAAAGTACATTGTTGCTGAAATAAGAATTACATCTTGCAATCTTTTTTTTTTACTTTGATCTCCATAATATTATTTGATTAATTTATGTAATGAAATTGATTGAACCCCTCATTATTATTTATGTTATTGGAAAAATGTTAAACTTTGTTGAAATATTGGAAAAATTAGATAAGGTATTGATCTGTATAATAACAAAAGAATCAAAAGAAATATAATTATAGTTTAGAGATCCCACAGAATTAATGAACATTTTACAATTTTATATATATATATATAGTTTTGTTCCATTAAGAAATTGTTTATGTTTCTGTTTGTTTAAACTATAAGATAACTCTTCTGACTATATGCAATTATTCAAACATTTGGAGTTGTAATATAGAGTATTATCTTTGGAATAATGATATTGCTAGAATTTAGTAATATATATATATTCGGTACCATATATTCTTAAGATGTCAAATTAACAGATAAAAGATTCTGCATGTGTTATATATTAAAATGTATGTATGCAAATAGTTTTGTATAATTATTGCAAAATTCATTTTTAGTTTTTATTCTTTAGCTTTCTATTTTTTACTCTTTTGGAGTTAGGATGATTTTATTCCTTTACCCACAAATGATAATTTGCTTTACATGACAAAATGGTGAAAATAATGTAACAAAAACTGTGTGTTAGTAATGTTATGGACTTGAATAAATGGATGGTTGAATAGTTGGAAGGGTGGGAAGATTGAAACCTGTCCATTAAAATTTGAGGAATTGCTATCTTAACACAAAACGAGCACTGGTTGTATATGTGTTGAAGATTATGATCTGGCCACACTGGTTTTGCATAAAATACATATATTAAGGGTCATGTATATTTTTTGCATGTGTGTGGTCATATGACTCAAAAATTCTGAGTTCAAATCCCTCTATTTACTTATATAGGAAACATTTAGTATAAGCAAATTAAATACTGCCTTAGAATTGAATAGAAATAATAACATTTTCATTAATAAATAATATCAATTTTTTTAATAATACAAAAATGTAAGTACTGTACACGTGATTGTTTGGGTTTTAATTTGCAGTCTGAATAAAAGTAGAACATCTCATTGGTTAACATTTGTTGTTTTTTTCTGTACAAAATATTGGTTATTTTTTGATTTATATAAGTAAATCATTGTACACAATACTCCAAAAGTCAAAACATGTGTCTGGTACATCACAAAATTATATTTAAGAATAAATATTACATAAAGACACTTATGCAGAAACCCTATATATTTCTTCAATATTAAATGTCTAAATAAGCTTATGCAGTTTTTATTGTATAAAACAATAGCAATAACTCTTTGAAAATCATATTAAAATTTTAATATAGGGTATATGAGCACAGACTTTCACACCACCCACCTCTCTCCACTCTATCTAATAACACTGATACACCTAAACACATATATGCTGAAAAGATAAATAATCACCAATATACGTATTTCATGCTAAACCAGCAATCATCAGTTGGTCCAGACTATCATCTTTACACACATATATAGTATAAGTGCTCAAATATATATTAAGATAGACTATCCTCATAGTTTAATGGACAGGCTTCAATCCACTCCACACTCCAACTCTTCAACCGTCCATCCAATTGAAAATCTGATGATGGAATGCTCAAAGGCCACCCTGAGGCCGAGATTATTGTCACACCCATGTTGACATAAGGTCAATCTGAACCCCACATGTACAGGACATAATCCATTTAATACATATGCAAGGATGGGCAGACATCGATGTCTGCCCATCCTTGCATATGTATTAAATGGATTATGTCCTGTACATGTGGGGTTCAGATTGACCTTATGTCAACATGGGTGTGACAATAATCTCGGCCTCAGGGTGGCCTTTGAGCATTCCATCATCAGATTTTCAATTGGATGGACGGTTGAAGAGTTGGAGTGTGGAGTGGATTGAAGCCTGTCCATTAAACTATGAGGATAGTCTATCTTAATATATATTTGAGCACTTATACTATATATGTGTGTAAAGATGATAGTCTGGACCAACTGATGATTGCTGGTTTAGCATGAAATACGTATATTGGTGATTATTTATCTTTTCAGCATATATGTGTTTAGGTGTATCAGTGTTATTAGATAGAGTGGAGAGAGGTGGGTGGTGTGAAAGTCTGTGCTCATATACCCTATATTACATATATATAGCCACAGGTATATAACAAGCCTGTGTTTCAGTTATTAAAATTTTTTATAATATTATTCATACTGAGTAGATGTTCCATGATATTTGATGCAGTGATAGAATGGTTGACTCTGTAAGTAAATATTTTTTGATTGCAGCTCAATTTTCTCACTTTTGCTATTCATAATTTTCATCAAATAGAGGTGATCATTTACTGAAGTTTGTCACTTTTTCTTACAATCTGCTTTAACCATCTAGGCTTTAATAGAATAGTCTGAGTGGTTAGAATAGTTGGGTCTGTTAAATAAAGTTTGAATATTTTTGGGTAAACATTTAACAATAACATCAGATAATGAAGATAACCCAGAGATAGTCTGTAATTATAATGTAATACAATTATTTGAATGTAGGATTTACATTATTAGAGGTTATACTTAACTGTCAATCAACAGCAATTCAAAAGCATAGCATCTGAGCTAATGAATGCTCAATATGTTTTATGATTATTGAATCATTTTATATTTTCACTATTTTAAAAATGAAGTCTTTACTAGAATGATGGGTTACATTATTATTTTAGACATTTTTTTTTAAATTAAAAAAAAAGAAGAAACACTCTTCATTTGACTATTAAAGCATACTATTTTAACAAAAGCATTTCTTAAACCTTAGAAATTATTGGCTACCAGATGGGAGTGCAATTTAATCTCCCTCTGTAGGGTGATTTTTAACTTTTGCCTTTATCTAAAAGTCCTTGTGATTCATTGTTGGTATGAATGCAGTTATTAAATGCTCTTGTTAATATAATAATATTTGAGAAGAAATAACATGGTGGTATTAACATTTCTAGCAAAGGAGGTGGGGAGTATGTACAGTTTCAATAGAATTCATAATAGTAATATGTGTCATTACTGAGTTATTGTACGATTTGTATAAGTATACAAGCATATATGTACAGTTTCAATAGAATTCATAATAGTAATATGTGTCATTACTGAGTTATTGTATGATTTGTATAAGTATACAAGCATATAAGTTTGGGTTTTTTTGAATTTCAACCCCTAATCTTGATAATAAAATAAGAGTTAATAGAAATAAATATTATTCAGTTAACTGAGTATTATTAACAAGTTTAGCCTCCCTCCTTCCTACATAGTTGAGTCAACTAATTATCCAATTATTGATCAGTAAAGAAGCATCTAGAAACATTTTATTAAAGAATAATGATTCCAAATTTATTTGTTTGATCAAATAAATATTTGTATGAAAAGAATGAAATTAAAATATGATTGTATTATGATGCAGCACTTATTGGAACAAGTAAATGTTCTGCGCCTATGTATGCAAAATCCTTTATTTATATTTACTATATGATTAATTTTATCAACAAATTTATGATTTCAATGTATTTTTATAGGATCTGTAATACAGAAGTTCACCAGGTATTCTTCTTTTAATTATCTATTTTCAGGGGATTGAAAAATTTGTTTATTTTAATCAAAAATATTTTACTGAATATGTGATGTGTTATTTGTTAAATTTAAACAATATTAAGATATGAAGTATAAGTTTCTGTTAAATTTAAAAAAAATATTATTAAATGTCTTATAAATTTGATTCACAAGATTTAATCCTTTTGTTTTTTCTTACTTGAACGTTGCTGGGACATTTTTACATTCACTAAAGTCTTTTCAGTGGGGTGAAAAACAATGGGGGGGGGGTACTTCGATGGGTTTTGTGCAGAGAGACTAGTGGTTGCTTTATTGTAATTGTTGCACATGTAACAGTACCTATTCTTATGAATGTGATCAAATAAAATGTTGCCAAGGGATCTACAATTTATTTGGATTGTTGGAAAGACTATAAATGTGAGGAATTACACTATGCTGGATTTGAACATTTCAAAGTATGATAAATCATAAATATAAATTTGTGGATCCACCTTTATTTTAATTACAACAATTGTCATACTTTTGTAAAATTTCTTCTGTTTTTACAATCAAATTAAAAAATAAATAAAAGATACCTTGTAATCAGCCATATTTGAAGCCCTGAAAATAGATAAAACAAAAATGATTGGCAAATTTTCATAGTATAGATTTTACAAAACTATTTAAATATATTATACATTAAAAGTTAGTAAGGTTGCTTATAAAAGTTAGTGTTTTGCGTTTTAAATGCACATTCTTATTTATTTAAAGATTTTTAAACTTGTGAATAAAGTCAAATTGTTCTAAAACGTTATATTTTTTAATTAATTTTTTTCGTTTATTAAATTAAAGAATGTTTTATACATATATTAATTATTCACCAGAAAATAGATAACATTCAATAATAAATTAAGCAGATTCTTAATTAATTTTATTCTTAAATTTTTAATAAATTAGCTTTTTTAAAAAAATAATGATTTTACTTTGTTAGTTATTTTCACATTCTTACAATTAGTCGTGTGTGTGGGGAGAGGGTGATAAAAAGTCACCCTTGCTTTCTTATTTAATCAGTCGAACTTTTATTTTATTCATGTTTCTTTTTTTGTATATATTATTATTATTATTATTATTATTATTATTTTGGTAAAGATAATAGAATTAAATTGCTTCATAATTTTCCTGCTATCTTCCTTTTTTAAAAAAACTAAAATTTAATTAATTTTCTCATTAAGATAAAAAATATATATTTTAAATTTAATCATACAATTTTTAAAATATCCCTACATACTTGTAGATAAACAAACAAGGGAATATTAAAATTGAATTATCAGATATAATGATTAGAAAATATGTTAATATCTCACAACTGTGTTGGATTGTTTAAAATCATTTGAATTCTCAATGAAGTAAAATGGAAAGAAAAAAATTTAATTTATTTATGTAATAATTAAAATATTTTTTTACTTTTACATTTGTTTTTATAAATTTTTATGTATTTGTGTAATCATCATCATTAGTTATTTGTCAGAGAGAGATTGTTCCAATTCATCTTCTCTTAAACCCCATACTCTCATCTATTACTTTATGCATGCATTCCTCCATAATTAAATTTTTCCTTAACCCTTTTGTCTTAAAATCACATAATGCAAGTAATATTCTTCCTATATGTTTTATTTTTGAAAATTTCTATATAATCTTTAGATACTTGATTAGTATATTTGTTTAAAAAGTAATATATTTTTTATTCTATTTTTATCATATATGTTTTCTGAAATAAAAATGAAATATATATTTTTACTGATATTGGTGTAACCCATATCATCTTGAAATGCCACTTTTGAGTGTGTTTAAAACTGGATTATTTACACTAATTTATTTATTATATTCTAATTTTTTTATTTTTATATCATATTTATATTATTTGTTTTTCAAGTAAAAGTGAATATGAGAAATATATTTTAAAACATTTTCAAGTAAAATAAAAAGTTTTGAATATTTATTTATATTTTCTATACATGGTGTAATTAAATATTTTAATTTAAAAAAAAAAATTAAATAAATAAATAAATAAAATTTTAGGTATTTGCGGATTGTTGCGATGCAATTGTCCTGCCATAATTATTCTAACTTTAGGAATATATTTCATTATTTGTGAAGTATCGCTTTGCGTTTACAAACATCATATTTAAAAAAAATGGGTTTCTGAATTCAAGTTAATTTAAAAAAATATTATGAATAGGGTATAAATAAGAGATTTGAATTAAATAAACTGAACATTAAAATTACTTTTGTTTACTAATTTTTTTATATAAAAAATATTTTACATATCATCATCATCATCATTATCAACCATTATCAATCCACTGCAGGATGAAGGTCTCTCCAAGTTTTATCCATCTTCTCCGATCTTTAGCTTCTCTTCTCCACATCACCCCTACACATTTTCTTATTTCATCCATCCATCTTACATGTGGTCTCCTTCTGGGTCTTTTACAATCTCTTGGAATCCAGTTTAAAATTTCAATTGTCCATCTATTATCATCTCTTCTAGCAATATGTCCAGCCCAACTACACTTCAATCTTTTAATTTTTTCAATGAGGTCAGTAACACCTGTTTGTTCTCTTACCCATACATTGCGTTTTCGATCTCTTCTTGTTACTCCCAACATACATCTCTCCATACTTCTTTGAGTGGTCTGAAGTCTCTGTATTGATCTTCTATTAAGTGTCCAAGTCTCAGATCCATAAGTAAGAACTGGCAAAACACATTTATTAAAAATCTTCCTTTTCAAACCCATAGGCATATTTCCTTTTAGTATCAAGTTATTTCTACCAAAAGCACTCCAACCAAGTTTAATTCTATGATTAATTTCCTCTATTATGTTTCCATCTGTATTAATAATCTGACCAAGGTATTTGTAACTCTTAACTTCTTCTAATTCATCATAATCAATCTTTATTTTCATATTTTGAGCAAATCGATTAAACATTACTTTAGTCTTTTTAACATTTATCTTTAGTCCTACTTTCCTACTTTCATCTGATAACTCCTGCAACATTTCCTGCAGCTTGGAAGCATTATTTGCAAAAACAACTACATCATCTGCGAAATCTAAATGACTTAAATAATCTCCATTTACTTTCACTCCTTTAGTTTCCCATTTTAATCCACAAAATACTTCTTGCAGCACTGCTGTAAAAAGTTTTGGAGATATGGAGTCACCTTGTCTTACACCTTTCTCAATGTTGACTTTCCCAGTATCATTATGTAATCTAATTGTTGCTGTTGCATTTTTATAAATATTCTTTAAAATATGACAATATCCTGGATATATACCTTGATGATCCAATGCTTTAATCACTGAAGAAATGTTTATAGAATCAAATGCCTTTTCATAATCTACAAATCCAAAACATAATGACAACTCATATTCATTTGTCCTTTCTATAACTTCTCTGAATACTTGAATATGATCTACTGTACTAAAACCACTTTTAAATCCAGCTTGTTCTCTTGGTTGGTGAAAATCCAAGGTTCTCTGTAGACGAGTTGTAATTATCTTGGTAAAAATTTTATATAAAACTGATAAAAGGCTGATAGGTCTGTAATTTCTAATATCTTCTTTATCACCTTTTTTAAATATTAATATTATTACTGCATTCTTCCAATCATCCGGTACATCTTTATCATTTAGACATTTGGTATATAACTTTGCTAATATTTTTTCTGTTTCTTCACCTGCTTCTTTTAATATATCAATTATAATTCCATCATTACCTGGAGCCTTTCCTTTTTTCATACATTTAATTGCATTTCTCACTTCTTCATTTAAAATTCTGGGCAATTCGGAAGATGTAATAGATATAGGAGGTACTTGTTCTGTATTACTATATAATTCTTGATAAAAATCTTCTACCAATTTCATAATGTCATCCCTCTTTTTAGTAATAATTCCATCTTTTTTCCTTATTGCAGATATAAATTTCCTACCAATACCAAAATGTTGTTTTACATTCTTAAGACTTTTATTTTCTTCTACAGCTTTTCTTGCTAGTTCACAGTTATACTTTCTTATATCATTTTCAACTCTTTTCCGCACCATTTTACAAAATTCGAGATATTCAATTCTTTTTAATGCATCATTCTTGCATATCTTCATATTCCTTCTTTTCTTCATAAGTTCTCTAGTCTCAGTAGAAATTTTATTAGTCAATTGCTGCTTTTTTCTACCAGCTACCTTTGTTGCAGTTTTTAAAAGTGTATCAGTTATTTTCATATTAATTTCATTCAAATCTGAATCATGTTCAAAATCTACTAATACTTGAAACTGATTTGTAAGTTCTAATTTAAATTCATTAGAATGTTTCTGAAGATTAGGAAATATCAACTGTAAATATAGTTTTTCTTAATAATTTTTGTCTCTCTAGTTTTACATTAACATGTATCTTACCCCTTACTAATCGATGATCACTTCCTGTGTTAAATTTATTAAGAACATTACAATCTTGAAATATGTATTTCCTGTTAGTCAAAATATAATCCAATTCTGCTGTATCTTCATTTGGATGCTTCCATGTCCATTTCCTTCTAACATTTTTTCTCAAAAAAAGAATTCATAATATAAAGTTTTTCCTTCTCTGCAAACTCCACAAGTCTATGTCCTCTTTCATTTCTATTACCATAACCAAAATTACCTACAACACTTTCATCTTTCATTTGTTTACCAATTCTAGCATTAAAATCTCCCATAACAATTTTAAAATGTTGTTTACTCTGATCAAAAGCCTTTTGTACATCCATATAAAAATCTTCTACTACTTCATCACTGTGAGAACTTGTTGGGGCATAAACCTGAATTATCTGCATTTGATATCTGCTATTAAGTTGTATAACTAATCTTGCCACTCTGTCTGATACACCATCAATCTCCACAATATTGTTCTTCCACTTTTTATTTATAATGAATCCTACTCCACTTGTATTTCCAATATTTGTGCCTTTATAATAGAGCATATGTCCACTTTTTAAATCAATTGTCTCTTCACCTTTTCTTCTAACTTCACAAAGTCCAATAATATTCCATTTAATATAAGAGAGATCTTCTTCTAATTCTTGCAATCTTCCTTCACTTGAAAGTGATCTGCAGTTGTAAGTACCTAAATAAAAAGTTGTCATCAAATGGCAGCCTGGGTCCGCCTCCAGGATATTCTTAGCACCCTCCGCCTTCGGCCACCAACCGCTGCCTTGGTTGGTGACTTTACAGCCTCCTGGGATTAAGGGCCATGCTTTATTTTTGTCTGTCATAATTGTATAATTGGGAAAAATCTTTATCATTTACACAAACATTCATTCTGCCTTATCAGGCACTGAGAAGAAAGACCATGGTGTTTCTTGATCTTAAACTCAGAGGTAAAAAGCCAATAAACTCACCACGCTGGCTAATGCGTGTTGGTGAGCAGCCCATCCATGTTCGTATACTATATGAATAAACATATAGTAATAACAGCTGCAACGACAAGAACGTATGGAGTGGACATTAGGAATTTGCCCTGCTCGGTTCCTTTAAGGCCTCCAAGAGGAATCAAAGGGTCTCGTTTCAGTTAATAGCAAACTCCTTTCTGCAGCCATTTTTTACATATATCGTATTCATAATATTTTTTTAAAAAAAATTTAGTTGAATTTAAAAACTCATTTTCTAAATATAAAGTTTGCTAATCTTTTAAAAAAAAACAAAAACAAACCTAAACTCTTAATATAATGTCAAGTGATCGTTAGATGAGAGGTCAGCACAGCCCCCTTGCAAGCAAGTAGTTGGTTGCAGATGGTTATTGCGGGTTCCCTCCGGGCCGATGCTATGACATGCTATGACATGAAAAAAAAAAAACTCTTAATATAATTTGCAAAGTTATAATAATTATGGCTAGAAGATTATATCACAACAGTGCTAATCTCAAAATACCAAATTTTCTATTTAATATTAGACAATAAATTATTAATATGGACTGTACTAATTATAACTGAAGTTTAAAAAATTGTACTTATCCTTTTTAAAGACTAACTTTTTTGGGTGTATGACTGAAATCAAATATTTGATGACTATGAGTAGACACTAGATGGGGATTTTATGCACAAGCCTTCTGGCATCCATTGATTATTCTGGCTTGCACTGAGTGGCAATAATGTATGGAGAGTTTTGTTTTAATAACAGTTATAAGCAAACATAAGAAACGGTGATCATGTGATGTTTATTGGTTTTATGTATTTTCAGAATGAAAACAAAACAGTATGACCAAAAATGAGTATTAAAAGACAAAAATAAAAATGAATGCCTTTTCAATAAAGAAAAAAATAAAGATAAATAGAATAAATTCAAGTAACTATAACTTCCATATTGAAATTGTTAATATAAATAAAAGCATCAATTTATGAAGTACAATTGTTAACTAAATTTTTAACAAATATCTTTTATTATAGCTTACTTACACATCTGAGATTTCAATCTTTAATATTAGAGATCACATAGAAAATTATAGAGATGTATATTTAGATATTAATAAGAAAAGAACAGAAGCAAAATACTTGAATAAGATAATAATCACATATCACTAACATGATTGAAAGAATTAAGATTCTGAAATGGAACCGGCTCAGTCGTTTTGTTTGAAAAAAGTAATAATAGATTATCTAAATTCTAAGCTGGATTATGAGAGAATGCAACAATTGTAATAATTGTTGCATAGGAATAATATGGACAGATTAGATTATAAAGTTTCTGGGCTAAATTTGAGAAGCAGTAAATAAGAAAAGCTTTTTAAAGAGGACTTTTACCTCACATTGGCTTAATAATAGTGTAAATGAAGATGATATAAAATCAATCTATTATTTATTAATTTAATATTTTAAATATAAGTTAAAACTTTTTATAAGTATTAATTTGAATTATGCATGAAGTAATTTACTTATGTCATTTTTAGGTCTATATTTTAAAATTATATTGACATAAACTTATAAAAAAAATTAAATCCATCAGAGACAATGCATAGCAAAAATATTATTTTAAAAAGAAAAAAGGTAGTGGGAAGGAAAGAGAAATATAAGCTCCCTCATGAAGGAATTTAGATTGACTAAGAATAAGGTACTTCTGTAAATATCAGGGCAGAAGTCAAACAATTTCTGCTAAGTACTGCTAGAAAGAGTTTCCTTCAAGTTAATTCTGGGAGATAAGAAGATTTTGACAGTAGTGGAGCAAAAGCAATTTGATTATGTTCTTGATATTAGAAAAAAGCTTGGTAGTTTAATTAGAATTTAAAAAAATAGAAAAATTTTAGTTTTAAAGTGTATGCTTTATATATAGTACATTTTTTAGTTAAGGGAAAAAATAAGTGTAATGAACATTCATGAGATATTGTTTTAAATTTTGAAAACTACACTTTGAGCACTGATATTTTTTTATATCTGAAATTTGAAAATGATCACCATCATTGAAAATCTGTGTAATAAAATTCATTTTCAGTCAGTAAATGGGTCTCTAGTTACTCTTAGATAGCAGTGTTGATATAAATTGATGAAATTGGTGGGATGCACTTGTAAAAAGAAAAAAATATATATTTGGATTATAATATGGTTTTAATCACTGGTGAGAGAGATGACATATTTCTATGGGCTTACCTTTATCTTTTTTAATCTCATTTACTCATTGCATTATAATTTCATGAGAACTTATTCTAATTCTACTGTAGAGCCATCTATTGTAAGCTTTAATAGTCAACAGACATCTGATGATATAACACAAAATCCTTATTTACAAAACAACTGGTTTTGATTTTTGCTTTCATCAATGCAGACTAGAATTGAACAATGGAACTAATGCACTTATGCAAATAATAAGACAACTAGTTTTAGCTTTGAATCTCCACTGATAAAGCAGATGCCAGAAACTGGTCAATTGGTGATAGGGATTTTATAGTATTTTACCACTTGGTATCCATTGATTATCCAAGGACATAGTAAATAGGTTTATATCAGAATGAAAATAACTGATTTTGGCAATGTATGAGTAAGCATATGGAAGATCATCTGATTTTGGTGTTTGTATTACAATTTGACATCAGAATTATTATCTCATAAACAAATAGCTTTATTCTAATGAGTCTTGGTCATAAACATTTCTATTACAATAGGACCAGATAAATATTTTTAAAATTGGATAACAGAAATAACTTATTTTCTATTCAAATGTTATTTCTATGATTATTAGGAATGTTTGCATTACTAAATTGATATTAACAAATTTTGGAGACCTTTAATTATTTGTGCAGTTATAGCTTTAATACTCTAAGAAGTATAAATATTAGCATTGGAAATATTTAAAAATAATCTAATAAAACAATATATTTATCTGTTTTTGTTTTAAATATATTAAAAAATGTATAATGTAGTAATCAGTGATACACATCAAATATTGTGCCTCCACATATTTTATTTATCCTTATGTGGTATTCATCAGTGTTAGTGGTATTGGCTCAAACATTCAGGTTTCTGAAGTCTTTATCATTTCTTGTGTTTAATTACATATTATCTATATGATTATAATATTATTTTCATAGTCATCTTACTCTACCTTTTTACCAACAATTTATGGTGCAAAATAAAATATATTTATTTGTATAAGTAACCATGGTAATCATTTACCAATATAAATCAGTAGTTTGAAATGTTTGATATTAAAAATGTTTTGAAGAGATGGAATTAATGACTTAAATTGTTTATAATGTGAAAACATCATTGAAAATTCTATTTTACCTTACATAAATTAAACTCCTTGCTGAAAGTGATATTTTAAACAATTTTATAGTAGTAGGGACTTAAGATTACAACTGGTAATATTTTAACTGTCAAGAATTTACTGACTCATCATTAAAGGTACATCATATAAACTTTTGTGATTAGTGCTTTTAATTAAATCAAATATTTTTATGATTATATTTATTGAAAAAATCGTGATTATTTTAATTCACTTTTTTAATAAATTTTATTTTCTACTAATTATACTGATTTTATTTTAAGTGTGTGTTTGACATAAGCTGGCATTTATGATGGAAATTTTTAATATGTATTTACATATAACATTTGATGAAATAACATGTTCTATATGTATATTCTGAAAAGCTTGTTAAGAGCTATTGACAAGCTCATTAAATAATATATATAAAATACAAATAAAATGTCCATTATTTTAAAAACGTATAACAATAAAAATAATAAATATAATAGTAATTATTTATTATATAAAGTCTTTTAATCCACATAAATACTTTCAGCTAATTCCTTATCCTGTCTCAACTGCTGCTAAATTAAAAAAATAAAATAGAAGCAAATGTCATCATTTCAAATCCAATGAATCTTGATTGTTAACGTTAGCAGCTTATCTATTAATTATATTCATTAATTTCTATTTATTAAAATTGTCTCCTTAATTTTTCTTTTATTATGGCTTCTTTCTTTATGAAGAATCTTAATACTTTCAATATCAAACTTAAATTTATATTTACTTTTCTTTTCATCATCCAAGAAAACTGAAGAAGTTATTAAATCATTATTATTTTTACTTTTCACATGCTTATATAACAATTCATGCTCATTTAATCTTTTTCAATGTTACACCTTGATTCACTTATATATGATAATATTAATCCACAAAAAATTGATACACAAATTACTTTTTTGCTTGACATGTATGACATTTTTAGAATTATTCACTAATTTATTAACACTATTTGTAACACAAAATGAAACATTAAACATATTCTTATATATATCTTTAAAAAATTTCACTTGAGCATTTGAAGATATTCATTTCTTACTATCAATCTTCACTTTCTTTAAACCATTATAACTCTTTTTAAATTGATATAAAGTATTGTTAATCCGTTCAATCTCATAACCAACTTCAAGCATTTCTTTGGCAAATATGTCAATATTTTTTTCATTTATCAAACTGATAATGACATAATTTTTCATTATGAAACAAAAAAGATCTAAAACTTGCCACAATTGCATAATTGGTACTTTTATTTACAATTTGTATATCCCTTTTTTTTTGCAATGGTCTGATTATTATTAATTTATAATTTAACATACTATTATCATTTGTAATAATTAAATCCAAATACTTAACACTTTTGTCCTGTTCTTTTCAACTCCTCTACAAGCAAATTTATAGTATTGGTATTTCCACAAACAAAAACATCATCCATATACCTTTTGTAAATTTTAATATATTTAAAATAACACATATTAAAAATACTACTCTCATATGTAGACAAAACAAAATTGCAAACTTGTGCAACAGGCAGGCTCATAGGTGAATCTTCAGACATTTTATAATATCTACCTTCAATCTTATCATCAAAAAATTTTTAAGAATTAATAATAAATTTTATCACATATTTGCAAACACCTTTAATTTTTAATGCATGTTCAGTTATTTTTATGGACTCCACCTTATTAATAAAACCATATATTTCTGTCACATCTACTGAAGCAGTAATATTACTCTCATTAATCACTGTATTTTTAATTCTATCTACAAAGCCACAAAATGAAGTGATAGTATTTCCCCCTAATCCTAAAAAATATTCTTGAACACAGCCTTCCAATATATTGTAACGATATATAAATATGTCGTTACATTAATTTAAAATAAAAACTTAAAAGTTCGCAAATAAAAGTAAAAAACTAAACGCTAAAATTAAAATGTTTGTTAAACGTATATACATTCGCACAGATGCCAAACTTTAAAAATATTTTTTTTGAAAAAAACAAATAAATAAGTATTTGAACGTACAAGATTTAAAAATAAAAACAGGTATTAATTAATTCTTGTAATCTGTAAATGGAAATGATTGTTTATAAATGGTTTGAAAAGCAAGCTAGCCTTGGGCTCTTGTATAATTAAAATGATGAGATGAAAATTGGATAAGAGAAAAAAGAAAAATTAGTTTGACCAATGGAAGCACTAAGCCTTGGCTCGGACCCTAATGAAAGTGATGGATTAGTGACGTTTTGTTGATTGAATCCGTGTGGATAATATAAAAAGGGAAATACAGTTTTTTTGGACAGTTCCAGCGTTATGTGTTTGAGAGGTGGTAGGACGCACATACCACACTCTCTATTTAAAAAGGAAAAATGAAAAGACTGTGATACCTTGAACCAGCTATTGCCATCTCCAGAACATTATCTTCCAATGGAGGCGTCACGGGAATTAAAAGCAGAAACCTGGACTCTTCTACCGTGAGCTATGAACTTTACAAATTAACAACAACCAAAAAAAGTAATTAAGAACTTTCGTCATTGATTTTTTTTAAAGATTCAGCTAATTTAAATTTTAAAATGAACTCTTATTTGATTTTCAAATTAATAATTGATTGTTTAAATTTATATAGTTAAGTTTTGCTAAAATCATTTCCATTTTATTATTTTTATTTGTAGTAATATTTATTGTAGAAATTATTAAATGCATTACATTTAAGTTGGGTATAGATGTTGCATAGATTCGTTAGTGGTTGATTATGTTGTGGTTTTCACAGTCGATTGGAATATATAGGTCAATGATGTTAATGCGGGCATCTTACGATGAATGCCATGGGGCCTTGTGTATTCCCTGTTGCAATTAACGTTATCGATTGACTTTGTATTTTGATCGGTTGTGTTTAATTTGGAATGTTTTGACCGTGGAATCTGTGCAGCCGATCTATACCCAACATTTTTAAACAAATCTGTGCGAACGTATTTAAATGTTAAATTTAAGTCGGGCGTGAATGGCTATATAGTTTTGTAAAGTTATATTAAGGGAGGGTAATCTTAGGTTATTTGTTTCATTGTTAAATTGGGTCAATGGATTGGATGTATTGATGTAGTTTGTAGATGTAGTTGGAGATTCGCTACTGGCAGAATCGTTTATATTTACGCCGCACTCACCCGTTTGCCTATGAAAGGAATTATAAGACGGAGAACGCAGTTCCTTTCTATGGAGTTTTTTTTTTATTGTTCTTCTCGTTAGATAGATGTAATATTCCTATCTGATGAGAGTCAATGCCTTCTCTTAATCTTTTTGGTGCTGTCGTATTCCGTATTACATTGAATACATCGATGTATCAGATGAATTGATGCCAGTTTGACTGCGAATTTTAGCCTAAGGTTAAATAGGGATAGAATATTTTCTTTTCAAATGCAGATCTATGTAGTCTATTCATACTTGACTATCTAAATAAAATATTAAACTCATTGAAACTTAGTTAAATGTAAAATTAAAAGTTAATATAAAAATCTAAAATGTTAAACTTATTCCTCAACATTTAAATGTTATTTTATATGTGCGTAAATAAATATTTTTATGTGTTAATTTCTGGCAGTGGCTTTTATTTATTGATATTTAAGATATAAATTAAGATATAGATTTTTATCTCTGCGTCTCCACTGAGCTAGTGACTTGGGCTAACGATCAGAATATTTAAATAAAGTGGAATCTTAACAGCGCGTATCTGCCTACTCTATAAATTTTTCTAGGTTTAAATGCCTAGATGGCGCCTTGTAGAGCAGATATCGTAGTTTGCGGTTAGATTCGATCTTCACTTTCATTTCGATCGTTATAATATTTAGAAGTCTGATATATAAATTAACCACGAAAACCAATCATAATTCACAAAAGATTACATTTTTATGTAACTTTATATTCACAAAAATATGAAGACATATAGCACAGGAATGATATATCTTATAGTACACATTATTACTTAAAGCTTTATTTTTAGCTTTTTTTAAAATACTGTTAATAAATTTTATTTTCTGACCAGCCATATTATATTCTTCAATCAAAAAGAAAACAAGTTTGATATTTTCCACTTCAAATAAATACCATAATGATTATTACTAATAATTTATTATACTAAGAATTAATTTTTTTATTTTAAACTAGATCTAACTTTCAAATTTAAATAAATATTAATATATTTATTTTTATTAAACACAGTATATCAAACCCCTAATGTTCCAATAGATCAGGGTTTAAATATCAGATATTAAGTCCGGCCAAGTCAATGTTTAGAAAACTAAATCTAAAAATTAGAATAAATTGCAAAATATGCCTGATGGAGTGATTTAAAAACATCTCGTCATAATAACCCAGAAAGAAAAATAAATAAGTAACATGAATTATAGTTTGAGTGTATATTATTGTTAGATTCTCAATGATGCATCTTTTTCAAATGGAATATTTTAAATCCATTTACTTTAAAAATACGGAGAACAGTTGCTGTGAGAGATTATACAGTAGAGATATGTATTACAAAATTGAAATAAAACGCATTTGTAAGATATGTATGTTATAAGCAGGACTTGTTATAGCATTTTAATTTCTGAATGTGTAGCTGGTTTCTGAATACAAATCTTATACCATTTTAAAGAATAAGTGAAAGTCAATTCGTAAGGTGCCAAAAAATATATGTTTTTGAAAATAGAGATAATGTTTTAATAAGTGCAGCATGAGTTTATTTCAAGAAAGGTGATAATAGAATCTCAAATATGCTATAATATACATGGTAATTAAAGTATAGTAAAAATAATGAATTCCAATAGTTGTTGTGCAAAAGGCAATAATATTAATAAGATATAAAAGAAAAAAAGATCTACCCAAAGAAGAGCACTGATGTTTGAGTTATGAAAAACTTGTTTGTTGATTGCCTAATATAAAGGAGGCTTTATAAAAGATAGCATCATTTTTTGCTAAAGTGTGGAGATTGATAGGGGTAGAGAGAATAACCAAAAGGAGATCCCATTATAACTGTCATCAGGTTATTATAAGATTAAGTTTCAAGAGAGAAATAAGTCTTTTCAATTTCGTAATAGCAGTTTGTATTACTTTTATATTTACAATCAAGCAAGGAAGTCATAAAAGTATACTTAAGTGCTAAATACCACCTATAATAACAAATTTAAATTCTGAGGTATGCTGTGATATTATTTGTTAAGAGCCTGATAGAAATGTAATTCATTTCCTTTTTTGCATAGTTCAGAGAAGAATAAATGTCTTTTCCCAATGCTGAAGATGAAACCTAGCAAAAGTGGAGTACTGTATATCTTTTGCTTGAAACATACTGTCAGTACTTTTGTTAAGCCTTTATCAAGAGTAAAACTATGGAAATTTGACTGTATAATTTGATGTATGAAAATGACCACTCAAAAAAGTTTGGAGACAATCTGCAGTTTGAGAGTAAATGGTAACTATTGAGCATTTATCATAATATGGATTATACCCAATTTTAAATTAGTATATGCAAAAATTTTACATTATTATGATATTATCGGATTGTTGTGAAGCTATACAGTAAATATGTCAGATAGTTTATCTAATTGTGAAAGCTTTCACAAATATTAAAATCAAAACTAATAAGTTTATTTCTTTAATTTTTAGAGGGACTTAATCATTTTTCTTTTACTCATAAAAATTAATGACAGTTTTCTTAATCACATTTTAAAATTTTTATATGTAATATTTTGAGTAGATATGAAGTTTGTAATTGTTCAAAGGGAGGTTGTTGTTGTAGCTAATTTAAATAATTAAAAGAATGCAATTTTTACTTTATATTATGTAAATCTACATATAGAAATGTGATGTTTTAAGTCTCTGCAGTCACATGAGAATTGGATGTATAAAATTAAGATTTTTATCAAGCAATTAATGATTATGAATATTATTATTTTTATTATTATCATTACTGCTACCACTACTATTACTAGTATTACTACTATTATTACAGGATAAGCAAAATATATCTAAAAATGTGGCATGATAATATTAGAATTAATATATGTAAAAGAAATTGAGAAATATATGAGGATAATCAAAGATTAACTGAAGCTAATCTAACATAAATTTTAATGAACTTTTTTTATCTTTAAGATGTTGACAGATTTTGTAGGAAATATTAAAGCTGGATATATACACAGACAGAAAGAGAGTGAGAATTATTAATATGAAATAAAAATAGGAGGGAACAAGTTGATTACATTTTAACAGAGGCAAAACTCTTCATATAGTAGTGCCACTCAGTGCAAGTCAGGGTAATCAATGAATGCAAGGATTTGCACATAAAATCACTATCTAGTGCCTACTCATCCAATGTCCCTAGACTAGTTTCTAGCTTGTGGCTTTCATCGGTGAGGAGAGCACTGCACCTAGATCTTAGAATCTAATGTCACTCTCCAGAAGCCACCTTTTACCTTTTTTAATTAACTATAAAGCTATGAATCCAAAATGAAAAGACAATAATGTTTCAGACCAAGCTCATTCACTTATATAATCATATCTTCTCGCATCCATTGATTATGCTGGATTCCACTGGATGTCACTTTGTAGGGAGAGTTTTGCCTCTGTTATAGCAGCTTATGTAAGCATAGAGAATGTTCATCATGTGATGTTTATTGATTAAATTTTTAGAAATTAATATTTTTATCTTTATTTAATTTTATTTACATCTTTAACACTAAGTGATCTTTATTAAAAGCTTGAGTACTATTACTGATATTCAATTGGTTATTATATTTAAATTATATCACAGCCAAAGATTGAATAAACCAGTAGAATATCTGCAATCTGTTTGAGATTGAGGTTATCTTGGATCTTGGATAGAATAAACAAAAATCTTGTATACACATTTTACTCTCTATATAAGGATAAATGAATATATGTATGGATAGACTTTTAAGCACCAACAATTGTTAAATATTCATATATTTATATATACTTATAGATAAATGTACAAAGTCTTATAAAGATATTTCCACACATATACATGTACTTTACTGAAATTATTTGAAGTCTCAGATGTTGATTTTATTTGTAATTTTCTCTAAAGAGCAGGAAACAGCATTTAAAAGAAAAAAAAATGATTGAAATTCTATCAACAAGGTATTTTAAGGTAAAACAAATCTGTCATAGTAGAATTAGTTTGGTCTTGATTAGCTGTAAGTCAAGTCTGTGAAAAATGGTTATAAGTAAAAATAATTATTTGAGTTATAAAGAGATTTAAAGCATGTAATGAAGATAGAATATTTTTATGCACTAAAGGCAGTGTGAAGATGGATATTTTTGCAACAGACACATGTATATTGAATATTTTCAATTTATTATTTTTTTGAAAAATGATGTATGCACATGTATATACTATTTCTATTAAAATGTTGTAGTAGGTAATAGCTAGTATATATGAAAAGTAATGTTTTATAATTGTATTTTATTGCTCTGAAGAAGACAGCTAAACAGTCAAATCTGTAAATTGTATTAAACAAACCCTTCTGAAGAATGCAAAGAGACAATAAAAGATTGGAGAAAATTATTTACACCATATTGTTTTTGTGTAATAATACTTCCATATTTTGTTCCAACAATTTTATTATTAATTGTGATTACATATATGTGTTGAACATTTAAAAAAGCATGTGTTACTGCTCAAGAATTCACAAGAAGTTCGACCACTAGCCCTGTGTGTGCCAGAACCTTTCAGAGTATGTACAGTATAGTTTAGTACAACACTGGACTCTGCAGTTCAAGGTTCATGAATCATGTCTCCAACTCTTTCACTTCCAGTGCATGAACTTTTTATGCAGTGATAATAAAAAGTAATCAAATAACATATTGCTAATCATTTGATTATTTTTTATTATATCTATGATAGTGTATGTATATTGCTTAGTAAATAACTGTTAGATTACTACCATCATCTGATAATTTTCGATTTTTTTTTGTACAGTTAAAATGCTTATTTCTATAATAGTTTAGTATTTATACTAATTTCTTAATATTCACTGCTAAATCATAAGATTTAATAAGCTATTACATCATTTAATATGCATAAATGTTAATTTAAATATTATGCTTCTATTCTACAAACAAAATGTTTACTTAAGGATTATATTTTGTTACATTCTTTATTATAAATGACAATTATGCAAGAAACTGAAAAGAATCGTGCTTTACAATCTCCAGAAAATGATCTTTATGAAAGAAAAGTAGGCTATGAATATGGAGATTTAAGTTCTCTGAAAGTGCTCAGCTGTATAATTATTTTCTAATAATAATAAGCTTCACTTTTACATAAAGGCGCAATTCAAAACTTACCATTTGGGGGTGAAGTAAAAAACAAGGATTTTATTTAAATGTCTTAATATGTTTAATGTGAAAATTAACTTGCATTATACATTTCTAGGCGTGGTCAACATATCTATTATATATGTTAGATATATATTACAAAGAAATCAAGTCATATCTTACATCACCTAATTTAACAGGCCTGTATTACAAATGTTATGTATGGAGCTCGCAAATAAGCTCTTAACAAGCTTTGCAGAATATCCCCAAACTCCAGACTGCATTTGTAATATAAACTTGTTAAATTAGGTCATGTGACATATGATTTGATTTTTTTATACTTTTATTTTTTGCTATTAAGATGCCTTGGCAATTGTATATTGCTAAAATTATTAATATATGATGTGAATTTGGTTTAGTCCCATATGCCTATTTAATTTAGATAGCTGGATTGGAAGACATATGAATGTCTGAAGATTTCAGATTTTCTACTTAATAGTTATCCATTAGACAAAGTGCTGGGCTTGTCCTGATATTTTTAATCTAATGCTTGAATATCCTAGCATCTCACTGAGGAAGCCAGTAGTAGAAACTGGTCTGGGATTGGGCATATTCTGCAAAGCTTGAGAGCTTATTTGAGAGCTCTATATATAACATATATACATATTGTCACCTTACAATCAAGGTGATAGGGTGCTAGGTCACACAGATAGGCACCATATAACATGGATTTTTTTAAACATCAATTTAAAATATCTTAGATCTTAAAATATTTTTATTTCAGGGTTCAAATTTAGATCGAAATGCACTTGGAACAAAGATGCTAATGAATACTTTAATTTTTTAAAATATATTATATTGATTATTTGAGCTATACCTGGAACATTTTGTATTCTATCTTACCTTTATTCTTGATATTAGTATTTTAAGAAAGCAGAAATGAAACTACATAATAATATAGTATTCAAATAATCTATGACCAGTAAGCTGAAAAACATTTCTAAATACTCTAAAGTTCTTTAAATATAATTATTTCATTTCTACTAACTATAAATTACCTAAATCTTATATCTTTTGATGAACTTTTTAATAGGAAATAATATGCAATAATGCAGATGGCAGTAAGAGTATATTTTATATTGCCAAGTACATAACAAGTGCATTTGAAATAAAACAAATGATATAATATTTATCTTTTGAAAGTGCAGGTAGAATATTTCATAAATAAAATAAATAAATGAACTCTATTTGATCATTGAAATGGACTATTAAAAATAATTAATGATGAAAACTTTATTAATAAAAGTAGACTTTCTGATAAATGAATGTGCTAATGGAATAATATCGTAATGACAATGAAACAAAAACGTATTTAATTAATAATAAAATATTTCCATATAATAAAAGTATTTGTTTACAATAAATATTATTTCTTCTTTTCAATGTACTATATTATACTGACAAATATTAAAAAACTTTATACATGGGTGTACCTTTTTTAAAATCATTCCTAAAAAATTTATAAGTTATATTCACTTTCCAATTGTTTTCTCATCTATCAAATGTGGTCTTGATCTTAAACATAGTACCCATAGATTAACGAGAATACATTACACCTGGGTCCGTTTTATGCGGTAGATAGGTTCCACAAAAAACCCACATTAAAAAAAATTGCACAAAAATAGACTTAACTTACCTTGAAAAATGGGGGATAGGGTCTATAATTTTCTGAATTTGCATAAAAGCAAAGCAACAAGGAAAAATTACGTTTAAAATCGCATTAAAAAAAATAAGGAAATAAAGTATGACTAATAAAAAATATCAGATATTTGAAAAAAATTGCTACAAGACAAATTATTTTTATTTTTTTTTATTAACTACAGTAATTAATTTGACATTTTTTCATACGTATTTTAATCATTATCGCGATTTGACGATATGCGATTCGATTCATTTGTAAACTGCTAAGAAATCAGATTCGTTGATGTGATGTAGCTTCTCGTTGTGAACGAAGTCAAGAATCTCTCGGCAATTATGCCCAGAGAAACTTGTTAGTTACTTTATTTTCAATTCCTCACTCTAATTTTTACCATATTCTGCTCCATCCCATTTACACAACTAGTGCCAATTTCAGTCTTGTGCTGTGTTAATGTTTTTCTGTTGACAACTGAATTTTACTACTGAAACAAATTTTAAATGTTCACATTTTGTTTCTATATTAAAAAAAATGAGGATCACAATCAAAACAAAAAGGTTATACATTATCATTAAAATATTATTTTCAGTTTATAAAATCAATAAAATCTTCATTATGTATTTTAAAAATGTACATTATTTATTTCTGTTATACCTAACAAAATACATTTTAAAAGTTTAAAATTTTTGAATATTTATTGTGATATTTTTATATGTAAGTATATTATTATTATTTACTCATTAGTGTAAGTATGTTATTTATTCTAAAAAAGCTTCAGGCCATATTCAAGTTAACTGCTAATATAACCTTATATTTTTGAAAAAAAAAAAGGATTTCAAGTCAAAATAAGTTATTAATAATTTTAATTTCTTGATATCTACTAAATATAGTGAAATATGAAAGATATTAAGAAGAAACATGAATTGCATAACTTCAAAATCGCATTAAAACGAGACCCAGGTGTATTTATATGCCTATATCGAGGCCACTTGTAAGATATTTACTACTTTTCTTCACCCAAATCAAGTTGAAAAATCAGTGTGGAGACACTTGATAAGTGTTTAAAAGATAGCAATAAATATTAGGTATGATAAATGCATATTAATATGAAATTAATGATATCTATGCTGGGAGAGGAAATATAGATGCTCAAACACTTATTATATACTTTAAGTTAAAATTATAGCAGAGCTCATGCCTTTAGATATAATATGCTCTAATGTTGAAATACTGGACAATGTGGAAGGAAAATATGAATCTGTAAAAATATAGATGAATAGCCGTTAACTGTGTACAAGCAATGTTGATAAAAACAAATGATATGCACTCTCACTCATGGAGGTGCTAAATGCATATAAAAGTAATATATAATATCCATCTAAAATTGTTTAAAGGAGTAACACTAATAATATGACACATGGAATTAATATTCATCATTATCATTGTAAACTATTATCAATCCACTGCAAGATTAAGGTCTTGTCAAGTTGAATTCATATTCTCCAATCTCTAACCTCTCTTCTCCACATCACCCTGGCACACTTTTTGGTTCATCCACATCTCACATGTGGTCTCTTTCTGAGTCATTTAGAATCTTTTGGAATCCAGCTTAAGATTTCAATTGTCTATTATCGTCTCTTCTAGCAATATGTCTAGCCCAACTCCACTTCAGTCTTTTAATTTTTTTCAATGATATCACTAATATTTGCTGGCTCTCTTACACATATATTGCATTTTTGATCCCTTCCTGTTATTCCTAACATGCATCTCTCCATATTTCTTTGAGTGGTTTGAAGTTTCTGTATTGACCTTCTATTAAATGTCCAAGTCACTGATCCATAAGTAATAACTGGTGAAACACATTTAAAAAAAATATTTCATTCTAAACATATAGGCATATTTTCTTTTAGTATTAAGTTATTTCTACCAAAAGCACTCCAACCAAGTTTAATTTTATGATTAATTTATTCTATTATGCTTCCATCTGTAGTAACAATTTGATTAAGGTATTTGTCATTGTTAATTTCTTCTAACTCATCATAATCAATCTTTATTTTCATCTTTTGAAAAAAATCCATTGAACATTGCTTAAGTCTTTTTAACATTTACCTTTAGTCCTACCTTCTTACTTTCATCTGATAACTCTTACAACATTTCCTGAAGCTCTGAAGCATTATTTGCATAAATAATTACATCATCTCTAATAATAATAATAATAATAATAATAATAATAATAATAATAATAATAATAATAATAATGATGATGATGGTGATGATGATGATGATGATGAATAAATGAATAATTGTACACCTCGCATGTACATATAAAAATTCTGGCTTACCCCTCATTCCCTTGGTTTAACATTATATGTGTACACTGATGAAATTGTCATTGCATAATGAGATGACAACATTCAATTTATAAGCTATCTAAAATTCTCTTATACACAACCTTCTATTATAAATACTTATTAAATTCATAAAAGGCTGTTATACCTTTGTGCACAATTAACTCATAGAATATACCCTTTTAACACACACCTTACCAATTCCATTTCTTGGATACCAGCATTATAAACATATTTGTAATATCAAAAATAATATTAAGAATAATATGCAATGCCTAATTATATAGTACATAAATCATAATTATAAATAGTTTTAAATATACACCTGGGTCTTGTTTTATGTGGTAGATAGGTTCCACAGAAAACCTGCATTAAAAAAAAAATCACACAAAAATAGACTTAATTTACCTTGAAAAATGGGGGATAGGTGCTGTAATTTTCAGAATTCTCATAAAAACAAAGCAACAAGGAAAAATTATCTTAAAATTCATATTAAAAAAATAAGCAAATAAAGTATTACTAATAAAAAATTTCAAATATTTAAAAAAAATTAATACAAGACAAACTTTTTTTATTACTACAGTATTTAATTTTACATTTTTCATACATATTTCTATTATTACTACTAGCGTTCATTTGTAAACTGGTAAGAAATCAGATTCGATGTGATGTGAGGTATTGTGGCTTCTCCTTAAACGAAGTCAAGAATCTCTCAGCAATTATGACCAGAGAAATCTGTTAGCCACTTTATTTTTATTCATAATGTGATGTACAACTAGCGCCACTTTTAGTTATATTCTGTGTTAATGGTTTTCTGTTTCTATATTAAAAAAATGAGTTTGCAATCAAAACAAAAAGATTATACATTATCATTAGAAAGATTATTTTCCGTTTATAAAATCTTCGTTTCTTATTTTAAAAATCTAAAAGATTATTTATTTATGTTATATATAACAAAATATGTTTTAAAAGTTTAAAATTGTTGAATATTTATTGCAATATTTTTATACGCAGGCACATAAATCTATTATTATTATTTACTCATTAGTATAACTAAGTTATTTACATAGAAGCTAAGATTGTAAATACAGCTTCAGGTCATATTCATGTTAGCTGCTAATATAGCATTATATTTTTGAAAAAAAAAAGTATTTCAAGTGAAAATAAGTTATTAATAATTTAAATTTCTTGATATCTAATAAATATAGTGAAATATGAAAGATATTAAGAAGAAATATGAATGGCATAATTTCAAAATCACATTAAAATAATCCGCATAAAACTAGACTTAAGTGTACTAAAAAAAATTATATATGTTAAATATAATACTCTTCTTCAATATAAAGATCAAAGTTTTTCTTTTCTTGTTTTTAATAAGGAAAATTATCAAATTATCTCTTTTGTTCAAATCCTTTTTTTATCATTTTCCTTGGATGATACAGCAGCAGATAGTCTTACATTAAGGCAGAGCTAACACAAATATGAGATTTATAATAAAATTCCTTGAAAAATGTTCATAATGAAATTTAATAAATTTTAAAATGAATGCCAAGAGCTGACAGCAAATTATTGAAATAGCATACAGTTTATTTTATAGTGTATTTCTAAAGGGAATAAAATCTGAGGAATAATGGGCAAAATATAATATGAATTATCAATTGTTTTTCACTAAGTTTCATATCATAAGGACAGTTTAGTGATATTAATTATGATGAAACAAACTTAAATTATTTATTTCTTTTTTAAATGTAAGGCAATATATTTAAAGCTATAAGCAATTTGTAAAACTATTTGAATAGATTAATAAATGAACTTGAGATGAATTGCTAAGTTAATTCAATGTTTGCTTATTTGTTTTAATAGGAAAATATTTGCATAAAGTCTTTTCTTAAAGACATTTAATAGGTTGATTTTTATAACTTGATTTTTTTATTATAGTTTGACAATATAAATTCTAATAATTGACACTCCTTTTGTTTTTGATAATTTCAGTAATTTGATAACAGTTCATTATTTTTATAGTTTAATTTAGCATAAATATAATAATGTTTTTAGTGATTTAAATTTGTATTACTAACCAAGTAGATAATTGTCAAAGATATTTATGATAACAAAAAGTTTGAAGTTGACTAATATTTAAATATAAGAATAAAATAACATGCTTTTTCCTTACATACACTGTTTTCTGTAGCTTATTTTGAAACTTGTTAGGTTTTTTAAAATATTTTTATAACATCTATTGTTTGACAAATCAACTGAAGCATATACTTACAAATAATATAAAAATGGATAATTTATTTTTTATTCAGACAAGGGAATGATAATGAATTAAACTTAACATTTTTAAAATTAGTTTTTAAAAAATAATAATAGTTAAATGCATCCAATCAGTTTAATCCAAAACCAAAATGAAGTTACAATTAATGAATGAGATTAGATTAAGGACATTTTTATAATAGTACGTGCATGCACATCAAAATTTTCTATCTCATTTACTGTATTCAAACCATTACCTTCTCAGTATTTTGTCATAATATGTAAATTACTAGTGTATTTTTAACTTTTTAATTGATATGACCTTGAACTTTATCAATCCAGACCATTCAACCATGAGACTGTCTAGACTCAGCAATTACCACATAATTAATTCTATTAAATCTGATAAAAATTAAATTAAATTCTTTATTTAACTCAGATAAAATTATTTATTTATTTTCAAATTAAACATTTTTTTTATTCATACACACTATTTTCACTATATTTAACTCTTTTACTTTATTCTAATCAAAAGCTTTTAATATTGGAAATTATTTTGACTTACCTTTTTAAAAAAAAATACTTCTACTTTTAATTAATCTTTTTAACTTTCAATATTTCACATGCATACTCCAAACACACACACACACACACACACAATGCACATTAAATATATCTAAAAGTTTAAAACAATGAAATAAATTAGTTACTATCATTTAAAACCAACTGAAATTGACACTTATTCCAATCTATTATATTTAGCCATACCTAAACTGGCATTTAATAAACTATTACTTTCATGTTTTTTTTTTAAAATTAACAACTAAAAAGTTTTAACAGACTTAACTATTTTTTATTTAGCATGAAATAACTTTATCTATTATATTTACTAGAAATATGGCAAACTCAATTGGCTCATTTTAAGATTCAAACTATAAATTTTATTCTGTCAAGCAAACATTACACAATCTAATTTTTTTTTTTTACATAACTGATAACTAAATAGGCCAACTAAATTTCTTTAATCAATAATATTGAAATGTTTAACTAAGATTTTTATTATAGTACTAATAAGAAAGTTCAATTAATATAATCTACACACTATTGCATATGCGCTTTACAGATTTTAAGCTATACAATGAATATTCTCATTCTCAAACACAAGATAATGTCTTTATGAAATGATAGAGTGAATCCATCTATCTTTCAACACAAATGTTTAAGTATGGGCCGATCTTAAATGTTTGGAGATGAGAGCATGAACATATTAAGCAGTCACTTTAAATTACTTTATTATATTTGAATAAATGACGCTTACAAAATTATTTAAAATTTACTATATGTCATTTTTAGTTGAAGTTAAACATATATTTAATAAGGTATTTATTTATATAGTGCTATGTAAATAAATTGTACTTGCAAATTAGTGATCAGGCCAATGCTCTTGCGCTTTACAGATTTTAAACTATACTTAAATGAATATTCTCATTCTCAAACACAGGATAAAGTCTTTATGAAAAGATAGAATGAATTCATCTATCTTTTCAAACCAAACGTTTAAGTAGGGTTATGCCTGTATAATATAAAATGAATATATTTGAATTGTCATAAACTAATAATAAAAATATGATTAATTTACCATATATGTGTCTACATGACACACATCTATATAAACACACAGATTGCTATATCATATGGGAATAGTCATATTATAATAACAAAAAATAAGCTATCACATTATAGATATATATATATAAATAAGGACTGTTTCACATATATAAGTCAGTATCCATAGAAATGTATGCACACACTGTCATTTCATTAGTTGAAAAATAAACTTATTAAAACATTATTTTCACAAGACAAATAATTCCATGTTGAAAATATACATACAATTTACATGCATGTGTGTATATATTATCTTTTTAATCTAAGTTATTGGCTCACTATTTTTAATTGTAAATAAGTTTTTTTTTTGTCTTTCCAAAAAAGAAATATTACTTCTATGACAGACCTTCATAAAAGTTTTTCTTTTTTTTTAGGTTACTCTTGATTAATTATAAACATTTTTAAAAATATTCTAGCAAGTTCTTTTGTTTTCAATCTAGAATGATTTTTGGAGTTTACTTTTTTTTTAATTTCAAAATCAAATCATTATTTTCAATAAAGTTTCTGAGTTTTCCTTTTAATAGATAAAACTGGAAATGATCATTTATTATTTTCTTGCATTATTCTAGTTTTATTTTTAGTTGACAAAAGTTGTTTACTTTTAACAATGTGTAATTTAAAGATTTTAACTCATTTTCAATAAATTATTTAAAATATTATTGTTCTCAATATATGGCACATTCTACTCACCAGCTGTACTTTATAGATATGACACAGTAGCTTTATCTGTGTTTCTCTGCATATAGATAAAACAGGCAAAACTCACTATATATATATATAGTGAGTCTTGCCTGTTTTAACAACAGTTATACACAAGCGTAAGAGGTGGTGGTCATGTGACATATAGATAAAACAGTATACATATAAAATACATCAGCAAGCTGATGGATTCTCTGAGTTAGCTGGCCCCTTTTAAAGCAAGACTGGCTTATTATCATCTTTGGAAAAAGTATAATCCAGTGATTGTTAGCATACATAAAATCAGCTTCATTTAGTCTATAATTTGGTAGATTTCTGACATATTGGCTAGTACATAATATATATATATATATATAGACTAATGAACCACAGAAAAGCTGGCCCTGATCTTCATGTGAATCACAACTCCATCATTGCACTATTAGAAGCATCTAGATATGCTGTCTCTTGCCTTCGCTTATAATTTCATAGTAGTAGTAATTTTACCACAATCTTTCATCTAATCTTTTCTTCAACGTTTTTATAGTCAGGGTGGAATTTTAAAAAAAACAGTATTTTTTTTTTTTTTTTTATTGAAAAAAGTTAATGACTTTTTAATTCACCTTATTCCTTTCTAAAATAACTTTGTAGGATTTTTATCAATATATATTATATAAGCTTTATTTAAAGACATTTCTTAATCTCATCAAAATATAATGGAATTTTATAATTGCCACTATATCTATCGTAACATAAAACACACTTGTTTCAATTTCAAAATCAAAATTAATAAAATATTAATTAGACTTTTTTAAGTGTTTAATTTATAATAATTTTTTTAAAATTCAAAATTATTATTTAATCCTTAACTGTTGTTCCAATGTAATGTAGAAAACATCTACAAAAAAAACTTGTTTGTGTTTATTTTTACTTTTTCTTTCAACTGTATATATATATATATATATGCACACATGCTACTATGTTGTATGTCGTGATATACATAACCATCTCAATATGTATATATTAAATATAGTTCACTATTCATGAATTTTAATATCGATACCAAGATTTGAAACAATGTCCATTCATCAAGGTTAATAATTAAAAATTATTTTGAAAGTTTATATATCATTTTATTTTAGCTACACATGTTTCAAGACAGCAACATTAAAATCTATTGCTTTCTGTGGAAGAAATAAACTAAGAGTTTTTTCAGTGTTGATGAACTGGTAAATGTTCAAATCCATCAAACTACAGTAAACTTTCAAATAAAAACTGAACATAAAATGTTTTTAAAGCAAATCATTTTTATACATAGCCAGTTCTTGACACCTGAGACAGTAATTCTAAAATTGGAGAGAAGGTTGTGTTTAAAATGTGATAAATTGGATTTGAATAACTTCTTTCCAAAGATTTGAAAGAAGGTTAAATTTGAGTCAGTTTTAGGTTTTGTTCAAAACTGGAATCATAAAATCTAACAATTGAAATAAAATTTGTATATATCACAGTCTTCATTTCTTATTAGTTCAGCAAACATTTGTGTTTACTTAACAAAAAAAAAAAATTCTGTACATTTACAGCTTTCATAAATGATTTGATATTAATGTCATTACAAAAAGAAAAATATATTATATAATTCAAATTTTTTATATTTTGTAATTAAATTTCTTGCTTACTATTTAATTTTATTAATACAAATAAAAATTAACTTATTCTTCACAAAGGTTAGCTAACTTTAAATATTGGATTTTGGTTCATGAACTGTTAATTATTACAAACATAAATCCTTCTATTTTCCTTATCACAAATTAATAGTAACCATTAACATGTTATAATCATTTTAAATCATTATCAATTCATAGGGCTCTTTAAGATTAATCCAGGTTGTTTTTTTTTCCATAGTATTTTCTTTACATTACTCCAGTGAACTTTCTAATCATTTATCTTTCTCACATGTGGTCTTTTTCTACATTATTTACAGTCTCTTTGGATTCAGTTTAATGCTTCCAACTATTCATCTCTTGTTTTTTCTTCTAACAATATGTCCAGCCCAATTCCATTTCAGTTTTTTAATTTTTATTAGTGATGTTAATGACCCTTGTTTGTGTTCTACCCACATATTTTAATTTTTCATTACTCACAACATACATCTTTTTAGACATCATTGAATGATTTCAATCTCAGTGTTGTTTTTTATGCCAAGTATCCAAGTCTCATATCAATATGAATTGATAAAACACATTTATTAAAACTTTTTTTAAATGTATAGGCATATTTCCTTGTAGTATTAACTTATTTCTACCAAAAGCATATCATTAAAGTTTACTTATATTATTAATATAATTCATTATACTTCCATCTGCATTAACAATAATATCAGTGTATGTGTAATCATTAGCTTCTTTTAAGTCATGATTATTAATTTTATTTTTCTGAAGAAAATCCATTGACATTTTGACCATTTTCTACTTTATGATGATCCCTTTTTTTTTTTTTTATTTTGTGAAAATTGATTGAACTTGTCTTTAGTTCTATTTAGTATATATCATTAGTCCAATTTTCTTATTTTATCTGACAACTCTTTCATTGTTTCATGAAGCTCTGAAGCATTATCTGAAAACATAACAATCTTATTTACAATATTTTAAAATATGACTTGGATATATAGTGATTAGTGCAACTTTATCATTTCTATAACTAGGGTTTGAATTCTAAAGCATGCCATTTTTTAGATATCTGATCTTTAATTATATTGTTATTGATTATGATGTCTATCTAGCTTTTTTAGTTATATAGTAATATGATGCAATTATGACATTTGTCGGAGGGAAATTTCATACTCAGTTGCATGCTGAAACAGTGAATCTGTCTTCTATTTAGTTTAGCTTTAAAATTTAAATTAATTTACTTACTATTTTATGGCTATGAATTGATTCACAAGTTTAACAAAGTGAATATTAGAATTGAACAGCTAAGAGGGAAAGGAACTTTTATATAAGGATTTATCATATTGATTAGAAGTTTGTACTCATTAAAACCACTAAACATAACATGGTCATCATTTCCTATATTTACATAAGCTGTTAAAAGAGTCACAAACTATCTATGTAGTAGTGCACTCAGTGTAAGCTTTAGTAACCAATGGATGCAAGGTTTCTGCATAAAATCCCTCTCTAGTGCCTACTTATTCAATATTCCCAGATTAGTTTCAAGTTTATGACTTTTGTTAATGAAGAGCCTTGAATCTGAGAGTACTGTACCCAGATGATAGGACCTCATGCAATTTCATCAGAAGTCAGCCACATTTTACTTATTTAAATTATAAAGCTATGAGTCCAAGAAGAAAACCCAATAATGTTTTCAATCCAAGCTCATTTTCTTGTAAAGTCATATAGGTATGAACCCAGTTCAGTATCTATATATTTTGATTTCTATGAATCATCATCATCCTATAGACAGGATTGGTATAAATCCACAAAAACCACATGATCACCATCGTCTATGCATACACAATCTGTTATAATAAGAGTAAATTCTCCATAAATAGTGCCACTCAGTGCAAGCTTTTATAATCAATAGATGCAGGGTGTTTGTGCATAAAATCCCTATGTAGTGCCTAGGTGAAAGGTAGCTGCCAAAGGATTACATTTAGATTCTAAGATTTAGGTGCATTGCTCTTTTCCTGATAAAATCCACAAGCTAAAAACTAAACTGGGAATAATGGATGAGTAAGTACTAGATAGGGATTTTATGCACAAACTTTCCTGAATCCATTTATTGATAGGGTTTGCACTGAATGACATTACTGTTTGGACAATTTGCTACTGTCTGTGCCCATTACTTTAATTAATGATGAACTAGTCATTATAAATTTTTTCTTAAAGATCATTTTTTTAAAGCCTGCCTTTGTTTTTAAATGATGCCCTCACTGCAATATTATTGTTTAAAGCAATTAATAGATTTCATTTGCTCCTTAGACACTTAAACATTCAAAATTCCTCAAGCAGCTGACTGTACAATTTTTGTTTCCAATATATATATGCATGATTAGAATTTTACCTGTCTTTGTTTTTAAATGATGCCCTCAATTGCAATATTATTGTTTAAAGCAATTATTATATTGGATTTGCTCCTTATACACTTAAAAATATTCCAAAATTCCGCAAGCAGCTGACCGTACAATTTTTGTTTCCAATAGTATTTGAAAAAGACATAAACCATGATTTCGTGCTGCTTTCCCGAAGTACAACCGCATGATAATAATGAATTTCAGCTAATATTTGTAACAATAATTAGAGCATTCAAATTCTGAATTATAAAAACTGTGGATCGATTTCGTTTGTGGCGCTTCTGATGCTCAAACATCTTAAAATAAAGCCTATTGATTTTTTTTTTATTAACAACAATTAGTTAGAAAACATGCAAAACTCTCTATACATATTGCCACTCTGCTTGCACTGAGTCGCAATATGTATAGAGAGCTTTGCCTGTTTTAATAGCAGTTAAGAGCAAGCATAGGAAATGGTGATCATGTGATGTTTAGTAGGAAAACAGTAGATGATTTTAATGAGTTAATATAAACAGTTTTTATTACAATTATAATGAGAGCCATACAAAGTTAAGATTATGATAGATTGGCTTAATTATTAGATTATGAACATAGAAGCAATATAGTGAGCTATCAAGTTATTGTCTTTATTATAGACTATTTGTCCTGGTCTCTACCTCGCTGTATTCACATCATTTCTCCTGAAATGATTTATGATAAGGTAGTAAAAACATATTTTCTATGTTTTAGAATTAATTAATTATTGAGTAGTTATATGATGGAGTTTGAATCCTGGAACTTTTACCTTTCAAAACATCATATGCCCATTTATCAAACTGATCTGCTCGTTTCATAAGTTGTATCAAATAGTTTTATTTTTGTTTTGAAATCAATTAAATATTAAAACATTATTTAGAGAAAATAGGTCAAATGCCACCAGGCATATAACATTAGTTCTCCTATTACAAATGGTAAATGTTAAATCACCTTACAATATTTTTTTTTAAATATTTCATACAATTTTCCAACTAGTCATAAAATTTATTTTCCTCTCCAATGAATGGCTTTTGGGAATTTTGCATAAGAAATCCTCAACTATTTCAATAAATCACCTAACTTCACTTTGAATTTTTCTATTTATGTGCATGTATTATTTTGCAGAAACATGTTATCATGAGTTCCTTCAATTAAAAGATTGTGTTATTCTAAAATCATATAATGTTAATTCCTGAAACACAGGCTTGTTATATACCTGTGTCTATATATGTAATATATAGGGTATATGAGCACAGACTTTCAGATGACCTATCACTCTCCACTCTATCCAATAACACTGATACACTCAAGCACATATATGCTGAAAAGATAAATAATCACTAATATACGTATTTCATGCTAAACCAGCAATCATCAGTTGGTCTAGATTATCATCTCCCACACATATATACTATAAGTGCTCAGATATATATTAAGATAGACAATCTTCATATTTTACTGGACAGGCTCCAATCTACTACACTCTCCAACTCTTCAACCGTCTATCCAATTGAAAATCTGATGATGAAATGCTCAAACGCCACCATGAGGCTGAGATTCTTGTCACACCCATGTTGACCCAAGGTCAATCTGAACCCCACATGTACAGGACATAATCCATTTAATAGATATGCAAAGATGGGCAGACATCTCTACAATGTAATAACTGGAAGTGGAGAGTGATGGGTCGTCTGAAAGTCTGCGCTTATATACTCTATATATTATATAATATAATGTTAATTCATGTATTATTTTAATTATTAGATTGCGAAAATAAAAACAAACATATAGATTATAACTTCTATATTTTCACTTGCTGCTAATAACACAGGAATTCAATGGTGATATTGATGTTCAAGCACTGAAAATTAAGTTGAGCTTTATTTGAGAATCTATAACTCTCAACCCATTACATTAACAATGAGCTAAATCACACATAATAGTAAGATGTAAAATATAATGTAATCATAAAATGAGAGATAATAATATATTCATAAATATTATGCAAAATATTTAAAAAAATCTAAATTTTAAAAGCTATTAATTAAGTTGTCTGTCTAAATATGGGGGTATCCATGCAACTTGAATAATACTATGATCGGGATAGCAGCATTGTTTATCATCAGTGATAATTTACTATTACTTGCCAAACTCTAAACACTTTTCATTTTTCGTTTCAATTTTATAGCCACGTGGTAAACTTTAATGAGATCTTACGTCATTAAGATAGGAAACTTGATTATTACTTTTATTATTGAATTATAAAGAACAAAGAGATTAATTTTGATGTTGGAATAAGAAGTTTAACTTATATATTAGTTTTTATTCTGTAGATTTTTTTTTATACTACTTAACCCATAATCTATAAATAGTGAAACATTAAGACCGTTGGTGTTTCTGTAATGTTATTAAATAAATCCTTCATATAAAAAAGATTATTGAAAAATATGTGCATCAGACTTATGAAAAATACATTATTCATAAATGAGATTATATTGCTTTTATCTTTGATTTAAACAGAGTGAAAATTAAAATTTGTGTTAAGCATTAAAGAAGTAAAATAGTTTTTTTTTATATTCAAACCTAATATTATATAAGTCAGAATAAAGCTATTTATTTAGTGAAACATTAAGCAACTAATGTGTGTGCGTACACACATACACACAAATACCGCAAACAATTACAAAATGTGTATTAAATTTCTATTTATTTATATTCAAATACTATGGTGCTTAGTCTTGCATTGGTGGTCGAGAGGTCAGCGCGACTGCCTTACAAGCAGTTGCCTGGGTTGCAAGTTCGCGTCCCGGCCGATGCTATGACACTTGAAGAAAAAAGAAAAAAAATACTATGGTGCTTAGTTTTTGCTTTAGCAATAGTAATCAACTCTTTTATCATTCTATTATAAAAGCTATCAGTGAACCAACATGCCAAGTAGTTGTGCTTACGTCTCCAAAGTAGTTTTTGATTACAGGTCATGACTATGTATTGGATATATTTTTCTAGCGTATTTATCTAGATGTCATATTTCCTTTTTGATGCTATTTAGTTTAATTTTCAAAATTTTATCAGCACATCCCTTATCCCAAATTTAAGCATAGTGCAACGATCCTCAAGACATAAGATTAATGTTTTAAGCAATCAGACAAATGATTTTAATCAAATTGGCTTGCATAGATTAATAAATAATCTAATTTATTTATTAACTATAAGCATTTTTGATAATAGGATGATATACACTAAAATGTTTATATTCAATGATTACTTGTGCTTATATTGATAACTGTAGAATAGAATCATTTTGCCTGGATTGTTGCTACCAAAGCAGATGCTAACTATAAACTGTAAAAATTGTGATAATTTAATTCCTTATATATTTTTGTTAGTTATTTTTTGCTAAATTATTTAATAGATATATTTGATTTTTTTTAAAACTTTTTCACTCTTTATTGCATTGCTTCTATAAGATATTTACAAAATAAGAAATCACACTTCCTAAAATGCACTTTTTACAATGCTTTTATTGAAAATATGATTGTTTCGACTGATTTCCAATCTTCTTAGATCTAAAAAAGCAATTATACATACAATATTTTATCTGATATATATTTAGATATATACATATAACATTATTTGAAATATTTTTAAATCATGTTTATTATATCTCTGTGTGTATATATAGTAATTTCTTGTATATTTTTGTAATAGATAATTCGTTTTTAGATATGAAATCATCGGGAAAAGTGCATTATGAGGTGTTTTTTATATCATAAAAAAAAATAATTTTTATTGTGCTCTCTAGAAATTGCTTTAATACTCCAAATTATATATATACACACATTGGCCGCCTTGGTCTGATTTTGGTTTTGCAAGATAAATTAAAGCTTTATATATTTTTAATAACATCTTGATAAAAATTTTCTGTTGCTGGGGAGTATTGTTTAGAAAGTGGATGAGAAAAGAGAGTTTGAACACACACGGGAGATTTAATTGGATTTGGAAAGATTGAGAAAAATATTGCTAATGTTTGGAGAGTGATCCAAGATGCTGACATGTTAAATATGTATAAAAAAAAAAAATTTCTTGTGTTTACTATAATGAGGCCTTAAAACTAAAGCATATGTAAGATTAATAGGATTTAAGGAAGTTTTGTATTAGAAACAATTTTAAACTTAAGTGACAGAGTAAATTATTTGAGAAAGAGGGTAAATTTGAGATGAGTTTAGGGGAGCACTACTTCTTGTTCTTCATTATAAAAAAGAAAACAAAATTGTATAGAGTGTTTTGGAGAATGGTAAAAAATCATAAATTTAAATATAGAGATGGGAAATTGGAAAAATAAGGAAATATGAACTGTATTTGTATTATGCAATTCATTTATGATGGTCAGAAGGAAACTCGGCATGCTTTGGTAGAATATATAGTATGTGATAAGATTTTCCATCTGAAGTGCTTAAATAAGACTAGGAAGGATGTAAAAGATGTGTGGTTGTGTAGATCAGGTATAAATGTGATAAAAGAGGTGGAAAAGTTGTTTTTAAGCATAGATAATTTAAAGAGAAAGTCAGGAGAAATGAAGGAAAGTGTAGATAAGGATGAGAGACTGGAGTATATATTTAGTAGAGTAACAAGAAATATAGATGACAAAATAAGTAATTCACTGGGAATAGTTAAGCAAAGAATAACTAAAATGAAGTGGTAAAGGATGCAGTAGTAAATTTAAAAGTGTTAGTTATGGAGTATGAATAGATCAAGAAATTACTGAATAGAAACAATAAGGAAGAAATAGATAAAGAAGTTCAGAAGATTGAAGAGAATGTTGCATATGAAGTAGGGAAAGTAAACTATGAGACAGTCTTGATAGGAGATTCTAATTAGAGTATGTGGAGATGTAATTACAAGGGAAAATAGAAATAGATATGTAAGAGTATATTTGCCTAGAGGTAGAATTAGGGATGTTATAGATAAGATAAATAAACATTGGAGTAGAGTTGTGGTGGGGGCAAATAATTTGTCAGAGCCATCAGAGAGAGTAATGTTTATGTTATGGTGAGGGAAAATGATTTGTAGAGCCATCAGAGAGGATAATGGATGAGTACAAAGAATTGATTAGTAGTTTAAACAAGTTTAAAGGAAAAGTAAGAGTAGTTGAATTACTACCAATATGCAACATTTGATATATGTTAGATAGGGCATGTTCTATAAATGAGAGATTGAAAAAATATGACAGAAATAATGTTATGTTTGTGACTGTGTGTGATTTTTTTATTAGTAAGAGGGAGTTATACAGTAAGTTGGATTATATTTTGCAAAACAAGGAAATAATGCATTAGCGGGGTTGATTTATAAAAAAGTATTAAAGTTCTAGAAACTTATAAAGGGAGGTAGGATTTGAAATCACAATATTATCAAAAAGAAGGTTAAGGGTAGAGAAGATGTAAGAAATAAACAAAAGATAGTTGATCCAGATATAAATGTATGTGTGAAGATAAACAAACTAGTTATATACATAATATAGAATAAATTATTCAAAAGAATTTTATAAAAGTGTTGCAAGAAAGAAAGAAATTGTTAAAATTGGATATTTGAATATTCCAAGATGTTGGAGACCAGACAAATGGTTGGAATTAAATAAAGCAGTTAAAATGAAGGGAATGGGTTGATATATTAGCAGTAGTAGAAATATTTCTAAGAAAAGAAGAACTTTCAGTGGAAAATTTGATATGGCAGGGTATAAATAGAAAAAAAAGGGATGGTGGTATATGAGTTAAATTAAAAAAACATTCAAATACTGTGAAGTATCAAGAACATTTATGGTTTGAGATAAGGATAGCAAGGCAAGAATGGGTGGTGGCTATAGCTTATATGGCCACTGGAGATAGTCAAACTATACAGAAGTCAAACAGTAGCACATATGAATGCTTAGTTAAGGATATACAGAGTTTCAAAAAAAGGGGGGGAAGAAAATAATGGTTATAGGGATTATGAATTGACACATTGAAGAAATTGATGGCTTGGCTAACAAGAATGGATAGCTTTGGAAATTTTTTTTGTCAGATAGTGAATTTGGGCATTGGAAATTTTATCAAATATTTATGAAAGGCAATACATATGGTGTACAAATAATATATTTCACAAACTAGATTATGTATTAGTACATAAAAAGGGAATGAATAAAGTATGAAAAATTAAAGTGTTTGATAATGAAGAGAGATTATGTAATAGTGATCATAGTTTCTTTATAATAGAAATGGTTAGTAATGTGATGGAAAATTCTAATAAATGTAGAAAGGATAGTGAAAGATGTGGATGGAGATTGAATGACAAGAATAATTTATTCAGAAGAATATAAAATGAAAATAGAAGAAATTATGGAAGAGTTGGAGATGAATATAAGGACTGGTGTGAAGAAGTAGAAAAAATGGCAAATAGGATTTTACAGGAGAATATTCAGAAGAATAAAAGTAATAGAAAAGTGAGAATTAGTAAAAGTGTAAAAGAGAGGGAGAAACATTCAAAGAATATAAATATACTCTTAAAAACAAAGAAAGTGAAAAAAAAATATAGATATTAAAGTGGAAAACTATTTAATTAAAAAGTTGTTGGCCAAATAAATAATTACATAAAGAGAATGAACTTAAATAGTATATTATTGCATCATATTGATAAAAATGGAAGAGATGGGAGTAAAAAAAATTTGGAAATATATTAAAAGAAGGAATGTAGGGGGGAGAGCAATCATATTATTAAATGATGAGTAGAAAGAGAATAGCTCTAGAGAAAAATTAGAGACAATTAATTAATTAAAGGATATAAAAATATGTTAGATGGTGAAGTTCAGAGTGATAACAAACATAAAAACATATAGCAAAGGAAATATTACTTTTACAGAAAATGAATTGAATGAGGCAGAGAATATGTTAAAGTGGAAACACAAAAAGTTTAGATGGATGGGCAGTAGAGATGGTGATGAATTTGGGGAATAGAGCAAAACTAAATCTATTATCATGATTTAATAAGATGGCTCACATAGAATTTCCAGCTAGCTAGAATAATATAAGAGAAATTATTTAAAGGAATGGGTAAGGATCATAGAAAGACAAACAATTATAAACCAGTAGCAGTAATGTCAATGTTGTATAAAGTTTTAATATATATGGTGGCTGGAAAAGTGGCAAAATGGGTGGAAGAAAATAATATAGTGGGCGAAATACAAGGAAGTGTTAGAATGGATTGGCATAGAAGAGATATTTTATTTATAGTCACACAGCTTATAGATATGAGTGGGAATATGGGAAGGCAGTTATATTCAGAAGGCATGTGTTGGAGTAAATAGAAATAGATTATGGATAAGTTTAATAAATTTGGGAATGAATGGAGCTTTATTGGATCTTATTATGAGATTGTATAAAAATAATTTATATATCAGTTTGGAAATATAGAATCAGTTAGAGTTAAAAATAGGGTGAACTAAGGCAAGGATGACATATGTCAGGAATTTTGTTTTTGTTATATGTGAAAGGAATGGAGAGGGCAATAGAAATATCAGAAAGGGGGATAGAGATACCATTAATAGATGGCAAGGTAGTGTATACATTATCAGACATTTTATTTGCTGATATTGTTTTTTGTGCACAGAAAGTGGGGAAGTTGTCCTAAAGACTTGCATAAGCATGGGTAAAGAGATGGAGTTCTAATTTCGTAAAAAAAAAATCAAAAGAAATGATTAATGTTGGGGTAAGAGAAGAGAGAGAATTTTTCTTGGGAGATATAAAGTTGAGTGTGATAAATAAATATAACTATTTGGGAATTGTCTTAAGTTAATCAGAAGAATTCCTTGGATTAATGGGAGAAAAAATTTATAAATGAAGTAAAGAAAAGAAAGGGACTGATAAAGAAATTAAACAATATTTTCCTATAATAAATATGATGTAGCAATGATTGGGTGGAAAGGAGTGGCAGTCAGAGGGTTAAATAATGATAATGAAGTGTTATGTGATAATAAAGTGGTGTTAAGGAAAATTACAAAGAGATGCAGGTAGACATGCAGTAGATGCAAATGTGTGGATTGCAAAGGAGGCAATTCAAAAAAAGATGGGTTGGTCAAGTTTTCATATGAGAGATGCAAAAAGCAAAATGAAAATGTTCGGCACATTGCAATTTATGGATAGTAAGAAAATAGCCAAAATAGTATTTAATTGAATTATAAATAAAGGACAGGCAACAAGATGGATGTGAAAGGTAGTATGAGATGATTGGGTTAGGTAGATTGTTGAATGTTACAGTGGCAAAGAGTGGGGTAGAAGAATATATACATTAATAAAAAATAGGGAGCTGAAGAGATGGAGAACTAGTATGGAGAGTAAAATTAGCCTATATAGATAATAGAATATTGAGTGTGAGTCCATTTACACGAATAGCTAGTAAAGTGACCTACTGTTTAGATCTCAAATAGGATTCTTAGCAACAAGGCAATATACACATAAATGGGAAAATGTGGCTGATTTAAGCTGCAAGTTATGTAAGGAAGGCATGGAAAATATTGGACATCTGCTAATTCAATGTAAATGATTATCTGCAGGAAGGATACAAATAGTGAAGTTGTGGGCAAATATAAACCAAGTGATTATACAGAAAGTGGGTTCTTGGTCTTTATGCTGGATTAGGAAAAAGATTAGGGGATATAGATATAAAGGCTATGGAGTAGAGAAAGATGATGTTATAGAAATAGGATGGACAGGATAGAGAAGAATAAAGGAAAAACTTAGGGTGGTGAATGTAAAGGGATAGTAAGGTGGCTAACATTTTTTTCTGTCCATAATGGCTGAAAGATTCATGACTTCGATAAATGAGCAGCTATATCCCATCACATCTCGTACACACTGCATATAAAAACAAATGATTCACCCAATTTCTATTTAATGGCCTTTTTAGGATTTCCTGGCCAATCTTAGTTATTTATTTTAATAGCATTTAGGCTGGATATTTTAAAAAAATTCTAATTGAATTAGGGAATATTTTTATTATTTGATGCGAAAAATTTATGTTGGAACATTATATTGAAAAATAAAGTGAATAAAATATATTTTTTTATTTTAACACAACAATAGCATGATTTTCAGAAATATGCTATAATTATGAATTTCCTTGATACTATAACAGCAACTATATATTTTTCTTTCATTAGGATGGTATAAACCAACAAAGTATTTGCCTGTAATAGTAATTCTGTCTGCAATCAATAGACATGTCTTATTATAAACAGTAATTCACTGTATTAGCTCTATTAGAGAGCAATTTGTTGTAAATTTAGTTAATCAATAAAGATGGTATGATAGTGTTAAATTCATATTCTAGTCCATAGATGAAATCTGCTTAGAGTTAGCATAAATTGAATCACTAACGTACATATTTTCTGATCTAGCATCATATATATATATAAGAAAATTTTAGTGGGTTTACACCCTTATAATGATTCTCATGATGTTACAAGAAAATTAAACATTGTTGTATTGTGTGTGTGTGTGCATATAAAATGTAATGCTTCTCACTGAAGAAGACCAAAATTCAGGAATTTATCTGGGGATTTGGATATACTACTACCCATTGTCCATTTAATTATTTTAGCTTACACTAGATGATTCTAGAGTTTATTTTTTTATGATCAGTTGTTTAGGGGGGGGGGGTGAAGCATATTCAAATACCAAAGAATGTGAATGTCTTTAATCACCTTTAAACATATGTCAGTTTGAGTCTTGTTTATTGCCCGGTGCTTATTTTTTTAAAAATAATAAGCTTGTAAATATATATTCAATGAAGAACATGAAAGTTCAATGAACTGGAGGAAGGTAACGAATTAACATTCAAGTTAGCAGATGAAAACATGCAAGTAAGGACTATGAAGTAATGTCATTATGTGTGTGTATGCTTAAAAAATATGAATGATAAAAAATTAAAACAGGCAAAACTCACTATACGTATTGCCACACACAGCAAAATAGAGCAATCAATGGATGCCAGAAGGCTTGTGCATAAAATCTCCAGCTAGTGCCTACTCATCCAATATCCCCAGACTAGTTTCTGGCTTGTGACCTTTGGCAGTGAGGAGTATTGGATCTGATATCAAGCTTAAAAAGTGGTGATCATATGATGTTTATTGATAAAAAATTATGATATTGTATGCTTTGATAGCTTTAATATGATAGTAGACTGATTGACTCAGAAAATAAATATTCCTTGATCAATCCCAGATGAGTTAATAAACAAAGTAACCACAACTAATTTCTCAGTTGGCCTTTTTTCTTGATTTTGTATGAAACATGATCTCTTAAGTTACTTTATTTGAAAATGTTAAATATCCTTCATATATAGATAATAATTATGTTGATATTATTATTCTATTTTAGATAGGGATATAATTAATTTTTTTTGTATAAATCTTACCAGAATTGTATGACTATGTGCAAAAAATAGATGCTCGTGCTTTATTTAATTCATGTTTACTAAATATGATTTTTTTAAATCGGTAAACATTTACACAATTATATTATTGCTATTATAACAACACCTGTTAAAATGTAATAAGCTGTAGAGTAGCTTTTTATTAGATGAAGTCTTTTGTGCATAAGAAGTATATTCAGAAGTCTATATTCAAATTAGGAATTGCTAAAATGTGGGAATATAAGGTTTGCAAGAACAGATTCATGGAAATTTTTATACTGCTCTTAGTCTTAATAATATTATGAGCTATTGCTCTGTATTGTATAAATTATATATAACTGTTTGTGCAATGTGATATAATATGGCTTCTCCTTTGTTGGAATCAGGAATCTCTCAACCACTATTCCCAGAGAAACCTATTAGCCATCTTCCCTTCTCTTTCCATTCTCCACCATAAGTTTTTCCTATATCCATCTCTATCCTGTTTCACTTTATTTCTACATCATTTTCATTTACTCTATGGCTTTTATATCTAGATCCCCCTTATCTTTCTCCAAACCCAGCATGAAAAATGAGAATTCACTTTTTTGTATAATCACTTTGTTTATATTTATTTTCCCAACCTTCATTATTTGTACACATTCTGCTTGTAAGCATTTCCATTCAATAAACAGATGCCTAATATTTTCCATACATTCCTTACATAACTTGCAGACTAAATCATCCATATACAAAAGTAGGTTTCAGGACGGAGATTTATGTGTGTGCTAAAGAGCAACATAAATCAATTATATGAGAGCTTCTTATCATCTCTCTAAAATTGTTAATATTACTGATCTTCACTTTGAATCATGGTGTGTCATGAATATCAATGAAATAAACAATATAAAATAAAATAAACATGACCACAGATTAGAAAGTATATAGAAATAATAACTGAGTACAGTTATATAATTTAGGAGAATTATTAATTATGATTATTCATTTAATTCAAATATAGATATGATTGTTATAGTGATTATTACTAATTCAAAGTTACACTAAATTTATTACATACTTTAATTTTAGTTTACAGTGTTTAATTATTAAGAAATTATTTAAGTTTATAAATTTATGAACGTTCAACATTCTAACTAGCTTGAGAAATTATTAAAGTGTTTTAATTAAGATTTATTTTAAAAAATTCTGTGGGAATAAATGTTACTGATCTTCTTCTAGCTGAAGCATCCTTCATAGCGTTTGGCAATGATATTCTCTGCTGGGCTGACTTATCTCTGATGTCTTCTTGGCAGGCTATTGATCTCAACCTTCTCCATTATCATAGACCTGTGGAAGATGACAAAAATTTAGCCTTCTAGTTGCTCATTTCCATGGTTAAAATGGGCATAGCCCCTGATAGCAATATGTTTCAAAATTTTAAGAGAGGACAATTGGGTTTTTTTTTTACACTAACTCCTTGATTTCACCCTGAAAATGCTATGAATTTAAATTCTTAATGTTAAGTTTTAACACATCTTTATTAAATTTAGAAAAGACAAAAGAAAAATCTAAGTAATTCATAAAATAGTGCAGCTTGATTGAATTTGCCTTTGTTTAAACTTTATTTTAAATTTATTTTAAAATCTGCTCTTGGTTTCCATGAATTAAACCAGGTGCATTTGGCTCTAGATTTTCCAAGAAACAGGCAGTCTTTTAAAACAGATTTAAATTTTGTAACCATTCTGCTATATATGTAATCTTGTCACTTCAGAATTGGAAATTTATACGTGCAAATTTTAAGTTAAATAAAAATAAATTTATTCATTTTTATTTTAATGAATTAAAGATAAAATAATTTAATTGTGTTGCAATGCTTATAAAATCTATTGCATTGCAGCTTCATTCGCATATATATATATATATATATGTAAGCTCTCTCATACACATACAATAATGTTTGCACAACTTACTTTTAATTTATTATACAATTTATAACTATGTATATGCATTATATAACAATATGCATACAGGCATTAAGATACCTAGATGTATGCAAATATACATAAATATATATGTAAATATATGTTAATATGCATGGACTTGGGTGGGTTTAAGCTGAGAATAACTACTACTATGGAACATAGTAGGTGAAATGGGATGTTAGACAAAAAATACTGTTTCAATATAATTAATTACTTTTGTGTAAGTAAGACTGACATATAAATAATATTACTGTTTAGTATAGGAATGCTTCTAGCAACATATGGCTTAGTTTTGTATTGATAAATGTTAGCTTAGAAAAGCATATTATGAAATAAAAATTTATTTTCAAATGAATTACTTCAATTCCAAAATGTGCTTAAAATTCTAACTTATATTCATGAAAATGATTTGACCATTTCATACCCAAATTTGAGTATATTATTAAGAACATTACTAACTTTTTATACAAGTGTTGCTAATGGAGAGAGAAATCATTTTTTAAATTAAAAGTTAAGAAGGATTGGCTGGTAAACTTGTCAGTGATAGCTAAGTGTGATGATATTGTATCTAAATTTACTTCTGTAAAAGCTTGGAAAGTAAATTTATAATTATGTAATTTTTTTTTATTCTTATCTTTAATAAAACATTAAAATGTACATAAAATCACAAACAATTTGTTTTATTTGGGAGGGAGGGCACCAAATATTGTTTTGTGTATGGGCACTGCCAATCCTTCTTCTGGCCTTGATTCCAAGTAAACATATACATTTATTTAGTTAATTATCCTTTAGTCAAACCAGTCAGACATCCAGTATTGATTAGAAAATGGTCTTTATTTATTATTTGCAATGTAATAACTCTAAACCAATTTATACTATTTGAATGATGTCAATATATAAAGGATTGTTATTCAAATTCACCTTGAATTCTGTTTTCCTTGGATTAATTACCACTGGATTAACCTATATGTTATTATTTTACAACTGAATGTTGCGAGGAAATTAAATCATACACCACGTGATTTAATTTATTAATAAGCTTGTATTACAAATCCTAGCACCACACTGATGAAAGCTAACAGCTATAAACCGGTCAGGGGATAAGGAATATTCAGAAAAGCTTGTTAGGTGCTATTCATTCTCATTATAGAACAACTGAATATATTTGAAAAAAATAAAAATTGACTATAACAACAACAACTATTTTATTTTGCTTAGTTTAGTTCACCCATTGCCTAAACTGATATCATCCCTCAAAAGCAATTAGCCATTTAAAGATATAATTGTTTTACAATTTTTTAATGTGTAATACCTCTAGGAGTATATAAATTCAATATATATATATATTAATTTTTTTATATACATTTATTTTTCAACAAACAAATTTAATGTAATTTTTGTATTTCTACTGCTTTGGAAATGATATGTCATGTTTTGATTTTCACTTTATATATATAAAAAAACTTCATAGCTTTATTCTTAAAAAAAAAAAACATTTTTATATTATTTTGTTTTGCTTAAAAAATTCACTTTTTGTTTAATGTTTATTGGTTCCTGCCTTTAGATGGATCTTCCAAACTGTGGTATCCTCAAACTTTAGAAAATATTTTTAAAAAAATTGCGGAGGCGGGGGTGGAGAGGTGACACTGTATATTAATAGTATTTTAATAAACTTCAAATTTTTTTATTTTAAAAGTCAGCAGTTTATTATTTACGGTCTCAGAGGTGTCACAGGTCATTTAGATTCTGCCTGTTTATATATTGCTTTAAATAAAAAAAAAACAAAAGCTTCACAATTTTTTTTTTTACCAAACTCTTTACATTATTGTTTTTGTTTTTTTTTTTTTTAAAAGTTTCTATTTCTGCTTAATGTTTATTGGTTCCTGCCTGTAGATGGATTTTTCGAACTGTTGTCTCCTCAAGCATTAGAAAATAATTGAAATATCTTGAAAAATTTAAAGCTTTGAGATAATGACTTTAATTGAAATGTTGAAAGGTTTTTTTTTTATTATATATTAACAACATTTTAATAAACTTTAAAACTTTTTTATTTTTTCTATTTTAAAAGTCGGCAAGTTTATTACTTGCTGTCTCAGGGGCGCTCCCTCACCACCTGTCTTTAATGTTGAAGTTCAGACTTCTTGACAAATAGTTTGGAAAACACGAACTGTCTAAAGTTATAAAAAATTAATATCACTTTTAAAACACTTCAACAAAAAAAAAATCCAAATGTTTAAATGTCATTTTTTTTTTATTGAGACAAATTATTTATTCTTGTATTCATTGTTAATTTATTAAATAATATCATATATAAATATATTGTAAAGGTCTATTCCTTCAAGATTTACTACCAGCTGATGGTTAACCGCCTGGAGGAGATATAAAATAATTTTTTGACTATTTATTACAATTACTTTATATTAAGCTGATGATGATTATAGACAAACTAAGTCCTCATTAGATACAGAATTTAATGCAAATACCCGCTATATTTCCTGATCCACATTCGCTAATGAGATAGATCATAATTTGATGATAGATCTCTCTGAATACATTTTTATTTATTATAGACTTGTCATGTCATTAGAATCTGTGTTTTCACCTTGACATGTGACAGATGAATACTCATAATCTAAGCAGAAAATCTACCTTATTATGATAATTTATTCCATTCACCCTCAAGTGAACTTATGAGAGCCTAACAAGAAAGTTTGGGAATAATAATTTCAATAATTTAATAAAAATGTTCAGCTCTAACTTTGTGATATGTGATGATATGATTATTAGAACAAAGGCTGGTTTTATTAATTCAATAAATGTTTTATTCCAGTGTTTGCCATGTTTAAGAAAAGATAATCAATAATTTACACACAAAAAAAATTGTCTTACATAAATAACATAGTAATAAAAAATTAATAATAATAATAAAATACATAAAGGCAGGCAGCAGCACATCAAGCATTGTAATTGACCCTAGGACTGGCTATTCATTATGTTTCCTCATGCCTTAAAACATCTCAATTTTGACCAATATTACAAGAATATTAATATGAATTAATAATTAATAACCAAATATTTCCTTTGTGACATGATATAGTTAATAGCATTCTCAGTAATAGAAAAAAAAAAAATGAAATTACACTTTTTAAGTCATTACAACAAAAAATTAACCCTGATTTTAACACACATAAAAAACACTCTTATTGGTTTCTTTACAATTGTAAGGCTTTATTTTAGAGAGGTAAATGCTATTTTTCAACATATGATAATGTTCAATACTCTACCACAAAGCTCTGGTATAGTTCAAAAATAGATAAGTTACTATACTGGGAGCAATAGATTATATTAGTCACAGTCACTTATAAATTTATTCAACTGATGCTTTTAAATTAGTTGATTAATGATTTCTGATTTTTTTGTGGAATCAGATGATATGCTGCCATTATTCCTCCATAATGGGACTCTTTAATTTAGATGTTGCTATATACTATGAATTTAGATTTAGGACACATTGATGGAAAATTAGAATGAACACACATCTTCAATTTAGCAATGCATAATGAACATATTCACACAAAAACTTTGATGGTTCATTGATGCTGAAGAAACTATATTAACCAGTACTGTTCCTTTCTGTACACTGGGTTTGCCATGCTGCATCAATAACACTTTGCACAACTGTTTATATTGATACCAGTTCTTTTGGTTTGAATTTTGTTTTTTCTTTTTCTCTTTTTTTCTTGAACCCTTCCTTTAATACTTATGCACAACATTGTTCTTTGAAAGGTATTTTTTCCATCCAGACACTATCTGAATATCCATCATAAACATATACATTCCTGGCTTATCTTTTAATTAATTTTATTTTTGAGAATGGTACAGTAAAAACAAAACAAAAAAACAACCACACAATCATACATTAATCTGAATGGTACTCATGTACAATTCTTTCGGTCTCATCACTGGAAGCTTGCCAGGTATTTTTTGGTTAATTATCCATTTTCAGGAATGTTTGTTTTTTTCTCAAAATTATTTTATGGAACATGTGTTACCTATTAAGTTTAAAAAATATTAAAAAATCGAATATAAATTCATGTTAACTTTAAAAAATAATGTTTTTTATAAATGCAATTCACTATATTCAATGAATTATTTTTTTATGCATAAAGTACAAACCATTAACATGTTGTGAACATTATCATGATTTTTTTAATGATTACCATAGCATTTTCATTCAAGCTATTGGTTAATTATTTTTCATAACCGTTTGCAAAAATGATAAAAATTTGGAGTCTACCAGTGTCAGAAAAAGACACATTGAATATTTTCAAAATTATGGAAGTGCCAGCATGAAAAGTATGTGCTAATAGGCATAATATGAAACTTTATGTGTGAACAGAAATAATGGCAGTGTAATCTCAAAACATATTTGAAGCCAGTATTCTTTCATCACGTTTTTTATTTTGTTTATTATTAGCTATATTAAATTTTATTTAATTATAATCATTTAAGTTTTATGTAATTTATTGTGTTTTTATAATCATCTTTAAAAAAATCACCAAAATATTTTATGCAATAATCATTTTTAATAATAATAATTAAAAAAAAAAACTCAGCCATATTGTTTAAGACATGACATCCCTGAAAATGAAGTATTAATAATAATAAAAAATGTCTAGCTTGCTTCCAGTGAAGAGGATGAAGGAATTATATGTAAATATCTTCTGAATTTGCCACTAATTAATTGTTTGATACATTTTCTTTTTTAACCCTCCCCCCTCTTTTTTTTTTTTTAAAATAACAATGTATCATGATTAAATGAACATTCTTATCTTCCTTTTTTTTTCTTTAGGAAAAACTATTGACTTACCTTACTAAACAGTTTATTTATTTCCCCTCTCCCCAAAAAATTCAAGTATTTAGTTTTCATGTCTTTTTTTTTTACTTATGTGATCCATTTCAATATAGATCATGATATGAAAACAAGCCATGGACTCAGAATTCATGGGTATGTTAAGATGGTTTTCACTGATAGTCAATGTTGCATTCATTATTATAAAGCTCTCTATGATTTAAGGTGGTGATAAATTAGCAGATTCTAAAACTCAAGGACCATGGATTGCAGTGCCACTTTTGGTGTTTGAATTTTATGTGAATCTTCATATGAACTCCAAAACAACAAATTATTTATTTATTATTATAATAGCAATGTATATTGTAAATGCAGTATATGTATATATACATGGTGGTTCATAGAATTTGAGTATTAGCTTCATTACCAAGTTAGCTATTAAGAACTATCTTAGGAATATTAATTTATTTTATTTACTTTATCCCAGAACAATTATCATAAATTTGAGAAATCAATTGCCACTGAACTATAACTTTTTATCTAAATTCTTAAATTACTTTTTACATATTTGTCTTTATCTGTATGGAACAAAATCTCATTTATACATTCAAAAGGCAGCTTTATTTTTTAACCTGTTCATTATTCAATTTCTTCTTTATTTAAAAAAGCTCTAGTGAGAACTTCCTTTATATTTAAAATATTTTATTTTTCAAATTGAACCTTTTTTCTATATCATAAATTAATATTCTTTACATTATTTATTACAAATGGAAGCTTTTGAGTGATAGACATTCTAAAAATTAATATTTTAACTTCATAAAGTGGGGGAAATAAATTATTAAATGGAGTTTATAATTACAATAATGACAGTTGGGGTTATTGGACAAAATTTTGTCTTGCAAAAGTTTGTAAAACAAAGTTTTTTTTATTTCAATTCCATTTTTGAAATTCAAAATAAATTTAGAGTTACATATAATTGAAAAAAGAAAGTATATTTTTTAAAATTAAATATTCCATTTATTGTTATTAATTTTTTTTTAAAAAAAAAACATTTCTTTACTAGTGTTAACTCTCAGCAATTTTCTTGTGAATATCTTAATCCTTTTAGCAATTCACCACCTGGTGAATTTTTCTATAAGTATTATATGTCAACATGTGTATTTTTCTGTATATTTTATTATTTAAAAATTTCATTCAAAAAATTATGATAGGTGACAGGAAATTCAGAAAAGACCTGCTTACAATAGACACAAACCCTGCCTGATATATTCATCCATTGTTTGAAGGCAAGACCATAAAAAATTCAATGTTTTATGAAACTGTTTAAAAAAAATTGTTCCAATGACCAAAATTGTGTTTATTTGTGAATTTATTATGGTTTTAGATATATATATATTTTTACAATAATTTACACTACATTTATTAGATATCAAGAAATTTAAATGATTAATAACTTATTTTGACTGGAAATACTTTATTTTCAAAAATATAATGTTATATTAGCAGCTAAATAATATTCATTAAGGCTGTACCCTCAAGCACATGTGTATAAAATGTGATAGTAGGGACCTCTAAGCCTTAATGAATATTTATGTAATCAATGTGCATTTAAATAAATTTACAATTAGCAGCTAAAGTGAATATGGCCTGAAGCAATTTACAAGCTTAGCATCTATGTAAGCAATCTACTTATACTTATGAGTATGGAAATACCACAATTTTGCAATAAATATTCAAAAATTTTAAACTTTTAAAACATAATTTGTTAGATATAAGAGAAATAAATATTTGTTTACATTTTTAAAAATAAACAGAAATAACGAAGATTTCATTGATTTTGAAAAATTGAAAATAATCTTTCTGAAGTGATGATATGTAATCTTTTTGTTTTGATTACGATGTCATTTTTTAAATATTTATAGAAACAAAATGTGAATATTTAAATTTTATTTCAATAGTAAACAAAAATATCTATCAAATGAAGTCAAATTTATTATTTTCTGATAAGTAATAATTATTTAATCATATATTTTATGCTGATGTGTGAGACAAAGAAAAATGTCAGAAAATGCTGAAATTTTAAAGAGTTAATAAAAAGGAATTTTTGTTACTCAGTAAAAATTTCTTCTGCTTTGCTCTAATGAGCTTTTTATGACTTGCCTTAATACAAATAAATGTTTTCAAATAAAACTAATTGTAGTGATGTAAGTTTTTGATTTAAAATAAGTATTTTTCAAAAATATAGCCTAAATCAGTGTTCTTCAACCCTTGGTCCACGGCCCGGTGCCGGGCCATGGAACTTTTCTGCAGGTCTGCATGCTAGACGGCAGTAAAAAGTTTCTAATAATAAATAATAAGAGTTTAAACTTTTAATTAATATAGCCAATTTTTATTTATTTTTTCATCTCATTTTTACTCAATTAAAAAAAAATGAAAACAGAACGAAAACAAAATCTAATCAATCATTCATAAATTAATTTGTTTTTCTAGTTATCACAGATGTTTATGGGGGGGGGGGTAGAATTAAATTTTTTATTATTTTTCTAAAAAAATTTAAAAAAAAGTTTTTTTATTATATAAACTCCATATATATATATATAACTTTATCTTATATATTTAACATTGTTGTTTTGATCAGTTATAATAATTATGCTTATCTTTAAGAAAATTTATCTATAGACTTCTGCTGGTCTGCAAAATCTTATCGTTATTTTTGCTGGTCTGCAGAACCTTATCCTTATTTTTACTGGTCCGCAGGTGTGAAAAAGTTGAAGACCACTGGCCTAAATAACCTTTAATATGTAAATAAATTACTAAAAAATGTACTTTTTTTTCAAAAGTGAACAAATTCAAAAATTTTCCTGGAGCAAAACCTTTTACCCAGGACAGACCTGTCTTCTTTGATATGCAAATTATATATTATTATTTCTTAAAGATCTGTCTGATGCTGATATCTTCAGGTAATTTTTAAATGGTTTTCATGGTAAAAAAAATAACTCCACATTATAGTCTAACTTTATAGATAGGCACAAAATAATAAAGAAAAGGTATAGCAATCATGTCACCATTGTAGTGCCCAAAACAGCAAAAAGTACATAGTGTGGTATGACTATAATGAATCATATTAATGTCCAAGCTTATTATTTAAGATTCAAGCATCCCAAGGTTTTGATCTCATGTCAAGATCTTTTCACACTATAAATTTGACAAACTGCTACATAAAGGTTTGGATTTAATAATGAATTACTGCATATAATATATAATACTTCTTGTGATATTTTTTGTTTAACAATTGTATTTACAATTTTATGCAATCGTTTTTTATTAGTTTTCATTCAAATAAAGTTATTATTACAGGCATTTCATGCTTGCTCATTCTGTAGTGTATCTGAGTTTAAACAAATTATTGTCAAGACACTGAAGATTCATTTCTCATTAGACTTTCAATTGTATATAGAATTGTTATTAAAATTGAAATTAATAACAAATTGTTACATTACTTAAGAAGAATACACAAATTTTAGCTAAAATCTATGAATCTTGGACTTGCACAGTCAGTCGCTCCACTACTGCATTAAATCATACAGATCTAAAATGTTGCTTGCGGGTTCACATGACATTTGAACAGATAACTGGTAGAGCTAAGCTATGATCTACGGGCCTTAAAATCTTAAGTTTGTCACAATACTTACTATGTAAAACAGAATTGAAATTAAATATAACCTTGAATTTAAAATTGATTATAATTTATGTTTTTTTTCTGGTAGTTAAAATGTAATTGAATTTTTAACTTGTAACCTTCAAACTATATAATAAGTATTTCTTTTTTTTAGCATCAACATTATTAGAAAATATGTATTTATTTTTGGAAAATATATGAATTTTTAAATTGATTATAAACTCTAACCCATATATTTAGGTATATATATTTTTTTATTATTCATGTAATAAATTGAAACAATACTATAGTTAGTGCACTCCATTCATTAAAGCCTTTGGTGAGCTATGGAATTGAGGTGATAAAATAAATTTTGTAAAGAATGGTCTCAAATTATCAATGTGATAAAGACCTATGGTTATTATTCCATAATAGTATTCTATGGCATAATTACTGCCTTTAGAAAGACAAAGACAATGTTTAAATATATCTATTAATTATCAGAATGTGTAATTTAAAAAAATAACTGAATAATCAATTGCTTATCAAGTCATATTTTAGCAGTAGAAGTCAGTTGTAATCCACATCACTTTCCCTTGCACTTGATGCCACAAAATACAGTCTTCTCCTCATTTGATGAACAGATTTTTCATTGGAAAGAAAATATGTTGCATGCAATTTGTGTAATTGGAAAAATAAAAGGGATTAATTTGTCAATTTAGTATATTCTTTTTTTAAAAAAAAATATATTGTGACTTTTTAATATAAACAAATAATACCAATTCATTCTTCAATGCACATGGCAAAGTATAATACAATATTTTATTATATTTAAATTTCAACTATAATTTATTTTCTTCTTTTCTGAGCTAAGTAATATACGACTGTTATTGAATACATACACAGATATGGTACATATTTAAACATTTGGTTTTATTACTGCCTCGTGTGTTTTTGATATATTTTGTGTATCCTATTCATAGCTTGAAGTACTGCTGAGCATGCTTTCAATATAATATATTCATATCGTATCCTACTATAAGCTATGAATATGATATATTGAAAGCATGCTAGGCAGGAGTAAAACTGAATATTTAAAAATCTACCTTTTCTGCCTATGTGATCATTAACAGTCTTTTATTATATTGAAACTTTTAAAATAGCTGAAAGTTTCCACTGTCAAACAGTGTTTTTCAAAACTGAAAATATCCAATAATTATTTATATTAATTTTAATATTTATATTACTTGCACTTTAAACTCTATTTTAATTATATTTAGTTTTAAATTTAAGCAACTTTTAAATACCATATATGTCAAAGCGTTGACCTGGAAACGAACCCAGGCCAGCTGCTTAGGGAGCAGCTATGCTAACCACTAGGCCACCAACGCTTGACAAAATGCCATATTTTAAACCTATGTCTTAATAGTTTTTGTATGAAAAATATTATTATTAAAATACTATTATAGCTATCATTAAACTTTATATATATATTACGCCTTTTTTTTTTTTTGCCTTTTATGAATATTATTCATATTTTTGTAATTTTTCTTTTAGTAGATAAATTCAGATGAAATATCGTAAGTTCTTTTTTTTTTAAATTTCATATCATTCTTTGTTACTTTTTTTGACAACAAAAGTCCAGTTTTTTTAAATATAAATATCTTTCTATGTAAGTTTGTTTTAATATAAATAATAATGATTAATTGTAACCTATTCTCAAGCTTTATCTTATTCAGTTTTTTTTCCAGGCATGAATCAGGAATTAAGCCAATTGCTAAAATTATATTAGATGAAGATTTTATGTAAACAAACATTAATTTACATATACAAATAAAACTCTTGTATATAATATTTGATTATTATTTGAATACTGTATGCACTTTTTATTCATCACTAATATTAACCTAACCCTTCTACTATATTACAAAAATAGCCATATAAAATTTTTAAAAATATTTCTTTATGTTTCGATCACATTATATGGTCTTTGTCAAAGCGTCATTCATTACTGCAAAAAAAAGACAATAAAGAAAATAACCTTAAATAATAAATTCTATACATTAATATATATATAAAGTAGAAAAGCATATAACTTTACAATATTAGCCAAAGCAACAAAATTTTACTAAAATCATTACATAATCATGGTTTCATCTATTAAGAAATAGACATTTTTTAAGTGAAATTCAACCACATACATATAACATATATTGTACCGGTCAAAATCTTGTGCTCATTCAACAAGACCTAGATCCAAGCAATCTATAGCAATCCAGCAATGTGCGAGATACACAGGTCTGGAACAGTACTAAACGCTAACCTATTTGCTCGTGCTCCAGGGCCTCTGACTATATGGACAACACTGACTATATGGACAACACTTTTGAGGATACTACCAAGCTTTAATTTCCTCCAGTCCCAACAATGAGAACAGGGCGAGCAAAGAGACTTGGAAATCGATAATATTTAAACAATTAGCCAGTAATTATAACAAAATATATTACTTAAAGTGCAGGGTAGGTTATTCTTTAATAGATTAATAATCAGATACTTAATATCATTCAAGGCAGCTTTAAATAAAATGAATTAATTAATAATACCAATAAAAACTTTAATTGAATTTGAAATAATTTAACTTAACCTAAACCGTCATACGAGAGATTCGGGCAATGAATAACAAATGCGAGAATATAGAAAATAATATAATATAAATTTATTGAACATTTAAATATGGTCATAACAAAATTAGCTGTATAAAATGTCTGGGCAATGGTAGTTACAACTTTAATTGTGGTTTGATTTGCAATCATGCATTTTAGAGATGAGTTAATAAATCATACAATTTATATATATATATAATTATTCAAAACAATACAATAATTAATACAGTAACAATATTTTAAACAAATATATACCAATTTAATAGAAGTACTTTCAACTATCTATGTAGTCGTTGTCAACTAGACTCAAATTGTATTAGAAAAAACCGTTACAAATGTAAACAAAAGCAATACGTCATACATCAATTTTCCCACAATTCATTAATTTTTATATTGGCTGTCTGTTTATTTATCAACTGTTGCTTTTCATTTTTTATTAACATAGCTTCTTTAATTTTGCGTTTATTATTATTTCTTTCAATACACAGAATTTTAACTTATTAAAATCAAAATCAAAACCATAATTACATGTTACATTATGATCAAAAAATACTGATGGTGATACATCATCATTTCTAACATTCTCTTGTCTTGATTTTTGCACTCGTTTATATAATAACAAATGCTCCCTTGATCTTTTCTCCAATGTACATCGAGATTCCCCAATATATGCCTTTCCACAAAAACATAGCCATTTATATATTGCACAACTTTGATTTAAAATACCACACCTATTTTTTGAATTATTTATTAATCTATTTAAATTAGGAGTAGTATAAAATGCAACTCGACATATATTTTTATATATCTGTTTTATAAATTTAACCTGTTCATTACAAATAAATGGTATTGATATCCAAGTATATTTTATTTTATCAATATCTATAGCATCTAAAATATTTCTATTATTATTAAACTTAGTAACAATATTATAAATTAATTTATGATCATATCCAACATTTAACAAATCCATAATAAATACATTTATGTTACTTATTTTATCAGAACTATATTTACATAATTTATTATTCCTAAATAAAAATGATTTTAAACTGGATAATTTATGTGCAATTGGCACATTTGAATACCAAGGAATATATCCTCTTTTTCAATATCTTTTATTACCATACAATAATCTAATTTATTTTTATTACGTGTAACTTTAATATCTAAATACTGAATTGACTTTTTTCTTCAAAAGATTTACTCCATTTTAAACCTTCTAAACTATTTAATTCATTGAATAATACATTTATAATATCTAAACTTCCACAAACGAAAACATCATCAACATACCTGTAATAAATTTTAATACCTTGGAATATATATTAGTATTAAGAATTATATCTTCATATCTTGATACCACAAAACTAATATTTGTGAAACTAAGGAAGTCCCATAGGCCATCCATAATCCATTTTATAATAATTTTCATTAAATATAGATATATATTTTTATCAATAAAATATAATAATCATTTACAAATTTTACTTTTAACATCAACTTTTTTTAACCTTAAAGCATCTAATATAATTTTTATAGATTTTAATCTATCTATTGAACCTACATCTCACATATATCAAATGTACAAATACTATCATTATTATTAATATTAATATTTTGAATTTTCTTTACAAAATCAAACGATGAATTAATAGTATATTTTCCAAATCCAAGAACATCTTTTAATAATGTTTCTATAAATCTACAGTTTCATAGTAAAATGATCCCCAAAGTCAATCATTAATCTTAAAGGTTTATCTTGTTTATGTAGTTTAATATTGAAAAATTCTAGGACAAATTGCAGCAGATGGATAAAGACGATAATACGTATGAGCATCTATATATTTATTCTTTTTAGCTTTTTTTAAAATATTAAAAGATGTTCTTGGATTTGGAAAATATACTATTAATTCATCGTTTGATTTTGTAAAGAAAATTCAAAATATTAATATTAATAATAATGATAGTATTTGTACATTTGATATATGTGAGATGTATGGTTCAATAGATAGATTAAAATCTATAAAAATTATATTAGATGTTTAAGGTTAAAAAAGTTGATGTTAAAAAGTAAAATTTGTAAATGATGTATTATATTTTATTGATAAAAATATATATGTATATTTAATGAAAATTATTATAAAATGGATTATGGATGGCCTATGGGACTTCTGTAGTTTCAAATATGTAGTTTTGTGGTATAAGATATGAAGATATAATTCTTAATACTAATATATATTGCCAAGGTATTAAAATTTATTACAGGTATGTTGATGATGTTTTCGTTTGTGGAAGTTTAAATATTATAAATGTATTATTCAATGAATTAAATAGTTTAGAAGGTTTAAAATGGAGTAAATCTTTTGAAGAAAAAAGTCAATTCAGTATTTAGATATTAAAGTTACCTAATAAAAATAAATTAGTTATTGTATGGTAATAAAAGATATTGAAAAAAGAGGATATATTCCTTGGTATTCAAATGTGCCAATTGACATAAATTATCAGTTTAAAATCATTTTTATTTAGGAATAATAAATTATGTAAATATAGTTCTGATAAAATAAGTAAATAAATGTATTTATTATGGATTTGTTAAATGTTGGATATGTCATAAATTAATTTATAATATTGTTACTAAGTTTAATAATAATAGAAATATTTTAGATGCTATAGATATTGATAAAATAAAATATACTTGGATATCAATACCATTTATTTGTAATGAACAGGTTAAATTTATAAAACAGATATATAAAAATATATGTCGAGTTGATTTTATACTACTCCTAATTTAAATAGATTAATAAATAATTCAAAAAATAGGTGTGGTATTTTAAATCAAAGTTTGAATATATAAATGGCATGTTTTTGTGGAAAGGATATATTGGGGAATCTCGATGTAATTGGAGAAAAGATCAAGGGAGATTTGTTATTTATAAGGAGTGAAAATAAGAAAGAGAATGTTAGAAATGATGATGTATCACCATCAGTATTTTTTGATATAATGTAAATGTAATTATGGTTTTGATTTTGATTTTAATAAAGTTAAAATTCTGTGTATTGAAAGAAATAATAATAAAGAAAATTAAAGAAGCTATGTTAATAAAAGTGAAAAGAAAGTTGATAAATAGAAGGAATATAAAAATTAATGAATTGTGGGAAAATTGATGTATGATGTATTGTTTTGTTTACATTTGTTGGTTTTTCTAATAAATTTGAGTCTAGTTGAAATTAGATAGTTGAAAGTATTTATTAAATTGGTATATATTTGTTTAAATATTTTTTATAATTATTTATTGTTTGAATTATATATTTTATTATAATTGGATGTTGTAAAAATATATATATATATATATATATATATATATATACATAAAGTGTTACTACATACAGTTAGTTGGTGCAATTATTACTTATCTAGAACAAGGATCATTTGTGTGGTTGCTCAGATATTGTGGTGCAGTTAATATGCCAAGAATTAATAAATCAATTAAGTAACCAATAATACCTTGTAACTTAACCCTCATCTAATATATTATATATTCACATTAATAAGCTGTACTGGTCATTATATATATATATATGAATAAGAATTTGGGTCATGTGATTTGAAAAATGTGCAATACTTTGGAGATTACTCATATGCATGGGAGCAAAACTTTTCAGCTTAACAGAAGCTGTAATGCATAGTCTGACTAATTGTGACTAATAAAGAGCATTGTAGGTGAATGGAAAACTTAATATAATAATAAGGCGGTATTACGTTATCACTTACAATCATGTCTAGAGAAGTGGTCATTTAAGACGCTTTTGAGTGGCTTTGTCATATTGGTACAAAAAGGAGTATGCCTGCACGATGGCCAAGGTCATATCTCAGAAGAGTAATGGCACAAGTAGGTATTGGGATGGTTCATCCGTATGTTTCCCATAATTCATTGGGCTGCCTGGAGAAGATCCCGAGTAGGAAAATACATTTACTTTAGAGGGATGATGAATAGTGGGATTGGTCATTCCAAAGATCCCAAAATAATGACAAAGCAGGAAAATTATAAATAACAATTGCAATGATACATTTATAATGCCCAAAACATATAAATAGTTTGTGTCACTATCGACCATGATAAATTAATAAACAACTGACTCTTATAAGATGCTCTCCTGCGCAATGGAATGCTTAAATGCAAATCATCCTGGGCACTTAACTAATGATCAATAAACGCACATAAAGTGGGTCAGAGTTAAAACTAAAAGGGATAAATTGCTCTCTCCCACCCTTCAGAAATATCTCCACATTTCAACCAGCAGTCATTGCACAGATAACTATGATTACTTATAAAATAACAGCCTTTCACATTACAATTATTAAAATAAATTAGAAATTATATATTAAATTCACTGCTGGTGAGATGTACTTAGTTAAACTGATACTTTTAATAATGAGATGAGGATTAAAATTTTATAGTTAGGTGTAATAATTCAATGTAAATATCAAGACCTTGTTGGTCATTTAAAGAATAAAAGCATTGAAAATAATTGGTATAAAACCGAGTGAGTTTATAACAAACTTGAAAGGAAATTTAAGTCTCCTTGGTTTAATAGGAGAAAACTATTGTGTGTGTGTGGGGGGGTAATTTCACTCGCTAGATTGTATACTTTCTTGGCATATCAAAATGAATTAGAATAATAAAATAAAACAGTCAATTAATTCTAAATTGCCACACCAAAACAGAAAATTGATATAGCTTTATAATAAATCGCACAAATATTCTTAGCATTATTTGACAGCTTTAAATTTAAGAGAAAAAGAAAGGCGTACAATATAGTTAAAATAAAAGGTTATATTAAATCGCGGACATTATTAGTATTTATATAATAACTTTAACATTAAGTAAGGAAGGAACAATGTACAATATAGTTTAGGATTAGCATAATTTATTAATTCACAGTTCATAGTTGGCGGCAAGATAGATAATACCTTGGGCTTGAGGATGTGATGATGTAGATATTGGTGGATCATGATCATGGGCTAGCTTGGGTTTGAAACAGGCATTTGTCGAGATTGAAGTGTCTTTTAAGCACACATTTTCTGGACAGTTCGCATATTAGGTTTAGATATTTCTAACTTGGCACAGTAAGCTAGATAAGCCTCCCAGAGGCAGGAGGTGGATGATTTCTTTTACCCCTGCATGATTTTGCTACACAACACAAACTTGCATGAAGTATATTTCCGACTGAAACACGAAACAAAAAGAAGACCAAAAAATATAAAATATTAGCTCTTTATACAAGTACACATTAAAGAATCAGCCGCTGAAGGAATGAAAAAGATCAGAGCAATAAAATGACCAGATAAAATAATTAAGAACTTCTGACATCTATGACTTTCTGTGTATTTTAAGAATGATACAAAGTTCAGCGAATTTTTAAAATAAAACTAATTGCATTACTTAAACTCACAAATTGCTAGCAATAAAATTTTCCAGCTACAGCGGTTTGTCTTCTAAATGACATGAAATACATATATTGGTGATTATTTATCTTTTCAACATATGTGTTCAAGTGTATCAGTGTTCTGAGGTAGTGTGGAGAGTGGTAGGTCGTTTGAAAGTCTGTGCTCATATACTCTATATATTACATATATAAACACAGGTATATAATAAGCCTGTGTGTTTTAGTTATAAATTAGAAGCAATAAACTTTCAATACTACTGCGGTTTGTCTCTCAAATGGCGATTGTATTTCCACATAAATTAGAAGCAATAAACTTTCAAAAAGATCGTGGTTTGTCTCTTAATTGACCATTCTATTTTTGTACAAATTACTACATGCAGATTTATAAAATATACATAATATAAATTGTTTTATATATAATATAAATTGGTTAGAAAGCCATTGAAATAAAATTATAAAATTCTATAACTTTCAAATATTATGTTTCATATGCACGTACACATGTGTAAGTTGAATGGGCAAACATACTAAATGTTTGTGTATCCATACATCTCACTATATATATATATATATATTATTTCCTATTAAATATATATATATAATTCTGGTTCTAACCCGTTCTAGTGACTATATAATTGGCACTAGGTGAAGCGCAAATCTGCAGGGCAGACTTCCATCTTCAATATATATATACAAAATATATACAAAACAAAATAGCCTTACCCACATGCACTTCACTAACCAACTTACTTTAATAACAAAGGATGTATTCATGAGATTGAAGGCCTTATATTCAAGAGATTTTATTATTAGTTTTTTTTAACTCTAATATATATATATATATATATTTAAAAGAATACAATGCACATTTAAAATCATATTAAATTAAAGATGTAAGTTTGAATCCTATGCTAATATTGTCATTGATCAGGCCTACAACATCTGAAGAAGGATGGTGAATAATACTAGTCAAAATGTGGTGTAATTACTAAAAACTGTGTTGTCTATTTTTGTATTGTTACTAACAAGTTGTTTGTATTTAAAAAGTTTCAATAAAGTTCAAAATAACTTTAGATATCTTTGTTTTATATCTTATTTTGAAGGACATGAGTCTTTAATTATACTTTTCATTTATCCTACAACATTTAACTTTAATTATTAATCAAAAACCTTTTTTTACAGCTAATATCTATAAATCATATAATTTTTAAACATTGATTTATTGAATATTTTATTTAATATATAATTAAAGTCAGGTCATAATTTTTCTGCATATAGATTTATTTATTTTTTAAAAGATAAAAGATTTTTTATTATCTATTACTTTAATTATAAATTTTATTATTATTATTATTATTATTATTATTATTATTATTATTATTATTATTATTATTATTATTATTATTATTATTATTATTATTATTATTATTATTATTATTATTATTATTATGATGATGATGATGATGATGATGATGATGATGATGATGATGATGATGATGATGATGATGATGTATTCATAAATGCCACTGAGTCTTTATCTTTTTTATGTTATCCCAGTCTTGCATTTAATTTATTCTTTTCAAATGATTGTCAGCATTTTTTTAATACTAATTTTTAACTATAATTGATGTTTAAATTTATTTCCACAATCATCTAAGTTTTTTAAATAGTCCAATAATTATTTGTAGTTTTAATTTTAATTCATATATTCATTTATTTTAATTATTTTCATTAGCACTTATTTTTAATTCTTTCCCCTAATTCTCTATATCATATTTCCAGTTAGTTTGAAGTTTATATAACTTGTGAATTTGTTAACCTATTCAATGTTTTTATTAAAATTGCTACTTGTAAAAATGTATATTTTATAAGTTAGATGTTGTTAATATGTTATCTAATAGAGATGCAGATGAAACTATTAGAGGTAATTAGGTACCATATGTAAAAGATAAAAATAAAGTTGTAAATGTAAGTATAAATTATTTGTGACCACTTCTAATGTTATAAAGATTGAACTTCCTATAAACTCCCTTATTCTTTATCTTCTTTATGAAGGGTTTTAACTTTATCTTTCTTATTGAGTTGCCAAATCTTTTACAAAGTAATAAAGAGCATAGATTATATTAATATTATAACTCCTTTATTAACAGTATTGATCAAGGCTGAGTTCTTATTTGAAAGGCTTTCATAATATTGTTAATTTGAATAAAACTCAGTTTAATTGTTTGAAAAAGAGGCTATGTTTTAAACTGATCATATAACTTCTTTAAATATTGCATAGATTAAAGTAAATGTTAGGTCATAAGTAAGATGAACTACAAGCCAACTAATGAGTGTCAAGTGATTGGCTTCTGTATTCTTGTTTTTATTCCATGTGTGTTGTTGTATGTTTTAGCTATTTGGTCCCATATACATTCATTGGATATTAAACATGTATTTATATCATAAATAACTTTTAATTTTTTTTATACTTGAAGTAACCAGTGTTCAAAATGTTTAGTTTATTCATTTATTTATTCACATATGCAGAAATAGAGTGGAGGATTTAAGAGCTAAAAATATTTGAATCAATTCTATGTAGAGTAAAAAAACAAACAAAGTTATTGAGTTGAGCTTTTCATCCATCCATTTGATGCTCTTAAATCATATGTATTCCTGAGCAATTATACTTTTATTTCCCCTCCACTTGCATACATCTTAGAATGATAATGTAAATATATGTATTAATTATACATGCATCAACATTCCACCAATTAAATATTGTATATTTTATAATTTTGTATATAAACCAACATGCGTACTAAATTAATTTAATATATAATAGTTAGTCTAAAAAGGAATAGTGAATGAAAAGTAGAATTTTTTAGAAAAATTATTAGATATAAAATAACAACAACAATATGATGATAAGAGATCACATAATTAGTTATTTCTAATGAAGCAAGTTAAAATTAATAAATGAAAATACTTTTGGTAAATTGAGATAACTCCAGAAAAAGAAATAGAGAACAGTTAAAAAGAGATGAAATCACAAATCCATGAGAGACCAATTATGTAAGCAAGAATAGACGAAGAAAGATGTGACTTGCCTCAATACCCAGTGAGATCTGTAAAATTCTTTGAAGTGTGATCTCAAAAGCTGTAAAAGATCATCTTGGTATAAGTCTAAATTATTGACCAGAATTTAAATAGGGTTTATGTTTAAAATTATATTATAAGTTAAATATTTTTGTCAAATTCTTGTTTATTTTATTAGTATTAAATATTACAGAATTAAACATTCATTTTAGCTCTTGTGTGTTTTGCTTTTATTATTAATTTACACTCTTTTTGGAATCCTTTGAGGAGACTATTTTGTCTGAGGAGTTAGGAGCAGGATTATTCAGGATATTTTTGTGTGAGCTTTAAATTGTAATTAAACTATAAAAGATGATACAGTGATTTTGTGAAATTTTAGATGTGCCAAATATGATTGCTTATGATACAATTGTTTATTTTTTATTTCCTAATCTGAATAACTTTTGTCTAAGTTTAGTTTGACTTATAAATATATAGTCACAGAAGTCTTGACTTTCTATTTGCCATTTTATTAGACGTTGACTTTTATTTGTCAGAATATTATTAGCTTATCTATATTGTATATATATATATATAAATTTAGTAACATATATAGGGTAAATTTTTATCGCTGTTTTATTGATTTATTTTTCGTTTTTAAAAAGCTTGTTCTTTTATTGATTAATAAATGCTAAATGATTTTTCAAAACTTGGAAAATTCTTCTTTGGTAATTTATTAATGGTTTACTAAGCAGTCCCTAGAGATTTGTCCAGCTTGACCTACAAGAAGATCAAAGAAGCCAATCATATAATAAGACAAAGATCTTGGTTGAAATATACTTGGCTTTACACACAAGTCTTCTGCTGTGTTTTAAATAATAAAGATCTCTCTAGATAAAATTTTAGTTCCAGTAGGGAGACACTTATGTTTTTGATATCCGATTGATTTTTTTAAATACTTTTCTTTTTCGGTTTTTAAATATCTTTTTTTTTCCTTTTAAGCAAAACTTTTTTTAAAAATTTTTTTTTAGTATGTGTGTTTGTGGCCTATTATATATATCTTAGTGAGATGCTATTGAATTAAGATTCTAAAATTATTCATTTATATATATATACATTCTGTACTGAAATAAAGTTAAAATATACATTACATATTTCCCTGTGTTAGAGACTACATTATATTACACTCATATTTTTATTGTTTGGTTTATATATATATATTACTTATGTGCTCAATCTAGATTTTTTTTTTATGAGACTAGCTAAAAGTAGTTGTATGCCCATATATTCAACATCATCGGATGTGGAGTTTGTTTATGGATTTGTTACTTGAAATAAAATTTAGTTTGTTTATGAATCTTCACATGTCTGAGAGTGGTAGTTAATGGTCAAATTGTGTTCAGATTTAACCCCGGAATTAAGCGCTGACAAATAACTTTTACATCCTTAGCCTGTAATCTGGTAGATGTTCATATTAATTAAGCTAATTAGAATTTCATAAAGATTATCTATTAATATTGCAAAATGAATTTTCAGTATCAAATAATAGACAATACTTTTTAATAACAGAATTGCTTGTTACATGAAATCACATGATTCTCACAAATCGGAGTATTTATAATCAGACGAAACTGATTATTTTTGACAAATTTTTGAATAGAAAACAACAGTCTTTAATTGATAATAATTTGCTTTTTTCCTGTTATTTTATTACAGCATACCCATTGCCACCGATTAGTCTTTTTTTTAATTACTTAATATTTATACATGTATTAAATATTTTCCACATCACCACACATTTTTTTGAAATCATAGGGATAAAGATACAGACAAATGATCCCTAAGATGCATTTCATGCTGAACCAGCACTCATCAGTTGGTCCAGGTTACCATCTCATATATATCTATCATAAGTACACAGTATTTATCAATAAAAAATTGTTACATCTTGATTTACAAATTTCAAACTTATTCCACCAATAATTTTGACATGATCCACCCTAGATAAATATAGCAATGATTATCACTAATCATTTATTAAATTAAATATTGTCTTTATCCCAAATACAAACTTTATATGTCTGATGTTTTAAAAACTAAACACCCACACACGGAGTTATTCATATTTCCCATTTCCATTTGTAATACTTTTTATAAATTTATTAAAAAATGTCCATACCATTACATATTCTTCTGAAATTATATGAATAAAGATACAATAAAAGACAACTCATCCCCCAAGATTTACTTTGTGATTAACTAGATTTTATAGATATATTAATATTTAATTGGGTTTAAACTTCCATATGTCATAGCATTGGCCGGGACGCGAACCCACACCTGTCTGCAACCAACTACTTGCTTGCAAGATGGGTGCGATGACCTCTCAGCTAACAATGCTTGACACTTTATATCTGGGCTAAAGACAATCTCTAGTCTAATAAAAGATTATTGTTGATCATTACTGCATTTATTCTAGAGTGGATAGTGTCAAAGTTGTCAGTAGAGTAAGTTTGATGCCTCCAAGTCAAAATATAATACTTTATTTAACACTATATATATATATATATATATAATGAAGTTGCATTGGCAACAGTTTGAAATTGTTGATTGTTATTGGTATTGGGATTGTCAAAGTGTTGACTAGTTTTAATAATTATTTACAAACCTATTTAGCCTTGATCATTATTATTCTTATTATTTAAATAATACTTTGGGTGCAATTTGAAATTTGTAATTGCAGTTTGTAAGGTTATATTGACTATTTATTAGTCTGCATTCAGAAACAGGTTATATTTATCCGTTAAAGAAGTTTATTTAAATTTCTTTGTATCAATACTTTCAATCTCTGTGGTCAAGTTGCAATATTTAGTGTCTACATAAGTATATTAGACCATTAATAAAGTGGGATTCCACCTTTACAATTATTAGGAGGTTGCCTTGACAACAGTTTGAAGTTGTTGATATTGGGAATATGTAAGTATTGACTGGTTTTTAATGATATATAACTACAGTAATGTGTCAGCCATTAATGAAGGTGGGATTCCACCTTTATTGTTATAAGGAGATTGCCTTGACAACAGTTTGAAATTGTTATTGATATTGAGAATGTCTATGTGTTGACTGGTTTTTAATGATATATATATACAATAATGGGTCAATGATGTCAAAATACATTACTTAATTATAGCAAAGCAAAAAAAAAAAATTGTAAATAGACAAAAGTAAATATATTAAAATCCACCCTCAGCAAATTTAATAACTTTCAAATATTGCAATCTAAAAAAGGCATAAATCCATTTAACATGTATTCTTCATATGTTAAAAGTACTTGAATTTTTTCTTCACTTCACACCTATCAAAAGTTTGATAAAATACAGTATTTTATTTGATAGAATATTTTTTATATGTAATGTTGGTAGCTCTATAAAATTTAAAATTTCTAAAGTATTTTTCTTAAGCAGTAATAGAAAATTATTTATGTAATTTTGAAAGAAAAAAAAAACATGTTCTGAAATGAGTTTAATTTTTTCTTGAATCATTTATCTTCTAGAGAAATAATGAGAAAAGCAAAGTTCTCACTACTCTCTTGCATTGCCTTGGAAAACTTAGTCTTATGAATTGGGAAACTATTAGCCTGGAAGTTGATAGTGTTGTAAGTATTGTTATTGAGACCCATCTTTTATTGAATTTTTTGTTTTAATAAGAATGATGTGAGTCTTCTTTATGCAGAATTTTACATTACTTTTGTTTAAAAATCTTCATCATCATCAGAAATCATTAGCTTAGAGTCAATAATTGTAAAAATTCATCTTTACTAGCTTTCTTCAGTTTTGTCAAGCTGCAACTTGTCTTTAATATCTTCTTTAACAGTATCTGTAAATATTGTAATAAGTTTTCACCATTTGTTTGTACCTTGCTTAATATATAGAAATTATAATTTTGACTGAATAAAATATTTTTATCTATCTTCATTGAATTTTTTTACATTCATGCCAGTCTGAATATTTTTCAATACAATGCTGTTTCAAATTCCAACTATCTTATCAGCTATATTTCAAGTTAAATTTTTGCTAATAAATAAGCTAGGGTTCAATAGAGCTATTTTAGTTTATAGCCTAATGTTTTTGCATTTTCTGATTTTGACTGACACCTTTAAACATGATTTTTTTTTATTCTATATTAATTATATTTCTATTTAGCAATCTAGATTATTAGTAATTTCTGCTTTCAAAGTACTGTTTGGTTTTATGAATTATAACAATTATTTTTGTTTTTTCTATCCTTAATCTTATTGTTTTTTTTTCTATCCTTACTTAATCTTATTGTTTTATTTATTTTTTTGATCACTTGTTTTTTCATTTGATAAATTTTATATTATCAACATTGCTGAGCCCAAGATCACTCAAGGGTTGCTTTTTATTTTATTCCCTTTTTTTAGATTTTAAATTTTGTTGTTTTGTTTAAGTTTATTATCAGATTAATTTATCTTTTAGCTGATAATATATTGACCAATATAGGATGGCTATTGGATTAGACATGGGCCAGCTATCTAAAATATATATAAATAAGCTATTTCAATGATTTACTCATCTCAGATTTAAATCCTAGGTTATTGATGCAATTGGAAGATGCATTAATCACTATATCAGGAAATCCTTTATTTGCAATTATCAAAACATGATAAAAATAAAAGTGAAATCTACAGAAATTCTTTATATGTTTGCCAGTTTAGAAATTATTATTATTATTATTATTATTATTATTATTATTATTATTATTATTATTATTATTATTATTATTATTATTATTATTATTATTATTATTATTATTATTATTATTATTATTATCATCATCATCATCATCATTATTAAAAAAATATATATTAATTTTTAAAAAAATAATTTTCATCATTCACAAATATAGCAGTAAGTTTATGTAAACAGATTATTATTATCAGATCCAAATCATTGTTGTATTTATCATCAGATCAAAGAAATGGGAAAATGGAGCAATTCATCTCATAGCTAATATTTGGTGCATTTGCAGTATACATAAATTATTTATGTTGTTTTAATATTTTTTTTTACTACTGTAACTGTTATATTTTTTTACTATCATTTTTGTAAAAAGCAATGCATATGCAAGAAAGTTGTATACCAGACAAAGATTCCTTTATACCATATTTAATATCAGTGGTTATAGCTACAATATGCTTTACCTCATTATGAATAATCTGTGAGCATTACATAGGAGTATACAATGGAATTCCAGAGAATTGACCCACTTTTAACTTTTGAATTTGCATTGTTATGATAGGAGATAATATTTTATGTAATCTAATCCAAAAAATGTCCTATAATATGCAATGTAATATAAAATACTCTTTTTTTAAATGAAGCCAGAGATTTATGTCCATACACTATATCCTTAGAAGTCTTGTCATCCAAATTAAACATTCCCTTTCTCCAAAAACTCACTATACTAAATTCATCTACTTTTTACTTCTTATTACTCAATTATCATTTCAGTTCTTTGTTCCTCTCCCTTCCTATCCCATTTTCATACAGTCTCTTTTGTTAGCTTTACTATCCTATTGTCACAATAACCTACTTTCATTATAAAGACTTAAATAAAAATAATAAAATCTCTATTTTTTTTACTCTTTTATTTTTAAATTTATCTTTTATATAATTTATCCTGATCTTTTTTAAACATTCTACAATCTAAATGTGTTTATTTCTCTCACTTTGCCATATAAAATACACATATAATTTTATAGGAATAATAGGATGCTTTTAGTGTTATTGTACATCCTTTCATATTTTATATAATATCGAAATATTTTTTTTTAATTTATGTTCCCTTTTTTTAAATATGAGTAATCAGTGGATTACCATCTGGTGTCTATGATTGCTCATTGTTTTTTGAGTGATCATAGAGCCAGCCTATGATGATAGATTCTCCATAAATTTTAAAACAGTATTGATAAAAATAAACAACCATAAGATTTATCAAACAAACATACAAGTATCTGAAACAAAATCATTTATCATTTTGATACTTTATTTCTAGTAATACCTATTTAAATTTACTGAATTATAGCAAAATATGTAGTCACAGTAATTATTAAAACTCATTGTGGAATAATTAATGGATGTCTTATATTATATATAATAGAATTAATAAGTTATAAATCCATTAAAATAATTTTTATTTTCTCTATATTGTTTGTGCTGTAATTATTTGAAAGCTTTTTACAAACAAATTTATTACATATTCTTGTGAAAAGTTTCTACTATATTAGGTTTGCTCTTTTTGAAAGTTTTTTTTCCTCTTTATTTTCTGTCAACTGGAAGTTATTAATCATTCTAATGCTCATCCTTATCATTGCTATTGTGTGGCCACTTTTTAAACTGAACTAATGAAGTGTGCTTGGTACTGTCTCAAGGTGATATTCCTTCTTCAGGTATTCATCAGTTATTGTTGCCTGGAGATGCAGCATCTTGCCAGGATGTCTCTGGAGGAACTCTGTCATTTTTTCCTGAGTTGAAACTAAGATAGATTATATTCTATGTCAGATGAGATGTTGGTTTAAGGTGTTGACAGTTAAAAGAAATGAAATGACCTTTCCAGTTAAATGAAGCTTTTTTCCGATGATTTTTTTTCTTCTGTTCTCAAATATTTGAAATGATTTTTTCCCCGTTATGTAGGAGTGAGAGAGTTGAGCGGCTGCTAATTAAGTAAATATTAAGAATTACTGTAACAGCTTTAAGTTAAGAGCAATTGTTAAATGTTTTTACTTGATTCTTTTAAAATCAATCTCATTGTGCATTTGATGCTAATAATAAGAATTAGACAGTTTTAATTATTAATTATAAAAAATAAATTAAAGCTTTAAAAATATAACTAAAGACAGTGCAATAATCACTTTTTATCTATTAGCCATTTCATGACCTAAATTTCCTAGAAATGATATTTTTACGTAATTGTTCCATACCTGTCCCAGCTTGTCATCTAACAGTTTAAAATGGTTATAGGTAAAAGAATAGGTAAGGAAGAAAACACCAAAAGTTAAAACTTTTATTAGTCTGCTAGTGACTAGCTTTATAGATAATATATTCCCCTATTCTAATTTTGTTTATGCATTCCAGAAAAGATTTTGCCCTTCAAGGTAGCCTTTTTTTTGCATTAGGAAGAAATCCCGGCCTTTAACGAGCTAACATCATATCCTCCAATGTCATAGAAGATATTTTCATATGGTCTTGTATTCCTTATTGAATATTCATAGTTATTCCTGCATATTTTAAAGTCACTTAATTATCTATCAACTATGGATTTTTGTCATCTGAGTTTTAGCATACCACATACATTTGCACATACACATATTAAGAAGGATGCAGATTGTGATATATATATATATATATACACGCACAACAGAAATTGTCTCACTAGTGGAAAATGACAAAGTAGTGTACAAATTCAAAATGTATGAGCTGGATAAAATGCAAATCCCTAATATTTGTAAGATAAGGAAGAAAAGTGGAGGGAAAAGATTAAAAAGGATTAAAGTTCTGAGGAAGATTGCAGGGGCAATCGAAACTGTTAACTGTCAAGAGATGATTGTATGAGCATTGGTTTAATAATAAAGGAATTAAATATTTGTAACCAATTATAGAAGAAATACAATATAAATAAGTGTGAACATAGTTTGAATGATTTATCCAGAAAGCTATTGTTTATATTAAAGTTTTGCAAGAGAAAAAATACATTATTTTTACCATTTATTCAAAAACTGTTGTTGCTTTGGAAAGTCATATGCCTATATCAAAAAAAATATATATTTTTTATTATAACTCATTGGTGTCTACATTACATTGTTATATATATATATATTGAGTTGCAAAAATTGCTCATCCATATAAAGTCAAATAATTTAATTAAATCAGAGCTAACTTAGCAACATTTGATATTTTATGTAAGTGGTCTACAGTTTAAATAAAATTTGTGGCAAAATAAAACTATTTTTAACAGAATGATTATTAAAATTAATTTCAAACATAATTTGAAGAAAGAAAAAATAATACTATATATTTATTTGAATAAATAAAAAAAACAATAAGATTTACTTTTTTTGCTATGATAATATAACTTTTTTGCTTATTTCTCATGATATGTTTTACTTCTAAAAGATCTTTCAAATGGACAACAACTTTCCACACTTGGAATCCTTTTTGCTCTATTTGTGCAATCAAATATGCTATTTGACCTTTGCACTATAGTGTTTTCAATTTTTTTTTGTCTGGTATTGGCAGACAGAGCATTCAAATGCCATTCAAGCAATAACATGGCCAACAAAATTTGACTGCCACTGCCATTCCATATTAGCAAAGAATTTCCAAGAAGGTGATATGACATTATAAAATTATCAACATGTATAGAGATATTGAAGTCACCAATTATTACTACTGATAGACATTTAGGAGTAAGCAGTCATAAATTTCAAGAATATCTATTGCAATTTCAAAAACAATCATATTTTTGTAAGGATTGATCGTGAATACAAAATTTCTGGTGTCATCTAAAGTTTGTTTGCTGAAAAACTGTTTTGATTCTCGTTCATCTTCTCAAGACCCTTCTGGTTCTTTCACAACATTTCATTCTCAATCACAACTTGTACTTCCATCAGTCTCTGATTATTTCCTTCTATTAACTTCATCTTTTTTTCTATATTGGTTATCCTTTTATTTTGTATGATTTCCATGACTTTTATTTTTGAATCTACTTTCTGTATTCCCCTCTTCACTTGCAATTTCTGTTGTTCTTGTCTCTCCTTCATATTGAGGCTTAGACTCTCACATGCATGTCATTTCCACAACTTCATCATTAAACTGACCTTCTAGCCATCTCTCCAATTCCATCATTCTATTTTGACATTTGAAATCCATTCTTTTGATTTCTTCCTTTATATCCTTGATTTCATCTTTCAATTCCAAAGTTTGGTTAATAAATCTTATGAATTCTGTTTTCATTTCATTATTCTATTTGTCCATGTTATTTTCCAAACTGATGGTCAGTTTGGCCATATCTGATTTCACAGATCCCATCCCTGCTTTCAATCCAGCAAGATCTGCCTTTATTTAGTTCAGCTTTGTTCACTTTTTTAAATTTAATAATATGAACATGCTGAATTATATCTTGAAATTATATAACCTCAAAACTGATTGGTTCAACTATGCTCTTTTTTCCAGTCACTGTTTGGAAATATAATACAATATTACATTTGATGTCCATTGTTATAGTCCTGATAATTCAGCAAAAATATGTGATATGTTTTGACTTTTTTGCAATCAAAACTTTGTGGCTTATGATCTATTGCAGATATATTTGTTGGATTTATATATAGAATAATGTATATACTTTTGTAGTGTCACATATTCACAATTTATTTTACTATACAAATTCTTCCAATAAGATTTTAAATTCATTTATTACCATCTTCTAATTTCCTGTGAATATTTTATCATCTTTTATTAATAAAAATGTATTTTGAACTCTGAAAATATTTTTGAAATTAGCTGCCATATAACTAACTGTTGTACATTCTAAGGCATAATTGTAGTCAGTCTCGTCTTTTCTTTAGACTTTTTCCAGGATCTTCTGCTCACTATTGAGGTACGTGTACCACTGAGTCAGATTCTCCCAAGCAATTAACTATTTTTATTATCATCATCATCATCATCATCATCAAACAGTAAATAAGGAAAAAAAGAATGTGGAATCAGGTCATTAAAATTGGAATCTAATTTTATATTCTTTCATATGATTTTTTTGCATAATGTGGTTTTGTATAGTGGTTGAATGGCTGACTCTGGATTTCAAAGTTCTTAAATCATGGCTCCTGTTACTTTTGGTGCTTGAATTTTTTATGAGCTCCTGGACAGTCCTGGACAGTAAACCATTATATTGTTTTGCCCTGGTTTGGTGCAGAGATAGACTGGTATAATCTTAAGTTCAAAGAGCATGAATTGCAGCTGAATTCTATCACTTCTGGTTTTCAAAATTTTTTATGATTTCCCCAAGCAATAAACTGTTCAATTATTAGATATAATTTTTTTAGCATCATCACAATACTTGAATATTTTTAGTTAAAATGAGTTTGTAAAAGCTGATTAATTTTCTTTGAAATTAAATCAAAGAGATGATAAATCACCATACCACCATTGTTGATCATACTAACAAACCTACTTTTTTTAAAATAAGCTAAATGAGGGTATGCAATATATATTTATATGTATACAAATAGTGAGACAAAGCAGTTAATAGAAAAGTCATAACAGAATATTGTCAAAATTATCTCTGTTCTCCTTGTCAGGTAAACAGCAGAAGTTAGTTTTTACATATAATTTGAATGATTTGAAAGTAAGTTTGAAAATTCACATTATACTTTCTTTTGTCTAATTGCAATGCCTAATAAATAGCTGAAAAAATCAAGTTTAGCATGGCAAATAATATCAAGCTACTTAATAATTTATCATTTATGAACATTTGTTCCTAAATAATTTATGCTGTCTTTATGGTTTTAGCATTGCATTTAAATGAAATGCCACTGATGTCTTTGTGATTGATTATTTTCAGGAAGTGAAGTTTTAGAGTTTAATTTATAAAAAATATAATTTGGGAAATTTATAAAAGGAAGTGGGATTTTAAGTGGAGGTGTTATTAGAAATAAAAGAATGGACTGGATGTAAGAGATAATCAAAGTGTAGTGATTTAGATATAAATGTAGCTGTGGAGAGGGAATGTGTCTGTAAAATTAATGGTAAGCAAATTATTTATAAATGTAAAGGAGAAGAAAGAGTCAAAAGAATTTAAAAGAGTAGTTAGGAAAGAAGAAATTGTTAAAATTGGGTATTTGAATATGCAAGGTTGTAGGAGATCAGAAAAGTGGTCAGAATTGAACAAGGCAATTAAAAATGTAGAGCTTGAGGTATTGGCAGTAGTGGAACCATATCTAAGAGAAGAAGAAAGCAGTAGGTGAAACACATCTAAGAGAAGAAGAATCTATTCTGGAAGTCTTGGTATGGCAGGGTATAAATAGAAAAGAAAAGAAAAGGGGGTGGTGGTATAGGTGTTATGTCAAAAAAATATTTAAATATTCTTAAATGTCAACAACATTTATGGTTTGAGATATGATTAGGAAGACAAGAATGGATGGTGCCTATAGTGTGTATATAGCTACTGGAGATAGTCAAACTATAATGGAATGAAACAGTAGCATATATGAATGCCTAGTTACGGATATATAGAGTTTCAAAGAAAAGGGCAAGAGAATAATGGTTATAGAGGATATGAATGGGCATATTGGAGAAATTGATGATATAGGTAATAAGAATTGACAGCTTTTGAGGAATTTTTGTCAGAAAGTGAATTTGAGCATTGAAAATTATCAAATAATTATGAGGGACAATACACATGGTCTAGTAATAATATATTCCACACAATAGATTATGTATTAGTAGAGAAAAAGGGGAAATTATATGAAAATAATTACTATACGTATCAATTAGAGAATATAAGATCAGTTAAAATTAAAAATGGGGTGGGACTAATGCAAGGATGCCCTATGTCACCTATTTTGGTTTTGTTGCATTTGAGAGAAATGGAGAGAGCAATAGAAAGTCTAGGAAGAGGAGTAGAGATACCATTAATAAATGGCAAGGGAGTACATACAGTGTCAGATCTTATTTGCAGATGATGTCTTTTTGTGTGCCGAAAGAAGGGAAGATATGAATGTTATGCTAAAGCCATGTGCAAAGGTTGGTGAAGAGATGGGGATTAAATTTAGAGAAGAAAAATCAAAAGTAATGATGATTAATGCTGAGGAAAGAGAAGACAGAAATTTTATTGGGGGATATAAGTTAAGTGTGGTGAATAGATATAACTTTTTGGGAATCATCTTAAGTAATCAGAGAAATTGCTTGGATGAATGGGAGAAAAAATTGATAAATGAAGCAAAGAAAAGAAAGGGATTGATAAAGAAATTAACAGTATTCTCATATAATAAGTATGATGTAGCTAGAATTGTATGTAAGGGAATGGCAGTAGCAGGGTTAATATATGATAACAATGCATTATGTTGTAGTAAAGAGTATTAGATTACTTAGAAAAAGTACAAAGAGAAGTGGTAAGACATGCATTAAAAGCAGATGTGTGGATGGCAAAAGAGGCTATTCATGGAAAAATGGGATGGTCAAGTTTTTATATGAGAGATGCAAAAAGCAAAATTTAAATGTTCGATAGATTGCAATTTATTGATAATAAAAGAATAGCCAAAATAGTATTTAATGAGGTTATAAATAAAGATGCGTGAGATAGGTAATCCAATATGCAGAAGATTTGGCAAAAGAATTTATGTCAGTATACTTATACAAAATGTGGGATGGTTGTGTTAGAATTGTTAAATGCTGTAATGTAAAGGAATGGGATAGAAGAATAGATGCATTAATACAGAATAGAGAGTTGGATAGATTGAGAACTAGTATGGAGAATAAAAAGAGTTTAAATATATATAGAAGTAAACAGAATATTCAGTGCGAGTTAATTTATGATAATAGCAAGGAAAGTAACGAGATCTTTAGCAAGAAGGGAATATACACATAAATGGAAAAATGTGGGTGATTTAGTCTGCAAGTTGTGTAAGGAAGGCATAAAAAATATTAGGTATCTCTCAATTGAATGTAAATGCCTGAAAGCAGAAGGGGTACAAATAATGAAGTTGTGGAAGAATAAATATAAATGAAGTGATTATACAGAAAATGGGTTATTGGTTTTTATACTGGGTTTGGGTAAAGATAAGGGAGATTTCAATATAAATGCCATGGAGTTGATAAAGACTACATTGTAGAAATGGGATGGAGCAGGATAGAGAAGAATATGGGAAAACTTAGAGCAGGGGATGGAAAGGGAAGTTATAGTGGCTAACAGATTTCTTTGGGTATAATTGCTGAGAGATTCCTGACTCTATATAAGGAGAAGTCACAGTGCATCACATCAACATCAGCAGTAAATGTTATGGGTGGGGGATATCTGCTTTAAGATATTTAGTAAATATATATATAATTTAAATTTTAAAGATGTATTTAGTTGTGCGAAAAATAGTGTATACATCCCTGCGGCCATGCCTCTAAGGTAACTTTTCATCTATTATGAGTTTTAGGCTGCTTAAATCTTCATTATTACATCTTATGGTGGATCATCCTCTTGTTTTTTCTCTAGTAAACTCTCAAGGCATTTTAACATTTTTATCAGATCCATTCATGATATAATAAAAGAAAAAAAAAGAATGTATTTCAAATGAACTTTTTTCGTTAGAAGATTGATCCTTTCCTTGTATCATATTATTTTTCTTATTTTGATTTTCTTCGTGTATGTTATGCCATTAATAATGGTGTATTTATGCTTTAATCATGAATAAATGATATTAGGACTTTATTTTTCATAACAATTCTTTTAATAATTAATTGTGAGTGAGAAAACATTATCATATATACTTTTCTTATTTTTTTATATAGAAATTATAAAACACAGCTATTTTTATTTTTAAAACACATTTCCTGCCAAACATCACTCAATACTGATTAAACCAAAAATAAAAAATATGGTTGTTTGATATATCATATGCATTTGGAGTATCTAATAATTAAATTGAGTACAGCAGTTAGTTCCCTTCACTTTAGCTTTAAATTAACTTTATTAGGTTTTCTATATATATTGGAGATTATTTACAAGTCTTATTGAAATTAAAGAGATTTCATATAGAAAAGCAATAAGTTAGATGTTTGTATAATTGAGAAATAATCACTATATATCTAATGCATATTTATTAGTACATTCAATAGCCAAGTCAGTGGATAGTTGTTAATGGGATCAGAGTCCATGTAGCTATAAAAATATCAGCAGGTGCATGTGTTTGATACCTGGTCTTAATGTTATTTAATTTTTTTAGGAAGAGTTAATTAAAGTATTGTGAGATGTGGGATTAAAGCTAAGGATAGCTAGCATCTCACTAAGCAGAGTGTGAAAAGAATGAATGTAGTAATTTATATATTGGGAGGAGACTTGTATATTTTTTATTAGATTGTTGATTGTTAATGAATTTGAATGAATCATGTTAGTGATAAGAGTATGACAAGAAATAAGTGAGGAACAATCCATAAGAAAGTATTCCAATGATTCTTCATTTCTATAACAGAGGGCACATAATGGATCTATATTTGTGAAGTGTTGCTTGTAGAAGAGAAAATAATTAGTAGAAAGGCTTTGACATTTATTTTAATTAAAAACCTCAGATATTTGGATTCCAGGTGCCAATATCTGAACATTTTTATAATATGTTTGTTACTACATAACTAAGAAATATTGACTATTTTTTGATATACTATTACTAGTTTCAATTTCATATGTTTGCCAATAATTAATTTTATTTAGAAATAGATTACGTGAAAGAGTTGTGTGTTTATTTATGAGAATCATTAATGTGTTGATAAAATTATTGTTAATGAGTGGTGGAGTGTCAGTAGGACTAACAAGAATTACACTATTAACACTTGAGAAGAAACTAATTAGTTTAATCATTTCATTAATGGCTCTCTGAAGATAAAATGTAGAAATATCATGTAATGAGAGATCATTAAATTTAATATGCTTTTGCATATTTTTTATTAATTTGGTGATGAGAGGGTATTTTTTTTTTTGAATAAGAAACACATTTAATAATGGGTAAGAAATAATTAATTTTAGGAAATATTAAAATGTTCACTAGTAATGTTGTAGCATATATTGAAAGATATGCTTTGGATAATGCATTATTGGTGCTTTCAATTGAAACAATAAGCTGATTTTGAATAGCAATTTTCATTGCATTATATGAGAGATACATTGAGAAACCTAAAAAATTATGAGCAGTAGAGGAAAAGTTGGAAGGAATGGTCTTACCTGTAAGAATATTCCAAATAGAAGATTGATTTTTATTAAAGTGGGTTGAAAAATTGTTAGTACAGTGTCAAGTAAGAGGAGTTTTTTTTTTTTTTGATGAGAGAAAAATAACTAACTAATCCATATAGATGTGATTAGCTGTTTGATTAATTATACAAACATGTATTCCTAGAATTTTGCTTTAATTTCCAAAAGTAAGCAGTTGATCTAAGTTGTGAAGAGAAGAGCTTTAAGAGGTGAGCTTGGAGGAATAGAATTATGTGGATGAAATTCAGGGAGAATTTTTCCATTGAGGGTTATGCAAATGTCTCTATTTATAAGTAGATTTGTCAGTATGTAGATATATTGAATTGATATACTATATTCCTGAGGTAGTTGTACCAGTTTAGGTTAATGCAGACCTCATATCCAATTGCACAGCAATAGACCCTGTGTTTTTTTTCCATTACATAATGTGATTAATTATTACTTTAAACAGATTAGCTGCTGATGAAATAACCAAACGTTTTTTTTTTTTTTTTTGCAAACTGAAAATTTGATAATGAAGGGAGAAGGCATGGTTGGATTTTATCTTTAATAAGAGATGCAACTATTTTAATGAATGGAATCATGTATATGTGTCTAAGATTGTCCAAGGGGGGAGGAATAATATTATTAATGACATTTTTATCTATTTCTTAACAGCCTTTATTTTATTAGTGTTTTAAGGATTTTTTAAAAATCTTAATTAAAATACAATCTTGGAGTAAACTTTTTAACTGTATAGATTTATATATTAAAGTTGCTTCTCTTATTCTTTTCTGTATTGATTTTAGTGATAAGGAAAAAAAAGATTTTCTTAGGATAAAAATGAAAAATTTCTATTTTTATTTGATCTGATTTTTGATGTAATAAGTTTGTATTTTTTGGATAAGTTACATTGAGAGTAATTAAATGAACATTTTGAATACATTAAAAAAAAGTTATTAGGAAAAAAATTCACTTTAATTTACTCTGCTTAGATTTGTTCTTTTTTTTTTTTTTTATTGTTGGAGAAGGGGTGTTATGTTATTTTTAATTGCATATAAAAACGTCTATTTTGATCTCTTTTGCTATTATAACTTAAACAAAATTTATTTCACAAATATTATATAGCTTAATATTTACTATGATGCCTAAGTATTGTTTTGGTAGATTTTTTTTCCAAATGGGGTTCATTTATATGGGCTTTATGGGTTATGATCTGAATTGTTGTTGTGGTGTGCTTATTTCACTTAAGAAATTAAACCACAAGGATTAGAATATATATAAATACATAGTGTGGGGTGACTAATGAACAATTGTAGTATTATATTAATAAATTATCTTCAAATTTGCACTGTGCAAAGGAAATCTCATGGGTTTTTTTTAATATTTAAAATGCTCTAAGTTTTTCTTAAAATACTCTAAATTTTATATGTAATCCAATATTCATGTGATTATTATTGAAACTGTCATGGCTGATCTCCATATCTTTTATATTATTCTGCAGTGTTTATGGTCAACATCTGATAACTAAAATGCTAAGATTCACCAATTTTTTAGAAGCAATGTGCAAAATCTTTATTTTGAAAAGTTTCAAAAGTTACATCTTTTTAGATCCAGTTTAATGAATGTGAAGTTTCATCGAGTCATAGCATTGAGCATGATTTTTTTTTTATTGACTTATTTGGGATAAGATAATTTCTGGAATTAGTGAGATCAGTAATACTCTCAGCCATCCCTAAAACAATTAAAATTTCAGGGAAACAAAATCTTTATGGCGTCAAATCTGTTAAAACCTGAGGTGAATACGATTTTTTTTTTTTTTGACTTAATAAACCATCTTGCACGAATAGATGGATTTGCCAATTTTAGTAATAACAAATCTTTCATCTCTCCTGCTCTGGTAATATATATTAAAATAAGAGCAACCTCTAACCTAGTGCTAGCTATGTTAAGCTTGATAATTAGTAATTGACAGATATTTGTGTATTTAAATTCTTAACCCTTCATTCATTTCTGGCTTCTGCTTTAATCAATGAAGCTTGGAATTTAAATTTTTAATAAATGTAATAATGCTTCTACCAACAACCTTTAACTTTATTTTAAAATACTGAAATTCAAGTATTCTAAGGTTTATTTTAATCTAAGACAAACTGTGTGAACAGTTACATAAATCTGACACGTGATTAATAACTGTATCTTTTAGTATCCTCGGTTTTTTATTAACTATAGGCACTTTTTCTCCCCTGGCTTAGGATGTTAATAGCAACAACAAATCACTCTTCTTTCCAGATCACAATATGTGAAAAAAAAAAGCAGTGTCATACTTAAGCTTACTGTAAATGACCCTAGGATTGGAAGCTGCTTTTGATTAATCATGTTTCAATGATGCTACAATTATATGTGAGCTGGATTGAATGTAGTAACCAGAAGAGAGCAGTGATTCACATAATGAAACAAGTTTTGACAATGCAATGGATCCCAATTTTAGACTACTAGAAAAAGGATAAAATAATGTGATTTGCAGAGGTGAAAAGGAGCAGGAAATGAGTTTAATGTGAGCTTTACTGTTTTTCCTTTTTTAAATTCCAAAATCTTGAATTGTTTGGAAAAGAACTTCCTTGCAAAATGTTTAAAAACAATTAATCAGCTCTATTGAAATTTACTGATGTCTATCCTTTATACAAACTAATGACATATACAATGACCTAAAGACAATGAAGATTACCACTTAAGAAGTTACTTTCTTAATTCAAATTTTATATAGTTTAATCCAGTTTATAAATGATAATTTTTAATACTTATCTAATTCTGTTTTTTTTTTTTTTTTTCAGGCTAGATTTAAACATTTATTATAGTGCTGGAAATATATAAAATTGACATCTATTATGTTTTTACGAATTGTCTATTTTTATTGATATTTTTATTTGAATTGGGTTAGTATTATGTATTATTCCTCTTTTGGTTAGTGGAATAAAAAATATAAATGAGAGGGCAATTAAGTATTTTATTATTCAGGTATTTGGTTCTATTATTTTATTAATTGGTTATTTTTTAAGGACAGTGTTGTTATTAAGTTATTATTATTATGATATAGTAGGATATATTTTTTGAATATCAATAATGTTAAAGATTGGTGCAGCTCCATTTCATTTTTGGTATCCTGGAGTATTAGAAAATTTAGGTTGATTAAATATTTTTTTGATAATAATGATTCAAAAGTTTGTTTGTTATTTATTATAAGGTATTTGTTAAGATTTAGGATATATTTAGTATTTAGTGTAATGTTAAGGATATTAGTTGGAAGAATTGGAGGATTTAATCAGGTGATGATATGTAGTTTGTTTGCATATTCATCTATTGGTCATGTTGGTTGAATAATTGTTTCAATTTTATTAAGAGATTTTGTTTGGGTAATTTATTATTCATTTTATTTTGTTATAATAATAATTTTTTGTGTTTTGTTTTATTTAAAAGGAATTGTTTATATTAATCAGATATTTGTATTTTTCTCTAAGTTTGAGAAATGGGTTATTTTATTAAGAATACTTTCTTTAGGCAGGTTTCCACCCTTTAGTGGATTTTTTCCAAAAAATATTGTATTAAATATTTTAATATTAAAAGGTGAAAATTTTTTAGTATTAATTATATTAGTTGGTATATTAATTGGATTATATTATCATGTTCGTTTAATGTATGTTAGTATAATGTTTAAGGCAATAAGGTTATTGTGGGTTTTAAAAGTGAAGAAAAATGAAATTTTGGATTGATGATTTAATGTTTTGATAATGGTAATGTTGTTTATTATTCCTGTTGGAATAGTTTGATTTTATTGTGATGGATATTTTCTACTAATCATAAAGATATTGGAACAATATATTTTATTCTTGGTGTTTGATCAGCAATAGTTGGAACTTCTTTAAGTTTATTAATTCGAACTGAATTAATAGTAATGGGTAATTTGTTAGGAGATGATCAATTATTCAATGTTATTGTTACTGCTCATGCTTTTGTAATAATTTTTTTTATAGTTATACCAATTATAATTGGTGGGTTTGGAAATTGGTTAGTTCCGTTAATGTTAGGTGCTCCTGATATAGCGTTTCCTCAGTTAAATAATTTAAGGTTTTGGTTACTTCTTCCTTCTTTTTTTTTATTATTAAGTTCTTCAATGGTTGAAAGAGGGGCTGGAACTGGATGGACAGTTTATCCTCCTTTATCTAGGAATTTGACTCATAGAGGCGGGTCTGTAGATTTGACAATTTTTTCTTTACATTTAGCTGGTGTTTCTTCTATTTTAGGAGCATTAAATTTTATTACAACTGTAATTAATATACGGACGTATGGAATGATTTTTGAGCGTGTTCCTTTATTTGTCTGATCAGTAAAAATTACAGCTATTTTGTTGTTATTATCATTACCTGTATTAGCAGGTGCGATTACTATATTGTTAACTGATTGAAATCTAAATACTTCATTTTTTGATCCTGCTGGTGGTGGTGATCCAATTTTATATCAACACCTATTTTGGTTTTTTGGTCATTCAGAAGTGTATATTTTGATTCTTCCAGGATTTGGAATAGTGTCTCATATTATTAATCATTATAGAGGTAAAAAAGAATCTTTTGGTTCATTGGGTATTATTTATGCTATGTTATCAATTGGGTTATTGGGATTTATTGTATGGGCACATCATATGTTTACGGTTGGAATAGATGTTGATACTCAGGCTTATTTTACGGCTGCAACTATAATTATTGCTATTTGGACAGGAATTAAGGTATTTAGTTGACTTGCTACTTTACATGGTGTAAAGATGATGTTTTAACCTGCTTTATTGTGGGCAATAGGGTTTATTTTTTTATTTACAATCGGTGGAATAACTGGAATTAGTTTAGCAAATTCTTCTTTAGATATTGTTTTACATGATACTTATTATGTTGTTGCACATTTTCATTATGTGTTATCAATGGGTGCGGTATTTGCTATTATAGGTGGGATAGTTCATTGGTTTCCTTTATTTTTGGGTGTAAGAATAAATCCTAATTGGTTATAAATTCATTTTTTATCAATGTTTTTAGGAGTTAATATGACCTTTTTTCCTCAGCATTTTTTGGGATTGTCTGGTATACCGCGTCGGTATTCTGATTATCCAGATGTATATATATTGTGAAATATTGTTTCTTCAGTTGGGAGAATAATTTCATTGGTTTGTGTATTATTTTTTGTTTATATTGTTTGAGAAAGGTAGGTTAGTAAACGTTTAATTTTATAGGGAAGTCATATGGTTAGATTTTTAGAGTGAGATCATAGTATTCCTCCTTATGATCATACATATAATGAGTTAAGAATGTTGAATAAATAATATGGCGAGGTGAAATGAGTTGATATTTCAGGATGCTTCTTCTCCTTTAATGGAGCAATTAATTTTTTTTCAAGATCATTCATTGCTAGTTTTAATTTTAATTACTATTTTGATTGGTTATAGAATGATTAGTTTAATATTAAATAAGAGTTTAATACGATATTTGTTGGAAGGACAATGGGTTGAAATGATTTGGACAGTTTTACCTGTTTTTAGTTTAGTATTTATTGCTTTTTCTTCATTACCTTTGTTATATATGTTAGATGAAGTTTCTGATCCATTTTTAAGAATTAAAGTGGTTGGGCATCAATGATATTGAAGGTATGAATATAGTGATTTTGTTGATATTGAGTTTGATTCATATATAATTAGAATTGATGATTTAGAATTTGGTGATTTTCGTCTTCTTGATGTTGATAATCGGTTAGTTTTACCATTTCAGGGTCAGGTTCATTTTTTGATTAGGGCTGCTGATGTATTACATTCTTGAAGTGTTCCTTCTTTAGGAGTAAAGGTAGATGTGGTTCCTGGGCGTTTAAATCAAATTGTGTTATATTTAAATCGAGTTGGATTATTTTATGGTCAGTGTTCTGAAATTTGTGGTGCTAATCATAGTTTTATACCTATTGTTATTGAATCTGTTCCTATAAAATATTTTGTTAAATGGATTATAAGATAAAAGTATAATTTATAAAAATATAAATATGTCAAATTTAAAATGTATTCCTCAAATATATCCACTTAATTGAATATTGATAATGCCATTTAGAATTTTTGTTTTATTTATTTATTTAATTTTAGTTTATTATTTGGTTGGATATTTGAAATATGATATAAAGCTAAGTGGTTTGGTAAAAATTAAACATTTTTGGGAATGATAATAGGATTATTTAATGTTTTTGATCCTTCATCAAGAGTTTTGATATTAAGATTAAATTGGATTTCAATAATGGTTGGTTTTTGTTTTATTCCTTTTTGTTTTTGATTAATTCCTACTCGTCTAGTAATAGTTATAAATTACTTGTTATATTTTTTAAATAAAGAGTTTAAGATTCTTTTAATAATAAGAAATATTAAAGGAAAACACTTATTTTTATTAGAATATTTCTTATAATTATGTTAATAATAGGTTAGGTTTAATGCCCTATGTATTTACAAGGACGGCACACTTGTTAGTAACTATAAGACTTGCTTTTCCTTTATGAATTAGTTTTTTGATTTTTGGGTGAATAAATAAGATGATAATAATGTTTGCTCATTTAGTTCCTCTTGGAACTCCTTCAGTTTTAATATCTTTTATGGTTTGTATTGAGACAATTAGAAATTTTATTCATCCTTTAACTTTATCGGTTCGTTTAGCAGCAAATATGATTGCAGGACATTTATTATTAAGATTAGTTGGAGGTCAGGGGAGAATTTTGGGTGTGATGATGTTGTTAGTATTATTATTTGGTCAGACATTGTTAATAATGCTTGAAAGGGCTGTTTCTGTTATTCAATCTTATGTTTTTGTTGTGTTAAGAAGTTTATATTCTAGTGAAGTATATTATGATGAGACATAATCATCCATATCATATGGTGGAGTTGAGTCCATGACCAATTATTGGGGCATGCAGGGCATTATTACTAATGGTTGGGTTATTGTATTAACAATACTTTAATGATGACGTGATATTGTTCGTGAAGGAACTTATCAAGGTCTTCATACTAGTAATGTTGTTTTTGGGCTTCAATGAGGTATAATTTTATTTATTTTATCAGAAGTATTGTTTTTTTTTTTTAGGTTTTTTTTGGGCATTTTTTCATAGAAGTCTTGCTCCAACAATGGATTTGGAATCATTTTGACTACCTTCAGGTGTGGTTATTTTAAATCCTTTTCAAGTTCCGTTGTTAAATACTGCTGTATTGTTGGCTTCTGGAGTTACTGTTACTTGAGCCCATCATAGATTGATGGGAGGTAATTATTCTCAGGGAGTTCAAGGATTATTGTTTACTGTTTTGTTAGGTTCGTATTTTACTTTATTACAAGGAATAGAATATTATGAATCAAGTTTTTCAATTTAAATTTTACATTAGTATCTTTATCACACATCTGTGTTGGTTTTACATATATATTACATTGATGATTTATATTGCTTTGCTTGTCTTAATTCAATCATAGAATTGTGGACTGGAACTCTCAAGGACCTTTTTGTTCCATCAGTTCCAGAGTTCAAATTTTATGAATTCCCCTTTCATTATTGTTGCAACTATAATTATTGTTTTTTGCCATCTTTTAATTTTTGGTGCTATATTTTAACAATATTCTGACATTTAGTGCAGTATTGCAATACAATTAATTATTTTACATCATTAATATGAACTTACATTTACATGAAAGTATAATGGATGTGTACTCATTGCTTTTTGTAATTCTAAATTTAAAGTATATTTTAAATGAAGACAATTGCCATAACATAAAATAAATGTTTTGGATTTTTACAATATATATATATCAACTATATTGTCTCTTCTGATAAGCTAAAATCAAAACACGTTCCTAAAACATTAATTCATTTAAGTAAATATAGGGATTTGAACTTAGGATTTTTCAGTCTATATTCGTATCCCATTTCATCTAGAACAATTGACGCACATGATCACATAAATGTTAGGTAATCCCCAATATTCGTATTTCGCGCAGAATCAGCACTCATCAGTCAGGCCAAATCATAATCCCACTATTTACTTATATAATAAACATTCAGTACACTAAATGAATAGGCTAATTAATTCTTTTAGTATATAGTATGATACCTGAGTCCTAGATGTAATGTTTGTATGTATGAAAATACCGGTATATTAGAATTTTAAATAAATCCTTATTGTTCACAAAGTTAGTTGAGAAATCAAGGGTTAACTATTTCTTTCTTTTTTTTTTTTTTAATATATGACCTGCACCATTAAGAAAGATCATCATGAAATTGAGAAACAGCATTAAGACAATTTGCAGGCATTATATTATTGAATTAGAGAGAAAGCCTTGGGTCAAAGTAAAACTACTGGATTCATTCAGGTGGAAATTCTTTTCTCCATTTTGCATTCAGCATCTTACCTCTGGTTTTGTATCAGTGCAATTACTTGTTTAAAAACAAAAATAGAAAACTGTCAATGTCTCCTGTGTGTATATATATATAGCACAACTACCATCATTATTTTCATATTTTAGCAGTCCGCTATTGGATAACAGTCGTTTCAAGTTTGATCTATTTTCTCTGATCCATAGTTCATATTTTTCACATCAATCTTGAAAACTTTCTTATCAATACATCTCACATATAATAATAGTATTTTGAGTTTTTGTCGGATGAATGTTACTGTATTTCATTTCTTTATTATCATCTCATCCATATCCTGTTCAATTTAATTTCAGTTTCTTAGTAATTTTTCCAATATTGTTAATGATATTTGTTTTTTCACTCATGTATTTCACTTTCTATATATCTTCGCTATTCTCAATTTAAAAATAAATCCGTAAGTTGAATGGCTTTATTGCTTGGGAATTTATAATACATCTGAGTGATGGAAATGCAGGACATAAATAGATCCAAAGTCCTGACATTCTACCACTGCTATAAAGGACACGTGGCCATATTCTCAACATTCATTTGTGTGGACTAAATTTTTTGTATTGCTTTTTTATTAAATTCCCAAAACTCTGATCTATATGTAAAAAACTTTTTTTTCAAATACATAGGCATATTTTTTTTTAAATATTAAATTGTTTATGCTAAAATCACTCATTTTAATTCTAAAATTAATTTCACCCATTATGACTTCACGCTTATTATGATTAAAATATAACTTTTAATTTATTATTTTCAATCTTTTGAAGTCATTGAATATTATATATATGTTTGTGTGTTTTATACATAACTACATTATTAGACATATTTAATACGTCATTATTTACTACCCATCATTCTTCAGTGAAAACATTGAAATGATTTTTTTTTTTTTTTTCATATGTCATAGTATCGGCTGGGAGGCGAACCCACAACCGTCTGCAACCAGTTAACTACTTGCTTGCAAGGCAGCTGCGATGACCTCTCGGCTAACAACGCTTGACAACATTGAAATGATTATTTATCTGTTTTTATTAGGTTGGACATTATTGTAACCTCTGACCCATTATGTTAGATTTAGTGAAGATTACCTATATCTGTAACAATGTTTATCTTTGTTTAATTTTTTAGAGAGTGTTATGATTTTATTTTTCTAAGAACTAAAACTAATGTTGAAATTTGCTTTCATACATATGACTGTAGATACATATTTTACTCAATTTTACGTTATAAATGCCTTAATTTTAGCAACCATGTTAACAACAACCATCCTTCATTAATCACAATAATCATTATTAATTATTTTTTATTAGACTGGAAATTATTATATTTCTTTTAACTTTAGCATGCCTCAGCAAACTGTTATATAAAGAATTAAATTTTATGTGGTCTTTATTAATTTTTAAGTCTATATCTAAAATTAAAAGAAATATATTTTCTAACTTTTAATTAATAAGCAATTACTTATTAAAAAAATAAATACTTGGAAGTGTTTGGGAAGTTAGTTGATTATGGAAGTACATCTTTTTGATGTCATGAGAATTTGAGATGGCAAACAAGCTTTTAATCCTTTCTTGAATAAAATGATATACTTAAATCAATGTTAACTTTGTGATATTTACTTTTTCATGTCTGTGGCTTTCAATGTGGTTGATTCTGCCAAAAGCAAAACTATTTTTATCAATTATTATTAAAAGTAATTTTAAATATAAGTAAAATAATGAAAAAAATGTTAAAAGCTATACCTTTATTTCATGACATCATAAAATAGCTTATTTTTTACAATAACTAGTATAAAGTCCCTTTTTTTATTTTTATGATGTATGTTTTAATCCTTCTAAAAACATCATATAATTATAAAAATAGAATAAATATTATATTTGTTAAATAAAAACAACTTTCAAATGAAAACTCTTTTAAAGAAAAAATAGCTTTCAGAATTTTCTCTGATTTACAAATGTATTGTCCACAAGCCTTCTATTTTGTATAACTTCACTTTTAATATCTGACTATTCTGAAATACTGCTTAATTATAATTTTATTGGAATTATTAGTTATAAAATTGTAAAAACACAGGGTTTTAATTGACATCTAAGCAACATGTGCCTGGCAAAACATGACTGGCAGTAAATTCTATGATAACTCAGAATTGGATAACAAAATAAGTCTCTTAAATTGTCTCTTTTACACTACAGTTAAAAGACAGAGATTAGACAATTATAAAAGATTGTGGAAGAAATTGTAAGCTATAGAGAAGGAGAAATTGAAATGGAAGAGATTATTGAAGTTATCTGGAAATAGTACTACTAACATTAACCTATTAAAAGTTACATGACCACCACTTCTTATGCTTGTGGATAACTGTTTTCTGAACATGAAAATTCTCTTCCCAACAATGATGATAAAATTATTTTATTGCTTTGCTTAAAATGTAACTTTTTTAAATATTTTCAAAAGTCAAATGTGATTCATTTGTAAATAAAAATATATATAAAAGTAAGTCAAATTTATTATATTCTCATAAATAATAATAGTTTAAAATTAAACCTAATGCTTATAGCCAATGAAAATAATATTAAAGCTGTCATAGTACAAGGTAGTTTTAATGATGTGTTTTCATTCAATTTATTTCACAGGTTCTCATCATTTGGCGTGTTGATGATTTCAAGTTGTATGGATTTTGGAGTGTTTTGGGGGTGGGGGTGGCAAAAGAGTTGCAAATAAATCATAAATCTAATGACAGTTTTACTTTTTGAAAATCAGAAAAACCATTCTTGAAGCTGATATCAATTATCAATCTTTTCAACACATACAGTCTTGAGATTGGCATAGCATTTTTTAGAAAGTTTCTTATAATTAGGAAAATAGATGTAAATCCCTTTGAATATTACTGAGTTTGAAATGCATTGAAAAGACAAAATGTGATTATAAAGTTGAGTAATCTATAGATTTTACTCTAAGTCATGTATTTAAATGATTTGTAATATATATAAAAAGCTAAATCACATAACTAATCCAGACCTTTTATATCAGGAGGTTTTTTCCCTTCAACCTTGAAAATTTCAATTTCATCATTTACATTTAGAAACCACTCTCTGTTTTATCATGATTTAACCAATTCATTTTCTGTGTAAATAAATTATCACCATAATCCGTTTCAATGTCTTTAATAAATTTTTGAACTGTTGGTGTTTAAGGTCACGGAATTTTATAAAATTAGTTATTGAAACCACAACTTTGATAACATATTCAAGCCCCAGTTTCTTAAGGCACAAGCTCTTCTGGTTGATTGTACAATGGAATTACATCAAGTCATTGCTGTGTCTTACTAAAGACTGTTTCAATATTGTTACTAATTCAGAATTAGTTTATTTCATGCAAGAAGCTCCATCAATCATAATACCTGATAATTTTGTCAGGTCTAAATCAATTTTGGAACTTTCCAAAAGCCTAGTGAACTTGCCACTAGCCTTTATTTGATTTGACAATGAACTCACTCCAAGCAGCTTCCCAACACTTCAAATTTGTGCATTATTCTACATGTAAATATTCATATCTGGGCTGTGAAAGTGATGACCATTGATTCATCAATAATCATTGGAAAGTAGTCAAGATTTTTAGAATGTCATCAATTGATATTTTATATTTGCCCACATTGCAATAATTCTACTTTGCACAGTTGTCCAGTTTAACTGAATTTTCTTAAAATTTTTGTCTGATTCTGGTCAAAATTTTTTTATCAGCTAACAATCTCTCTGTCTGTAAATGATTGATACCTTTCTGCTATAAGATGAAATATTTCAAAAGTTATTTCTTTTGCAATTTCTGAATCTTGAACAAGATTTGTAAATATAGCTTGCCTGATATGCTAAATTCTCATTTCAAAGATGAATTTTTTTGTTTACTTAGTTCTTCGGGTGGTTTTTAAAATTGAGAGTACAGACTTTCATAGTATCTTCTTATAGATGGTTACACTTTTGCAAATCAAGCTGACAATATTATTAAATGACTTTAACAGTATAGTTATTTTGAAACTCTTTTTTAGTCTGTATTTTGTGTTTCTTACTGGGACCTGCTTTATTCATTGTAGATTTTATTTTATACTTTTTACAATGGCTGGCAATTAATCATACCAACCTTACCTATGGAAATAAAATACATGTATTGTTAATAAATTAATGATAAAATTTGTTAACATTTTCACTAAGTTGGTAGGGGGTAGTGTAGATGCTTACATGGTTGACCAAAATATATTAAACAACAATTATTTACCTTTGTACCAGTAATTCTAACACATGTAAAACCAGTCAGATAGTGTGCACATTGATAACAGAATGATAAGAATACATGGATGGCCTTTTTGCTACACCTAGTGCACTGCTATGTTCATGTGCAATGTTTAAAAATTGGCTATGATATGACTTGTCAAAATTAAAATAATATATGGTGAAGTAGACCATCAGAAAATTACCAGACAATCACATGTAGGTTGCAGTCTGAGCATCTTTGTTGTAAAGGTATAAGCTTTTGTTATGAAATCTCATGTTTGCATTTTCAACAGATACATAAAAAATATAAATATGGCATTATCATCATTGAACAGGTTAATGTAATAAGATAAGGTATTTATTGTATTACTTGTTTATTAAAACACAATACAGAAAGTGTACCAATAGCTCAAACAAGCTCTGAATTGATGTGTGGTAACACAAAATATCTCTATCCAAAACACTCATCTCCAGACCAACTGGATTCGAGCTTATGTCTCACATCAGTGGAGAACTAGAATATTCAGACACTAGATATAAAATATCAACTCAAAACCCAGCACTTATTTCATATGTATAATTTTCGGACATGAAAATGTTTTAAATCTAGCTTTCTAACCCAAATAGCTATATGGGACTGAACTAAATTCAGATCTAGCATATTTTAATAGCCTCAGCATAGAAAAAGCCTTAAAGATAAAATTATAACAATCAAAAAAATATTTGGACACTAGATATAAAATATCAACTCAAAACCGAGCACTTATTTTATATGTATAATTTTCAGACATGGACATGTCTTTAAATCCAGCTATCTAACTTAAATAGCTATATGGGACTGAACTAAATTCAGATTATCATATTTTAAAGGTAAAATTATAATAATCAAAAAAGCAAGTCATATATAATATGACATTACTTTTGTAAGCTTGTATTTACAAAAAACACAATGCAGAGAACATACCAGTAGCTCAAACAAGCTCTTAATTAATAAGTGCAGTATGAGAAAATATTTAAAATCTCTATCCAGAATACTCTCATCTCCAGACCAACTGGTTTCAAGCTTATGGCTCATGTCAGTGGAGAGCTAGAATATTCGGACACTAGATCTAAAATATCAACTCAATACCCAGCACTTATTTCATATAGTATATTTAAGTAGAAACTCTGATATTTTTGTATATACAAGCTTATAAAAATAATGTCACGTTATATATGACTTGCTTTTTTGATTATTATAATTTTACCTTTAAGGCTTTGGCTGTGCTGAGGCTATTAAAATATGGTAGATCTGAATTCAGTTCAGTCCCATATAGCTATTTAAGTTAGATAGCTGGATTTAAAGACATTTTTATGTCCGAAAATTTCAGAGTTTCTACTTAAATATACGTATGAAATATGTGCTATGTTTTGAGTTGATATTTTAGATCTATTGTCCGAATATTCTAGCTCTCCACTGACGTGAGCCATAAGCTCGAAACCACTTGGTTCTGGATAGAGATTTTAAATATTTTTTCATACGCACTTAATAATTAAGAGTTTCTTTGAGCTATCAGTATGCTCTCTGTATTGCATTTTTTGTAAATACAAGCTTATAAAAGTAAGGTCACCTTATATATGACTTGCTTTTTTGATTATTATTTGTTTATTGTACATTTAGTGGGATTTTATTGCGTGTGTATATACATATTGTACTGGCCACTTTTTTACTTCTTTTGATCACTGAGGGCACCACTAGGTCACTTACTACCTAGATATAAGAAATAAGCAAAAGATGGTTGATTTAGATATAAGTATAGATGTGGAGAGGGAATGGTTTTGTAAGATTGGTGGTAAGAAAGTTTGTTATAAACGTAATGGAGAAGAAGGAAGCAAAAGAATTTATAAGAGAGTAGTTAGGAAAGAAGAAATTGTTAAAATTGGCTGGAATTAAATAAAGCAATTGAAAAGGAAGGGCTTGAGGTATTAGCAGTAGTGGAAACTCATCTAAGAGAAGAAGAACCTATTTTGGAAGAGGTAGTATGGCAGGGTATAAACAGAAAAGAAAAAGAAAAAAGGGGTGGTGGTATAGGTGTTATATCGAAAAAAAAAATTAAATACTGTTAAATGTCAAGAACATTTGTGGTTTGAAATAAGGTTGGGTAGACAAGAATGGATGGTGGCTGTAGTGTATATTGCCACTGGAGATAGTCAAACTGTAATGGAGTGGAACAATAGTATATATGAATTTCTAGTTAAGGATATACAGAGTTTTAAAGAAAAGGGAAAGAGAATAATGGTTATAGGGGATATGAATGGGCATATTGAAGAAATTGATGATGTAGATAATAAGAATGGTCAGTTTTTGAAGGAATTTTGTCAAAGAGTAAATTTGAGCATTGTGAATTTATCAACTGTATATGATGGACAATACACATGGTCTAGGAATAATGTATTTCACACAATAGATTATGTATTGGTAGAGAAAGAGGGAATGAATAAAATACGAAAAATTAAGGCGTTTGATAATGAAGAGAGAGTGTGTAATAGTGATCATAACTTTATTGTAATAGAAATGGTTAGTAATGTGATGGAGGATAGAAATAAAGGTAGAAATAATAGTGAAAGATATGGATGGAGAGTGAATGATAAGAATAGGTTGGAAGAGTATAAAATAAAAGTTGAAGAAACCATGGAGCAGTTGGTTGGGGATGAGTATAAGGACTGGTATGGTGAAGTAGAAAAAGTGGCAAATAGGGTTTTAGTCGAGAATATGAAGAAGAATAAAAGTAATAAAAAAATGAGAGTTAGTAAAAGTGTAAAAGAGAGGAAAAAAGCATGCAGAGAATATAAGTGTGCTATTAAGAATAAAGAAAGTGAAAATGATATTAATGCTAAATGGGGAAAGTACTTAGAAAAGAAGAAGCTAGCTAAAATGGATAATTATAGAGAGAGGATGAAGTTAAATAATAAATTGTTGGAGGATATTAATAAAAGTGGAAGAGATGGGAGTAAAAAAAATTTGGAATTACATTAAAAGGAGAAATGTAGGGGAAAGAGAGATAGTATTAATAGATGATGAGGGAATAGAATGTAGCTCTAGAGGCGAGCTAGAGAAAATCTTAAATAGATATGTAATGGATATAGAAAAGATGTTAGATGTGAAGGAATTAGTGATAGCAAACATGAAAGCAGTTAGTAGTGGGAATATTAGGTTCACAAAAAAATGAATTGAATGAGGCAGGAAAGAGATTGAAAAGTGGAAAGGCGAGAGGTTTAGATGAATGGGCAGCAGAGATGGTAATGAATTTAGGGCATAGAGCAAAAGCAAAGTTATTATCATGTTTTAATAAGATGGCGCAGAAGACAGTTTTTCCGGATAGTTGGAGTGATACAAGAATAAGATTATTATTTAAAGGAAAGGGTAAGGATCATAGAAAGTTAAATAATTATAGACCGATAGCGGTAACATCAGTTTTATATAAAGTTTTCGCATATATGGTAGCTGGAAGAGTTGTAAAATGGATGGAAGAGAATAATGTAGTGGGGGAAATGCAAGGAGGTTTTAGGTCAGATAGGCATATAGGAGATAGTTTGTTTGTAGTTACACAACTTATGGAGATAAGTAGGAATTCAGGTAGATCGTTATATATGAGTTTTATAGATATAGAGAAAGCATATGATAGAGTAAATAGAAATAGATTATGGGTAAGATTAGCCAATTTTGGAATGGATGAAGCTTTAGTAAATATTATTAAGAAATTATATGAAAATAATTATTATACTTACCAATTAGGGGATATAGGATCAGTTAAAGTTAAAAATTGAGTGGGATTAAGGCGAGGATGCCCTATGTCACCGATTTTGTTTTTTTTTTGTTTTTGAGTGAAATGGAAAAAGCAATAGAAAGACTAGGAAGAGGGGTAGAGATACCATTAATAGGTGGCAAAGGAGTATATACTTTGTCGGGTCTTTTTTTTTTTTTTGCAGATGATATCTTTTTATGTACAGAAAGAAGAGAAGATATGGATATTATGTTGAGGACATGTGCAAGGGTGGGTAAAGAGATGGGGATTAAATTTAGTGAAGAAAAATCAAATATAATGATGGTTAATACTGGGGAAAGAGAGGATGTAGTTTTTTTATTGGGGGATATAAAGTTAAGTGTGGTAGATAGATATAGGTATTTGGGAATCATCTTATGTAATCAGGAAAATTGCTTGGTTGAATGGGAGAAAAAATTGGTAAATGAAGCAAAGAAAAGAAAAGGTTTGGTAAAGGAACTAACAGTATTTTCATATAATAAATATGATGTAGCTAGAATTGTATGGAAGGGAGTTGCAGTAGCAGGGTTAACATATGGTAATGATGCATTATGTGTTAGTAAAAGGATTTTAGATTATTTAGAGAAAGTACAAAGGGAAGTAGGAAGACATGCATTAGATGCAGAGATGTGGACAGCAAAGGAAGCAATTCAAGGAGAAATGGGATGGTCAAGTTTTTATATGAGAGATGCAAAAAGTAAAATGAAAATGTTTGGTAGATTGCAGTTTATGGATAGTAAAAGAATAGCCAAAATAATGTTTAATTGGGTTATGAGTAAAGGGCAGGTAATAAGATGGGTGAGAAAGGTAATGCGGTATGCAAAAGATTTGGATAAAGAATTTATATCGTATACTTGTATAAAAGGTGGGATGATTGTGTTAGGAGGATTGTTGAGTGTTATAGTGGTAAGGAATGGGATAAAAAAATAGAAGCATTAATAAAAAATAGGGAGTTGGAGAGACGGACAAGTAGTGTGGGGGGGTAAGAAGAGTTTAAACATATATAGAAGTAAACGGAATATTGGAAGCGAATTAATTTATGATAATAGTAAGGAAAGTAGTTTATTGTTTAAGGCTTCAACGGGATCTTTAGCAACAAGAGAATATACATGTAAATGGAAAACTATGGGTGATTTAGCGTGCAAATTGTGTAAGGAAGGTATAGAAAATATTAGGCATCTGTTGATTGAATGTAAATGCTTGAAAGCAGAAAGGGTACAAATAATGAAGTTATGGGAGAATAGGTATGAACAAAGTGACAATACAGAAAGTGAGTTAGTAGTTTTTATGCTGGGTTTGCGAAAAGATAAGGGGGATTTAGATTTAAAGGCCATAGAGTTGACAAAGATTATGTTGTGGAAATGGGATAGGGCAGAATATGGGAAGACTTAGAGTGGGGAATGGAAAATAAAGTGGCTAACAGGTTTATCTGGGCATAGTTGCTGAGATATTCTTGACTTCGTTTAAGGAGAAGCCAAATACATCACATCACATCACATAGAAAATTTAATTTATAGTGATCAAAAGTTAAATGATGATGATTAATGCTACTATCTAGACCCAGGGAGAGAAAGAGATCTTTAACATTGTTCAGACAATTGAGAAAAGAATACAGAGACAAAAAACGTCAGCCAAAATAATTTTAAATAATTTCATAATTTATTAAACTTACAATAACAAATCCCAGGCAAACAAAATATGAAAGTTTAGCCTAGATTTTTCTCTAGCTTTTTTATCAGAGAGTATACAAACATCCTGATAGATAAGTTTGTTTTCTCACCTAAGATTAAAAAAGTGATTTATAATTCCTTCCTCCTAATGATTTCTAAAAACTATTTTCAGTTTCTCTATTTAAAGATTTCAAAACAAAGCGATCTTGTAGGGAATACAACAAAACAGCGCAGGCAAGCTTTCCTTAGCCTGGAAAAGAAACATCGGGACTCAGAACATCATATGTCTGCAAAACAACCCATGAATGATTACGTTTATGATCATCAAGGTTGATTCCAATACAAGAAAAGAAAATAGAACAAGAAAAGATTACGATTTACATAATCTTAAATAGAAGAAAACAAAATCTCCGATTTAGGAAAAACACAATAATACACTTGATAAATCTCTAGCCAAAAGATTTATGGTCTGCAGGAAATGCAAACCGAGCTTATTATCTAAATTAATTATAATGAAAAGGGACAGGTGAGTTAAAAGAAAATTATTAATATCTGCCTAAGCATTTATCAACGGTTAGTAATACAAAGAAAGAGAAAACACAAAATATATAAAATAAAAACTCACAATACACTCTTAGATAAATAAATCTAAAATTATGAAATCTTGAAAGTTAGACTGCAATACACACTATAAATAAAATACATAAAGATGTTTAAATATAAGGATTTGAACTCAGACTTTCAAGCAACCTTCAACTATTCACTCTATCTCAGATAGTGTGGAAAGTTGAAGGTTGCTTGAAAGTCTGAGTTCAAATCCTTATATTTACAATTAAGCTCCAGGTTTGTGAAGAGTGCCTGGTTTTCAAATATTTATAAAGATATTTAAATTGAATATGCAAAATGTATTATAAAGACAGGTTTCTTTTAAGATTAAGCTGAGACTTTAACAGAAATGTAAACTAGAGATTTAAGCCCTGGTTTCATTATAGGAAAGTTCAGTACTTTTCAAGCTTTGAATTGCCTGTAGTCTTGCTATATTATATTACAAATTCTGAATATATATATATATATAAATGTAAACAGCATTTACGTAGTCCATTGCAGAGCAATGAGTAATTCATCAGTTCCCATTGAGAAACAGTAATGGAGAAGACTTTACTCATATCAAAATTTGGTAATTGTTTGGGTTTACTATGAATGCATGTTTAGCCTCTTTGCAACATAAAATTTTTAATTAGCTCGGATTAAATCTTAGGTCATTGGTATGGTATGTGGCTGGATGCTGCTGTAGTCTGAGACTTTACAACATATGTTATACTTTTAAAGTGATGAAAAATTTAAACATTTTTCCAACTGTGGCTACCATAAATAAAAAGTTGCAGGATTACTGTAGAAAAAATAAATGTTTTGACAATTTATTGAAACAAAAATTCATTTAACCTATACAAGCTAATACATGAACATTTTTATATAGTAGAGGATCATATGATATTTGAATTTAGAATTTCTTTGTTAGAGGGCATATTTTTGATTTTCACATCTTATTATTGAATTATCTTTTCTGCCAGAGCTTTTTGTAGTTCTAATCATTTTTTAAAAATAATATGTAAATATAACTTATTTTTGATCATTAATATGTAAATATAACTAAAAGTAAAAAAATAAGATGTAAATAAAGATTTTTTTAAAATACTGCTTTTATGTAAATAGCCACATAAAAAGTACAAAATAATAAAGTAATCCCTTCTCCGTTGATTTGCTACTTTGGAAAATATCAGAGATCTTAAGAATCTAGACTTGTTATAAAACCATTGGTAATTGCAAGAATATTTTCATTTCATAAAAGCATTTAATGCTCAAATAAATCATAAAAATAAAAAAGGCCTCACATGCTTTTATGAAATAACAATATTCTTACATTTTCCAATTGTTTTATAAGAAATCTAGAATCTTAAGATCTCTGATATTTTCCAAGAATGGCAAATTAACTGAGAGATGATTCCTTTGTTATTTTGCACTTTTTAATTAGCTATTTACATAAAAGTATTATTTTTAAAAAATATTTTTTTAAACAGTCTATTTAGTTGTGAAGATAACAAATACCATTTTCTTACAATAAAACATCATCACTTATTTAAATCAATTGGCCCCATTTTTTTAATTTCTATATAATAATAACCAGGTCTCTCTTACTCAATAATATTCTGACAAAATGTAGGGGAAAATATTGAACTTTTTCAGTTATATATATGGAAAGTGTAGAGTACTTAGGCCTATATGCCATATCTCTGAATGGTTTGTTGCAATGCAGTAGGTGTGTCATTCTCTAGAAAGTAAAGTTCGTAGATTGTTCCAGTTCTGGCACTTCCAGGGCTTGAACTTTTTATGAACTTCCAAACAATAAAGACCTTCAATTATTTTTTAATGCCTTTGTAAAATAAATATTTCTCCAGGATGAATAGTGAAGATGAAACCTTGTCATTTATTGGATAATGAGAGTTTGAACATTTTCTAATAAATATTATTATGATTCCAGTTTATTAACAAATATTGGATAGTTAGCTGGATTGATTGTATACCAAAAAAGAAAAATTCTAATTTAGAATGGGAAAAAGTTTCAAGTTTCTACATGTCAATTACAATCCATGTCTCATGGTGTGTCAGGCAAGTGCACTACTGTTGTACCACTTCACAGTTTAAAGAAGTATCATATATGTGTCATTAAAATCAATCAACACTTAGACAATCCTTGTCAGTAACAATCAACAATCTCAATCTATTGTCATGGCAACTGTCTTTTGACAAGAAAGGTGGAAACTGACCACAGACAGAGATTGAAATTATTGACACATGGAAGCTTAAATAAACCTTTTTATTCAGCTTAATAATGCTCAAGGCTAAATGGGTTTATAAGGAATCCATTAAAATCGGTCAACATTTAGACAATTGCAATATAACAATCAACAATGTGTACATATATATATATGCACACACATATGAAGTATTCTTTCTATAATTAGAATAGCATGTGTACACCTACGCTCATTATACATGTTGTATACACGAATTTACACTCGACTATAAATATGCAAATACATCAAATCCACATAATAATTGTTTTTCATTTTAAAGAGGAAACATGTTTAACATATAATTGGTAATATAAATATTGATAATACAAAAGCTACCTTTCTTTTAATTTTTAATATTTTGAACTTTTGATGGAGTGTTTAATAAGTTGAGAAAGTATGACGAATGAGTCGCTGACAAGGTTAGCTTCTTCACATCTGGGGAAATCTTAAGCACCTTGTAATAGATTTCCTTTTTACACAAAGAAAGTAATAAAAACCATTCTGAATTCTTGTTGTCTAATCAAATTACACCTGCCTTAGAGGATTAAGTTATTGAGATAAGGTTTTTCAATCAGATTGGCTTGTTTATCTGCACAACTCCAGATCCTGTTGCATTAGGAAGTTTAAGTCTCCCTGACTGCTCTTTTTGCAATAGAATTAATTACGTTAGTTTAAAATAAGTTTGATCTTTTTATTTTATTTTTTAAAAAGTCGTAATCTATATATTTAAATTTTGGTATGGGAAAAGTAATATAATTTGAACTGTATTTTAAAAACTTTACATCAGTTAATATAATTCATTGTATTTTTAACTTTTGAACTTTAAATAAATACCGGAACATTTATCTCATTTGAAAGATTAAATAATCTGATTAGAATACTAAATGATTTATATCTATATACAATGGGTATCTTTAGTCATATACTTTTTTTTTGTAATTTCGATTGTATTAATGTTTTGTTGCTTTTTTAAAGTGTCATAGCACCGGCCGGGACGCGAACCCGCAACCCGGGCAACTGCCTGCAAGTGCAAGGCAGTCGCGCTGACCTCTCAACCACCAATGCAAACCAGACCTCTCGACCACCAATTCAAGACTTGTATTAATGTTTTGTGTATTGAAACATACAAAAAGGATCATTTCTTCAGCAATGATACACTATCTCCATGTTAGGATCTGGCAGGGTGGGTAGCAGTGATAAATGAAATTAAATAGTTCCTAATATTAACACATTTGCTTTTAGGATATGTAAGAATTAAATTGGCTTGAGTATACAGAAATTAAATATTGTAATAAATAAAAAAAACATTGATTTTATATCCTACCATAACATTAAATAATTCTGCCAGTGTCACTTGGAAATAGCTTGGAATTGACTAAGAAACTGTTAAGGAATTGAAAGTAATGTTTTAATAACAAATTGAGAAAACCATTATAACTTTTGATATAACTAGAATGAAATTTTTAAGCATTTAAAACTTGGATTTTGAAATCAGTATTGATGATTAACAGGAGATTGCAAATAGTCAATTTATAATAAATATTATATTTGTATCATACTCATGATAGGTGCCTTATATTTTTATTTTAGATTCTATATAGTTTAGTGCTGTGTTAGAGCTTAGTGACTAAAAATTACTGTTTTGTTGTCACATAATGTGTACAACTTTATATGACCTCCTATGTAACAAGAAATTCAATGATTTTTAAAAATTATATTTTATAAGTAGAATGCAAATTTATTAATTCTAAGATTGTTATGAACAAGAAGGATAGCTAATTTTGTAATAAGAGATAATTTGAATACAAAGAAGGTAAAAATGCTTTTAATATTTTCACTACTGATAACTATTATCATATTATATTAATTTTGATATGATTTTGTAATGAAGTAATGTATGAGATTAAATTCAGAATACATATAAGTTTTAAATGAATTTAGTGGCTTGTAAGTAAAGGAGAGGTTCATTAAAAATATTATCATAACTAAATATATGCATAGAGGGTAAAATATTAATATCTAGAGTGTATGATTTTCAAATTATGACTACATGTAGGCTGAACCAGCTCTCATCAGTTGATCTAATTTGTTGAGTGAATAAAGAGATTTATTTTGAAGGTGTTCTTTTCTGGGTTCAACTATTTTTCATATTATATTTTATTTTACTTTCAACCAAATCACAGCTGATTTATAATCTTCATCAGAGTTTTTCTAAAATTGTTTCATCATAAACAAAAATGTCAGTCAATTTTTGCTCTTCTTCAAGCACATTTATAAAAGTTCAAATTAAGACAGTGAATCAGTTGAAGCTAGTAATACAATAAAAATAATTATTTGCTGATAGTCATGGGTCAAGAATTGCTTGGAAGAAAAGATTTGTTTTAAATTTATTATTAAATAACACTAAAAAGTTGAAAAACTGTAAACATATTCCACAAATAATTTATAAAATTCTATGCAGCTCCATTAGGAAATATGTAGGTGAAATATATAAGTGAAAGAATTAAAATGTATAAAAGTAAAATACATTCATAAACATAATATTGATTATAAAATAAATTATGATGTAAGTTTTACTTTTTATGAATGTAAGGAAATCAAAAGAATGGTCACATGGATTTTTGATAAATCATTTTAAATGTGATGTCATAATTTTATGAGGTCTTCTTTTGGTACTGCTATTAATAATTACTAATTACATCCTTTAGAGATCTTTTGAGAGAATATTGATCGTCATTCACCTTTCCTTCACTTTTCTGTGGCTATTCTGTATGGTTAATTTGTTGATTTTATAATCATTTCATAGTAGAAATTAAAATAATTTTTGATGTATTGGTTCAAAAATAAATCTAAAGTGGTCAGGATTCTGGAATCTTAAGAAATAGTAATCTAGTCCTACATGCCACTTTATTTATAGATAATTTTTGTTCTCCAGCTTTGAGCTCTTTTGTGAGTTTACTTTGAGAAGATTTATTAACCAAATGTGGGACTTTTAAAAAAATGAATATTTACCTAGTTTATTGAAATATTTTTGATGGTTTTTACACAATATTTGTATAATAATTATTTTAAAACAAAAGTATAAGTGATTACACTTTGATTTTATTTAAAAGTTAATAAATTCAATCATACAGTGATAAGATTGTTAATCCTTTTTAAACACTTCTTAACAGGGTAGTCCATAATGTTTGTAATACTATAAAAATTATAAATGCAATTTCAAATTTTAGAATAGAATTTAATATATTTAGTATGGTTTCACTTTAATGTATTCACATTTTAAAAATGAAGACAAGATTTTATTTTATTTTTTTCAACATCTATATTAACTTTTTTCAATACTACCCAATCACAAAACAGTTCATTGTTCTTATTATATATTTTACATTGTTACTCTTTTTTTTTTCTATATATTTTCAAATTTCAAATATAATTTTTTAGGTTGTTTTTGCATTTGTAATCTTATATTTCTAATAAATCAACTTCAATTTATTAAATTCTAATATAGAATAAAGATTTAATACTAAAATCAAAGATTGAATGATTTCAAAAATTGCCACTTGGTTAACAATTAAAATCTTTTCACTACTTGAAGGATTAATATTACAGATGATTAACATTTGTCTTTGAGTTTTGGGTAGTGCATTGTGTATATATTCGTTAGTTTTGTTTGTAGCTGTCATTTGAAAAGGTGTATTTGATTGTCATAAAGAAAATTTTGATTTTGGTAGTATTTTTATGCCTTTTTCTTTTTAATTTTTTGATTGTAATTATGTTGTGTAATTTTCAGTATATTTTCTTATATTTTTGTGTATGTGTCAAATGTTATTTTACATAGAGTATATTATTCTCTGGCTACCATATAATAATGTTGTTATGGTTGGGAAATAGTGAAACATAAAAAAAAAAAATGCCCAACATAATTTTTAGACACATTCTTTGCATAGTTTTTACATTTTTGTTATTTTTTTAAATACTTGAAATAATAGTAACTAAAACCATATTAATGCACAATTATTCATGCAATTTGTTGAAATAGATGTATGTTTTTAAATTTGGATGTTTAGGCTTTTAATTTAAACATTTATAATCAGATTCTTATAAAAGTTTTTTCTTTGGTCTATAAATCAAAAGGTAAGCAGTGGACATTAATCCTAATAGGATAACTTGTGTGAAAAATGAGAGAAACATAAAGATGAAGGAAGCAAAAAAGATTTTAAAAAATCTTTTTCATAATAAGAAAGGAAAATATAATGATAGAATATTGAATCTAATAATACTGATTTTATTAAGATATTATAAAGTATTAAAGATTTTAAGACTTCTCATTCGATAATTTAATATACAAAATTAACAAAGCGTATGCACACTTGAATGAGAAGCTATAAAGATACACAGAAATTATTACACGCTAAGCGCTTTCGAGGTCTTTTGCCTCATATTCATAGCGGTACTGTGAGCTGGCAATAATAACTCCATCAATAGACGAGATACCTGCTTTGACATCTCCAAACATTGGACTATCTAGTTCATTTGCATATGCTTTGCATACTGTTTTGTTTCCCTTGTCCTGTTTTTTCGTTCTGCAGCTCACAGTAACGCTATGAATATGAGGCAAAAGACCTCGAAAGCGCTTAGCGTGTAATAATTTCTGTGTATCTTTATAGCTTCTCATTCAAGTGTGGCATACGCTTTGTTAATTTTGAATATTAAGATATTATAGTAAGGCCAAAAGAATATCTCAGTTCTGGCAGAATGATTTGATGATTGTTTATAGTAAGAATTAATTTAGGAAAAGGAAGTAGATATAAATGGGTTTGGTTTGAGGAAATGTTTACTTTGGCTATTGTGATATTTAGATATATGGTCTATGCATAGGACTTTCTGTCTAAGAAGAAATATTTTACATTGCATTACAGTATACAATCTGGCAAAATGTTCTGATTTTTAACTGTACCTTATTCATTATGAAATTAAAAATATTGAGTTATTTACATTAAAAAAAGTTTTAGAAATCTGTAAACATTGTTATCTGTCTTTTTTTTTTTTTTATTAGTTTACAAATGGTCAGTCACTCACTCCTACTATTTAAGGAGAGCTTTTTTTTTTTTTGTCAAGTGAGTTAGAAGTTAAAGTACCTGAATCTTGAACTCCTAAATGGGGATTCAGTTTTATAGTAATTGCAACTTGTTTGATTTTAAAACATCAATTTATTGTTAATGCAATATGGACATGTAAATTGTTAAATCTATTATTGTGCCATCAGACAATTATCATAAAAGATGTTGATGACAGTTTTTAAACACATTAGGTCATTCTGCAGAACTATAAATATCTCTCTGCAAAGAATATAATAACAACAATATTGATCTTAATAATTAACTTGTGACTGGCACAGTAGCCATATTAAATAATTAAAAAATTATGTTAAGTCACAAATTTTATCATCACTTAAGTTTGTATTATTCAAAAATGACATAACATATATTGGTTGAAAAATAAAACACCAAAGAATGTAATTAATCTGAAAAAAAATATAGTCATTGATATAACAATGTAATAAAAAAAAGAATAAACGTTAATATTTCTACTAATTATTTTTATATTATTTCATAAATTCAAAATTATCAGGTATAAATTTTAAAACTATAATTGGTAGTAGTTGGTTAGGTGGACTATGGCTGCTAGGTTATGCTGCAGTACCATCAAGAACCCCCCAAAAGCCTACAAGTGATAAATTTCTTTCCAAAAATCACCGAAATCAAAAAATTAAAATGCCTAAGGCAAAATAAACCGAATAAATCTTTCTAAAATACAAAAAAAAAAAAAAAATTGAAGAAAATGCTTTAAAATTCGAATTACAAAAACAGAAATCAGTGAAAATACGTCAAATTCAACCCCTCCTACCTGCATAAAGAAAAATTCAAATTACAAAAATAGATAAACGATAATACTAAATGTCAAAAAAATTAATGAAGCTTCATTAATGGTGGATGGTGGGAATGCAATTTAAAAAATAAAAGTAGCTATAAATTTCAAAAACAGAGTTTGGTCTAATATATAACCCCCCTTCCCTGCACGATCAAAAATAAATACTTTTCAAAAATATACTATATTTCATCAATATTTAAAAAATAAAAGACTTTCAACACTTGAAAATATGCCTGTGCGATCAGATTTCAAAGCAGCATTTATATAAGCTAAAAAGCAATAATAACATTACACCGGAGAGCTATTAATTGTCTTTCCCAAAAATTCATCAAATTAATTATTTTCTGTTTTGAAATTATGGCATATCATTTAAAAATTATAAGTTTTAAAAATTGATTTATAGAGAAATTATTACCAATTTTTTTCCATGCTGAGGTGTATGGCATTTGTAGTAGGCACTTGATGTTTGCAGCATAAAAATCCATTTAAAAGAAAGTTATTATTTTGAGGTTTATTGGAACCCACTTCACTTAATTAATAATAGCAGATTAAAGAAGGTAGTTCAAAAATGGTTATTTGGTGGTTTAAAAAAATATAACAGTGATGGCAGAATTTAACAGCAGCCTTTAGCAACAATTATTTAAAGAAAGTAGTTCTGCAAAATATAACATCCCAATGCAATTTAAGAGGGCAGAACACTTTTACTTCAGAAGAGCTCCACTGCCTCATGTTCTATCTTTGGGAGATCCCAAATTTTCATCATTTTGAGTAAGAAAAGATGCTAAGACACTATATCTACTTAAATTTCAGTGCAGGTTTTTGAAATGTTGTCTGAAAGTTTGTGCATGCATGTTTAATATTGTATTCATCTGTCTAAAAAAAAATCCATATTAACATCATCAAAAAATAATACAAACAACTTGTATTTTTAGCACTCAAAAAATAATTGATACATCATAATAAAACTAAGTAGATATTTCAAAAGACTAGTTCAATTACTTTTTGATTAAATTTGTCAGCCCAAGCAATTATATTTTTCATGTGAAATGGCTATTACGCAAGTGATTGTGAGAAATCTATTACATCACATTTCATTTTGAAAATTCAAACTGTGATGTGTAATATATTAGTGCTATTATATATATATTTTACATTTTAAATTTTTGTGTATCAATTTAATTCATTATTTTTCTAATAATACATGCAATTTTAAAAGTTAGAAACTTATAAATAGTTGTGTAAACATTTCTTAGGGAAATAATGAATTAAATTGATACACAGAAATTAAAGATTTAAAAAGATATATATAATCGCATTGTTAACATATTTCATATCACAGTTTGTACTTGCAAGCCCCAAGTGAATAGAAAATGGTGTGGCATGATTGTATTTACTTTCACTTTAATTTGTTATTTTTAAAATTACCATTTAACCTGCATGCAATGTTAAAAGTTAGAAACTTATAAATAGTTGTGTATGCATTTTGTTATATATGTTATATGAGATTCTTAGGGAAATAATGAATTAAATTGATATACAGAAATTAAAGATTTAAATATATATATATATATAATCACACTGTAACATATTACATGTCACAGTATCCCTAACCAATTACTATCCTATAATTTTGTTAGTAGATTAGTTGCATTCATCATTAAATTTTTAATAAATGGATATATAATAACTCTTACCTAAGGTAATCCATGACTTGAACATTTCATAAAATAAAGATATTAGTACCTTTCATTTTTCCTAGTGGCCCTTTAAAATGTTTTTTTATACACAGGTTTGCAATGATCCCCAATAACAAGAAATTAATATTGATCAATAATTAGTATAATTTGAATATTATAATAAAAAAACTTCAATAAAGTTTGTAATTTATTAAAAACTACAAATAAAATACTCACTATATACAAAATAAAATAATAAAACAAAATAAAAAGTGAATGAAATACTAAATTCATTATAGAGTTAAGCTTGAGGTACATATATTAGTGGTTTAGAGTCAGTGCAATGTAATATTATTTATCCTACCTTTATAGGTTTTGATGACTCATATTGCTTCATGCTACTATGACCAATAAATTTAGTAATAGTTTCATCAACTGCCACTTCTCTTTGCATTTGATATGCAGCTTTGAAATTTACATTGCTGTAGTCTATAATCATCCTAAGTTTATATACTTTATCAAAACTTTACTTTTAGGATTTGGCATAACTAGACATTATAGAAAAAAATCTAAATCGGATCACAATATTTGCAAAATATGTTTGTCTTTCTCTCATATCAGAACTCTATAGATATCATTTAATTCATATATTGGACATCTTGACCTAAACCCCAACCATGCCAAAAAATGCAGATAATTCGTGATATAAATTTACACAATCACGAGCTATTTTTTGATCAGCATATATGTTAGTTTCAATAATAATTTTTTGTATATTTTTTTATCAAATCTAAATTCAAATAATAATTTTAAAAAATATAAAATTACTTACCAGTGGAAAGCTTTCACTAATGTTCCTTGATTTTGCAGCCTAAGAAGACTGGTTAAATATTGCATTTTTTCCCATGTAAATTTCAGGATAAATGAAAAATGAAAAAACTGAAAAAAAGACAAAAAAAAAATTAATTTACTTATTTACAAAACTTAGCATAAATTTTTTAGTTTTTTATCATAAAAAAATAAAACTTACATTTTCTGAAACTAGAAAAAACATGGAAACGAAGAAGTAAAAAGCGCATGCATAGACTGTGTACATTTCTGGCAGTTTTAAACTGAAACCGGATGTAGAAATTTTTTAAATTCATGGACGCGTTGTGTGGTTATAATAATGTAGAAATAAATTGAATTTTATACTGCAGGTATACACATAATTAACTCCTATTACCACTATACTGTTAATAGACAGTCAGTGTGTAAGAATGTTATGTAATTTATAGATTGGAGTGGACTTTACACATGATCCACTTTATTATGCCTTTGTCTTTTTATTTATAAAATTAACATCTATTGTTACACACTTTTTGCAACCTGTAATTCTTCCACTTCCCGAATTCAAATATATGTTTAACATATTTTTTTATTATCAAGTAATTAACTATTTTCAAGAGAAGATTAATATGTTTTTTTTTATATAAGTCCTATACCCCAACTAATCATTTCAGTTATTGATCAGTAAATAAGTATTACTCTTAGCTTAAGAATAAAAAAAAAAAAGAAGAAAAACTTCAAAATCTTCAACACATTATATTTGACAAATTAATGAATAATCTTTACTTTTTAACAGTTTCTTTTTTGGTGCGATATGAAAGACCTTTGCCTACTGGGAATTTCAGAAACGCTATTTTATCATTTCATTAGTGTTCATAGTCACATACATTATTATATATGCTTAACTTTACTTTTTTTTAACATTATGCCGTGTTGCTATTTGGTCTACTTTTCTTTTTGTCTAATTTTAATTTTCAACTAATGGAAAAAGAATGTAATTTCCAAACCACTGAGAAGAAATAATTTTTTTAAGTAAATATATATGTAAATAAATCAATAAAAACTTTCTTTAAAAGATATAAATTTTAGCATTTGCTTACATGATGTGGAAAATGTAATTGCTCAATATATGATTTTAGTTTACATATACGTTTTTTCTGAATATTCATTGTGTAATAAAACAGTCTAAGATATCAATTATATATAAAGTAAAATAAAATAACGAGCGTTATATGTATTGAAATAAAAATCCCATAGAAATGTATTGAAGAATACTGAAGAAATAACCACTGCACATCAGCCGAAGTCAGTTGCGATTGGAGCTTTTTTAATAATTTACTATGAGATAATAACTAAATATTCATTTTGTTTGAAAATAATAAAATTTCGCTTTTTTTTTTTCATACTACAACTTCACTACTAAATAAGGTATATTTTAAAAACATATTCATATATATATATTAGTTGTCATTTTGGATTCACTTCTAGTTTATTTCATTTTTTTTTTCTCATATGTCGCAGCATCTGCCGGGACGCGAACCCACACCCGTCTGCAACCAACTACTTGCTTGCAAGGCGGGTGCGATGACCTCTCTACTAACAACGCTTGACTATTTATTTCATTTATATCTCAAACCATGGATAATATATTTGTTTAAAATTTATACATACATCTATAATAAAATTTAACTTTTACACTGTACACATTTTTCCATCAATAAAAGTGATTACTAAATGATTAAAATAATGCATTATGTAAAAGTCAGTACCGTAATAAATCTAGAGAGTATGAAAGAAAGAGCAACCACATACCTTATTGAATATACAATAAGAGTACATGATTGGACTAATATATGAGTCTCGATAACACTCACGTAGGTGGGCTTGTTTGTAAAATATATGAGTTCTAATTTTTTTTATTCATTTAATATTTTATCAAGCTATAGATAATCAAACTAATAAATCTTGAATTGAACAGAACTACTGGTTAATTAAAGTATATATAATATATGTATATAATTTTTTCAATGTATAAATAAATATATAAAAAACAAGTGGATCTTTATTAAGTCTAACCAAATATGCAACTGAGCAAAGATGAGTTATTGTATAAAAGTGCCTGTATGTGAAAGAGAAGATGGGATTTTTTTCTGCCTCCTAAAATTAGTTATTAAAGGTCTCTTAGCAGTGAAAAGGGGATGATCACATTAGCAATTTAATTATTTTTAAATGTCTGAGTGAAAAAAAAGTTAAAACTATCCGGCATCTGAAAAATACAGTGCTTTTCCAATTAAAATATTAATAATGTAATACAATATTTTAGGAAGATTAATAAATAATATATTCATGTTAAAAGAATAGGATAATTTGAGATAATTAATTAAATGAAAATGGAATAATTGTGTTTTTCAATAAGGGGTCATTAATTATATATATATTAACCTGTAAAATAAATAAAATAACTAAAAATACAGTCAAGTTATTTTATTTATTTTTTGTTAAATTATACAACTCTTGATTTAAAGTATACTACTTAATAGTTAGTTTTAAAGGAAATAAGAATATGAAACTAGTTTGAAAAAAAAAAGAAATCATTTCATTATGCAGAAGAAGAAGCATGCATAAATTTGAATTACATTATAAATGTTCATGGAGTAACTTTAAATTCTATTGCAATAAATAAATGATGGTGAAAATAATTAAATTTCTTGTCCAAAAGAGGAGTGATCTTGCAATGAAATTTAGTCTTTAGTATTTTTCATAATATATAGGGTATATGAGCACAGACTTTCAGATGACTCATCACTCTCCACTCCATCTAATAACACCGATACACTCAAGCACATATATGCTGAAAAGATAAATAATCACCAATATACGTATTTCATAATGAGTATTGATTTATATAGTTAGTCAATAGATCAATTAATCTGATATTCAGAATTGAATTGTGTCAAACCAGAAGGCTGTAGATTATTTATGAATTAATTTATATATATATATATCTTAATCCGTTTAGTTTCAAACTCCACCTTTCTATTTTGAATGGATCCTAGTGAAGTGTTCATCCATATTTGAGCATTTTATTTTTACAAGTAAATCTTTTTTCTATATCATTTATTGATGACTTTAATATTATTTATTACCAATATAAATTTTCAAATGATACACATTCTAAAAGTTAATATTTAAAGTTTGCAAAAATATAAAAATACAATTCTAAATCAGTTATTATTATCTATAACAATATACTTTCATGTCATTGGATATAATTTATTTTTTCAAAAAGTTAGTAGAACAAAATATTAGATATTTGAGTTTATTTTTTTTAAGATCAAAAGAAATTTAGGTGTAGTTATTATTAAGAAAAGAAATTTATTATTATAATTATTATTATTTTTACGTTTTTGATAAAAGCCATTCTGTTTTATCAGTAAAAGAAGCTTCCACTCTCCATAGCAAACTTTTTAAAAGTTGTTTTCCAAAACCATATTATGAAATAAAATGTAATTGTAATGATGTAACTTTTTGGTTTAAAATTACAAAAATATTGTTTAAATAGTGTTTAATATATACATAAATTATTGAAAATTATAATTTTACATTAGGAATGTATTTTTTTCTGTTATTTAGCTTTAGACTAAAACATTCCACCAATCAAAAATTGTCATTTCTGGAGATGTCTAAAGTGGCAGGTCTCCTGACATTGTTATACAAATGGGCTATTATAACTGTCTAAAAAGTCTATATATAGTGCTGACATCTTCTGCTTTTTTTTTCAACTAATGATTTTAAAATTGTAACTGCTGTAAAATAAATCTGTGCAGGATAATATAAGTTTATAAGTAGGCTTAAAACAATGTAGTGAAGATATAGTAATTACAATACTATCATAACACTCAAAGCAGAAAACATAGTATGAGATTTCTGCTATTGAGATTATAATCATTAATATGGGTTCGACATGTGCTCATTATACTATATCTGTAATAACAGTGAATATTTACCATTTGTATAAATATTCAAGATTCAAATTTTCAGATGTAATTTTTGCTTATTTATATGTGTGGGTTTTTATTATTTTTGATTATTATTAAATTATTCTGTTATTTTAAATCTTAATAGTTTACTTCTTCTTACCTATCATCTGAGTCAGGTGTGTGTAAAATGAAAATAATGATTACAAAGTAATATTTGGATAACAACTTTAGAATAATGAAATGTATATTGAAATGACAAGACGTTAGCTACATAAGCAAGGTTTCTTGTTTTTGATGTAGATCAACCTAAGATGAGGATGTGAGAATAGTAAGAATAGGATTTGTAGGGACATCACTTCATTAAAGATAATCTAAGGTGATATTCTCATAGCTTGATCGAGTAATATAAATTCAAATTAATGTCATTATTGTGCTTTTATTGGACTTCAAATGGAATTTACAGTTGATTGGTCTTGTCGTATGTGATTATCTTATTTTTTAGTAATTGATAAATCACATAATGATTTACCCCAAAATATTTGTAGATCACAAAACGCTGCTAATTGATGACATAAAAAATCACTTGACCCAAAATAGAAAGTAAAGATCACATGATTACCATATCTTGTTCTTGCTCAAGCTGTTAAAACATGTAAAACTCTCTATACAGTAGTGCCACTTAGTGCAAGCCAGTATAATCAATGGATGCAAGAAGGTTTGTGCATAAAATCCCTATCTAGTGCCTACTCATCCAATATCCCCAGACTAGTTTCTAGATCTAGGTGCAGTGCTCTCAGATTCAAGGCTCCTCACTGATGAAAGCCACAAGCTAGAAACTAATCTGAGGATATTGGATGAGTAGGCACAAACCTTCTTGCATCCATTGATTACTCTGGCTTGCACTGAGTGGCACTACTGTATGGAGAGTTTTTCCTATTTTAACATAAAGTAAAGATATATGAAAACTGAAAATTCCTGAGATAAAGTTATACAGAAGAATTTCAATAAAAACAATATGGATTATTTGGGGAAAAAGAAAAAGAAATCATGGTTTAAGAATTAATCAAGATAATGTATAGGGGTGTGTGATACATACAGAAGAAAGAGAAGTATATATGAGCTAAAAGTAGATATAAAAAAACAGTGAGAACATGCTAGATAAAAAAAATAATGAATTTGGAGGCTATAAAAAAGGGAGATATAATGACATACAGAAGGAAGACCAAATGTGTTCAGGGAAGGGTGTTCGGTACATTGTTTAATGATATTATTAAGTCAAGTAAGCTTTATGATATTAAGATAAGATAATAACTGCTTTATTATGCTTTTGCACATACGCATGCTAAAGAATTACAATGAAGAATAATAAAATCAGGGTTTAGAAAAAAGTAATATTCAACATCAAAACCAATAATAAATGGAGTATCAAAATCAACAGCAAGCCATAAGTTTGGAGAAAGTCAACTAGATATGAAGCAGCAAGAGTAGGAAGATAAACATTTTTAGAAAAAGTTAATAAAATATAAAACTATTGTAATATTCCTTAATTGATGGCAAATATAAAAAAAAAACAATTTGAAGCATATGAAATAAAGCAAAAAAAAAACCCAGCTAATCATGCATCTAGAAAAATGGTCGAAAAAATGCCTAAAGATATAAAAGTCAGCAAAGGCAGTCAATGGTAGAAATAGAAAAATAGAAGTTATAAAAGAAAACCAGGTTATGTAAAAGAGAAACAAGAACAACTATTTACTACATTGTTGAAATGAAAAATATATAATTTTTTTCAATTATAAGAAGAAATAGAACACATAGCAAAGAAACACAGAACATGAAACCTGATAATGATTAAAAGAATTGAAAATGTGAACTAAATCAAAGAAGTTAAAACATAAATCTAATCAAATTGCTGAGAAGAATTAAAATGCTTTGCAACGGAGTAATGAGCACCTAATAGAGAATGCAAGAATGATCACAAGTGAGATGAGTGAGAGGTTTGAGTCAGGTGATAATTAAGATTGAGAGATGAATAGAAATTCCCAGAGAAAATAGTGTGGAAAGAAATAGCTATATGTCAGGATAAAGTTTATTTAAAATTAACAAGAAAGAAATAAAGATCTCAAGAGATTATGAATTATATCCTCATGCTATGAGTTATTTTTGTGGCTGAATAGATTCCAAAGGAATAGATTCCAAAGAGAAATTGTAAAACCACCACTGAAAACAACTATATCCCAGTTTTTAAATGGAAAATAGACACAAAATTATACTGGTAGCATGCAAGCTACAGGGAACTTTTACTTATTGATGGATTTCCCTAAATTATACTAGTAGCAGACAAGCTATAGGGAACCTCTACTTATTGGATGAATTTCCTAGCTTGCAAGTCTACCACAACAAAGGTCCTTGAATGAAAACTAGAAAAAACTACATTCATTTCATCAGGAAGTAATTGTCCATACTGACATTAGTTAAATTGGTGCTTTATCAGATGGATAAAACAAAGAATAATTCACTATAAATTATTGTAGCTCATAAAGCAATTAGTAATGTGTAGTGACGGATTGACACTTGGACAGATTGCAGAACTTCTCATTTCTTTTAATAATGTTGCTCAAATTCAAGGAAAGTATGAGAAGAAAGAGTCTATACATCCTATTAACAACAATAGAGGCTCCTTTATAAGTAAAGAAATAACTGTTATACTTCACTTCTATGAAATGTAATAAATCATAAATAGTGTGCTAAGATGCAGTTGAAGAGAAGTTTATGAATTCTAAAAGCAAAAATAAAACTAAAGCTAAGTACTTTTAAATCTTATTTTACTGCTCTTATCTTCATATTTGAGAATATTATAAGGTAATGGAAAAGATGTGTGGATTTGTATATGTATAACAGAGGACCTTTAAATTTATGTAAAGTAAAAGCCTTGTTAGAATCAGAGAGTCTATTTTGTGGAGAAAGGGGAAAAGATTAATTTTTATGGTTGGAAGGTGTGGAGTTATCTATATAGTATGCCTCCCTGATCTTTTGCATGGAATTGTCTTTCTCAATATATTGAATGGCTGCTGAGGGTGGGATGAAAAGTTGCTGTGTATTTCTCATGCTCAAAAAAATACCAAGCTATACTCTGACTTGATTGTGACTCTTTTGTATGCTTATTCATTCTGCAACATTTGTGTGGGCAAAGACACCCAGGATTTCCCATAATAAATAGATTTACATTCTGTCTTGATATTCCCAGATAGGATGTAAATCTATTTATTATGGAAATTCCTGGGTTTCTTTGTCCACATGAGTGTCACAGCACCAATATGTATACTAAAAAGCCACAAATCCAGACAGGATAATCTATTTATTATGAGGAATTCTGGGCATCTCTATTCACACGACTGTCACAGCCCTAATATGCATATAAAAGAGCCACAGCCAAGCCAGAAATCCACAGGACATTTCATTCTGTCCTCAGCATATTGACAGAGACAATTCCAGGCAGATCAGGGAGGCATACTATATAGCTAACTCTGCATACTCCATCAAGCATAAAGATTCATCCTCCCCACACTCCAGAAAATGGACTCTCTGATTCTAACAACACACTTCTATTTTGCATAAATTTAAATTTCCTTTGTTTTACATATACAAGCTCACACATCTTTTCCACTACCTTATAATATTATCAAGCTATAAATATGAGAGCAGTAAAATAAGCTCTCAAAAGCATTTAACGTTATTTTTGTTTTTCGAATTCAAAACTTCTTTTCAGCAGCATCTTTGCATACTAACAACAATGTTACCAACATAACATTAGGAAACAACATTAATTCTAACACACAAGTAAACTGGAAGAGACAACATACTATTGGAATTTCAGAAATATATTAAGCCGAAACTTGATTTAATGAAGATGACGGCATATTTTTAAATCGTCAGATACAGGTTAAAGTTCTGACTTAGTCAAAGTCATAGCCCAAGGGAAAGAAGTGATTATAATCAAACTCAGTATGAAAGAGTATTTTTGAGTTTATTAGAAAATTTTTAAGACTATTTATATGCATCATTTCTGCAGGATTATCTAGATACATGTAAAGCTTCACTAGTGTATGAATATTAAGAAAATATCAACTTAATATATGTATTGATAAAATTTGTGAAAAAATAAATAAATCCACCTTTCTTATTAAAAAATTTATGATCATCCTTGATTACCAAGAATATGATTTATGAATTATGAATCACTCATTTAGATAATTATCACTACAGATTATGCCAAAATTTATTATAACTGTAAATAAAAATGAAATGGAAAAAAAGGAATTGTCATCTCATATGAGAAAAAATATAGATGAACAATTTGTTTAATAAATTGAAGACGTGAAGTGTGGAATGGGGGAGGGGTGAAGCTTATCTGTGTTATTTGATCTTTGAGAAAAAAAATTATGGTTATATTTTATTGGTTTGAGCCCAAATTAGTCAGTCTTGTGTATTTAAGTTTAATTATATTTTTCTGCATAAAAGAATTATGCACTGTAGTTTGATATTGGACAATAGCGAATCTGTGGCTCTATCTAATATCATTTTTTCCTTTGCTAGATGAGGAACTTTTTTTTTTATTAAGATTTATTTATTTATTAGTTTACATAATAAAAAGAAATTCATTAGACAGTTACATGATTGTTGTTGAGATATACATAGTAGAGAAAAAAAACCTATAATATTACATCTATGAAATTAAACAAAAACATACTATTGACTTCTATGATGACAAAGATGTGTCTTCCTAGCTGTTGAAAGCCAGAACCAAGTACAGGAATATCATGTGAGAGGTTGTAGAGATCAGATAAGTTCATCAGTGTGTGACCAGATAGAATTGAAGATCTCAGCCGGCATTAGCAGTTGATCTCTCCTCTTAATGAGGCAGAGGGATTTTTACATGAATTGGACTGGATTACAGGTGATGAATCCAGGACCAGGCAAATCTAAGAAGCCAAATAGAATGATTTGTGAAGATGACTCTCCTAATGTCTGGGAATCTATCCGATGCAATATAACTGGCTATATTGAAAAGCTGGGACCAATTAAGTTTAAAAATCTTTAATAAATTTAGTCTCACATCATTTAATCCTCTACAATCATTCAAAACATGAGGCAAGGTCTCCAGGTCCTGCTTACAGTTGGAGCATGTAGGTTCAATTTTACAAAACCCTCTCCTAGATGTCAAAAAGTCATTGGTTGGTAGAGAGTTCAGTTTTGTTTTTAAGATGGAAGTCAATGAATTTAGGTACAATATACCATCTTTTTAATTTTGGTATTAGTTTTTCATTAGACAGACCACTAGCGGGGCAAGTCAAATGAGGATTCATTAATTTAAATGCCTCCCAATATGTAAGTTTCTTATCAAAATCATTGAAGGCTACATTGATATATTGGGCAGAAAGGTTAAATAATTTCTTTAACCAGGATTTGCAATGATATGGGGGAGATTTGTCCATAGGAGCAAGACCCAATAACTTGATTTTAATAATATGTATGATGTTGAGGGTTCTTTTGAATATTTGTGTTACTATAGCATGCAAGCCCAGACTATTGAATGCTTTGTGATTTTGCATCTTTCCCATGATAATAGGAACCACCTTTTTCATCTTGTGTATTCTAGCATAGTTATCATTCAAATAATTACTGATGACCACTAGAAAATTAATTGTTGTTATTTATGAAGACTAGTCTTGAAATATTTAATTCACTATTCTAAAATGTTTCCAAAAAGTGGCATTTACTAGGACATAATTAGAGTCTTGATCGACATCCTGGAGACTCAGCAGGGAACCATGTTAAAATCTTTTTCATTAGTGGAATGTGTATATGCACCCAAAAATAATGAAAATATCTAAGCAGAGTAAAAAAAGCAAGCCTAACCTAGACACAGAAGAAAAAATAATCAATCCAATTTAGATAGATAAAAAGAGAGATGAGTACATGAATTATCCTGCATAAATGAAATGATCAACCAAACAAAAAAAAAATGTCAATGAATAAGCCAATCAGATAATGGAGATAATTTTTGGCTCTTATGTGCAATCCACTTTAGATAAATATACAACTAAGAAATGATACATTATTGTAGGAGATTGATACTTTTGACTAATTATAGTTTTGGATATATATGTTGATGTAAAAGTGCTCAAATATTGGATGATGTATTGTCATTATTTAACACAGATATGGCAAGCATTTTTTGTTTTATATTTTTTATGTAATAGAGAATCAATAACAGATAAATTGATCTGATTTTTTGAACAATTTAACTTTTCATAAATGAAATTTCCTGTGTAAATTGAATTTTGTGCATGTTTGCTGTGTTGAATATAAGAGTGATGGATATTAGAAGATTAAATATTTTTATGCTGGCATCGTTTAAAATCTCAGACTCTTTTTTTTCTTCTTTTATATGTTGTACACAATTGAAAACCAATGTCACAAGCATATACAGAGTGCATGTAATGACCTGATATTTTCAACAATTGATAAATGAATAAACTTATATATTTTTTTGCTACACCATAAAAACCGATCCAAAAGTCATTTGAATATTAAAAGTTTTGAGATTTCAAGATGTTTGGAATAACTTTTTTTTCTCCCCATATGTCATAGCATCAGTCGGGGGGGGGGAGAACCCGCAACAACCATCTGCAACCAACTGCTTGCTTGCAAGATGGCTGCTCTGACTTCTTGGCTAACAATGCTTGACTGGAATATTTAAGCTGCATTTTGAGAAATTTTTGAATTTGAATTGTTCAATAGTTAATTTACTTTATCCCAAGATTAAATCTAGTTACTATGGTCTCATTGCAGTTTAAGTAAAAACTGAAAAAGTGTGTGGAGGAGGGTCTATGGTAATAGTTTTTAGTGAGATTCTTGTGAAACAATTTGGGAAGGACTGGACATTTTAAAAAAATGGTTAAGACACCAGTTAATCATCATTATTTATTTATATTTTCAAAATGATTACCTATTTTATATATATATATAAATTTTTTATGGTTTTTTTTTTAATTTTTCATTCTCTCCCCTCCCCTCTATTTTTCAACTTAAAATTTCTTGTAGATTTACTTGTAAAGTAAACATAGTTCCATGAATGTAACTTTGAGTTTCCAAAATTTAAAGAAGCAATTTATTTCTGTATCAAGCTTCAGTGTGCACATTTTCAGGATCATTAACTTGTAAGTAAAGCTAAAATAAAATCAATAAATAAGATAATTAAATAATAATGCTAGGAGGAAAAGTTGTTTATTATTAAAACAAATAGCTTAGCTTCATTGTCTGAAAATAGATAATAAATAATGGAGTATTTATGCAACTCATAAAATGTTTTAGAATTACGTTTTGCACTGTTAATTTCAAAATCTAAAGAAAATGATATTAAACTCTTCACCCCCCTCCCCCCCGCCCGCCGTCTCCATCCATTCTTTAAAATATTTTATTCATAAAGCAATTTAATTTCAAAATATTTTATAGTATCCATTAGCCTAAAAGGAAGGAGTTTGATGTTAATTTCTTTTTTGAGAAAATGAAAAGTTCTCTCGTCTTTCCTGTTTTAAAATAACCATTAATTTTCATAAAAGAAAAAGAAAAATGATGAAAATGGTTATAAAACAATATATTTAAAAGAAAAAATAATCTAGTTGGACAAATTAGAGTTCTAATTAGAAAGCTACATTAATTCCTAAGAAGTGTTTTTAATAAGGTTCCAACCTTTACAATTGAATTAATATAAAAATAATAACAATTGTCATAAAAGTAATACTGCGCGAACGGGAATTTTTGATTTTTATATTTGGCCTAAAAATGAATTAATTTAATCGATCTTTTTCATTGAGAAAGTGGTCATTTGATTTTCATCATGACGCGGTGTCCTATGAGATTTAATACATACGTAGCAGAGCGATGAACCTCAAATCCCGGCTGGACAAGTAAAAAATAGCTTACTTTGACCAGTTCAAAAGAACTATTATTCTCAGCTGTTCAAATGTCTTTTACCTCATTGACAACTGGTTGGGTGGGGGAGGCGGGTACTGAAAAAATACTGCTTTTGAATAAAAATATACAATATAAAAGTCTTTGAGATGTAATAGTAGTAGTGCGTTTTCTTACTCAAAACCTGAATTCAAATCGAACTAGAGAAAGTTTTAAAAAACTTTCCAATCAGTCAAAGATTGTTTTTTTTTTTTTTTTTTGGAGGGGGAGGGGATATCTATTAATCGCTAGACCAATTAACAAACCCAGTATTTGTTCAGAAATTCTAGCTATTATTATGTAAAAGTATATATATATACCGCCAGAATCCTCACTGACTGTGAATTGGCAAGCACTGTCTTTTGTGTGTGTGTGTGTGGATATTTCTTTTAAGAGATCTCTGTCATTTTTTTAAGTCTTAGTTACGATTTTCTCGCCTATAACTTACTATATTATCAATTGTATTTAGCGAAATTTCTATTTAAAGTTTGCAATCGTTTAGAGTTTTCGATAATTGTATGTCAAAGTTCATAGAGGATAAATTAGGAGATAAAAATTGAACTTTACCATTCATTCTAATATAAAATAAAAGGTGTGGAAAATGAGAGACTTTGTGGTATTATGGTAAAATGTCTCATGGAATTTTTTTTTGGATCAAAAGCAAGCACCCCCCCCCCCCCCCAATAACTGAACCCATAGCCACTTGAGCTAGCTAGTTAGTTATTGGTTATTTTAAATCAATGGTTAAATGTCTTAGATGTGAGTTGACTCCATTATATTGAAGCACTAACTCTAAAGTTCTTCATAATTTGAGGCAATAATAGAATGGCATACCCTGGAACTGAAGAAATATGGATCATGGCCCAGACTGCTACTTTTAGTTCTGAAGTTGAGAAGCAAGCCATTCAGTTATTATTTTTGTTGTTTTACTGTTTATAAAAATAGACACAAAAATGCAATATGGTGATACTGGGATTTACCTAGAGGTGTGCATGAATCACTTATTACTGTGGAGGAAATTTTTTTTTTCCATCTCAGTAAATAAAACTTATATAAAAAAGTTTATTATTATTTTTTATTAAGAGTCATTATGGAGAACTTTAAGAAGTATTAGTAAGAGTAAATAATTTAAATCCTGTTTTTGTGTTGTTGTATAGAGTTATTCATGATCTAGTTTTATCTATTTTATGTATCATTATCATTTTAACCATTATCAATTCATTACAAATGAAGGTCTTTCAAAGATTAACCTGGTTTTTCTGATAGCAAACTTCTTTCTTCATCCATTCATCTCTCATTTGGTTTTTTTCTAGGTCTTTTACAATCTTTTGGACCTCAATTTAAGATTTCAAATGTCCATCTGTTGTCTTTTCTTTTAGCAATATGTTCAGCCTAGCTCCATTTAAGCCTTGTAATTATTTCAGTGATATCACTAATTCCTATTTTTTCTTTCATTCATGTATTTTTTTTTTACTTTGCTTGTTTCTCCTAATATAGATTTCTCCATATTTCTCTCTTGTTTGTTTCCAGTTTATAATTAATAGCTGGCAAAACTGTTCTATTAAAAATATTTCTTTTCAAAAACAGAGGCATATCTATTTTTATCACTAAATAAACAATGTAGCTGAAAAATCTGTGTTACCACAAAATCAATGCTTCTACAATTATATTACTTCGCATATAATATTCATTGTATGGCTTATAAATTACAAAATTTTGGCAAAAAAATAAAATGTAGTTTCGTTTTGAATGTGATAAAATGCTTAATTTTTGGATTTTGAAAAAAAAAACTTAAACTATGCAGGCTTGGAGTCTTGATAAATGTGAGATCTTGTCGCATGCACTGCACTCAGGCAAGCTCTGTTTATGACACTAGAGGCACTGAAATTTAGCTTGCTCAAAGTCGCGTATTATCCTTATGGTGACCCACTTAACAAATCAATTTTACATCTAATGTTTTACCTTTTGCAAGTTTTAATATCATTGCTTTATTGACACTATTGTTTCTTTTTTTTTTTTTCATGTTGTCGTTTTTCAACTCAAATAAATAAACAAGTAAACAAAATTGTCTTTTTTTTTCTTATATTTGAAAAAAAAACTAGGGAACTATTTCTAGAATAAAATAGTTCACTGTTTTATAGCTGGGATAGCTGATTTTTGAATTGATTTGATTATCTTTCAAATTCAGCATATGTTATACTGTCTATGTATTCATATTTTTCCTTCTACATTTCATGTTTTATTTTTAAATTTTTCGTTTCTACTTTTTTTATCTCCAAATTAAGTCAAGTAAGCAATTTTTTTTTTGTTATTAACAATTTTGGCAATTAATTATCGCACCATAATTATATATGTCTTTTTTACTTCTGTTTTATCAATGAAATGTCTCCATAGCATTATCATTAATACTTTTCTTTATATATTCATGTTTATTGTTTATATATTGCATTCTCTGGCTATTTCTTTTATTTTCTTTGATGTAAATATTTAATACTTTTATATTGCATATTTAGTAAATTATGTTTAAAAGACAATTTAGCTCAAATTAACTAACTTCTCTAGGCTATAATTCATTTCCCCTTCAATTATATACAGGCATAAATTGCTTTTTTAAATAGGTTAAACACCATAGCTTTGGTGAAGGTTGAAGTCAAAAATCGATGAATGCCAAACCGTAGTCTTTATATAGTTTGGTGATTTATTTGTGAAAAATATAAATAACTATATAACCTATGGGTATGTGAGAATCTAAATACAGCTTTCTCCCTTAACCTCAATTTCCAGATCCGCAATTTCAGTTATACGTAATTAAAAAAATAATAAATAAATAAAATGTCATAGCGGATATACAATATGTATACATCTACATGTGTGCGTGTATATGTAAAATGCAGATTAAAATACAGTCCTTTATCACGTGTGATTTCAATATTTAATGGTTTGGAGCCAAATATCAAATATATGTCAGGACTACTGCGTGGCAAGTAAAAAAAAAAAAGTATTATTATTATTCATTAAACAAATCTTAATAAATAAAAACTAATTTTGAAACTATTTTCTGTAAATGGATTACATCCATTATCCATCACAAATATGTATATTAATCAGAGGTGCAGAAATTATATTAAATTAATTATATCTATTGACCCATTGAATATAAGAAATATCCATTCAAGTTTATAAGAATTTCATTTAAAATTAGTAATTATATTTTTTATTTTACTTGTTATTTATTCATTATAATTTTAATGAGAAATAAGTTGAGAGCAAAATATTTTAAAAATAAATACAATATGATACTTTACATGCATATTATTGTAACGGTCATGTTTGTACATTTGCTCAACAGACCGAGAGTCCGAGCCAGAGAATCAAAAGCTGACCAAGTCGGGATAGTAATATCTTATGTCTGATCATACCTCAACTCTCTCCCCTGCTCTTCCAACCCCCCCCCTCCGAAAAATGCCTGAGGTTACACTCGATATCTCTTTATTCACGTTCCAGTAATAGCAAAGCAGTAAAACATGAGACCCCCCCCCCCAACATACGATATATAACTTAACTAGTGATTCATAAAGTAATGAGCAAGAATAGAGACTGAGATAAATTTATATTTCATAAATTTAATGAAACACTTAATAAGTTATAAAGTAAAATAAATTATGTACATATTGCTCACATGCAGGTGAGTGAATACCCAGGGTTACAAAGAATATAATAAAGCAAATTATATAGTGCTCACACGCAGGTGAATGAATACTTAGGTTTACAAAGAATATGATAACGTGAATTATATATTGCTCACACATAGGTGTGAATATTTAGGTTTGCAAAGAATATTAATGAATAGTCAGTAAGGAATAACACAAATTATATATATATATATACTGTTCACACATAGGTAAGTGAATACTTAGATTTACAAAATGTTTAATGTGATTATCAATAAACAAAACAAATTATATTTGCTCACGAGCAGGTGAGTGAAATTTAGGGTTGCAAAATGTCTAGATAGATTATGAGTTGCAGAGCTGACAATCTGCTTATACTATATTTTATGTCATAACCTATGCCATGATTTACATCATGAAAATCGGTACTAGTTGGAGTGATCAATTATATGCAATAGCTGGGGATTATATTATTATTTTTACTAAGTTTAAACATAAATTATAGTGATATTTGTGTGATATTATATATAATTACTGCACAGATAATCGTACTTACTCAGTTTCTGAATCGGATCAAAGCCGATGTTAATCTCTATGGTAGGTTGAATTGATGTTGGGCAGTCGAACGTCAGATTCTAGGACATTATAAACTATAGTATCAGAATATATGCATCTTGAATGTGTTCTTAATGAAGGTTCATTACCTAGTAATTGGTTCCCCAAACCATGCTACTTGCTATAATATGAAGAGGCCCTTTTATTTAAGTGAATGGAACAGTGGCTTAACGAGCCCTTGGAACGCTTTGGTTCCTTCAAATACAAATAAATGCCACAGTTGCCTAAACTTTCGAGGCATGATTTGATGTGGAATAGATCCTGATGTAGGCCATTATAGATATAGCAAGAAGTTATGATATGCTAATTAGAAACACATTTGCCATGCTAATTTAATATTTTCCTAAATTAATTACGCCAAATCTTAGCTTCCATCAGTGCTACTTCCACTGATCAATTCATAAATAATATTATTTAGTCACACTACAATGGCAATAATAAGAATTTGGTTTAAGGATATATGTATAGCTTAATCTCTAATTAAGGAGAGTTACAGCAAATTTAAGGATTTACTAAGATTCAAAATATTACTTATAGGCTGTATAGCTCACGTCTAATATTAAACAAATATTCATTGTTAAATAACTTAAGCAAAATATTGATTTTTAAAATAACTTACACAAATATTCATTTTTAAATAGCTTATGCAAAATATCCATTTTTAAATAACTTACACAAAATATTCGTTTTAAATAACTTATTCGGTGCATTATAAATAACTGACTCACTCTATCGTAAATAATAGTTTGATTTCAGAAGGGAGTTTTGCCTATATTTCTTTATATTATAATATCCAACATAATGGAAAGATGCTTAATTGCCCCTCCAGTAATTATTAAACCCCACAAAACTCCATTCTGATGAACATAGCATAAATTAATAAACATGAAATTAAAAACTAAATATAGATGTCATAAGAACAAATTGCAGAAAATAATCAATAAAGTTATAATTTAGAAAAGAATTTGTTTGAATGATTTTATAGAACCTAAATATTTATGATTACTTAAAATATTTATGATCAAGCAAGAATTTTGAGAGTGCTCTAAGCTTTAAAGTAAATTTAACATAAATGGTTTAGTTTAACATTTAAATAATATAATTAAATACAAGATTTGATTAGTTAGCTAGCTTTTAGTTTAGAATTGGTTTAGTAATGGAATTAACATATTCTGCAGAATGATTTACCAGTAATACTTGGTAGTAAGTCTTTCAAGGCATTCTTTACTGTGTGTCTTCTCTCTATTAACTCGGACTGTGGCTTTTCTAGATTTAAGTCTGGATGCAGCTTTTTATATTAGTTTGGTTGCGGCTTTCCTCCATCACTTTGGTCAAGAATTCTCTAGTATTTCAGGTGTAGTTTCTCTATCACTGGGCTTGGGCTGAGGTTGATGTTTTCTTCCATTCTGTAGAACAGTTTTTCATGGTGACAGACAGCTAGTCTATTGTCCCACTAGCTGACAGTCCTCATTTTAACAGCTTTGGTAATGGCTTGGTCAGAATTCAGCTTGGTCAAAGTAATGCAGGAACAGCTCTTTAATTTTTTTTCAACACTCGTTTTCAGAAAATGCGTCTCCAATCATTTTTGATGGCCACTACAGGCTTTTTATATCATCTTTTTGACAGTATTTCCCTCCCCCTTTTACTTTTGCAATGTCACTTGTTTACTGACTTGGAACTTTGCCTTTAATTAAATTTCCACTTAGTTTTTAATATTCGCCACAGCTAAATCTGGAGTCTATTCCCTTGGTTTTCCCAATTGCACTTAGTATGAATTTATGCCTGACTGAATTTTCTAAATTGTTTTTGCTATACTTTTAAATGAGGTCAATTTTCAGCCAACAGATTATTTTTAGATGAAATGTTAAAACTCTTAAACAAATTACAGCTTGTGTAATTTTAAGCAAACAATAGAACTCGAAAATTATTTAAAATGAATATTAAAACTTAAATGAATAATTTTATAAATTTAAACTTATTATTTTGTTATATACCTAAATTCTAACTACACACTCCTATGCTTACTTCAGTTTTAACAAACGTAAAGGAATATGTGCATATATAAATATTTATGACTGCATCTTTATATTATAGTTAACAAGGTGATTATACACGCACATACTCGGCAATATTAAAAGCATACTTATAGTTTTAAATTAAAGAAATACACACAATCTGAGTGAAATGAAATACACTATTATAGAATATAATAAGTGAAACAAACAGATCGATATATCTAATTCATTATATATAATTGTAAAAGTACTATGCTATTTTAATCATTATATGAATAAACACAAACATATATGACTTCAAAAAGGGTTGCAGAATAACTTTTATATTAAGAATGGATGAAAAAGAGTGTGGTACTTAGAACAAATGTTGCAGAGTGTTAAATTAAATTATATAAAAAGGAAAAATCTGGATGAAATTTTGTAACATAGTTATAACTCAAATTGGTTTAAAAAGCCATGTCTAAAGTTGGTTATTACATAAATTTAGATATGTCTATATATAAATATATTTAAATGCACATTGACTAAGGCTGTAAACCTTAAGAATATGCACATGAAAATGCGATGGTAATGACCTCTACATGTCTTAACCACAAGCTTACACTTTGGAAGAAAAGACTGTCTTTTTTTTCAAAGCATAAGCTTGTGGTTAAGACCTATAGAGGTCCCTACCTTCGCATTTTCATGCATATATTCTTAAGGTTTACAGCCTTAGTAAATATTATTATATGCCTATATAGTAAATAAATTTTAAACTATACAACCTCTATTTCAAAATCAGATACTCTTGTTGTATTATTATGTATTCTATTATAGATTTTAATCCTTTTGCATTTAAATCCCATATATTTTTATGTTTATTTTAAAAGGTTACAAAAAACAACCTACAATTATCTTTTATCATGATTTGCATCTTTCTTTTTTTGAGTGCTTGATTGCATGATTGTCTACCAATTATTTTAGGAGGAGATTATATATATTTACTTCTCAGATTTAACTTGATTAATCTCATTTTTATCATTTACACTTTTTAGTATTTTAATAAGAGCATATTCAAGTTTATCTTTTAATAATATTGTAAAGCCATATTGAGACAGTGACCAATGATTTTATAAACAGTTATTATCACTGCTAGAACTTTAATTTATATTATTATCTGTATGAGCTAACCATTTATTGTTTCCCATTCTATTGTATGTTTTTGTCAACTATATTGTAATATAGTGTATGTAGATCTGCATTAATTCTGTTATCTTTATTTTCTCCACCATAATAATGGAAGAATTTTATAGTCTCCCTGATTTCTTTTCTTCTTCTTCTTTTGTGTGTGATAATATGGTCTTGTTTCTATTATACTTTTATATCTATGTCAAATTTGTGAATTAAATTAATATTCTATATTTAAAATTTCCAAGTTCACTTTTATTGTTATCAGTGGATATTGTAGTAAATAATTTGTATTGTGATTAAAATAATCTTAGTGCAGAATATTATTTTTTTATATTATAGGAATTCTTATTGTGAGTGAAATAATTTACATTCATGGTTATTGTAGAAATTATGTTTTACTAGGGATTAACTTTTATTGTGAGTGAAATAATCTTTATTATATTATTATTATTATTATTATTATTATTATTATTATTATTATTATTATTATTATTATTATTATTATTATTATTATTATTATTATTATTATTATTATTATTATTATTATTATTATTATTATTATTATTATTATTATTATTATTATTATTATTATTATTATTATTATTATTATTATTATTATTATTATTATTATTATTATTATTATTATTATTATTATTATTATTATTATTATTATTATTATTATTATTATTATTATTATTATTATTATTATTATTATTATTATTATTATTATTATTATTATTATTATTATTATTATTATTATTATTATTATTATTATTATTATTATTATTATTATTATTATTATTATTATTATTATTATTATTATTATTATTATTATTATTATTATTATTATTATTATTGTATATTGTAGGAATTATTTCTTATTATGATTGAAATAATCTGAATACAAGATTTTATTATATAATATAGAAATTAATTTTTTTTAATATAATAACCTGTAGATTTATACTTTACGTTTGTCTTCAATATGATAGCATTAAATCGTGCTATCACACTTCCAACGTAAAGCTGTAACAACAAATAGAAAACTAAATTAAATGCCTGAGCTCTTTCAAGAAGATGTACTTCTCATATTCATAGCCAGTGAATATAATATAAATAAATATTTATTAATAGATATTGTATTTCAATATTACATATTCAGCCTGTATTCTGCTCATCCCTCTTCTGAGTATTTAAATAGACATATTAAGATTCTACATATAAGGGTTCATATTGAGTTAAGTTCAACATAGGCATGACGATAATATTTGCATCATCAAGGGCTTTGAGCATTCCGTCATCGGATTTTCAATAATATGGATAGCTGAAGAGTTGAAGAATGTAAAGTATTGAAGCATGTCCATTAAACTGTGGAGATTTTCTATTTTAATATAAATTAAGCACTGATTATAGATATGTGTGGGAGATGATGATCTGGATCAACTGATGACTGCTTGTTCCACATGAAATATGTATATTGGACATCAACTTTTTCACATGTTTATGGCCATGTGTATCAGTTTTAATGGATAGAGTGGATGACTGTATGAAGCTTGAAAGTCTGGGTTCAAATCCCCTTTAATTATTTCAACTATTGAAACTTAGGTCTAAAATAGTTTTTAGAAGCAATCTCTATGAAATGTCATAGCTGTGATACAAATAATCTAAACAGTTATTTTTACCAAAACATATTATACTATTTGATTACACTCCTGTTTGAAAGAATATTCATGCATCTAATATTTTCCGTATAGAGTTAAATATTGTTATGAGTGGATATATTCAAGTTCATTCTCTTGTAGTGGCTTTTATTTTTCTCCACATATTCTCCATTATATAGATCAAATTTATGCTTATGTAGTTTCTTCACACAATGTGTACCTCCAGTCAGGATCTCCTTTGTTGTATTTTTAATTTAAAAGCTTTCAATCAAATGAAGAATTTATGGTCAAAGAATAGTTTTTTTGTGAAGTGTTTTTTTTTTTTTCATATACAACAATGAAGCCATGGGGTCATTTTTTTTCTAAACATTTTTGGCATCTTATCATCAGGTTCAGGATAATTTGTGTTAAGTAATTATCTACTTTAAAAATGGAATTTAAAAGCCTCTGCTTATATTGTTATGAACCCAAATACATCTTGAGTCATGTAATTGTTGCTTATTCATTCTGGCCATTTGATAACTGAATGATTTAATAAACCAATTTGGAATTTATTTTGGTTGAAATCTCTTCAGATTTTTTTAGAATGATTGTGAATACTTGGCTGTTTAAAAAAAAATATGTATGCTAAATGAGGCAGGCTAGATAAAACATTTTCTGGTTAATAATTTATTTATTTATTATTATTATAAGGGACTTGAACTTTCAAGCACCCCATATCAATCCAAACTATCTTATACATCTGATATACATGACCACATAATGTGAAAAATATAAATGATCTCCAATATATGCATTTCATGCTGAACCAGCACTCATCAGTTGATTCAGATCACCATATATATATATATTGTAACCTAGTGTTATTGACACTTGGTCTATTTAGCATCGTTTCCACAGGAAAACAATGCTATCTTTTTTCTAGAAAATAGAAAAATAAAATAGTAATAATATTAAGTGATTAATAAAATAGGCTATTACTCACTTTAACATATTTTAAGCCAATAACTAATAAATTTAGTAATTTAATGTCATTTTGAAGGAGAGCATAAATAGTTTAGTTAAAAATATTAACCATAAGAGCAATTTAATGTAGTATAAAGGCATATTATAAACAGTAATCGATTTAGATGGACAGGGGGGGGGGGAGAAATGAGTATCTTATCATAAAACAATAGCTTCTGGTAATTTTATTTTTTTAAATTATGTAGACAATAATGTATACAGAAATATACACCACAAATAAATATTGTTAATTAAGTGTATTTATTATTTTTCATTATTTGTCAAATTATTCTGTAATCCATTAAAATTATACAGAGATATATAGCTGTAATAATAAGTTATTTTTTCCTTTCTTTTGTTTATGTATAATTAAATGAATTTTTCTCTGTAAGAGGTCGCTAAATAAAACAAGACCGCCAAAAAACTGGGAAAAAAAGTAGAGTCTGCTATTTAGTCTTCAAGAAGGAGTGAGTACTGAAATTCGGTAACAAAATTTTTTATATTTTTTATTGCAGAAATAAATATCAGTCCATTAAATGTTTGATAATATCATGTTTGGCTAATCTTAATTGATAGGATATTCTGCTTTTCTATGTCCATCGACCTATTATAAAGTTTTTATACTCAAAATTATACTATTGTGTACTAGAGTTCAAAATGACCGTATTGACTACAGCAATCACGGAAAATATCATTATGTTGAAAATTAAGAATATAAATAATTTCCAGCAAATAAACAATTATTTATTAACTTTACCTTATTTGATAATTTTTTCTTGGTATAAAAGAAAAATTTATAATTTAAAAGACATATTATAAAAGCTAAGGAAAGTTAACTATAAAATTTCGCGCTCTTTTAAACTGACATTGTCTGCATTTAAAAATAATGAAAGCTCCTCACATTAAAATATAATTTATTCAATGAAAATTATCTAGAAATAATATGAATGATAAAGGATTTTTACTTATGCACCTGCATAATTTAAAAAAAAAAGGAAAATATAAATTTTCTCAAGGCAGGTATTGAAAATTTTGTATGCGTGCATATTACGGAAATTCATTATTAAAGAAGACTTATAATTCCTAGAGTAGGAATAAAAACTAACCAATAAGTGACTTAATTATAACGTTAAAATAATATGTTATATTATATCTCAACTAGAGTCCGTAAAATTCTATCTACGTAAGTCAGATGCAGCCCTTATAATTATAATATTTCCTAAAAGTCGCGCCTTAGTTTATTCTTAAACCAGCTAGCTAAATAAAATGGTACGTATCGCCAATATTTAAAAGGAAAGAATTGTATATATGTGATCGTCAAGCGTCAAAATATTCGTCGGTAAAAGTTCACTATAACGGTCTATGGTTGTTTGCCCTCTATTGTTTAAAATTTAAACTAAATTGCTTGAGAATCTGACATGTATGTTATTATATTACAAATAAATTAAAATTTAATCAAATGTAAAAGATAATAATAAAAAAAAAACCTTTTGAATGTTGGATTAATTACACGACATTAATTAAAAAAACATTTACCCTTTTAAATATAATTACGTCCTATACAGACTAGGAAGTTGGAGACTGCTGATGTTATTGTACGCAGCCCAGCCATCTGAAATAATGTGCGTACACTGTCTACAACTTAAGAATTTAAAATAACTACATTTATAGCACATGTTGCAAAAAAAAAGACACCTTATGTGTTCAACGGCGCGAATTACACGCATATGTGTACAGTTTTATAGTTACAAAAGATGTCTGCTACATGCCTAGTACCTGATAGTGAAATTTTAAGGGTTGCTGCTATTCTGGCAGAAGAATGGAATATGCGTGGATTTGATGACAATGGGGAGCCATTAATTGTCGAAATAGATGAAACCTACTATTTCCACCGAAAATATCACAGGGGGGCTATACGGACAGGTCATTGGGTGTTTGGCGGCATAGAGAGAGCATCAAGAAAGTGCTTCTTGATAGAAGTGGCAGACAGGACGGCTGATACACTGGAGGGCCTGATACAGCGGGTCATTTTACCAGGTACGCACATTATTTCAGATGGCTGGGCTGCGTACAATAACATCAGCAGTCTCAACAATGGTGTGTATTTGCATTCGGTTGTCGTCCATCAGGAAAACTTCATGGATCCCAAAGACCGAGACATACACAGCCAGAATATTGAAAACATGTGGATGAGAGCAAAGCGTAAGCTGAAATTCCAATGTGGCATTAGCAGAGCTTTGTTTTCATCGTACCTGCACGAATTGCCCTCCGGAGTAGATACAGCAATATCGCTTTTTTCTCCAACTTCCTAGTCTGTATAGGACGTAATTATATTTAAAAAGGTAAATGTTTTTTTTATTATCTTTTACATTTGAATAAATTTTAATTTATTTGTAATATAATAACATACATGTCAGATTCTCAAGCAATTTAGTTTAAATTTTAAACAATAGAAGGCAAACAACCATAGACCGTTATAGTGAACTTTTACCTATTCGTCATGTTAAGTTATGTATTGTCTTTCTTGGATCCCAAAATTATATAAGTTAATTCAAAGAAGAATTAATATCCAACGCTATTATGTTTTCTTTGCTTAATTATTAAATGCGCCAGAATGGAAGCAACTTTTATCGAAATGATATAATAAAATGTGTTTCTTGTTTTAAATTTTTGCTTCGTGAACTACGAAAGGATCAAGTTCTTCATCTAAATAAATTGCCCAACGGAAAAACATTTTTCTAGAAAGAGAATAAACACTTGTTAAGTAATAATTTTTTTTTATTTGAAAATTTATGTATATTTTTTTATCAACAGGTTAAAAGATGTATATTCAAGTAGTATTTAAATGACCTAGTAATCATAAAGGTATGTTTTCTTTTAATTATATTAGGTTAAATTTATATTTGACATGGAAAATATTTTTATAAAATGTGTTTACTTATGATAGGCAATTATGGGTATAAATTTATATGTTAAATGCGTAAAAGTGGAAAAGTTTAGTTACTTAATAGATAAAATATCTAGTTAAAATTATCAGAAGTAATTAAAAAGGAAGTGCTATACAGAATCTTATTTATTTAAAGTTTAAAACAAATCTATACTATGTTAATTGCGGAATTTATTCCCAATTATTTTTTTTTATTAACGCATTCACTTAATTTAGTTCAAAATACTATATAACCAATTACTTGTTGAATGTTTCTTTGGCAAAAGTGAAAATTATTATGTTTATTTTGTATTATCCATTGATTACAGACGTTGATTTAAGTATACCCCGGAATATAAATTTTGTGTAATTAGTGTATTTGCTTGTCTTGCCCTGAATAGCATCAGTATATAATTAATATTCACATTAGTAATAATTGTATGTATTTATTTTGAGGGATGGAAAATAATCTCCCCAAAAGCTTTATTTTTCATGAGGGGAATAAATAAATCTAGAATTCGGGTATGGTTATAACCCAAGCGATCGCTTCCCAGAGCCAGGACGATCAGCATTTGTACCGTATTTAGTTCATTTCGTTCGTTAAAATCCCATGAGAGGATTATATTGGTGTGTGTTCCTATTATGCCCAGGTAAGAGGCAAGGACCCACCAAACTATTTTAAGATAGTCGTTAACTATTCGTATCTACGGTATTATTCCCTTTTCCTCATGAGAAAATAGAGATAATTCCACCACGGAAGGTGTAGAATATTGTGTTTTATTTAAAAAGTTATGGCAAGATAACGGGTATACTGGAGGTAAATTCCTTACGATCCATTTAGTAAAAATAGAGTGCTAGTATATATGATCAATGTCTGGATTGTGCGTCGGAATAGTGCGGGTAATCTACACATGAGTCAATGGAGAAAATAAGTTTAAAATTGTGTGATTTATAAATTTTCATTTGCCAAAGGAGGGTTCAAATATTAAGTTTAATTCAAGTTAATTATTAAGTAGCACTCACAATATAACTTATACGGAGAAGAACAGTGGGTATAACAACTTCAGTTGTTATTCAGGTAAACATTAAAAATAATAAGTGTAACTTCTGATAAATAACCCATAAATTATAATAAGTTATCTAAATAAAAACTGTCATTTAGTTAAATATACGATGATAATAATCGTTTGTACGCATTGCCTAGAATCCAATTATTTTTATTTTAAAACAAATAGTCAGAATAAAGTTAAGCAGTCGTTCATATAAGATACACTAAACTGATAAGTTAGTGTATCGACAATAATATTTAAATTGTTATAATTAATCTGAGTCAATGTATAACAAAGATGAAGAAGTAGTTAGAAGCTAAGTCTAAAAGCATAGACTAATTATTATTAGTTATTATTTTGTTTTATCCATATGGGATCAACTAAAGTGTAAATTTTGTTTATTATGTTAATCCTAAGGGATTGTTGTTGTTAAATTGTAAGAATAAATTGGAATATTGTTGAAATTTAATAATAAATATAGTTTTATTAAAGCTGTTTTGAGTCATTTTTCTTATGTGCTAAATAAAAGTGTATCTGCATAATCCTTGCAATACTTTCTTGAGTCCAAAAATTATTTATGAGATCTCAAATTAAATACACTAGATAGACAATTTTAAGCAGATCAGAATATTTCATTCTATTTTTAATTTAATAAGAATTATTTATGGAATTGAAACTTCAGACCAAAACATTTTATTTTATATGTGTGTAAAATCACTTTATTCCCAAACTAATATATTTGAATGCATATTGTTCCATACACATTTAAGTGAAGTGTCTAAGTATTAAATCTTAGTTAATTATTGTGTTGTCATGGGTGATGGAAGGACACAAAAGCACCCTTGTCTTTTCATCATTCCAACTGAGATTCTGGATTATTAATTGGCAGTATTATTCAAAATTATGCGTTGTCATTGAATAGGGTCATCATCTTGCTAAATATTATAATAGTTAATATGTGGATGAAGATACCTGGAATTTAAATAAGTTAAATGTTTTCTATAGCCAACCAGAATGTCAGTTCTATTGGACAACACAATACTGCCGAGCAAATTTAGTAAATATAACAGAGAACCCTGAGATTAGTGTCAGTATTATAAGTGCTCTTAAAGAAAGAATTAATTCAGTATGATTAATATTATAAGTGTGGCATGGCTAAAGAGATGGAAACTTTTAATTGTATAATAATAAAATATTGAGAGCATATGGGCAAATTGCTGAATGTTGTATTTTAGTCAGTAATATTAACAATGAAATAAAATCATCATCATTGTCGAACAGTGCAAGTACTTATAGCTCAGAGAATGTGTTTTGGATAGAGAGAGAATGTTAGTTTATTCTAAATTGTTTTATTAATGATAATTATTTTTTTTTATTCTATCTCTGTCTGAGCTGCATATCTCTGTAGCCGAATTATATAACTAACCTAACGAAGAGCTATCAAATATCATATTAGATAATAGAGGGTTTGGTTTCCCGCCCGATTTACTTTAATGGAAGCAGCCTGTCCGTTATTATTTTGATAGATAGTAACGTCGTCTGTATTTAGTTAATAGGTTAGAATATATATATATAATGCACAGTTTATATTAAGATAGCAAATCTTTAAACTTTAATAGATAAGTTTTAATCTTTTTGACTCCCCAATTCTTCAGCCATCCATTTCATTGAAACTCCAAGGATGGAATGCTCAAAACCCATGTTTATTCCAATATTATTATCATATCCATGTTAACCGTAAGTCATTTTGATTCCTCACACATAGGACCTTAATATGTCCATTTAATTATACAAAAGAAGGATCAGCAGAATACAGACTTAATGTATATTGTCTATACATAACTTAATGTAAATAAGGAATTTGAACTTTCAAGCACCCTATATCTATCCATTCTATCTTTTACGACTGATACACATGACCACATACATGTGAGAAAGATAAATGATTTCCAATATACACATTTCATGCTGAATCAGCGCTCATCAGTTGGTCCAGATCACCATTTCCCATACATATATACAGTCAATACTCTGTTTATACTAAGATAGCAAATCCTTAAACTTTAATAGACAAGCTTCAGTCTTCTTCATTCCCCAACTCTTCGGCCATTGATTCCATTGTAAATCCAGGAATGGAATGCTGAAAGCCCTTGTTGATGCCAATATTATTGTTTTAATATAAACTGAACATTGATTGTATATGTATGTGTAGGAGATAATCATCTTGACCAACTGATGAGTGCTGGTTTATCATTAAATGTGTAATGGAAATTATCTTTTTCACATGTACATGATTATGTGTATCAGTTGTATAAGATAGATTGAATAGATGTAGGGTGCTTGAAAGTTTAAGTCCCTTATAATTACATTATGTATAGAAATGTACATATATTTAAATATTACATATCCAGCCTGTATTCTGCCCATCCCTCTTCTGTGTAATTAAATGGACATATTAAGGTTCTTTGTGTGAGAGGTCAGATTGGCTTAAGGTCAAAATGGATATAATCATAATATTGACATCAACAAGGGCTTTGAGCAGTTTATCCTCAGATTTTCAATAAAATGGATGGCTGAAGAGTTGGGGAGTGGAAAGTATTGAAGCCTGTCCATTAAAGTTTAAAGATTTGCTATCTTAATATAAACTGAACATTGATTGTATACATGTGTGGGAGATGGTGATCTGGACTAACTGGTGAGTGCTGGTTCAGCATGAAATGCCTATATTGGGGATCATTTCTTTTTCACATGTCATGTGGTCATGTGTATCAGTTGTATAAGATAAATTGGATAGATGCAGGATGCTCGAAAGTTCAAGTTCAAGTCCCTTATAATCACATTAAATTATATATATTATTTATTATTCTTAACTTCATTTTAAACTCACTAAGTTGTTTCAACAACTGTTCCTCTCCCCTCCTTTTTTTTTTGCTGTATAAAAAGTAAATGAACGAAAATAAAAGAATTAAGAGAATGATAAATTTTTGTAGCATTCTGTACAAATAAATAATTTTTTTTTTTTACTATTTAGGATTCGATTGTTTTTTAAAAAGAAAATCAAACTTTAGTATAAAAAATTAGAAATTAAAAGTCTGAAATAAACTTAAATGAATAAGATATACACATAAGTTTTGAATCTGTTGATTCGAAACAGTTTTTTATTTGGACTGAATAAAAAGTATGAAAAGCTTAATTATGCATTTCGTCTTTGGATTTCATTTTCTACATTTTAAACTAAAAATTTGAAAATTTCATCATTTGTAAATGGAATAGTGATTTAATTTTATAGAATAGTCAAGTATATATTTAAGAAGAGTTAAAGTGGTAGATTGCCTATAACAGTATGTTCTGTTATTCTTCAGCTGAATAAATATTATCCCTGGTTATATTGTAAAGGCTTGCATATATTTTATTGAAGGTCGCACATCTAAGAGTTATATTGTTGTTGATTTTTTGTATGCCATCCAAAGAGATACCCAATGCTAAAATTAAACCAGAGTAACAGCAACAAATAATATTTTTTATTAAGCATTCATTAGGCTAGAGATTATCGATTTAATGAATAATATTTTCACTACACCATTTTTACACAAGATAGAAACTGGTTTCTATATGTTTTTAACAGCTTGTGGATGGGGTGTAATCGTAAACATATGACCAAAGACATGTGAAGAATATGTATGATTTTCAAGGTACACATTTTATGCTGAACCAGCACTCATCAGTTGGCCCAGATCACAATCTCTTACACATATCTTTATTATTGTTCATTATAATTATATAGCCAATTATTACAGTTTAATTGATAATTGTCAAACTTGACACTCTCACAATTATGACTTACATTCATTGTTTTTTATTAAAGTTATGAAAGTGTCAAGTTTGTTACTGATTAATTAAATTGTAGTAATTGGTTATCTATTTATAATGAAGAATAATAAAGTTATTAGTAAGAGATGATGATTTGGGCCAACTGATGAGTGATGTTTAGCATAAAATGTGCATTTTGGGTATCATATATGTTTTTCTTATCTTTGGTCATATGTTTATGATCACACCCAGAAAGTATTAAAAGCAAATAGAAACCAGTCCCCACTTAGCGTGTTAGAATAGTGTAGTGAAAATTATAATACAGAAATATTATTCATTAACAGCAACAATTGTTTCTAAATAGTAGAGAATTCATTTTGATAATCTTTTAAAAAATTTTGTGTTTTAACATAATTGAAAGTTACTTTTAAGTAACTGTAAAACGTATATTTATTTTAAATTAAAATTTAATTTAAATATAAGAAAAAAGTGAAATTCTGTAAAGAGTACTATATTCAGAAATAAATTTTCTTCAGGCACTTCAGAAATTAAGAATTACATTTTAAGTAAAGTTAATTATATTAATTTTTTTATGATATAATTTTAGGAGCCTTATTTTTAGGAATTATCATTTTTTTAATAATAAAGAATCTGGTTGCTGCTTTTATTAAAGTCGAACTTTTTGTATCCTCTATATAATGTCTAATACCCGTGGAATGGGTTTGCGTGCATACATTAGAGTCTGCTATAATAAATATAATTGGTTCTAGAGCATTTATTATATAAATGCTTCATTGCAGCTTACATTAAAAGACGTATTTAGTGATATCTTTTCCAGGTTCCAATCTAAAGCAAAGTTGTCATTCTACACAACCATTTAAATGGGAAAAATATAATACAAAATTGGAAAATGTAAATATTAAAATAGATATGCACCAAAAATAATTATTGTACATTTTGTACTATTTTATTTTAGCAAATACTAAAAAGTGAACTTTTTTTAAGTTAAAAACATAAACGAACTTGAATAGTCATAAGAGTCATAGATCACATGACCCTATCTCTTAAGCTTGTAAATTATAAACAATGAGGATTGCCAATTCCTCTACAAGCTTTGTGATAAATGCTTAGCCAGAGACAGCACTTAAAATATCCCTGTCAGGAAACCCTCCCCCCAAACCCCTGACCATGGTTTCGTGCTTTGGCACTCCTCAGAGAGGTGTCAAGGTAGGTTCAGACACTAGATCTAAAAATACCAACCCAAAGCCAAGCATTTATGTAAAAGTTATCTATTGAGAGGAAACTTATTTTAATAAAAATTCACATATCACTGATTTAGTCATATATTCAGAACTTCTGCTTTTATGCTTGGATTTTTTTTTTTGACAGTGTATTTTCAGTCTTCTTTCTGGATCAGAGTGGAACTAAAATTGAACTTTTTAAAAGTAAACAAATTTATAATAATAAAAGACACGAGTTTCACTTTCTCACTTTGAAACACACTTATGATGATATTACATTCATTTTCTGACCTCTTAATGACAATTAAAATTAAAGTTTTAAAGACATAAACAATTTTCTAATACATTACTAGCTTCATTCATATTTGAACTCTGAGATATTGTTTGATTACTGAGGAGTAACATATTTTCACAACAAAGTATTGGATTTAGCCAAGGCACTCAGCCAGACTTTATATAACATATGTTAAGAACACACATACGATATTGCTAGTATGAAATAAGTATATTGATGATTATTTATCTTTTCAACATGTGTATGATCAGGTGTGCCAGCAATATGAGATGGCATGGAGAGCTGAGGGTTGTGTGAAAGTCAGAGTTCAAATCCCTTATATATTACATTATATATGTGCAAGTGTGTGTAAGCCTGTACAGTGTATTAATTTATATAAAAGATTTAATAAACATGTGAATAAATTCTTAGATTACACACATAAATAAGATATGCATGCAAGGTGTTTTGTAAGATAATATATTTTATAGAAAATATTATTTAGTCTAAATTTGAATTGAGGCATCATTAATTAAGATTAAATGCTGTTTGGATGTAATAAAATATATCCTTTAGTCCACACAACATCGGTGTTTGCATTTCACTTACAAATTTTATTTGAAAAATTTTTTTTCTCATGTGTCATAGCATCAGCCAGGAAGCGAACCTGCTAACCCGGGGACTACTGCTTATAAAGCAGCTGTCGCTGACCTTTTGATCACCAATGCTTGACTACTTGCTTGAATACTCTCAACAGGATTCCCATTTCTCACTTCAATATATTTATGGGTGCAATTTATTTATAGTAATGAACATCTCTTTGTTTTTTAATACGGAAAGTATAACTTTTTTGAAAGTGTTTATCGGCCATCTAAGTCTGCATTCAAAAAGAATTAAAAGTACTTTATGCACATGCATATTATGTCAACCAATAGCATTTGCGTTCATTGACAGTTTTACAGCATTTTTCATTAATGTTTTCCTTCATGACAACAGTAATTAGCTTCCTGATTCTGGTTTTTATTTTTATAAGTTAAATTTATATCTATATATTTTATGTACAAAATATTTTGATTGCTAAAGTAAAATACAAAATAGGTGAAAAGTCTTTTAACCTGTCATACCTGTATTTGTTGTATTTGTATATTTATAATCTTAAACTTATAATTGCCTATGTTTTTTTAAGAATGGTTAAAGGCACTTTATTTTAGTTAGTACAAGTTGCATCAAAAAATATTCTTGGTGAGCTTATTTGACTGTTTAGGTAATAGCCTTTAATTAATTGACTTGGCACATGACACTTTATATCACACAAATGTGTATCACTGGGGTGTGTGTGGGATTAATCACACATTTGTTTGAATGCTTATTTGATTGTTAATTACAATTGTCAATAAACGTACATGTATATAAGTATTTGTATATATACGGATTTGAACACAGATTTTAAAGCACCTTTCACTGCTCTATCTCATATAACAGAGACCCATGACCACACACATGTGAAAAGGAATGATCTCCAATATATGTATTTCATGCTGAAACAGTACTCATCAATTGATCCAGATGTGCTTGGTTTACTTTAGGATAGCAAATTTTCAAGCTTTATTAATGGACAGGCTTCAATCTATTCCACCTTCAGCCATTCATACTATTAAAAATCTGATAATGGAACATTCAAATCTCTTGTTAGCGCCAATATTATTGACATGCCCATGTTGACTTTAGGTCATTCTAATCTCTCATATATAGGACTTTGTTAATTTAAATACAGATATAATATAGGGGATTTGACCACAAACTTTCAAGCACCTTTTGGCTAACTACTCTATCTTATACAATTGATACACATTACCACACACATTTGAAAAAGATAAATCTCTTATACATATTTTGTGCTGACCCAGCACTCATCAGTTGGTCCAGATCATGATCTGCCACACACACACACACACACATATATATATAATATTACAAATCGATGTCTGTATTTCTTCAAAATAATATACATAACTCTATAAATAAATATTTGAAAATACAGTAATTAAAAATCAATAAAAATTATATGTATAACTATAACTTAGAAGCGCTTTCACTGTGTTGTAGCTTTGTCAACTATCACATTTAAAATGTCAATTCCCATAATTCAATGTCAAATTTCCCATAATTCTGTTATTTTAACGTTTGCTGCTTGCCGATTAATTATATTTTGCTTGTATTTATATATTAACATCACCTCTTTAATTTTTCTTTTATTGTTATTTCTTTCAGATTCCAATATTTTTACATTGTTATAATCAAAATCAAAACCATATATACATGATTTATTATGGTCATAAAAAACAGAAGGTGATAAATTCTCACTATTTTTAAAATTTTGTTTTGTATTTTGAACCCTTTTAAACAATAATATGTGCTTTTTTGTTCTTTTTTCCAATGTGCACCTCGATTCACCTATATATTCACTACCACACTTACATGTCCATTTGTAAATTATACAATTTTTATTTGTCAATAAAGTTTTATCTTTTGAATTGTTTATTAATTTATTTAATGTAGGTGGTGCATAAAATGCTATATCACATATTCCTTTATAAATTTTCTAAATGAAACTTGCCTGTTGATTCGATATATATGGTATTGATATCCACAACTTTTTATCAGAAAAATTAACATTATTAATATTTTTATATTTAGAAGTAAAATTTTTAACAGTATAATATACACAATCATAATTGTATCCAACGTTTAACAACTCATTACAATAAACTTCAGTATTTTTAGTTTTATCTGATGCATATTTACAAAGGTTATCATTTCTAAATAAAAAGGACTTCAAACCTGCCATTTTATGTGACATTGATACTTTTGATATATATGGAATATATCCTCTTTTTGCTATTGGTAGAAGAGTCATATAGTAATCCAGTTTATCCTTATTTGTAGTAATTTTGAGATCCAAAAATTGAACCGGGAATTGACATTTTAAATGTGATAGTTGACAAAGCTACAATGTAGTGAAAGCGCTTCTAAGTTATAGTTATACATATAATTTTTATTGACTTTTAATTACTGTATTTTCAAATATTTATTTATAGAGTTACACACACACACACACACATATATATATTTATTGTGCCCTTTTCTATAGGTCAGTAATAATTTATAACAGTCAATTACTAAAAATTTTAAATTTTAGAATATGTTATTTTAATACATTAATGATATTAAGTCAATTATATTTTTAAAGTACAATTTGAAGCTAAAGCAAGTATGTAATATATAAAATTATAGCGAATTATTTAAAAATAGTTATGTAAAGCTTTAAATATTGTTGCATATGGTTGTAAAAGCTGGCCATATTAAATAACACAGCTATAAATAATTAAAAGTATATTTAAAAATTCGATTTTAATAGTTTAAAACGTATAATTTAATAAATGCTATGTTTAAATTTATAATCATATTTAATAAACAAAAATTAATATCGTACATTTTAAAAATAAACTTTATGATGGTGAGAATTATATTTAATTCTATATTTTCTAAATTGTTCTTCCAAATTTTTTATAATTGTTTTATATAATATAATAAGTGTATCAATTTTATAAATATAGGCAGAGAAATAGATTAAAAATCGTCTGTCAAAGTTATTGATCATGTGACTTGTATATTACATACGTTCACACACACGCATGTTTGAATTAATAACAAAGTTTAAAATATTTTAAAAGTTATATTATAGAATTGGATAGAATTATTGCCTATCATAAAAGCAAATAATAATAAATATTAAGTTAACTGTCGTTATTGCATATTTAAATGATGTAATGTTTTAAATAGTATCATAAAGACAAATACAGTTATAATAAAAATTAAATATTTTATTTAAATAAAAACAAGATAAATTGAATATTAAAAAAAATGGAATAGGTTATTAAAATTATTTTAAAAGTTATTTTAAATGTTTAAATAGTTTTAATAAAATAATAATTTATTTAAAAGTAATATTTTAAATAATATTTTGGGTTCATTACATCATAATTTCTGATTTTGAAATATAATCCTGCTATAAATTGAAAATATGTAAATTTGTTCTCAAGCTAAAGTAAGAATTAACCAGTAGGAATAGGTATTCTTACAGACTATAAATATGAATTGCATGGGGGTATAGGGGGAGATTAATAACGTATTGAAATCGGAGAAAGGTAAATTATAACTATCAAAAAGATAGTATTTTTAAAATTTTATTTTAGTCAATTTTTTTTTGTGTGCTTTCTTATCGTTTATTTTGCAAAAACTAATTGATAATTTTAAAGTGTTTTGCAAAAGAAAGTTTTAAAATATAATAATTTAGAAACTTCATGGAAATGATTTTCTAATTTTTTAAAGTACTTACCAGTCGTATTTTATCTAAAAGTTTAACCTAAACTACACAATAAAGGGTGGATATACTACGAAATAAAATGGATATAAGTTGTAATGCTGAAAAAATATTTGAAATATTTATTGATACAGCTTTATTAATATTTCACCGAAGAACTGTTTTGGTACATAAAAAAACCCACAGCTCGGACATTATACGGAGTCTAAAAAATGTATTGAAATGTATTATTTATAAGTTTATCTAAGATTTATTTTAAAATGGTGATAAGACAGTTATGTCTCATGAATTATTTTATAGAATATTATGCTCAAAGGAGTAAAGTGTTATATACTTTCTGAAGGTGGCATTTTTTAAAAATATTTTTCAAGAATTAAATAAAGAACCCAGGAAAATATGTTACAGAAGCATTTTGATATTAAAATATCCATTCTTCGAATTATTTAAAATGTATTTGGAAAAGATTTGTTCAAAAGTACTTGAAGTTTTATTGGAAAAGAGATGTATAAAAAATACCAAACGAAAGTTTAAATATATCAAGAAGGAAACATAGATAAAAAGTGAACACATAGATGAATAAAAAAATGGATCCATGGAAATACAAATAGTACTTAAAAGTTCATCGAATATTTTAAAGTTAAATTAGATGGATTGATGCATCGGATACGCAGAGAATATTGGTAGAGAAGATTAAGAAGCTTCACGGGATTAATTAATATTATGATTTAATAATTATCGTCCTAAATACTAAAACCAAGGATTATTTTCTATAAATTTTATTAAATGGATTAATAATTTTTATTTTAAACTTTAACGCGCTTGGGGGAGAACATTTTTGGAAAACTCTAGAGAAAATAATAAGCATTTTGGACTTATCAGGAACTATTGTCAAGAAAATATGTAAATATAGTTTTGATTCTTTTTATTTTGTTAACCTAGTTTAAATCTAAATTTTTATATAAGATTAGGAAAAACATAAAAACATTAATTTATTAATATTAAAATTTTATAATATAACAATCTAATAATTTAGCTAAAAATATTTTAATATAAAGTGTATGGGTGTGAATTTTTTTTTATATCTGCAATGCTCAAGTGGACAAAGGAAGCTTACGGAACACGATGACTAGATAAAGGTTATTGGTAATAATAATAACTATTGATAATTTATAGTGTATATATTTTTTTGTTTTCTTTAGATCATCCATAAATTGGAAGAATGAAGTGTAAAAGTTTTTTTAATTATATGTAACGCATTTTCATACAACATTTTTTTAAAAAAAAAAACATTATGAGATAGGATTGATTTGAAAATATGCATACTACGATTATTATTTTTTTATTAGTGATATAATCCAACATAACAAATAATTATGTGATTCTTTTAAAATTTTCATGTTATGGGATATTCAAATATTGTCTAAGTAGATTGTATATGATTAAACATACAGAGCAATGAAGTAAGCAACTTTTCTTATGGGATCGTAAGATTGTTTAACTATTAATGAATTTTATTTATTGTTTTTGTAAACGCAGATAGTTATTTATTGATGTAAGATGTGGAAAATCTTGAGAAATAATGTTGAGATAGTGGCTTGGAAGTACTTAGTGAACAGGAAACCAAGATGATGTTTTAAGAAATAGGATGGTATAAGGAATGGAAATAATATTTAGTCTTTATGTGAATATCAGCATAACTAATAAAGCCCTATGACTGATACACATTTTATTGGACAGTGTTTATATTTCTTTAAATATTTGATGTTCTAATAAAGCTGAAGAAATAGCTTTAACATCGTCTCTGTATTAGAGGATATTAGGCAGGTAAATGTCATACCTCATCACACTGTGCCATGATTTTGAGATATGTTAAGAGTAATACTCTAGCTTTCTTCCTTAATCCTATGCATCTGTTTTCGCTATCTTTATTTCATGTAACTGCATCGTTCAGTAAGATATGTTTAAGAGAAATGATAAATAATTTAGAACTTAGGTTATGCTATCGTTTTGTATAAGATTGGTTTATTTGCTTAGAAGGAATAGGACGTTATAACTTAAAATTGAAGATCCAAAGTATCCTAAGGAAAGAAAAGAATCATAGAATATATTTTGAATTTTATTTCAGAAATGAAATATAAATTTTTTAAAATAAAGTATCTAAACAAAGATATTTTCTTTAAAGTGATAATAATTTTAAATGCTTTAGTATTATTTTTTTTAAGAGAAAATAAGTATTGCATATTTTTAAAATACAATAGTACAAAGTAAATTATGTAAACAATATGCATAGTATAGTTTTTGTTTATTGATTAACAGACATGTATTGATGATTACACTTATATCATACTAAAGTAAGACTTAAAGAAGAATATATTATGATTAGTAAACATTGTGTGATAAACACTAAAATCTAGTACTGAATTTTTGGATAATATTTTGTGTAACATCTTTGACTTTGCAAAATGAAATTTTTTTTAATATTTTGAGAAATCCATACTCATTATAAAATTTTGTTTTCTATAGAATGTTTTCTAGGTATGAATTTTTTTAAAATAAGATAGTTTAGCAATATTAAGGATAAAATGCTGTTGCTAACAAAGTAGATAAATATATTTGTAATAAGTTAACCATACTGAGAAACCAAATAGTAACATTTTTTTAAAATTTTGTCCTAAATCTAAATAAAGATATAATTGAAATATAAATTATTTTTTTTATATAACCCGGTAGATCAAATTGTAAAGTAAAAAGTTAAGGATATCCACTGTAAATAGTGTAAATAAATTGTTTATTTATTTGTTGTTAGTAATAAACTTTGTTAAATTTTGTTATTTCAAAAATTTTGTGACCGAGTTATCTATTTCTCCACATCGCTGCATGAAATCACGATATATGCATAATAACTGAAACAAATATATAATTTTGCACAAAAGATAAATAGAGAATTATTTTAAGAATTTTAAATATTTTATTGGTATTCATTATAATTAAATAATCATAATCTTACATTATTTTATTGGTCATAAATCAGTTATCACAATACTATACTGAATCATATGCTATCAGTTGCCACACATATTTTGTTTGTCAGATTATTAAAATGCTACCACGTATTTATTATATCATTACATGAAGATATAAGATCATATTATATTATTTCATTATTTTATTATGGTAATAAAATTATAGTAAAAAGAAAAGATACACAGAATTAGTTAAACAATGAAGAATATTATTACTGTTATTTATTATTATTAGTTTCAGTGTAGTAGATTATGACATAAAATCCCTTCTCATATTTTACTACTGTATTTTAAAATTAACTTAGAATAAACTTTATGAACCTGAGATTATTTTATTTGAGCTAGATTATTATTAAATAGAAGATTAAGATTTAATTATTAGTTTAATCTTAGTGAGTAGAAGTTATTAAAGTCGTAAGAATACTAAGAGTTTGTTATTTGAAATAGTAATAAAGGGGGGGGGGATAGTGTTCTTATGCCATTGAGGTAGCATCCTGTGGGATATTGGCTCAATGTAATCTATCTTGTCACCTGTATTTTCACTTCAAGTCTCATGAAATATTAAATATTTATTTAATTTATTTTTATAAACTGAACCTTATTCGTATTTTAAATTTGAGCTAGTGAAATATTTTAATTTCAATGCTGAATATTTTAGTTATTAATTATTAACTGAACTAGAACCCGTTTTATTTTATATCATATATTATCTGGAAGTGAGGATACACGAGATGAAGGTTAATATATATATATATATATATATATATATAAATCAGTGCTTGGTTTATATTAAGATAGCAATGTGATCATGTGTATTGGGATGTATGAGATAAAGTGCCGAGCTGAAGTGTGCTTGAAAGTCTGTGTTTAAATCCCCTATATTACATATGAACTCGGAGTATATAAATTATATTTGTATTTAAAGTATTATAAATTCTGCCTATATCATGTCTATCTTTTTTGTGTATTTAAATGGACAAGGTCCTATACATGAGAGGTCAAAGGGACTTAAAATCAACATGGGCATGGCAATAATTGGCATTAACAAGGGATTTGGGTGTTCCACCATCAGGTTTTTAATGTTATAAACGGCTGAAGAGTTGAAGGTTGGAGTAGATTGAAGTCTGTCCATTAAAGTTTGAAGATTTGCTATTTTAATATACACTGAGCATTGATTATGTGGGAGATGATGATTTAGACCATCTGATGAAGGAGAGCTGGTTCAGCACACAATATGTATATTGGAGATCTTTATCTTTTTCACATGCATATGGCCATGTGTATCAGTTGTATAAGATAAAGTAGATAGCTGAAAGGTGCTTGAACGTCTGTGTTCAAATTCCTTATATTATGTATGAGCTCCAAGTTTATAAATTATACTTGTTAATATATATATATATAATCAATAATTTAACTATTTTTCAACATTTGCTGCAAGCTATTGTATTTCTATTTCAATGGTCTTTTTAATAATATTATTATTTTTATGTTTACACTTTTTTTATCTGTTATTTAAAAACTCTAAAATGTTTATGTTTTATATAGATTTTATTTTAAAATTCTGTTTCAACTTCTTACATGCACATATATAATAAAGGAACTTGTCATATTCTAGCATAAAATGTCTGCTGGCCAAATAAAACTTTTTTTTCCCCAAGTTTTGAATGTATTAATTTTTATTTCATTTTAAATGATTTACAGTCAACACAGCTAAAATATTGATCAATAAAGGATAATTAACTATTGTTAGCTAGAATATAAAATAATGATGGAAATAAACATTTATATCCTTACCTTTTAACAAATATAAGCCTGTAATGCCTTCTTTTCTATTATTATTCCATTAAGGATTATTGGATAAGTATTTTTTCTCCAGTGGGGATATTTATAGGCTATTTTTCTACATATATAGCCAGACAAAGAAGTTCAACTGTTTATGCATGAATATATATGTCAAATATTTTCATAGATTAATTATAGATAAATAATTCAAATTAAAGATTATATTCATGTAAACAGCATGCCATTACTTTTAATGTTGTTAGGAAACCAATAATTACTAATTGACACTCTTGAGCCAAAATAAGTTTTCTCTAGAAATATAAATAGCTCTTTTGCCCTAAGTTTAATGAGAAGGAAACAGAAATCTTTCACTTCCAACCAAAGCTGCTATAAAGATATAAAATGAATGACTATTTTTATAAGTAGGAGTATTAGAAAGACTATATCATCCCTTGATCTCCTGTAAATATTAATTCATCTTCCCCAAGAGTTGCATATGTTTAATTAAATATTTGCATACGTTTATTATGCTGTAAATAATGGGAATGAAGGAACTATTTTCATGGTAACAACTAAAGATAACTTCAACTTTGCTTTTAGGAAACAATGAATTATTAATTGAAAATCCTGAGGCTAAACAAAGTTTCTCTAATAATGTATAGAAACTTCATTTGTTTAGTTTAATTAGAAGAAAAAAGAGGTCCTCTTTCATTTCTAACCCAATCTGTTATAAGGAATTAAACTCAGATAGTTTGTTTTTTTTATAGGTATGAGATAAAATTATCTCTTATTGTTTACATGGATGTAATTCCTTAATTTTTATTATTTACATATAATAAATTCATGAAATTTTTTTTGAATTATTAATTACTCACTGGATTTCAAAGGGAGGTGTGAGTCTTCTGAATTCTCATGCCTGTAAAAATAATTGTTTGAGTTTAATTACTTAGAACAACATGGGTTAGAAATGACAATAAATATCCTTTTTCTTTTAATTAAACATAGGATAAATATGCTATTGTAGTTTACTAAAAAAAAAAAGCTTATTTAAACTCAGGATATATCAATTAGTAATTGATTGCCTTCTAGCAACATCAGAGTAAAATTATGTCTTGTTATTTATACTAATATAATGTCTTAAATTTTATTATTTCCATATACACCTGGGTCTCGTTTTACGCGATAGATAGGTTCCTCAGAAAACATGTGCAAACAAAATCACGCAAAAATAGACATAACTTACCTTGAAAAAGGAGGGATACAGACTGGGATTTTTCAAAAATCGCGTAAAAGCAAAACACCAACGTAAAATTACTTTAAAATTCACGCAAAAAAAAAATAAATAAATAAGGAAATAAATATGACTAATAAAAATTTTCAAATTTGAAAAAAATTGATACCAGACAAACTTTTTTTAACTATAATATTTAATTTTATTTAAAACAATATATTTTTATGCATAATTTACAGTAACTTACATTTTTTATGCATGTTTTAATTATTATCACTATTTGCTGATAAACAGTTTCGTTTGCAAACTGGTAAAAAATCAGATTCTTCCCAAGAGGAAATACAACTAACGCCAATGTCACTCTCATGTTGTATTAATTGTTTTCTGGTGACAACATAATTAGTAATTAATCTAACAACTCAAAATTAAATTCTTATTTTTGTCTTTATTTTTTTAATTTTCAATTTTAATTGTGCCCACTGCTATTACTTACCTTTTAAAAATAAACTTGTGGACACTAAATGATTAATATTTGATTATGTTCTTTTTTAAAAAGCAAAAACAGAATGTGATTTAAAATGAAAAATTAACACGCACAATGTTTGAACAAATTTACATTATAATCTTGTAAAATTTAATGTATGTATACATAAAATATGGAAATCATGATTTTAATTTTATTATTGCATAAAATCTTACTATTATAAAGCACTGAAAATATTGAAATTAATAAGATGAAAGTTGAATTCCAATAATGTGCTATTACTTTCAATATACGCAAAATTTATTATTTAAATTAATAGCGCATTATCGGAGTTCGACTTTCGGAGAAGAGAGACCCAGGTGTATATATATAATACTTATAGTATAATGTATATATAAATTAAAGGGAAGTAAATCACACTTCTGGTTGCTATGGATAGGAGAATATTGTTTGTTTATAATGTCTGGAAGTGTGTTTTGCTTATGTTTAATTTATCTTTATATATACAACTAGCCTTCTTTCATCATTTAAAAATTGTTCTCAGTATATAGAAAATGTTTTTTTTTTTTTTATAAATAAATGCTGAAATTGTTTATCCAATAGATTTTTAAAAGCATATATTACTTACAAAATGAATGGTATATTTAATTACATTTGTAAAAGTTATGTTAATAGATCAAGAACAGAAAGGTTTTAGCAAATTTTGTTTGTTCAGCTTATAAAATATGTTATAAATAAACATACAAATCATGATGAACTATTTATTTATGTCAGCATCATATCTTTTTTAAAGATCACATTATATCTAAGCAAACTGTCACTTTGATGATGATCTGTATATCTGCTGTTTTTAAATGAGTTCAATAAATTAAAGCTTTTAATCTTTTTATTTGTATGAGGATAGTCTTACAAGACACCTCATATATATATAAACAAAATTTTATGGAAAATGTACTAACATTCTTGTGGAATGCCTCATGCCAGTTATGGCAATAAATAGTTATGTGGATTTTTAAAATATTATTTCTGATAATTATAAGGGATATAGTATATGTACGAGTACAAAACTGTATTAAGAACAAAGCTTTATTACTAAGAACAAAGCTTTATTAACAACAAAAATAATGTAGTGCTTAGCATGCTTTTGACAAATAATTCTTATTAACACAGCAATGCTTGTAACAGAGATGAGGGAATAAGATCCTGTTTAGAAACTACAAAAATTGCATATTATTTGCATAATGCATTAATTACTTACAGTTTATATATATATATTGTACCGGTATAAATCCACCACGCTTACTCATACACAGTACCCGAGTTCAAACCCAGCCCACGCTTAAGAATAAATTCCAAAACGCCAACTGAATTCAAACCCAAACCCCGGTATGACCAACCGATGATGACTTTATAACAGCATGGGGTTATCCCTTTTCTAGCTCAGCTCAGAACATAGACTAATTCTTACAGTTAATGATATATATTTATTTATTCTCTAGATATTGGACGGTCATTCATGTAACGTATATATTTAAGTTGCCCATACAGACAGTAAGTGGCTACCTAGACTCAAGAGTAATAAGGTGGAGGACACAAAAGGTAGATTAAATAAAGTGTTTAATAAGAAAAATATAAAGCATATAAATATAACGTTCAACAGTACGGTAAGACTTCCATGAATCCTCTGGTATTTAGCTACTAGTCTTTAACAATCATTTTATCTCGTGAACAAACTCATGCCAATAGCTGTGTAGTTAGATGACTGACGGGTGGCTAAGAGAATCAGAGTATTGAGCATTGAAAAGATATTTATCAAAAAGGGTTTTACTAACTTATTTTATTCGAATAGACTCGAGCCGTTACGTAGATGGACAGTTGGAGGTGGTTTTATATAAACACGGCATGGAAGATAGATGTACTGGTGGTTGCCTAGATTCAAGAGCCCTACAGTAATCACTTGCGGTGCATTAACGGAATACCGGGCGGCTTGTACTTTGACAAGGCTTAATGCCCCCAAGTAGCTCCGGGACACGACAACCAGCCGGGATCATTTCGAACCCGGTGATCCAAGAGATTACCTGGGAAAGAAACTGCTTTCAATCCCCAATGGTAGAATGGCGAGACGCTAACTTCAGCGAAGGGAAGGCATTGCCACAGACATCAAGGACAAGAACTTGAAGTGGATTTTTAAAAGAAATTATACAAAACCTGAAATCTATTCGTCTATTTCTACGCCTCCGGCTGAGATCCTTATCCCAATAAAATATAGCGGAATTAAACTGACCGCGAGAACAATAATTAATTAAATTTACTCTGAAACCCTTGGCCCTCCAGGTTGACAGGCGATAGCGATAGTATTAAATTATACAGTGAGTTATTTCTCATATCATACATGACATTAATATAACACTTTAAAACCAATATATATATATTTAGCATTGAACCTTAGATTGCAATTATATGACCACTTAAAATAGAATAATAAAGGGATTTAACATTTACCAACTCGAAATATAAAAGAATATTTAATTCAGGAAACGAAATTTACTTTTAAAATAACTTGATCATTATTGTACACTAGTTTTACACAGAGTTGGGAAATATTACTATTGGCATCGTTTGTTTATGGAATACGCAACACAAAAAAAAATATAAATGCATTCATTTGGATTATTATTACTCTTAATTACAATTTTTATAACTATTACTCTTAATTACAATTTTTATAACTTATTTCTAAAGACTAGAGCGGAGGATTAAAAGAAAAGAAAATTTACTGACAGGTTAAACAATAGCATTATAAACGACATAAAAACTTACATGTAATTTATTTGATTGATCACATTAAGCTCGGGAGAAAGTTAAAAGTTCGTGTAACACAGTTACTCTTCTTTCTTCATCCGGCTTGGCTTTTCCCGATTGATATTTCCGACGAACGTAGGCGCGCATTTTGAAAGTTATTTGCAAGGCATTGTCAATTTGGAGATTGGAAGCTGGAAACTATGAAGCACAAACAACATGATCAGTCAGCGGCATGAAGATTCAATTTGGCAGGACAGAGATCAGCTCCTGGCACTTAGCCCATCAACATTGCGGTTTACAGGTGAGCTTCTTAACAAAGTTCTAGGAATTACTCTAGCAGCTGCAGTGCTGTCTTAAGACTACTTCTCTCAACCACGTCAAAAGTTAGAATAAGTTTTTCTCTAAGATGGCCACGATTGACCTTTCCGCCTGGTTTTTGTGTTTAAGCTCCTCCTACTTTCTCTAGCTTCCAGCCATCCAGCTTGACCATACAACATTAATTATCCGTTCCCATTGTCCTTTTACTTTGATACGCAATTTTTAAATTGACACGGTAATTACAAATCTACATTTCTTATCTAATTTCGAATACAATTTAATTACTCTGTACATTTGTGTAATTTAGATTTTAATTAAAAACACTGATCAAAGGAATGTGACTTTTGATCAGCATTTTTAAACGACTTTGTACAATTTTAAAAAAACTAAAATTCAAACAAATACGCCCGCAATGAACTTTAAATTAAATTGATATAAATCCACAAACCACGCACACACGAATATTATTTCATGGTTTGTGACATTTATATACGGAATCTTACCTATTGATCTACAAAACTTAAAATATATAACTAATTTTTTTATTATGACTGAAAATAGACACATCTCACTGCGGGCAGATAGTGGTTCGAATTACCGTACTTAAAACACATGAAACGAAGATCGGTTCTTCGATCTGTCTGTTTCAATATATATAATACATTAGCAGAGATAAAGCTTTCATACATTTTACTCATTAAGGAATATAATGATAAGTCTTTGGTGTGAAATCTACTCTACATTTTAAATATCTCATTTACGAAAACAGCCTAATTGCCAATTACAAAAATAATAGTTTATTTATGTTTGTTGAACATCTGTTAACATGTCATGAAAATAAGTCGTTGTGCATTTGAAATACATCTAATACATGTTTTTTTAATTTTATTTTCTAAACTGTATGTTTTTGCTAAAGAAAATCAAAATGTTCATGCTCTTTACAAGTCATCGCTAATTATTAATTAAATAATAAGATGACAAGCAATGGATTCAGTAGTTATCAATTGTTATCACTTGATTATAATATTTAATCTGTTGCCTGATTAACTTAACTCATCTTCAGTAGAAAAAATATCATTTAAATGAATTGCATAATGATTATTTCTATCAATGTTCATTTATTAAATTTTTTATGAGTTCTGTTTATTTATGTTTAATTAATTTTAGTATTGAAATTTTAATTTATGAATAATATAAAAGAATTATGAAAGTTTAAATGTTGCTTTGAACATTGATATGATTACAACTGATGGTAACAATCTATTACCAATGATTACTTGGTTGTACTATGCATCAGTGCTCTTAACATTTCTTAAAGGAGAAAACCAAAATATTTTGTGTGTGTGTGTTCATTGATCCTTTTGCAGTCAATTTTCAGTAACTTTTATTAACATCTTGGTGGATTTTTGTAGATATTAATTTAAAATGTGCACAGCAGTATTTATATAACTATTAAGAAAATTTAAATTGCAGTTTTAACTACTATTACCCATAAAGCTTTGTTCTCATTATTGATTTGAAATTTAATTTGGTATTTGAACATTACTTATGGATCTGAGATGCAAATACTTAACAGAAGACCAGCGCAAATATTTCAGACCTCATAATGAAGCATGTAGGCATGTGTGTAGAAACAAAAGCAAAATACATAGCTGAAAGAATAAATAGTTTTATTGCTATCATTTAAAGATTTAAAGAGATTGAAAAGCAACACGGCATGATACTAGGAGAGTTATTGTAAATTGAAGGTAATACTAATACTGTTCCATACTTGGAAAAAATATTGAAAAGCTCTTAAATATAACTTTAATGCATATTTGATGCTGACTATACATATCAAAAGCAACTTTTATCATTCAAAAACATTTTTATTTCCAGTAAAATAATTGCATTTGTTTAGAGTTTTTAGCTCAGAAAGTACATTGTTTTAACATCTCAGTATTTTCTTCATGTATAAAGGAGTTCTAATATATTTTTACTGTATTGCATTTTATTTATTGAATTATCATAGTTTTTGTTTAAAGAGATTTTATTTGATCTTAATCTACATCCCAGAAAATAAATTATATATGATATGGATGGATGAGATAACGAAGGTTGCTGGAATGTTGTGAAGAAGAGAAGCCATATGCCAGAGTAACTGGATTAAACTTGGAGTTGTCTTCACTCTACATTGGTTTAATAATAATTTAGGATAGTGTACAAAAAGTTGGATAACAAAAATATACATGCTATTAAAAAGTTTTAATAATATTATAAATAATACATGAAATGGTAAGACTGTATACTATAAATATGAATGTTGTTTTTTTGCTGCTTTGAGAAATTATAATTCCAAATTTATATATACAAAAAAAGTATACATATGTATGTAATTTTATTTAAATTGAAATATTTTTAATTTAATTTTTTTTTTAATCAAGGGGGAAAAAAACTGTAAATGAAAAAGAAATAAATAATTCAAGTTTTTTTCCTCCAAAGGAAAAAAAAAAACTTTTTTTTTTTTTTTTTATGAAATATTTGCAGTTTGATAAGAACAAAATTCTATTTGACAGATATATTATTTTCTGCTTTTAAATATATGATTATGAATTATTAAACTCCAAATGAAATATTAAATGTATTCTAGCTGGAAGGATACCTTATAAGTGATGGCAGAAATATCTTTGTGAAAATAATTGATTTGTCTGAATCTTTAAAAAAAAAATATATATAAAAGTAAACCATATTATCACTAAAAATATTACTATTGAAGCAAATTTTCGTAATTTTTAAAAAATATTAATTACAAATTTAGACTTATTTAATATAATGTGATTTTAGTTTGTGTGTGTGGGTGTATGTACTGCCCTATTAGATTGTATAGTTATAACAAAATTTAATTTGAATCCTTTTTTTTTTTTATAATTAGATCATATTTGTATAAGAGTGTATATAAGTGACTTCTATTGTAAATAAATGAGAGATAAATTTTAGCATTCTCTAGTGCAGATTAAAATTTTTAATAACGTTCATTGTGGTCTGATATAAAATAAATTGATAAACTCTTTCTATATTTGTTTCAAGAGCAACTCTTTCAATTGTTAGATACATGCATTTGCATTGGGTGATAGATTTTGAGAGTACATCAAAATTGGCCTAAACTAAACAAAAAATAAAATATAAAAACATTTATGTCTTCTTTCATTAAATATTGAATGTCTAGAAAATATTAAACTTTATTTAAACTTTTACAAAGTCAAACAATTGATAGTAATAACGCAACATTTCAACAGATATTATTCTCCACTCTTCTTCAGGTGTTGCTGGCCTGAATAGTTACAATACTAGCTTAGGATTTGAAATTACATCTTTAGATTCTTGAATATTGAAATTTAAGGCAATGCTTTAACCAATGAGCTATTAATGATATATGATGAAAATAGTCCAACATATCAAATATAAAGTAAACAACATTAATCATATAGGCAATTCAAATGTAAACATAACAGATTTATGTCTTCTCTACTGTAACCTCTCATTAGTTAAATATCTGAGGACGAAAATTTCATTTTGTAAAACATTATTTAAAATAATATACATTACATTTAATATTTGATGGTCAATATTGGAATTAGAAAACTTGAAGGTTGCTCTCCACATAACAGTGGAATATTCTTTAGCCTGTGTTAATTTTCAATATCAGTGTTTATTAGTGAATTAATTTTGACTTAAAGTTAAAAATACCCATATATTCATCAAAATTGTTTAAAAAAATTATTCACTAATATATTCTTCATGAATATAAGGTTACAAGATTATATTACAGATAAAATTTCAGAATGATTGAATAAATTTTAAAATTTGTATGATATAACAATGATCATTCAAAATATCAATAGAAACTAGTCTGGGGATGTTGGATGAGTAGGCACTATATAGAGACTTTGTACACCAACCTTCCTGCATCTTGTACTTGGTGGCGCTACTGTATAGAGAGTTTGGTTACTCTTATTATATCATGGGTGATTTCTACTGCTTCTTACTGAACATTTAAATTGATGCAAATTCAGAAAACATGGCTGGTTTTAATCTCATTTTAAATAATACTTTTGATGAGCTTCCTTTTTCTACATATTGTCATACATTCAAATATCAGCCTTTTAAGCTAATTGTGCATACGCTTTGTGAGTGTTAATAATAAATGAATACTTTCTCACCAATACAAGATATAGTATTCATTTATTATTAACACTCGCAAAGCGTATGCACAATTAGCTTAAAAGGCTGATATTTGAATGTATACAATTGTAAACATACTATATAAAATAAATGCTTATTTACATATTGTTATATAAATTTGTATGAGACACTTTTTTAATATTATTACTAATAACATTGATAAATATTTTAATAAAAGTTTGCTGTTTTATATTTTTACTTAAAAAATTGAACAGATGAGACCGACTAATATGATGAATTCATTAATTAGGAGTAAATCAGTCTAGGATATACATTTACAGTGCTTACTAATCAAACTCATAGTTATTAGAAATTGATTTTAAAATAATCTGATAACAGAAAAAAAATACATATCAGCTGCAGAATGTCATAAATGAAAATCAGAAAAAAAGTGATATTCAAAAATCTGAAAATTGAAACAGTTAATGTTATAAAAGAGAAAGTGTGATTATAACTAATGTCAATATTTGAAACAATGAGAGTGAAAATGATTAAACACCTTTTTCTACAAAAAAATGAAGTGGCAATAGTAAAATGGAGTCTCTTCTTAACTGATGCCAAGAGAATGGAAATCATATTGAAGAATCTGCCGGTGAGAACAAAAAGTGACTATTTTGATCACAAATTTCCATTCACTCATTATGCCAAAGAAATAAGCAGTGGAGAATCTAATCAATATGATTAGTATATTCTAAAAAAAAATCCATATTTTGTTTCTGTTGCAAGTTACTTTTCAGTAATAAAATTTGTTTCTGCTCTGTTACTTTGGGTGTAATTTGAAATTTATAATTGCACTTTGTAATGTTATAATTGACTATTTATTACTCTGCATTCAGAATAGGTTATATTTCCATGTTTAAAGAGGTTTATTTAAACTTTTTTGTATCAATAGTTTCAGTCTCTATCATCAAATTGCAATTTTTAGGGTCTATATAAGTATATTAGACCATTAATAAAGATAGGATCCCACCTTTATTGTTAAAAGAAGGTTGCCTTGACAATAGTTTTAAATTTCTGATTGTATTGATAATGAGATTGTCTAAATGTTGACTGGTTCTTAATGATTTTTATATATTCTAACTATGAAAATCAAGAGAGAGAAAAAGAGATTCCAAATTCTAACTGTGCATAAGGAGAGATAGAGGTGGAGAACAACTCAAAAGAGGGAGGAACATATATTCCAGGGTGCCAAACTGTAATCTTGGAGAACAGCTGCCAAACCAATTCGAGGTCCTGACAAATTTAAAAATTATGAATTTGCAAGGCAAACAATTTATTAAATTTGAAAGTAATTTTACTTAAAATATTTGGGGTTAATTTGCCTCATTAATTATGTAGCTTAAGTTAAGCTAGCCAAATTACAATCCTCTTAAAGAACATAGACTATCTTGGTATTCACATATCTGAAAATGAGCCACACGCACCAACTTCAGCTGTGCTAAATTTCAGATTTAGCAAATAAAATGATTTGGCAATTTATGTGGAGAATACCAAGAATTATACCACTAATAAATACTACACGTTATTACTACTACACTAAGGGAGGAGGAGAAACCTTAATTCACACCCATATCGTGTTAACAACCTTGGTATTCCCTCACATAAATTCCCAAATCAAAGCTACAATTAATCTATTATGTTATATTTTCTCTGATCACACCACTATGATCAAACTTTATCATTGCTTCAATGGTATCTTTCATGCTCCAAGATTCGCAAAATTAATAATTTCATTCCAACCAATCTTGTTATCATCTTGATCCTTCAGACTAGATTCATAAGTTATCTTATAATTAAAATCTTACAATCTACAATTTTATACTCTAAGTCTTCTAGTCTCAGAGTCTTCTAATCTCAGGGTTCAAATTTGGGGTGTGAAGCTTTTGTCAGTGATTCTAAATTTATTGTCTATCAGTTAATGCTATCCCAACAATTGTAATTCAAGTAGATATTTAGTAGATCTACATCAGCCAATATCTATTGTTCATCAACCATAATAGTAATAATAATATTAAACCTGATAAATTACAAAAGAATTAGCTGGAATAAAATATTTTAACTGCTCTAAATTTTTGACTAAATTTATCATCGACCGGGAACACATTCGAATATCCAGAGTGGGAAAGGGATTTTATGTCCACTAGAGATATTCGTCATAGCACAATAAATTTTTGAAATGAGAACTAACTTTAAAATTAAATCTTTCAAATGTTTGCAATAATAATTATGAAAATTTTTTAACATAAGTTAATATTGTTTCTTAAAAGCATTTTTTAGGTTTCAGGATAAATTATTAAGTTAAAAACCAAATTTTCATAATGTATCTGTAAATAATATTTTGTTTAAATCGCATGTTGTTATTAAATTAGTAATTATTGGAAGATTGCTATTCTTCCACATGCGCCTTACAATTACTTTCAGACAGCCAATAGCTGTTAAAACAGCGGTCTGAGAAGCGATCAGGCCTAGACACATGACAGAGATTTTTTGACAAGAAAAGAATGATACCACTCTTCTCTTTTACTTAACTTTTATATATATAAGCCAGTCTTAAGCATCTTGGCTTGAAAGCATGAATAATATAAACATATACATTTATTACTCACTGAGTTATTAATTTATGATATTACAGCGCGAAATCTTAGATTTACTACATCTCAATTTTCTAGATGTTAATATAAGTTAACAGCAACGTATGTAAATAATATTTTCTTTAAATTGCATGTTGTTATTAAATTAGTAATGAATGGAAGGTTGCTATTCTTCCACATGCGCCTTACAATTACTTTCAGACAGCCAATAGCTGTACTGAAATAAGCATTAAATATTTTTATTAAAATTGCATATGAGTGGATTTTTGGATGTTATGGATACCAAAAACATTAAGACACAACACCAAATTTTTGAATTAACACAATGTTTATTAATTGAATAAATGAAGAATAATATTAATAATATATTACAAATCTTCGTAGCTACTGAGCAACAATAAAAACAAAATATTTACAAGGGATGTACAACCACTATGAAAGGTGATTCCTTTTATGTATTTAGCACTTTTATAACTATACCCCTCTTGCTATAAATCTTCCTTATTTAGGTATTCGAAGTAACAATAATAATATTAAATATTTCGACCAGCTATCTCTTGCTGTATTGATAACACTTTCTTGAGGCACATTTCAAGAACACTTACTCTAACACCTATGCTTAATAATTAAATTTAACTTTCTAACTTTAATTCATTAGATAAATATACCCCTTAAGGCTACGGATTTAGTAAATTGATATTATGCCTAAAGTTATGCAGATACTTATAAATACCTATATAAATTATTGCTTACCCACATATTAACTTCCTTAACTATTAATCCTAGAATTATTGGCAATTTTTGAGATCACATTTATACACATTCACTCATTTAATGCTTTCTATATCTCCAACATGAGTATTACTTAATTATTTTACCAGTCCAGCAGTGACTTGCTTCATGTTAAAATTCCAATTTTCTAATTTCAATACTGATAAAAGAGTTGATTCATGAAATGTTTTGAATATCCAAGGAATCATACTACTGTTTTTTTTTTTTAAATCTTTATCATTCATTTTTTCACAACCGATTTTATTTTTTTCAAGTCTAAAAGCATGCTTTGTCTATATCTCATACTTTAGAAATGTTGAAGTATATTATATATAGGGCTACTTTTAGCCTGGTATAGAAGTAATTATGCTGATTAAGTCTAGATCCAAAATTTACTTGGATTTTTTATAATGTTCTCAATAAGGTATTTTAAAAAAAATTTTGATAGTGTGTACAGCATTTGAATAGTTCATTACTGATAGCTATCTTTAGATTAATATATACAGGATATAAACAAAGTAATAAAAACTTTCCATTGTTTGGGGTATTTTTATTATATAACATAGAACCAGGGTTAATATTAGAAACTGCTTGTATTTTATATGAGATGAAACTTTTATTGCTGTTTAACAATGTTTTGTAGGAATTATAAATTTTGTTTTATAAATGAAAAATATGGAGTGCTCTGAGCCTAAAGAATATTCTCTCAATTTCAAAAAATAGCATACTTGGTGTCAGCAATATCAAATTTAGTGATTTCCAAATTCTTGGCTAATGTGTGATATCACTTTCATGTTCCTCATTCCAAAATTTTAGCATGGTTGTATGATAATTGGAGATTGTCGTTTAGCAGATGGCCAATATTTAGAGAAAGTATTTTCATTTCTAATATAAATCTGACCCATGGAATATTCAATTAATTAACTATTCTTATGTATTCATAGTGTGTAATATTTAGACAAATTATATATTTATGATGTGGATGTTGACAGTTTTATCACCATGCTTTTACAGTTAGGGGGATGCATCTCCGTGATAGGCTACTTTCAATGATTGCTAAATATGAATTCTTTTTATTCCTATGGCATTTCAATTCCCTACATCATTTGCATCAAACGCTATTAGCTGTGAAATGGAGTTTTTTCACCAATGTTTAGATGGGAACACTCCAATTTATTTAGTAGACATTGTATTGAGTAGACTTATCTTCAACTCTACAGTCATTTACTTCAGTCTGATTTTATGGGGTTTTATTTTTGCTACAATATCTATCTTTCTTTCTTTGATACTTTTGATCTTCTAACTATAGTGAATACAGCCATTGTGTTTGATGCTGTCTATCTGAAAACATTAAATAGTTCATTAGTTTGAATTATGATGGTTAGAGCTATCTGACTATCACTTTAACTTTTTTATTCTTATATTTTTTATAGATTTGTAAAAAGTGATGTGCAATTCTAATTAGGTGTTAACGTTATCTCTTATGGTTTTATCAGTAAAATAAAGCTGATTTTTACGCATATATTTATTTCTATCCTGCAGTTTATCAAAAGATAATCATTTGATAGTTAGTTATTCATGTTATTTTGTCTAATCTTTACATATACAAACAAGGTATTTGCATATATTTAAAATAATTTAGATTATTTGAAATTTTATAGTTAATGAGGGGGGGGGGTTGAAATAACGAAACCTTTGTAAACTTAGAAATTAGAGTACTGTATTGTATATTTTAGCGCACCCTATGCCCGCGGGCACCATGCCGCCCGCAGGTTATTTTACGTGTGCCCTATCCCCTATCCGAACACGATAAAAATTTATTTATCTGATACAAATAAATATAATTTTTAAAACTTCTTATAAATTATTGTATTATATTGTAATCAAATGTTAAATTTTTATTTTTGAAATAAATATTTTTTTGTACATTATGTGTATTATTAACAATATCCAACTACAAATTTATATTGGAATATTTTTGAAATAAATATTTTTTTGTACATTATGTGTATTATTAACAATATCCAACTACAAATTTACATTGAAAAAATAAATGGTGCCCTCCACCTGGCCAGTATTATAGAATATGCTCTTATGTGCAAAAAGGCTGGGAGCCGCTGATTTAGTGCAATGCTAGAATACCTATTCTGGAGTCGAAGATCCATGGATTGCCGCTGTCGTTTCAGGTGCTTGAACTTTTTGAACTGTAATTTTGATTTTATTTTTCTCCTGCTATTTTTGATAGATTACATTTACTTAATATAATAATCGGGATTCGAACTCAGACTTTCACACGACCCACTATTCTCAGTGCCATCTCATATTGCTGACCCACCTGGACACACACATGTTGAAAAGATAAATAATCACCAATACACATATTTCATTCTAAACCAGCAATCATCAGTTGGTCCAGATTACCATCCTCACACATATCATCAGTTGGTCCAGATTACCATCCTCACACATATATGTGTGAGGATGGTAATCTGGACCAACTGATGATTGCTGGTTTAGCATGAAATATGTGTATTGGTGATTATTTATCTTTTCAACATGTGTGTGATCAGGTGGGTCAGCAATATGAGATGGCACTGAGAATAGTGGGTCGTGTGAAAGTCTTGAGTTCGAATCCCGAATATATTACATATATAAATGCAGGTTTAAGCCTGTACAATGTATTAATATAATAATATATTTTGAGATAGCAGGAAATAATGAACTATTAGTTTTAGCTTTATTTATATTTAGTTTTATATATTACTGTCGTATTATTTTTGATTTAAAGTATAAAAAATATTCAGAGTGTGTCTTAAAATAATTCCTACTGATATTCTCGTTTTCCTAATTACGTGATTTTTTAAAAATATATATGTGTACTATTATATATTGGAAGTTGAAGCTTTTCAGAAGTGAGATATAATTTATCGCAAATTTTATACTTCTACAAATAATGCCTAAGGGTTTGCATGTTTTCAGCATTTGCTTAAATTCTCGTTTGTTTAATAATTCACTCTGGAAAAAAGTGGTGAAAGAGTTATTAGTTACTTTCAGCAAGAAAAGCGTTGTATTTTTTTTTTTGTACAGTTTGCATTTTAGTTTTTATTAGTGAAGTAATAGAAACCCAGCATATGTATGTGTTGCTTAATTTAAATAGTTACTAACATTAGTTGCTGTTGATCTTGATTAAAAAAACATCAGTAGAAATTGATTTTCGAATTTACATGTGCAGAATAAATATTTATTCTTTTCTTCCCTCACTCGTTTCTCCTAACATCGTTGAAAATAAAATTTTTGAAATAATAATCATAGCAATATAAAATATTGCACTTTTTTTTTGCTTTTTATATTTCAAAAACAAAGAAAGAAAATATAATATTCGCGCTGTTTAAACAAAAGATGGTTGCATTCGTAACAATGATCGCCCTTTTTAAGTTCCTGTTATAATTAATTAATCAGATATTAATTTTTGAATACTCCAGTTATTAATTATTAGGCATGACTAATGATAATACAAATGATTTTATTTTTCACAATAAATCCATCTTATATACTTATAATATCTTGCAGGTATAATGTCTAATATATTTATTAATATGTCCATGATCTGGGTTCATATCCAGAGAGGGAAAAAACTTTTATTAAAGAAAAACAAAAAACTTTTTTTTGAAAAATGTTTAAATTAACTCAGCGTTTTTTAATTAATGAAGTAACTGTCATATACTTTATTAGCTGGTAATTAAATATTGTTTACAAACAGTTATATATCTATTTTTTAATTATAAAGTAAGAAAGGCAAATTATAAACACACTAAGGCAAAGATGACTAAGGTCATGAATAAGAAACGCTTTTGAAGCATTTGCTTAATCATGGACTGTTGCTGTTCTACTGTTTTTTATATCTATAATAATTATATGCTGATTTGCTCAGAAAGTCATGTGTGTTGGACTGAATGCTTCTATTTAAACGTCCGAAGTGATTTTTTTTTCTCTGCTGTAAATCAATTCATAGCTGCTTAGCTTTTTGAGTCCAATACTTTTTCACTATATTGAAAAGCACATGATATTTTGTATGTATTAATATATACAGTGCATTTTTTTATCTATCTCTTTTCTAGATAATGGACAACATTCGTGGTACATATAACATTAGCATAAAACCCAGTTCAAACTTGTAACTAAAACAATTTAGTGATTATTCTGTGATATATAGTACATATAAAGTATGCTGTAACACTTAGTTTTAAATACAACCCAGATATTATAATTCAAAATATTTCATATCTAATATATGTAATATTTATGAAGTAACAATTTTTAAATGTGTATATTATCATCATGAGTCCTTTACAAATCATAGAATTAATAGAATTTAATTAATTAAAGGAGAAATAAAACCCTTTGCCATCTTTAATATACTAATCATTTTTTTAAAAAATAATCTGCTTATATCTCGTATCCAGGATTTTATATGGACAATATATTAGTCATTGGGTGAAATGTTTTTTTAGCAGTGACATTAGCAAAATTATCAGTTTAACTGTCACATAATTTCAGATCATATAATGGAACTGAGTTAAATTTTTAAATGCCTTAATTTCATATTATTTTTTAATTGAACAGGTGTCAATCTCAGGACTTTTCTAGATATGTCTGTATTTTGCAAAATCAAATTAGTTTGAATTTAATTTATGTATTATAATTTTTATGCTCATGTTTTTTAAAATTCAATAATGTTTCATATTACTTATAATCTAAATGAAAGTAAATTTAGTTCAAGTTTTGAAATACTGCTATTTTTTATATGTTTTTAGATAAATATTGTAATAGTTAATATAATGAATGCTTAAATAAGTAAAAGCAAATTTATTTCATTATAATAATTGATTATAAGAAAAAATCAAATGATTTCACTTAAAAATTGTTTAAACAAAAGTAATTTTATGACACCATTTATATAATGTAATGATTATATTTTTAATACAAATATTTTAATATTTGATGTAAATAATGCTTAATAGTTAAAAATTGAATTTGGAATGATAATTATATAAAACAAATACTTTTTATAGAATTGATAGAAGTATTAATTGTAGCTATTATGGGTTAAATTGAAACAACTACACAAGTATTCAATGACATAGTGCTGAAAATAATGTATAGTAATATTACTTGCCACTTATACTGAAACCTTGCTAAACTCATCCCTAATATAACATTTTACTTCTATAAAATGTTAATAATTGATCTCCTATTCATATAAAATTTTGAGTAGCAGTTAAAAGTATTCATTTGGTTAATGTATTTCATTGATATGAAAAGTCATTGTTAGCAAGTTTATTAAAATGACTATTAAGTCTGACTGGTAAAAGTTTTTGTAGTATATTGAACCAGATTCTTTATCTGCTTCAAAGGCAACCATTAGAATATCAAAACCAAAATGTATAAGTTATAAAAATTTTAAAAGAAAATTTTATTTAAAAAGTTTTGTCTTTTGTTATTTTTATTTTATTTTTTAAGAGTATATGCTATAGCTCACACATTCAATCATATTTTCCAAATTATATAATGTTAATTTGAAAAGTATTTTAATTATGATAATTATTTTCTTTTGCATTTTGATTTTAATCTATTTTAAAAGTTTAGACTTATTTTCTTATGTATGTAAATTTAATTAATGTTTGAAAAAAGATAAGAGCCTTGGTTAGATTAAGTGGGAGATAAAAATTTTATATAAAAGCTCCATGTTTTTGATTGAGATATATAAAGTTTATATTTTCTAATGATGGACTGCTGACTAGATTTTTATAATTGCATCACTGTTTTACTTTGCTGTTAACCACAAAGTCAAGTCTGCTTAGAGAAGATTGTGGTATGCTAACTGCTAATAGATTTGCTAATATAATTTTTTTAATTACTGTGATAAGAAAGAATTGCTAGGCTAATTGTAAACAGAAGAAGTGATTAGGCTAAAACATTGGAAATAGTGACCATCCATCCAGAAAGCAGATATCAGCTGCCTTAATGAACCACATTAGAAGTATGCCATGCTAAATCTTTTCAAGATGATGTCTAGAGCTCAAAATTGCATCTCCATGAACACATCCTAATGTCCTAGTCCAGAAATGATCCTGAATACTGTCTTCACTTTCTCTAACCAGATTACAGAAAATCCAAACCTTCATAATGAACTCTAGATAGACCTAAACTGTGTGCATACCACTGGAAAAAATAAGCCAGACAGAAAATTATGCCTCAAAGGTATAAACAAACATTTTTAGATCATAACCAGGGCTTAAATCTCTTTGCTAAAATCTCTTCATTTAAATCTCTTTGCTTAACTCTCAGCTTAATACAAAAAGAAATATGGACCTATAATAAATTATTTATAATCATTTAAAATATTATTAATTGCTTTATAAACATAATTTTATTATATGTATTAGAGAATTAGCTTAAGATTTTCTATTTTAAATTTCTTGATTGGAGAGTGTATTGTGCATTTATATTTTATACTCATTGTTTCTTTTTTTATATTACTAACTATTGTTAAAAACTTAGGCAGATATTAGTAGTTTTTTTAGCTCACCTGTTTTTTTTTATTTTTCATTGTAATTAATTTAGTCAATCTGCATTTGCATTTTCTGCAGACCATAAATCTTTTGGGTAATAATTTATTGATTGTATTGTTCAGTTTTTTTTAAAACCATAGAGATTTTGTTTTTTAGTATTTCAGATTACATTAAATCATAATCTTTTCTCTTTCCTTGTATGAAATTAATCTTAAGAGTTACATTGTAATGCAATTTCTTATGAATATTTAAAAGGAGCCTTATAATATCTTTGTTTATGGCCCAATGTTTTACCAGATTTTAGGGAATGATCACTCCCTGCTGTTTGCTGACTTCCATACAGGATCGTTTGTTGTTTTTTTTTAATCTCTAATTAAAGGGAAGTGGAATTTGTTTAGATAAATCACTGGCGGGAAGAAATTATAAATCCCTTTTAATGCTTAGATGAGAAAACAAAATTATCTGCCAAAGTATTTGATACACCATTCTCTGACAGAGAAAGTTGGGAATTTAGGTCAAACTTTTATACTTTGTTTGACTAATATTTATTTTTGAAGTTAATAAACTTTAAAATTATCAATAAATACATTTGCTTTTGGTTGACATTTCTGTCTGTGTCCTGTTCCTCAATTGTCTAAACAATGTTTAAGATCTCTTTCTCTCCCTGGGTCTAGCTGGTAGCATTTATCATCATCAATTTTTGATCATGATAAATTAAATTTTCTAGATTGACAATGGCTTAGCGATACCCTCATTGTTCAAAAGAAGTGGAGTGTCCAATACAATATAAATGTAAAGATTATTACTTCATAAGTTTTATATATTCTGACTACAACATATGAAATAATTGAAGATGTTTACATGATTAAAATTAATAAAATTTATATCTGGATTCCAATCTGAAATTGAGTTCCATTTCAATGAAGACTTAGCTAAGCCTGCCATTAAAATAACATTTTATCTCTGAGAGAATTATTAATAATTGTGTTTTCATCCATTTAAAATTTTGTAGACTATTTGAGAGTGGATTTATTTTTTATCTGATTATTAGATTGCATTGTTCTTAGAGAGTGTTATTTGCAAATTTATTAAAATGACTCCATAAAGTCTGACTTGTAAACCATTCTTATAGTGTGAGTATTTGACGATTATTACTTTATAAATATTATATTTTTTCAGTTATATATATTTAATAGTTATTTTTTTGTTTATGTGGTGAAATTAATGCAGTATAAAATGTTTTTATAATATCATAGTGATTATATATAATTAAAACATTGGGAATAATAAATCAGATGAAATTTTAATAATTTTAATAAGTTGTACATAAATCATGTTATGTAACATTGAGAATATAAATTTATTCACATGGCAATTACATTTGAATTTGTTACTATAATAATTCCTAAGACAGATTCACAAGTAATTATTTTTTAATAAAGGTACAAAGAATGCCCATTTTATCAAATCAGTGCAAATTTATCACTCAACCAAAAGATGATAACTTTTGCCTGATCCCCATATTTTAAAATATTTTTTGTGGATAAGTTTATATATATTATAATAGTCAGTGCCCTCTCTACCTGTATCTGCCTTACTAGGGTCCCACTAGGCTACTTGAACCTAGAAAGAATTATAAAATAGGCAGACATGTTGGGTAAGGTTTGACTTTTATTTGACTGATAGCTGAACTTTATAATATAACATTTCAAACTTACACCTTTAATTGTTGATAGAATTATTAAAGATAATACGACAAGTCACTGCCAGACTAAGGTGACAAAACATTTATTACACTCATACAATATCAAAACAAATTTGAGGATTTGATTCTTTATTTAACATTTATTATTAAATAGATTTAATTCATGTTATTTATCTAATATGCACAGGTGGATGAAATTTTATATATTTTAATATTATTTTCATATTTGTTAAACACAAATCAAATCTCTTAACTCCAGGCTAGAAGTTCATGTTCAAACCAATGCTAGTTTACTGATATACTGATGTGATTAATGCAAAAAACAAATGTTAGCATAAGAAAAGTCATGATTACAGGAATTCACATTTGTAACATGATATTATTAAAGAAATATAATGATCCTCACCCATTACAGCAATGTATGACTCTCTAGTAAAGGAATCACCTGAATATATATGGAAAAGGGGAATGCTCCATATCGAGGAGGAGGGGTGGTCCATTGCTGATTTTTTAGTCACCATCTAGAGTGTGAGAAAACATTTGCATAGGAAATATCAACCATTTCCAACATGATAGCTTAAATTTTCAGGCCATCCATTCAATTGGATGATGTACCCTCTGTGCTAACATTACACAAGGGAATGAGAATCCAGTCCACCTCCCCAATCTGCATTCACAAATACACCCATACATCCCTCCACCAGCATTGATTCAACTGTGAAACAATTAGCCCAAAATTAACGCTACCTAACCAAACAACCTATGCAGCCCTTTACACCCAACTTTAAAATTATTAATTTAATGAGGGTGAAAAATGATAATGGCAAACTTTAGATGTTTGTTCCATTGTAATGGGCATACCCGCCTATTTGAAAGTTGGTTTTTTTCTTTCCTTTTAGAATAAATAGTGATGGACATACCATGAGAAATGAATTTAGTATTGTTTCAATTGTTAATGGGAGAGTCAATACACATAACGGCTCTATTCTGCATTGTATTAATTAAATATATATCAGAAGGAATAGGCTTATGATAAATGTTTCAGATAAATGTGACTAACTATTCACTGTATTTCTCTGATAGAATTTATTTGCCTTAAAATATATATATACTTAATTGTCCCTGGTGTATTTATGGATGTCGATTTATCAACCGCAAATACCAATCTACTGGATAAGTAAGAGTTATGCTGATAACACTCATACATTGATTCCTCGCATTTTTATTTGAGGGAGTCACCCAACCCATTCTAGCTCAATATCCCGGAACTTGTGGTGATGGCATCGTTGGAGCAATGGATCTATCTAGTGTAGGAAGGTATGATATTTAACTCAGTTATTTCTATAATACATATATCTCTTATCCCTACACTTTATTAATCTAGACCAGTGTTTCCCAACCTGTGGTATGCGTACCACTGGTGGTACGCGAGTTGCTGGCTGATGGTATGTGAAAAATAATCAATAATGGTGGGACATAAAAATAAAAATTAAATCATAAAAATATCATAGAAACGTTTTTTCCTATAATTCATAAAAATTATTTTAATTAATAATATTATATACAGTCGATAACGATCTTTAATTTAATGTTAATGATAAAATTGAAAGTAGGATTAAGAAATTAGATTTTTGGAAACAGTAATATATATAAGTATCGAAAACAATCAACTGGAAGTATTTGAAACTCTACATATTTTTTTGTTTGAAAATAATGTTAGTCTGTCTCAAGATATACGAGAAAATATAATAGCACATTTAACAGGATTAAAATAGTCTTTCATGGAATATTTTCCAAAACCCGAAAACACAAATGATAATTGGATTTCAAACCCCTTCTATGCAGAACATTTAGAAAAAGCTACATCATTATAAATAAAGGATAAAGAAAATTTAATTGAATTATCATGTGACTGAACTTTACAAGTAGAATTCAAATGACACAATCTAATTAATTTTTGGTTAAACATTAAAGAATATGAACAACTTTCTGAGAAAGCTCTTAAATTATTATTACTATTTACTAGTACAGAATTAGTAGGAAGAGCTTTTTCTTCATATTTTTTTAAAAAAAAATAAGTATCGAAATAGATTGAACGCAGCTGTAGACTTAAGAGTATACCTCACATTTTTTGAACCAAATTTCAAAAAATTATGTTGTTCGAAACAAGCACAAAGGTCTCACTAAATTTATTTTATAAAAATATTTGATTATGATAAAATATATTAATTGTTTTTTTATAATTTTATGTTTTTATTAAAACCATTTATTAGTAAACGAAATATGACAGAATAGTAGATAAATAATGAGTCTGATCAAGGCAAATCAATCTAAATTATTTAATTTGAAAGAATGTATCAGAAAAGGATCATACCCAGAAATTAGACTCTCATTAATTCTTGATCATCTATTGTGGATTACTAGTATTTAATCATAAAAATTTTAATCCTATTAATTTCTTGCTGAACAATATAAAGAAAACAAGAACAAGAGATATCCTGATAACCCCTGAGGTTATTTTTACCATGTCTTGGGACATGCTGGATTTATCCTCTCCATGGCCCAACCAATAGCAAGATACTCCAAAAAAGAGAAAACAGACTCAAATTCGAGAAAACCAAATGAAGGAATGAGAAAACACTTTGAACAAAATATTTACCAAATAACCTTTAATGTAATAAATAATGTAGTCTTTAATAAATTATTTTGGAAAAAAATATGAAACTTTGAACAAACACAAACATATAAATATGTTACAGTGAGTTTATAATTTCAGTGAGTTTATAATCTGGCATGACGTTTAGGCGTGTTTCAATGTAATTTGTCTGATTATGAGATGTGAATACATACATGGTCACCCTATAATATTTATAATGCAAATAAAATAACACACTCGCAATAAAAAATTTCATGAAATACAATCATTTTTACGAAGTGGTACAATTTAGCATGATGTACTACCAAGTGGTACGCGAGCCAAAAAAGGTTGGGAAACACTGATCTAGACTAATAAGATCTAATTCTAAAAATTGGTTAGACCCTATTATTTCATCAACCTAAAAAAAAATATTTAATTAACAAACTCCTATTAGTGATTATATGAATTTGCCAGAAATTCGCTCACATATGCATTACGTAAGTAAATAAGCGATTATAAACTATAAAATAATTATACGTATATTATGTGAAAACATATATCCAGCTTTTTTTTTATTTATTCAACAACTTTTAATAATTGTATAATACTCTCTAACGATTTAAATTAATATAGTGATTAATAAATGATAATATATATATAAATTTCTTCTTTATTATATTGAGGACAGGTTTGATAGATAGAAAACACAAGAATATATATATATTAAAAAAATATCTTTTGGCAGGCTTATAATATTTATTTTTTCTTTCCTTTTTTTTTGTACCCCACCGCCGCACCTACCTGGATACCCTGAATTTTCGTTTCAAATCTTTTTTCTTTTTCTTACATTTTTTAAAATTTATTACATATATAAATATTTCGGCTGACAATCAAAACGATTTCAATTTGATATTTTAATTGACATTCTTAGTATTTATCTGACTGGTTTAAAACCAAATTTCTGATGTTTATCTGCCTTGATCAAAAAACTATTTTTGTACATTTGCATCTTTTTTTTTTTTTTTTGTTCGATTACCAAATTTGAACAAAAATGGAAAAAAAAACAAGCTTTTATCCTGAGCATAGATTTCCCAAGAATTTCGAGAAATAACAGTGTAAAGATTAATGAACAAAAGAAAACAACTCCAGCTTCATTACAATGACCAAAAAAAATTTTTTTAGGTAATTTCAAATTTATATTTTATATACATATAAAAGAAAAAACAAATTATTTTCTTTTAAATTTACTGTCTTCTCATAATATTTAATATATATCTTTGTATATATGTATGTTAGTCATATGTTGATTATGCGTATGCATGCATATGTGCCAAATTTAAGTGGAGGTTTCATGATAAATAATTGATCTTGTCATGCTGGATAATCATTATGTACTGGATGATGAGAATGTTAGAGCATCAATGTTGATGATCAATTTGATCATATGATAGACAACTTTTTACTATATTTATATCCTGTTATGCACTTAATGGAAATTTATGATGACATACATTGACAAAATGATTTCTTGGTGTCCAGTACAGTATTAATCATTAATTTGAGCACTGTTATAATCACCTATCATCATTGATTTACATAATATGATTGTTCAAAATATGATTTTAATGAAATAATGATGAAATAATTTTTTCCCTAACAATAATGGCTCTGTCTTCCTCATCTAGTTTAATCATAAAAATAATCTTGACTAGAATTAATCAGCTTTATTTCTTTTGAGAAAAAGAATGCTTCTATACTTCCCAGCATCTTCTTCTATTGAAGGTCTGATTTGTTTACTCTTATTATTCTTTAAATATTGCTTCTTGTCTTTTATGTTACCTGCAGTTTAGCACTATTTTGGAAGTTCCCTGAAATCTTTTCTGTATATCAGATAACTCGTAATCATGTGTATAAGAGTATGCTATGCAATCAGGTTGAAAATTGAATAAACATTACATTTTATTTATGCTCTCTGATAACAACAATTGAATGAAAATAAATTTACGAAAAAGAAATTTGAAGCATATACAAAATCACATTGCATAACTATATATATATTATCCTTACACAGCATGTATATATGCAAACATAAATCACACGTGCATAGTGAAATATTGACAAAATATATAAATCACAAACAGATAAATCACTCTTATATAATGGACATATCTACAAATATATAAATCAACTTTATGTAGTGTACTTATTTGTTTAATATAACTGGTTGGATATATTATCTTCTTTAACCGTTTCAAAGATATACATAAATATATGGCTAGAAATCATTTGTTAGTTATTATATATACAAGAAGTTTATGAGATATCTTTTTAAAGCAAATTTTACATGGTTTAGTATCTTATATCCAATATGTTGTAACTATATACATATGTGATTACATTGTTTTAAAATTAAAATAATTAGGAAATAATCTTAAGTAAAAATGATTTTTTTTTTAAAAATAAAAACGAAAAATTAAAATATTCATTTAACATATATATTATCGCACAGATGGAAAACTATTTTTTTAAAAAAAAAGTATTTAAAAGTAAGAAATGTAAAAAAAAAAGTAAAGATCTGTAGATTAATTAATATAAAAGAAAATAGAAAAATGTTGATTAATTTCTATTTAAAAATCATGTTTAAATCTTAGTGAATGGAAATGATTGAAATATTCTTGTATCTAAAGCAAACTAGCCCTTTTGGTAATTAAATGATTATAAGGTCAGATAAGAGATAAAAAATTAAAAATTGTGTTTCTCACTCACAGAATGACCAATGCAAGCACCAAGTTATGCACAGCCCAGAAAGGAAAACATCTTGACCTTAAGAGCAAGTGACATCACATTCGATCGATCTGTAGGATTTATGATAAGGGAGGCCAGAAATTATAAAAGATGAAATAATGAATTCATTAATTAATCTGACTATCAATCCGCATATGACAGATAGCTATAATGCAGACTTCATGATGTAGGAATCTGACACGAAATTTAGTTTCCTGATATTTGCGCCGGATGAGGCAGCCTTTCTGACCATGGTTCCAGAATATATGGCTTGTAGCAGTTGTGTTTTCAAAAAATATTGCTTGTAATTGTTATGTCTCCTAAGAAACTCGCAAATAATATGATCAGTGAGGGATATCATACAACCGGAGGAATTCTGAAGGAATCACCAAGATAGAATGGAAAGTATAAACTTTTGTTAATTTCAACTTTTTAAATATCTCTCTGATAAATGTTTAAATCGTAAAGAAGGAAAAAAAAATATTGGTGAACTCTTATCTGACCAAGAATAGGACTCTAGATCAGCTAATATTTTTTTCCTAATCAATCATTTCCATTTTTCTTATTTATTTATTTTTGTATTTATTAACTAAATTATTAAAATGTATTAAATTTAGATGGCTGCATAGATTCATTAAAGTTTATGTTAGTTTTATGAGGGTTTAATTCCAAACTATTTGTTTTGTGGTTGAGACGATGCTGGTGGAGGGATGTATAGGTGTTTATAGCAATGTAATGTGAAGTGTATTAGCATACAGGGCACCAATCCCAAATGAATGCATGGCCCAGATGTGTAGCCATTGCATTGCAATGGATGCAGATGTATTCCCTGACATTGATCTCCTTTCGCTCTATGGATAGGGACTATAAGATGGCAAGGGTCACTCTCCCTCCATACAAAACATTTCATTTTAGTGTTTTATATATATGACTCCTTAGCCAGACAGACACACATTCCTATACTGGACAAGGATCATTTCTTTTAAATATCATGCTCAGATGCACATTCCTGTCAGCATGGTTTTATGCTAACATCTTCATATTGCATTGGTTTTGTCTGTATATTACGAAGTGATTGTTGGTTTAGCTACGAACTTTTAGTCTGAGGTTAAATGTTTTGAAAAGTTTTTAATTACGTAGTCAATGTAGCTTATCTATGCTCAACATTCTAAAATAAAATTATATAAACTGTCCATCTTTGCAAACTTGCTAAAATAATAATTTAAATTTAGTCTTGCATTGGTGGTCAAGAGGTCAGTGCGACTGCCTTGCACTTGCAGGCAGGTGCCCGGGTTGCGGGTTCACACCCCAGCTGATGCTATGACACTTAAAAAAAAAAACAATTTAAATTTAAAATTAATAATAAAATCTAAAGCAATATTAATTTATTCCTTGAGTTTATATATGTGCATAAATAAATGTTTTTGTGATTATTACTGGCAGTGGCTTATTTTTATTTTTTTATTAATATTAAAAATATGTTTTAAGAATCTAGATTATAAATCGCAGCTACTCCTTGAGCTTAGCGACTAGGGCATAACAGTCAATAAAATAAAAGTAGAATCTTAACAAGAAGTATCTGCCTACATTATAAATATTCTAGGTTCAAATGACCTAGTGGCACCCTGTATGGCAGATAGAGAAAGTGACCAACCTCCCTGACCATTATAATATAAATATAAATTTAATATAATACTATTATAGTTTGACTTTTGAGGCTTTGGCAGTGTTATATTGCTAAGGATTTTAATATATAGTGTATCTGAATTTTGTTCAGTCTCATATAGCTATTTAAGTTAGATAGCTGAATTTGAAGACATCTAGATGTCTGAAAATTTCAGATTTTCTACTTAATAATTAAGTATATGATAAATGTTGGGCTTGAGTTTGTATTTTAAATCTAGTGTTGAATGTCTTACCCCTCACTGACAAGAACCATTAGCTGGAAATCAGTTCTGGGATAGAGATAATTCTAGATAGAGATTTTAAATGCTTTCTCTGGCAGTCTTATTAATTTAAGTCACATGATATATTACTTTATTTTCTTATTATTACTAATGTATATATAAATTGTATGAATAAAATAAAAATATGAAATTATAAGAGATAAAAAAAATAATGATGAAACGTTTATAAATTAATTTGAAATATGTTAATTATTTGTAATTAATAAATATATTATAAAATAGAAATTAAAATGACATTTATTGTATTTAGTATTTTCATTTTTTTATTATGCATGGTTTAATTTTTTTTTAAAAAGACAACATATTTTGACAGTATTCAAAATAACTTCTTTCTTTAGTTATTTTTTATAATTTGAAATATTAATCCCCCCACCCCTCCTATATTTTTTTTTCATAGTTTTGCTCAACTTTTTCTTCATAAATTTAATTTTAATTCATTATATCATTCTTATACTAATATGTTTGCTGAATTGGTGGTTTTTTCCCACTTTTCTTTTATTAATTAATAGATAGACCGATACATTGTGTAGAACAGATTTACAAGTTGTAAAATATTTGTACGTTTTATATCCACCATTCCATTAGTGATTATATTTCTAAATAGCAAACAACTTGGTCAAGGTTTGTAGTTAAAAATCATTTGATAATTTATACTAATAGTGAATATTTTCTTTTTAGATGCAAAAGTGATAGTGGGCTAGCTTAGCTTTATTTCTTCAGTAATATATGATGCTATGTTTTTTTTATTTTATTTGATGGCTTTTGCTAATTCCTTATGGAAGTTATATGTTTGATACTTTCAAACACTGTTAACTAGGAATTAAATTTCATCTTTCATTGACTCATTTCCATTTATAATTAATGGAACTGACCAGAACTAATTGCTGTTTTTTGTTTTTATAACTACTGTCTTCGTATGTGATAATTTATTTGTATTGCTGATATTGTAAAAACTGTGCTAACTGTTACTCTCCCACTAAAATATGTTAACCTCATTAACCTAATGATGATTTTATTTTTTGGTCAGGTTTTGGTTAATATCTTATTTAATAATAAATTCTGTATAAAAGGAAATAGTTTAATTACTATTATATTTTTTTTTCAACTTTAAATAATAATTTTAATTTGTAAAATTCAAGTTTATATCTTAAAATTTTTTTTTCATAAATTAATTATTAAAATAAAACACAATAAACTCTTATTCATTTTCAACAACAAACATATTACTCATAAAATTTTATGTTTGAAGCACATATGAAGATTTATAAATGATATAGTATTATTTTATCATTGGTGACTTGCTTTCCATTAGGAAAATCCAATGTGCATTTTTTCTTTCATATCATAATAAATATTAATTTTAATTATTGTTTTATAATATTTTGATCATTTCCTATTTGATTTATTTACAGACATAAATTTGATTTAAATTCTTGAGTGTGTGCAAATATTTCAAACCCTCTAAAATTACAATTAAGAGTAAGAGGTTCTTTATATATTATTGAATATATATGGTTTTCATATATCTGTATATATTAAAATATAGGCCTATTAATATGATAATTTTTATTTCAGAAAATCCTATTCCATAATCTGGATTATTATCACAAGTTAGCAATAATTTTTAATGTGCACATACACACCCTCAATCTTTTATTTTTTCTTATTGCATGATTTTTGTGCTATTTAAGTCTTCATGACAAATCTTCATTACCAGTTAATTCAATTTCTAACTAATTGATAATGAAGATTCAGCAACATTTTCATAAATAAAATAATAAATTGTTAGTTGTTAAGAAGATCACAGGTTATTCTCACATTGAAAGTGAGAGATTGTACTTCAATACAAAATTTTAGCTCTTAGGTTCATGTGATTTTACTGCTTTAATTGGCACAGTCTAATATTGTCTATGATTGTTACTTTTATATTATATTACATAGTACTTATAAATTCTTTTCTTCCTCCTTTGTTTTTGCTGTTTTCAATATTGTTACTTTTTATAAATGAAATTTGATTCCGTTTTATTTTTTGTTATTGTAAGCATGACCAAACAAAATTATGCAATAAGTTGGACTATTTCTATTATCTAGTTTAATTTTTGAGTGTTTTTAGAAAAAATCAAATTTTATTTAAACTTTTCAAATATATTTACCTATTATTAATAAACATAGGTAATGTAAAACATATTTTAAATGATATTATTCTCTTTTTTTTCTTTAGTTATGACTGGTCTGACCAGACTCAATTAGTGACTTTTATATTTAATAAAAATTAAATTTAAGGTAACATTAATCGACTAGATCGTTGTTAAAGATCTATTTGTATATACATGTGCTATATTGTATATTCAAGCAACACATATTTTTTTAATATTCCACTTTAATAGTCTTTAATTTCATATTTGAGCTGTAATTATAGATTTCTTAAGGAATTAAAACAATGAGAGAATGTGATATTTTAACAGCAAAGAAGCAAATGTAGCTTTAGTCCAGTAATCTTTAGCTTTTGCAGCTGCCATATTACAATCATGTTAAAAAGCACCGAGAATTGATTTGGCAATTGCTCAGAAGTTTCTATGATGTTTAAGCACAGAATGTTACAAGTTGAGTTTTCATCAAGACATTTCCAGTTTGTTTGGCCATTGCTCTACCACTGGGCTAAACAACAGATGATATTTAATTAGTGAATATCATAATACTAAAATATTAATACAAATAGATATTCATGATATATATATTTCTGTAATTGGGTGTGAAGCCATCACATATATACATTCACATGTGTAAAATTTTTTATTTGTATTTATGTTTTAAAATAATTTCTCACACTAGTTTTGAATCAAGTTTATATATATATAAACAAAGTTTTAGTCTTTAGTGCAATTTTGTTTCAGAATTTAAAATATTTATACAGGGATAAAAAAGGTTGAAAATCATGTGATAGTTTATTATTGATCCATTTGAGGTTTTTAAGAAACCTTTCAAAGTAAGTCTTGTTTTGTTTATAAAATGAATGTATTTCTTCCAATGCATATATAAGTGCTTATTTATTTATACATTTGAAAATTGTCATCCCATTGTTGGAATGTATATATGTGTGTCCCAATTATCATGTCTTTTTTTAAAAAGAATTGACATTTAATCTCGTCACTCTTATAAGTAAATATTTACTATTTTTTTGAGCAATGTGATATTAGAGATGTAAGATCTATTTCAAAATTAAACGTAGTATTTTATCATAAAAATATGCATAAAATTAATGACTACTTCCTATAAAAATACCAATTTTGCAAATATCTGCAAATCATTTTCTATTTTGCATTTTCAAATCAGATTTTTTTCTACTTTTGAAAGATTTGTTTTATTTATATAGATGTATTTGGTTTGACCTTATGATGAAATGATAAATATCTAACACAATATAATCACAAATTCAGATGTTCGTAAATGTTATCAGTTTAGTGCTCATCTAGTTATTCAATTTCTGATTGTTAAATGGTTATATAGTAGCATTTCTTATAAAATTACAATTGGAAATTGATTAGCTTGGTTAATAATACCTTTTAAATTTTTTTAATGCTGTGATTATATATATATTGTAACAATCCGGAGAAGGTAGACTTACGTAAACTGCACTACAGGGCGCCATCTAGGCATTTGAACCTAGAAAAATTTATAGAGTAGGCAGATACGTAAGTCAAAAAAAAAATTTTTTTTTCTTTGCATCCGGTCGTTAGCCCATGTCACTAGCTCAGTGGAATAGCAGCGATTTAATAATATAATATAAGAGTATATATATATAAAAAAAGAATAAAATAAGCCACTGCCAGTAATTAACATACAAACATTTATTTATGCACATATATATATAAGATTGAAAATTGTTTTAGTATCAGTTTATGCTTTAACATTTAACATTATTTTTTTAACTTTACTTTAGATTTTTAATTTACATTTTAATTTCTATTATATTATAAGTTTACATTTTAATTAAGTTCGCACAGATGGGATTATAAAAGCTTGTTTTAATATGTTGCATATAGATCGGTTACATAGATTACACGGTTAAAAACATTTCAAAGTAAACATAAACGATCAAAATATAAAATCATTGATACTGACAATTGCAGAGGGAAATTTATAAGTAACCCAATAGTATTCACCATAAGATACTTGCATTGTCACCAATGACTTAAAAGACATCCGAATAAATACATTTTAGATACTCACCGTAAGGTATCATTATTTATCGAATGTCTATATATTTTGATCAAATATGAAAACCCAAAACATACTTAACCGATAACCAATCCATGCAAGCGTCTATAAACAACTTAAATTTAATGCATTTTTATTTAGGGTCGAGTATGAATAGACTACATAAATTTGCATTTGAAAATAAAACATTCTATCCCCATTTAACCTTAGGCTAAAGGTTCGCAGCCAAAACTGGCATCAATTTATCTGATATATCGATGCATTCAATGTAATACGAAATATGGCAGCACCAAAAAGTTAAGAGAAGAAATTGCCTCTCGTCAAATAGGAATATGACATCTATCTGACAAGAAGAGCAATAATAAAAAAAAACTCCATAGAAAGGAACTGCATTCTCCGTCTTATAATTCCTTCCATAGGCAAACGGGTGAGTGCGGCGTATGAAACGTTTCTGCCCGTAGCGAATCTGATATTACATCTACTAATCACACCAATATATCCAATCCATTGACCCAATTTAACAACGACACAAATAATCTAAGATTACCCTCCCCTAATATAACTTTACAAATCTATACAGCCATTCACGCCCGACTTAAGTTTAACATTGATATATTTTAATTTATTGGAAAACAGAAATCATAAATAAACTTAAAGAACAAAGTTAAATAAATGGAAATGATTTTAAATAAATAAATAACAAATACATCAAATAACATTATTAATGAAGAATTTAGTTTGGTCAGATAGGATTCTATTGCATTATTTACTAAAAAGTTTTAAAATTTAGAGTTCTTATTATTTCAAGTGAATATAAAGTTCTTACGATTTTTAAAACGTCCAACTTTATCCGTTGCTTGCCATGAACGTGAATTCCCACGCCGTCCTAAAGAGGTTAATATTCTGAAGGCCGATTTATTTATCCATCCGGAGATTTTTGCTTTAACTAGTCCTCAATGTAGAAAATGATAGTTCATTTCTCTTTCTTTCTTAGCAGAACTGAAGGGATTGAATCGTGCGTCTCTTCAATCCCTTCTCCCGCACCTCCGCACTAACACCTATCTGTCACATCGTAATAATCATAATCACTCACTAATAATTTCCAAACTTGTCCTTTTATATTACTTTGAAAGATTGACTTAACATTATGTCATCGATGTGATGATCCTTTTCATTGAGGTCCGATTTCCCAATGGATTTATTTCATTTGCTAAAAGTTTCTATTGTTTTCCTATCAGACCGATGTTTTTACATTTAAATGCCCAAGGCTGGTTTACATTTGACTAATTAAATTTATCATTTCCATTTCTGATTAATTAACCTGTTTTCCAAATCAAAGATATATTTAAAGATAAATTTAAAGATATAATTTTATCTCCAAATCTTTTTAAAATTTAGTTTTAAAATACTTTTTCTTTAATAAAGTTTTATTTTAATAATTTTTCATTATCTGTGCGATTTAATATATACGAGTTTAAGATGATATTTAATTTCAATTTTTAATTCTTAAAGAAAATTTTTAAATGCGAACTTTTAAATTTACTTTCATGTTTAATAAATAAATAAAAAAAAAACAATGTAACAAACGTCTGTGCTCGTTACAATATATATATATATATATTGGTGTTTTATTTATATACTTTGTAATTAGAAACCATCTATCATAAATGATTACAATCATCCTAACAGAAAATAAAGCACAATAAAAATACAAAGACAAAAAATATATATGATAGAGATAAGCTTCATAAGAGCTATGAAAAACAATTATTTTCAAATATACTTTTATTAATAACATGATGGTTCATTTGATACCTTGGAATGCTGACTCCTCGTTTGCAGCAATTTTTTCTACTTGAAAGATTTCATCACACCTAATTTTAATTATATTATATTATATCCATATCCACATCATCTCAATGAAAGCATTTAATATTACATTTTGTTAATCACCTTTGAGAAATTTTTATATTGTAAATTGATAGTTAATTATAATAACAAACTACCAACATAAAGTAATTTCATAATACTAGTGGCAGTTAACATCAGCTTGAAAAATAATTGATTGTTGTTGCATGTAAATATTCTGTCTTTTACCTTTACCATTGAGACTTGGGATTGCACCATGCAACTACTATTAATTCTATTCAACTTGTGAAAGTAAAAACTTGAAATTGTTATCAGCCTTAGTTTTTAAACCAATTCAATTTGTTTGATTAGTTGTATAGATCTGAAAATCGTTGAGTAACTATATATTGTTGCTCCTTCAGTCTTCTTTAATAAATAAATGTAGACACCTTATTTTTCTGGTTAGGAATATTAATTTTGATAACAAATATAACAATGCAAGAGTAACTCTCCATTCTTTCACAATCTAATGCTAGCTTGAATAATCAGTAATTTATAAAATTCCTACACATAATATTTGAACTCCAAGCAAGTTTCTGGCTTTTGCTTTATCAATGAAGCTTTCAATTAAAAGTTGGATAAATGCTGATATTTATCTAGTCATCATGTTTAATTACATTTTATTAAGTTGGAAATTCAAATCAGCCTAAGCTTTTGAAACCAAGTCAATGTTTGAATGGTGATATAGATCATAAATCAATTCAATCCTTCTGGTAATTCTATGCATCTTATTCCCCTTACTAAGAATGTTAATAGTAACACCAAAAGATAAAACTGCCAGTTTAAAATAATATAATAATAACAAGAGCAGATCTCCGCTAGATGACATTAAAGAGGAGACTTGCTCTTCTATTATTGATGGTTGGTTCTTAGACAATATTCATCAATTTCAACATTTTTTTTTCAAACTTATATCATTATTTTAATTTTTATCACATAAATGAAGTTTTTCATGGACCACATCTCTACTTTAAATTTTTGTTTAAAGATAGGTTCAATAATTTGACAAAATAATATGACCAAATGATAGCAGTTAATTATCAGCAGTTGCAGCTTTTATTGTTAGCAAAATAAATGTCATATGATGTTAAACTGAACAACCCCATATAAAATTCTCTATATCAGATCTGCTAATTAAAACATAGGTTACCATCAATTACTAAAATATGAAGAGTCATTTTGATAGCTGATTTTTTCATGTTGATCAGGTAATAATTATCATTTACATTTCTTAATTTAGAATTTATAGTTTATTTACTTAATTGAAGAGTATAAAGGATTAAAATTCTTTTAGCCAATTCCCTATTAAAGCTTTTAAAGATCAATAGAAAATAATGTATAAAACATTGTAAGGATAATAATTAATAATTCAAATACTCAAATACCATTAAGTAAAATTCTTTAGAACATATAAAATCCTGCATATTTAAGAAAGCAATAAATAAGAAAAAACAAAATAAGTGAAATCAAAATGATTCTAATACATTTATAATGGGGTTACTTAAGCAGAGTCTAGATGACATAGTAATATTTTGCTATTCAAAATAAGACCACATTTGATTGTCTTTGTGATTCTTGTATCACCAGACCAATGCCACATCAAGATTAGGTGAAATAGCATTGTCAAATGCTGGTACCATTTTAACTTCTGCTTCTTCATTTTCTTTAATTCCGAGACATTAAATTGTTTAATGAAAAATAAGACTGTAAATTGATCACTCTTTATAGTGGGGTTGTTTTTTTTTTTTAAAAATCCAAGACTATAACTATATGAAATAAAAAACTTTTAACTAGAGTAGTATATTTTAGTTAAAAAGATAAAATTGGCATAGTAGCTAGTGATAAGGAAGTTTTTTTACTTGGTGACTTAAATATTGTCATACTTATTAATTTTTACCACCTGAGACTACTACAGTAAATGAAATATCTCTGGAGCAGAGTAAATGGAATTAATTTAATGTTGAGGATATGAAGAGTAACTCATATTGTGCTTTATTCAGTATTATAAGCCTTATTGTTAGTTATTTGTTTAGACCATTCATAGTGAATAAAAAGCATCATGTGACTTTTTTGGCTTACCTTCACCATCTGATTCACTCTGTTTATTTTAGAGCTGTCTTTAGCTGCTTGATGCATACAGAATTTATGACATCGTTAATTTTTAACCCTGTGCAATTTACTGCAGTGGTGGAATTGAAGATTTAATACCTAAAATTATCGGAATAGGTTCTCAGCTGAATAAAATTATAAATCATTCATCTGATCTTGATAGAGTGGAATTCTTTTGTTCAAACTTTTCAATCAATTTACTATATAATTGTCATTATTGATAAGATTCAAGAACTTAATACAATCTTTGAGAGCATGTAGAAGTGGATAAACTTTGTCAAACAAAATCTGTTAAGAGACTTGTTTGATTTATTCTACCTTATAAGTTAGAAAGGAGGGATAGTATAAGTATACTGAGATGCATGTTGTGGATAATTATAGTTATATAAATAATAATGTGTTTGTACAGGGTTGTTTTTTTTTTAACGAAAAAGTCACATGTCATTCTTGATTACTCGATTTTTATTATTTTTGCTATCTTCTTGATATATATGATTCTGTTAATGTTAGTGTTGGTTTGCATAGTTTGTTAAATCTGAGAGGTTTTAGTGAACCGCAGAGAAATTAAATCAGTTTTTAAGTATTATAAATTACCTTGCAGGTATATTGCTTATTTGTTGCAGCTGTGTTGACTATAATTATCCCAGATGCACTTAGTACTTATCAACAGACGTATTAATAATCACGAGGTTTACAAGAATAATGTCTTTTTTGGCTTGCTGAAAATGTTTTGTAAAAGCATACAATTATTTGTACTGCTTTTAGCATTGTCACTAAAATTTGAAAGAACTTCTAGGAGTTGAGAAATATTTGATTGACAGATAAAAATTATATAAGAAATAAAATTATATAAGAAATAAAAATAAGATTATTTTTATAATAATTAGCAATTTTTGCACACTTAGTATGTGTTCTCTCTATATAGCACTCATCTGTAATATGTATTTTTCCTATATATTAATTTATTTTTTCACTGCATTTTTTTATTTACCTTAACATCCACCTATCTAGCTATTGATCCAAGCATCACTATAGTAATCTAACATTCAACTATATTCTATCCTATCTTTACACTTATCTATTTTTCTGTAAAGGTGCGCCTTCCTATATAAGAATACTAAGATTGTTTTAAATTAAATAGCAATTTTTGTACACTTCCATGTTTTCATTATACATATTGAATCAATCGATAATATGTCTTATAAACAGTTATATCTATCTATCTGCTTTTCCAACCATCCATTTGTCTATTCATTTATGTGACTGACATTACTTTTTCAGTTATTTATTTATCTGTGTACTTGCCTAACTGTCTATGCATCTGCTTGTGTAGCTGTCTATTTAAATATCCAAATGTATCTATCAATACTTAGATATTATCTATTTATATGCCTACTTCTTTCCATTGCACACACTTTCTATATTCAACCATCTATTCATCTGTGTTCAATATCTCTATGTAATAATCAGTGATACTTAGTAATAGTTATATATTTATAATGAGTATACTAATAATACATATTTTTGTAGAAAACAATCATTTCTCTTAGTGTTTTTTGATAATTTTAGTCTTATTAGATATAAAGCATTTTCGATGTGGCTGAGTAATCAACAACTTTAGTAACTAAAAGTTAATTATGAAACTGATTATGATAATCACATTTAAATTGCTTTCTTCGTAAAAGAGCTAAAATATTAAATATGTACAATAAGAATTGATTTTTTTTCCTTTATTAATGCATATTATTACTAGTGCACCTATATATGTATACCTCTATTAATTTGTCTACCATTCTGCCTATTAACTGCCATATCCCATCATATGACTTGTGATTTGCTTATTTTATGTGATATATTCATTAACCTGAGATATCTACATAATTTATATTGTCATAGTCTTTTATTTTATTGTAATTTGTAAATTTAACATTTACTATAATTAAATATTAATGAAATAGTTAATATTTTAAATAGAAAGATTACTTAAAATGATAGTTATGCTTTATTGAAGTGAGTGCAGATTTTTATTTCCTCTTTGCTTCTCAACTAATTTAGCTTTTTTTAATTAAAATGGCAAATGAAATGAAACAAGAAAATGACTTTCATTTGCACACACACACACACAAAAAAAAGCCTCTTGAATATTTATTTATTGTTATTTTGTATTAATTGAAATTCTCATTTTTAAAAAAGCTATTATGAACACCATTTTACAAAAAAGAGAAATTTTAAAACATAAACAAAAATTAATTGTTAAATTTTATTATTTGTTCATCAATATAGATTTAAGTAAAAAGAGTAAAACCAGATTTAAATACTCCCTCTATGATTAAATATCTCTGCAGCACCAAAAGTGCAATGTAATTGAAGACAATAGTTTGTGAATTGCTTTAAGCAGTTTTTACCATCCTGAAGAAATAAGGATTTTATATGGATTTGCAAAATACTTTTGATCAGATCAAACATTTTAAAATTGTCATGGAAGAATAATGCTAAATTAGTAAATGATGGATAAAATTATGTTGTGGTAATGTGTGATGTGATGCATTTTGGCTTCTCCTTAAATGAAGTCAAGAATATCTCAGCAAATATGCCTAGATAAACCTGTTAGCCACTTTATTTTCCATTTCCTACTCTAAGTCTTCCCATATTCTGCCCCATCCCATTTCCACAGCATAATCTTTGTCAACTCTATGGCCTTTTTATCTAAATCTTCCTTATCTTTTCGCAATCCCAGCATAAAAACCAATAACTCATTTTCTGTATAATCACTTTGTTCATATCTATTCTCCCATAACTTCATTATCTGTATGCTTTCTGCTTTCAAGTATTTACATTCAATCAATAGATGCCTAATATTTTCTATACCTTCCTTACACAATTTGCACATTAAATCACCCATAGTTTTCCATTTACATGTATATTTTCTTGTTGCTAAAGATCCCGTTGGAGCCTTAAACAATAAACTATTTTCCTTACTATTATCATAAATTAACTCGCATCCAATGTTCCGTTTACTTCTATATATATTTAAACTCTTTTTACTTTCCATACTAGTTGTCCATCTCTCCAACTTCCTATTTTTTATTAATGCATCTATTTTTTTATCTCATTCCTTACCACTATAACCCTCAACAATCCTCCTAACACAATCATCCATGTGATGTGATGTATTTTGGCTTCTCCTTAAACGAAGTCAAGAATATCTCAGCAATTATGCCTAGATAAATAATTAATTAATTATTAAATTCTATTATTTATAAAAATGTATACATATCCACACAGTACATATATTACAAATTTTAAAATAACATTGTAATACTTTTGAATTATTTTTATTGCCTATTGCGTTTTATCATCTCTGCCAGCATTATTGTCAATCAATTATAAATCATTCTAAAAGTTAACTTCAACATATATTTAAATGCTAGAAATCTAGCAGGAATTCTATATGTATTTTTATAAATTTTTCAAACAAATGCAATTTCTAAGTGATGTAATTTCAGTTAAAAGTAACTGCTTTTTCATAACTGGAAAATTATTTATAAAAATGTACAGAGAATATTAAATTTTTAATATTTAAATCTCCAGGCTGAATGCCATTTGAAATGCTATGGAGAAACTGGGGTGAATCTCGGGCAATGACATTCATCATTTATAATGGTACGACCTCAGGGTTAATCCTGTGGTGATGGAAAAATCATCATCATAAATTATGATAGATCAGCCCAGAACTAATTATAAGTAACTATAAGTTCACCTAGCATTACAAAGAATAATAGTCATTCATCATATTGAAAGATCAACAATAATACTCAACAATTTACCTTGTGATTGGATTTGAACTGGTTTTACTATAGACCTGGTGGATTATTTAGCCATTCACAAACTTAGGGCAGCAATACAACATAACAATTTGGATGCTAATCCATAAGAATATAATAATTGGAAGAAAAAAGTTAGATTACTAACCATGCTGGTTATCATGAATGATCTGGCCACTTACTAACATTAATGTACTGGCAAACTATAAACTTATTTTTTAAATAAATAATTAAAATGAAAGGTAGTGCATGGACTTTAAAGGATATTCTCTTTGCACCATCTAGCATTAGAGGTGTAATGAGACCATTATCATTTGGATGTCCATGAACATTAAACATAAACCCCTTTTATATAATAGACCATTATGCACAAATTCAGCTCAGCGAGCAACAGCTCTATAACTGTTATTGTATGCATGAGATATAATACAAACATATATTTTAAAATAAGTTTCGAATTCAGTAAATTCACTGGAATAATTTAAACAATGAGATATAAATTTATTAATTAGAAACAATAAAGTGACATTATAGTCTTGTGTATACTATAAATATAAATTCACTATACTGATTTTGATTAATACAAAAAGAAATAAGAAATATCACATTGTCATTAACAAATATTTAAAAAGATTTATATAAAGCATCTATATATCTGTGCACAGACATGCCAGTATAATATAAAATGAACGTATTTGAATTGTCATAAACCTGTAAATGAAATTCATTTTTATAATACATAATAGTTAACAATTTACAGATATTTTTAGATGTTTACATGACACATGTTTATATAAATAAGCACAGACATGCTGCATAAAATATTGTCTTCATTGAAATGTGATAGCTTATATTTTTATTATTATATGACAATTCCTATATGTTACAGCATTGTGCTTATACAAACAAGTGTCATGTTAAAATCAATCATACTTTATGAATTATTAAAATGAATTGTTTTTTTAATAATTCTCCGATAATTTGAATATGTTAATTTTTAATTTATTTTGCAACACATCGGAGTGTTTTTATATAGATGCATTTTGTGTAAACCTATTGAGAGATTTGTAAGTCACAAGGTGATAGATTATTTGTTTTTGTATTAATGAAAATCAGAATATATTTATAGCATACTCAGCAGATCATAATTTTATTTATTGTTTCTAATTAAAAAATGTACATTTCATTGTTAATGTTATTTCAGTGAATCTGCTCAATCTTAAAATAGTTTTAGAATATTATATGTTTGTGTTATATCTCTTGTTCATAGTCACAGCTATAGAGCTTTTGCCTACTGAGCTGGATTCATGCATAATTGACTGTTATATAAATGGAGTTTAAATTTAGTGTTATGGACATCCAGATGGTGATGATCCTGGTTAGCATAACAGAGATATCCTTTAAAGTCCATGCACTACATTTCATTTTATTTATTATTTCTTGAAACATTTAGTTCATAATTGGCCAGTATATTAATGGTACTAAGTAGCCAGGGCATTGATAATGATCAGCATGTTTCTGTATCCCAGCATTATTTGGCTTATTGTTGTATTTTGATGGAGTAGCACCCAAGTATGGGTATCAAGATAATTATTATTTGTATTCCCGACCTAGGTTTGGCAGTGCTTAAATAATTAGCCTTATATATAGTAGACCCATTTCAAATCCAATCACAAGATTGACTGTTGATGATCATTCATTATGTTGAATGATTATTGCTTTTGAGTAATGCTGTTAAATTTATAATAGTTAGTTTTGCTAATCTCTCATGCTCATTATATTATTTGTATATTTAAATTTAGATTAATTTGTTAACTGGGGTTGATAGTGAGTGCCATCATCTCAGTTTTACTCCATTCTCTGTACTATTACAAATGGCTACCGAACACTGGAGTTGATGATGATGAAGTACTGGTGGCCTTTATAACAAAATCACTACTCAACTTGATCTCAAATATAACCACATCTGATAAAGAAAATGAGTATGCTTTTTATGCAAACATAATTATTAAAAAAATTAATATGAAATATGTGACAAGAGTATTGATGATTATAAGTTATAAAATAGTTGTTAATGTGTATTTAGGGAGTTCATATTTAAAGGTGAATAAGAAATCTGATTTTAGAGATTGGATTGGATTTTTGATTGCTGGAGTTTGTTTAGTTGTACTTTCAGTTTGGATGAAGGATGGAGGGTTTTGTCATTGGCTTAAGAATGCAATGTTTTTATACAACTCTGAGGTATGTTTTATCTCTGGAATTGCTCCATCCCTCTTTCTGATTTCCTATTTGTATCATGGTGTGGTTAATATAATTTTACCATGATTCTCAGAGTCTAAATGTCCAAGAAAAGGTGGAAGTCATTGTTCTATATTTTTCAGCTCCTAATATTTAAAAGAGCAGGGCATATGTCTCACCTTTTAGGACTCAAAGGATCAGGGCTTTACAAAGGATTTAGTATTTTTATTTTATATCAATGTATTATAGTAGCTTATAGTGTGTATATTGATTGAGGTATTGCTCTTGGTTATTCATGGTATATTGTGGACTTATAGTCCAGTTGCTGAATTTATTATCTCACAATTGCATGCCACTATTTATTCTGTTAGCTGTCATATGCCTGTCAAATCTCTAAAAAATTGATGAGTATATAAGTGTGAGGTATGAATTTTGTGTTAATTATACATGTATATTATGTAAAATATTGTTAGGTTGGTGTTTAATTTCTCTTTTCATTTGGTGAGATCTGAGATATTTTCTATATTACACTTGAATAACAGTTTAAGGTTAAGTAATAATTTTTGAATGTAAAATTATTATAAACTATAGTTTTAAATCAAACATTTAAAAAGATCTAATGTTAATTAGTTCTGATTTTAAAATTAAAATGCATGTTTTTATGTTACAATAGATATACTGATAATTATAAAATTCCACTATCTATTTTTATGAAAGAAATTTTTTTAATTAAAGCATGTATAACATATTTTGATAAAAATTCTATAAAGTTGTTTTTGAAAGGATTAAAACTAATTAAAAATAGTCATTAACTTTTTTAATCAAGATAAAAAAAACTTGCTATTAATTACTGTTTTTTATGTTCACCTTGACTATAAAAAGATTGAAAAAAAGATTAAGTGATGTTTTACAGGTCAACTGTGGAGAAGTTACTGTGAAATTATAACTAAAGGCAAGACATTACAAGTCAGCTGTTGCTAGTGTCACAGTGGTCAAGTATGGATTCCAATGGAAGTAAAGGGACTGCTTTTTGTGTATCCATAGCCCATACTGTGTATGTCTGAAATTTATCAAATTCTATACTAAATGTAGCTGATAATGCCAACTGTTACTGGGCCTATATACCTTTCCTGAAGATGACAATAATCCAGTCTACTGTTTTAGAAGATACCTGTTTACCCAGAGATTCCATGTCTTTTCTGAAGTAGTTTGTATGCATACTCTTTTATCTATATATAGTGAACCTTAGATAAAGGTACTGCATCATATACATAAAGTATAGCTGCTGAGTATAATGTTATTTATTGAGTATTATTTTAAATAATTTTTTGAAAATGACAGTTAAAATCTTAACTTTTAAGATTTAAAAGTAAATGAGTTTTTCCAACTCAAAATAAAACAAGGAAAGAAAAATAATAAATGACATTTGTGTCTAGAAGATTATTTGTTCCTATTAATAAGAGAGAGAGTGTGTGGAAAACTCCAAAGATCTTTTTTTTAAATGTTGAAAATGAGGCCACAAGGTGTCATGTAGATACACATATGTTAATATCAATGATACTTTATGAACTATTAAAATGAATTGCTTTTTATATGTCTATGACAATTCAAACATGTCTGAGTGTTTATATATGTGCACATTATGTAAACCTATTGAGATGTTTATATGCCACAATGTGGTAGATTATTTCCTTTTGTATTACTCAACAGATCTTCATTTCATTTTATTGTTTTCAATTAATACATTTATATTTCATTGTTAAAGTTATTTCACTGAATTTGTATGTTTGTGTAATATCTCTTGCTCACAAAAACAGTTATAGATATTTTGCTCACTGAGCTTGATTCATGTATACTGGTCTGATATATAAAATAGGTTTTAAATTTAGTGTTATGGACATCCAGATGATGATGATCCTGGTTGGCACAAAAGTGATACCCTTTATAGTCCATGCACTACATTTTATTTTATTATTTCTTTAGAAATTTTGTTTATAGTTCACCAGTACATTAATGGTACTAAGTGGTGAGAGCATTGATGATGATCAGCATGTTTTTGTATCCCTGCATTGTTTGATTTATTATTGGATTTTGATGGAGTAACATATAAGTATGTGCATCCAAATAATTATAATTTGTCTTCCTGCCTTAGGTTTGGTATCACTAAATAATTAGTCTAGTATATAGTAGACCCATTTAAAATCCAATCACAAGATTAACTGTTGATTTTTATTTATTGTTGATCATTCATGATGATGAATTATTATTACTTTTGCATAGTGCTGGTGAACTTATAATTAATTATTATTAGTTTTGCTGATCTCTAATGCTTCATGCTCATTACATTATTTGTATATTTAAATTTAGATTTGTTATTAACTGATGTTGATGATGATGAGTGCCATCACTCAATTCTCCATACTGTTACAATACATATTGATAAATTAATTTCACTCTGGATTACCAACAATATTGACAAAGATATGCTTATAAACATCAGAATTATCAAGAATAGGTGGATTCATTCTATCCTTGATTTTTTTTTTGTTCATCATTTAGCGTCATATTAAGTCATAGCCTGGTAGAGGATAATTTATTCTCTTTGTTTACATATACATTGAACTACGTTTAATTTAAAGTATATATATATATATCTTATGAAGTTTGAGGTATAGGGTATCCATCATCATAAAAAATCATTGTGCTTATTGAATTTGCCTCACAAATTTCTCTTTGTTTATTGTTATAAAATGAAGATAAAGTATATGATGATGATAAATTTTTATCATAGGAAAAAAAGTATATGATGATAATGATTGGTTAGTGCTTTTTGATATGCCATTGATTTATGGTTTGACATGCAGAGAGTTATTTGAAATCTTTTTATATCCTACGGAATTATAAGGAATATTCTAATTCTTTGGTTAACCATTCAATTTTGTTCAATAAGCAATTGTTTAGTTTTAGAATTGATAGTAGTTAAGATTGTCCAGATAACGTTTAAATATACTAGCCATAAAATAAAAAAATATTTTTCTAAGATAAAAATTAAATGCGATTATAAAAATTTGCCATATACAAAAAAGCATTAAGGCAATGGTTTTATTATTGTAAACTATCTATTAGTTACTATATTTCTCCATTCTTTTTTGGAAGGTAAATCCATTCTTTTTTGGAAGATAAATCCATTCTTTTTTGGAAGGTAAATCGTCATTTCACTATTTAAAATCACCAGATAGCATTGCAATTGATAGCTGCAAACTGACTCCGTTTAAGGAGAAGTCTCAGTTCATCACATCACATTGCCACTCTGTTTGGTATTCTGTGAACTCTTGATGATATGCCAAGTGGTCTGAAATTTACTTATGTCCAGTATGTCAATAAAATTTGCAAATTTATGTATATGTTTGTTTTGTTATTTATGTATAGCAATAATGTAATAACTCATATATTTATATATTACAATTTAATATTTTGCCTTTTTTTTGCCGTTTATATAATCTGTCTTACTTTATTTATTTTAATAAAATTTATTTTGCAATTTACTTTTATTAAAGTATTTTGCCATGTCAGAATGATTTATTGATATGTTAAGTGGAAAAGCCTTGGCTTCACATCCAATATATTTTTTTAATTTTCTTATAAATTTTCTCATCATATGAACACAACCTACAAAACAAGTAGTTTACTATGTCTGCTTTCACGGGGGAAAATAATAATATTTTTTTACTGATGCAGAAAAAAATCATTATAATTTTTGCTTTATTTTCTTTTTAATAGCTTGCTACAATAATTGTTTAATATCTGTAATATCAACAAAAATGTTGATTATATATATATATATTACCGTAATGGTACTGCATTTGTCGTTAGGGTTTGAATCCCGAATGTGAGTTGTTTTTTTTCAAAAAGTGTATGCAATTATTTTTCAGGAAGCTATTGATTGTTAGTAAACCTAACCATTCAATATTAATCAGAAAATGGGTATTTAAATATCCTGGGTTTGTGGATAAAACAAGGATGGAAAATCATTCAAACACCCACCGCCCAGCAATTAACAAATCTGGTGGGCATTGCCTTATTTTTTTATTTTTTTTTTGCGTCATTGTATATGGATCTGTTGAAAAGACATTGCCCTGCAATGGCTTACTTATTAAAAGATGCTTTTTTTATTAGCTGTTATATTTGGCAAACGAATTTTAGTTCTTATATAAAAAAAATAGGTTTCATTAAATACGCATAGAATTACAATCACCATCATTTACCATTATCAGTCCACTGCAGGATGAAGGTCTCTTTACGTTCAATCAGTTTTATCTAATCTTTAGCCTCTCTTCTGTACATCACCCTATACACTGTTTTTTCATCTATCCATCTCACATGTGGTCTCTTTCTGGGTCTTTTATAATCTTTTGGAATCCAGTTTAATATTTCAGTTGTCCATCTATTGTCATCTCATCTAGCAATATGTCCAACCCAACTACACATTAGTCTTTTAATTCTTTCAACAATATCAGTAACACTATTTGTTCTTTTATCCATGTATTGCATTTTCGATTATTTCTTGTTACTCCTAACATATATCTTTCTATACTTCTTTGAGTAGTCTGAAGTTTCTGTATTGATCTTCTATTAAATGTTCAAGCCTGAGATCCATAAGTAAGAAGTGGTAAGAAACATTTATTAAAAACCTTTTTTTTTCAACCAGATAGGCATATTTTCTTTTAATATTAAGCTATTTCTACCAAAAATACTCCTACCAAGTATAGTTGTATGATTAATTTTATCCATTATTTTTTGTAGTTGTTAACTTCTTCTAACTCATCATAATCCATCTTTATTTTCATCTTTTGAGAAAATCCATTGAACATTACTTTAGTCTTTTTAACATTTTTCTTTAATCCTATTTTTTTACTTCCATCTGATAACTCTTGCAAGATTTTCAATCCATATTTATTTTTACTCCTTTATCTTCCCATTTTGATTCACAAAATATGTCTTTCAGCACTGCTGTAAAAAATTTTGGAAATATGGAGTCATTCAGTCTTACACCCATCTCAATGTTAAACCTTCCTAGTGTCATTATGTAATCTAATTGTAGCTGTTGTATTTTTATAAATATTCTTCAGAATATGATATATCCTGAGTCTATACCTTGATGATCCAATGTTTTAATCACTGAAGAAATGCTTATAGAATCAAATGTCTTTTCATAATCTACAAATCCAACGTATAATGGCAATTCATATTTATTGGTCATTTCTATAACTTCTATCACTACTTGGATATGATCTTCTATACTGAACCCACTTTTAAATCCAGCTTGTTCTTTTAGTTGGTTGAAATGCAATGTTCTCTGTAGATGAGTTGTCATTATCTTGGTAAAAATTTTGTATAAAATTGATAAAAGACTGATGGCTCTGTAATTTTTAATACCTTCTTTATCATCTTTTTAAAATATTAATATTAATACTGCATTCTTCTAATCATCTGATACATCTTTAGCATTTAGACATTTGGTATATAACTTTTCCAAAAAATTTTCTATTTCTTCATTTGCATTTTTTAATATATTGATTATAATTTTATCATTTGCTGGAGCTTTTCTTTTTATAAATTTAATTGCATGTTTAACTTGTTTATTTAAAACCCTGGGCAATTCAGAGATATTATAGATGTTTAGGAGGTACTTATTCTTTATTACTATATAATTCTTGATAGAACTCTTCTACCCATTTCATGATGTCATCTCTCATTTTAGTAATAGTTCCATTTTTTTATTGCAGATATAAGTTTCCTATCAATATCAAAATTTTGTTGAAACTCTTCTTGCTAGTTCACAATTATACTTTCTTATATCAAAGTCTTTTTCACACCATTTTATAAAATTCGATATATTCAATCTTTCTTATTGCTTCATTTTTATATATCTTCATATTCCTTTTTGTCTTCATAAATTCTCTTGTGTCACTAGAAATTTTATTGGTCAATTACTGCTTTTTTCTACCAGCTATCTTTGTTGCAATTTTTAAAAGTGTATAAATTATTTTTCTATTAATTTTATTCAAATCTAAGTCATACTAAAAATCTACTAATACTTGAAAATGATTTTCAAGTTCTAATTTAAATGCATTAGAATGTTTCTGGAAATTAGGAATATCAACAGTAAATATTATTTTTCTTAATAATTTTTGTCTCTCTAGTTTTGTACTAACACTTATCTTACATCTTACTAATTGATGATCATTTCCTTTGTTGAATTTATTAAGGCCATTACAATCTTGAAATATGTATTTTCTGTTAATCAAAATATAATCCAATTCTACTGTACATTCATTTGGATGTTTCCATATCCATTTCTTTTTAACATTTTTTGAAAAAAATGTATTCATATTATAAAGTTTTTTTTTTTTTTTTTTTTGCAAATTCCACAAGTCTATGTCCTCTCATTTCTATTGACATAACTAAATTTATGTACAACACTTTTATTTTTCAGTTGTTTATTAATTCTAGCATTAAAGTCCCCCACAACAATTTTAAAATGTTGTTTGCTCTGATCAAAAGCCTTTTATACATTCTTATAAAAATGTTCTATTATTTCCTCACTATGAGAACTTGTTGGGGCATAAACCTGAATTATCTGCTTTTGGTATCTGCTATTAAGTTGAATAACTAAACTTGCCACTCTGTCCAATACTTTGTCAATCTCCAAAATGTTCTTATTCCACTTTTTATTTATAACGAATCCTACTCCACTTGTACTTCTAATATTTGTACATTTGTAGTAGAATAACTGTCCTCTTTTTAAATCAATGGTTTCTTCATTTTTTCTTTATCCACAAAATCCAATATTGTCCCATTTAATATGAGACAGTTTCTTCTTTCAATTCTTGCAATCTTCCTTCACTTGAAAGTGATATGCAGTTGTAAGTTCCTAAATAGAAAGTTATCATCAAATGGCAGCCTGGGTCCACAATCAGGGGATTCTTAGCACCATCCACCTTCGGCCACCAACTTCTGCTATGGCTGGCAGCTTCCTGGGAATAAGGGCCATGATTTATTTTTGTCTGTCATGATTGTATTCATTTATAAGAAAAATTTTCATAGGCTAAAATTAAGTAAACGTTTCTTTTTCTAATTATATCATATATTTATCTATACTTATTATTATCTATTGTCAGTTAAGACAAGAGCATGCTGTATATAGCAGTTGTACAGTTACCACTGACAAACAATTTGCTTAATATCAATCAAATCTCTTCTAAAATATTATTAAAATGCTAATGTTTATTATGTATTATTACTTTCGAGTCCCCATTTTGATTGTAAGCATGTCCAGTGAAAAAATATAAAAGTTAGAGCTTTAAACATTCGTTTGAGACTTATTCTATATGCAAAATGAAAACTCATTGAAATTGATGTTGTTGTTTTTTGTTTTAGTTTTAAGGTAAAAAATATTATCATTATAATTCATTTTTTATGCATCAAGTTGAAAATGAGACACATTTCAAAAAATTTTGAAAATAAAAAATTATAAATTGCTTTGGGAATGGACAATAAAAATAAAATTTTTAAAATAATGCTTTGAATGTTTAAACTGAACATTAGATCTTAAAAGATTCATTCTTGTGTACGTCTTTGGTGTTGGAATAAATGTAATTTTTCTTCATTAAAAATTGCATTTTTAAGAAAAGCTATGTGATTTTTTTTTTTTAAAAAAGAACTTAATTTAAATTACCTTGGAATTGATCATAAAGATCAATGAAATTTAAGAATATTGCAATTGGTTGCTTTCTTAGAAAATTAAACCTAGAAATAGTATTTTTTAATGATAGTAATGATGATGATGATGAACTGTTTTATTATTTGGGGATTTACAAGAAGTTTCATTAACAGAAATGCTGAAGCTGACCCTATGATTTACAAACATTGAGCTCCAGTCTGCTATTCTTTTTTTGCACCAAATCATGAAAAATTTTAACATTTGAAAGAATAAAATATGTTTAGAGCATTGCATGAATCATATTTATTTTCTCAACTTCCTCCCCCCCAAAAAGAAATAAATAAAAAGAATATTTCATATGAAATTGCCAATGAAGATTATAATTATTCCATCTCTCTGAATGAGTTCACCTTGATATTTTTTTTATATTTTCACATCGATTTTTTTAAACCACTTTATTGTATTATTGTAATGTTTTTTTTTTTACTTATTTAATATTTGCCATATGTTTTTGTTCTACAATTTGTTACTTTTATATGCTATTGATATCTTTAATTTTTTAATCAAATATTGTTTTTTGCTTGTACTTTATATTTTTTTTTGATACTGATTAATATATATATTCATTATTTTGACTTCTGCTAATTGATTATATAAAATATGCTTTATTAATTCTGCAAATTTCCATTTGTTATTTGTAATTACTAAATCGGCATGCCATCTTTTCTAATAAATGCAGTATCTGTTTACATGCTTATCACTAATTTTTTAGAATCATGATTAGTATATTCAAAGTCTTTCCAACAATGCTCTTCATTTTCATATATTAGATCCTTTCAGAAAATTTATGTTAAAAATCATCATTATTATTTTTTAAAAAGTTATAATTCTTTTATAACTCATTTTCTATTCAAAGTTATATTTTCCCATTATATGTTCCTATTTACCTTTATTTTATCAACATTAATTATTTCATTTTTGTATGAATATAATAATAGAGTAATATCTTTAATATATATATTATGAAGTGCAAATCAACGATTAATATCAGTTTTTTTTATGTTTTTACATTATCAGTTAATATGATTTTTTTTCTCTACAGTGCAGGCTTTTTTATACTTGCATTTATATATGTAATATATAGGGGGTTTGAACTCAGACTTTCACATGACTCTCATCCATTCATGCTATCTCATACCACTGATGCACTTGATCACACACATGTCAAAAAAATAAATAATCACCAATATATGTATTTTGTGCTAAACCAGCACTCATAAGTTGGTCCAGATTATTAGCTAATGTAAAAGCGCATACTTGAATTAATGTATGTTAAAATGATTTTTTTGCTTTACAACAATGCCCTGAACAGTTTAGGTCAGTGATAGAGGGGTAGAAAAGATTTAAAAGTTCCTTGATCAACCTTAAACTATTACTTCTGTACTAGAATATCACATGACCTTCTCTGTCTAACTAAACATTTGATTGTTTTACTTTCTTTTGGCATTGATAACATCAAATTTTTGCATTGCATTTTGTACCCTTTTTTATTATCTAATGAACATTTTATTCCAATTTCATTCATTTTTCTTGACTTGATACCCTTATTGCTTATAACTCTTTGGAAGGTGATTACTGCAAAAATACCATGTTTGTATTCTTCCACTGCTTTTGAAAATGGGTTCAGTTTCCAGCTGCCTATAAAATTTCAACATTGCCATTTTCAAAAAAGAAGCTTTTAGTTTTAAATGCTGAATTTTGTTACTTTTTTAACTAACTTTATGATAATGGTGTGGAATGATTAATCATGCAGTTTGTCAATATATCTATCTATCCATCTATATGTTCATCCATTTATCTATTTTGCCATTTGATTATATATATAATCATGGGTATTAATAAATTCATTAGGTGTATCTATTACAAGTGTACACATACTACATATAATATATAAATCATATATTTTATCATATCATTAATTAATAATAATTTTCATATAATCAATCAATAAGAATATTTTTTCTTTCAAAATTGACCTATTAATTCCTATGTGAATATTTATATATTTATATTTTTGATATATAAATCTAATTTTATCATTGAACCTTTGAGTTTTTGATTATTTGTTATAACAATTTCATAATCTTTTTCTACACATATAAATAGATATATAAATTATTCAAAAATTCAGAATATACTAATTATATAACATCTTTATTATTTCTCTAAATATTTGCAAATCCATCTATATTTATATCTATAAAAATCAATAGACATGATAATATAAAAATTTATTTCTATAAATTTTTATTTTCAAAAGTTAAAAAAAAAAAAAAATTATCTTTGCCCGATTACTTTCACTTCAATTTACCTAACATCTTTTTTTTTTTTTTGAAAGAAGGTAAATTACTTTTTTTTTTTAATATTTTGGTTTTTAGAGAACATAAATTTATGTCAGAGAAGTATACCTGGATTGTTTATTTGATAAATTAATAACATTACTATATTGTAATATTATTGTTTTTTGAATAAATTAATTGACCAAAGGATGAGGATGAAGAGTTAATGGAGATATATAACAATAAACTACATCTACATGTATATATAGATGTGAAAAAGAAAAAAAAAGATTTATGCGATAAAACAAGATTTATAATAACATAGATTACGTCCATAATTATATATATATATATAATCATTTTGTGTTAGGATTGTAAAAAAGAAAATGGCAAACTATCATTGATTCCATAGATCTTTTTGCCACAGTTGCCAATCTTAAGACATTTTTTGTTGTCAACAAATATGCTTTTCAGAGAATCTCTTAAAGTATTCAAATATTCATGTATAAATATATAATCACTTGGAGTTAATTTTTAACTTTTTAAATTTAGATGCTATCTTTATATCTTGATAATCTGTATCAATTGACCAATTAATTTGGTGATGAATTTAATATTAAAAGCTTTATGGATGATGACAGACTTCTTTGATGAAATCCTGAAGAATATTAAACGTCAGGATTCAATCATTACAAGATGTCTGATAGCCTAAATTGAAAAAAAATAAGTTATTATATCAGGATTTTCTGTCTACTTACAATATCACATGGTAAAATATGGATTCTCATGAGTACATGGATAATACTATATAGAAGGAACTAAATATATATATATATATATATTTATATTTATATAAATTTCTATGAATCTTTTATTATTAAAGCAATACTTTCATAGAAGCTTTCAAAATAGATTAAATACAGTACCAAATTTAATATTATAAACAATGACAATAATCCAATAGTCACTTTAAGTATTAAAACACACCAATTTGATGGTAAGTCTGTTTCATTGTTGTTGTCTTCTGTCAAGTGAATTCCTGAAGAATTTTGAAAAGTTTAGATCTAGCTAATATTTCTGTAAATCCTGGTTGTATCCGAAATTGAATGAGTCATGACTGATTTCTTTGTCTCAAATAAAGATGCTAATTTGCTGCATGTATAAGTGGCAATGATTTACCACCAGTAACTTCTGTAACTAAAGATTAACCTTCCTCAGATTGGGAACACACTGCTCTCTTTGCATCATTCTTAATAACATGTTATAATTAGACTTTTAAAGCACTAGTGGACATATTTAAACTCTTCCATGGTTATTATTTTATATCTATTCTGCAGTTTTATTTTAACATTGGTTCATTTAAATTTGCATTAAAAAGACATTTTTGAAGAGATCAAAGTAGATACATCCACATATCTTTAGGGCATCCAAAAGTCTTTCCTCTGGAAGTCAAAAGAGTTTGAAATGATATAAAAATAAATGTAAAAAAGAAAAAATTGCAAGAATTTTATTTTGAAAAAGATATTAAAAATCTGTTTAGTTCGTTTTGTGTGTATTTATGAGCAAGTGTGTGTGTGGATATAACAAAAAATAAATTTTCTTTACTTTGTGATTTTTTTTTTTGTATTTAATAAATGTGGAGTTGTATATATATATATTTTTGTATTGCAATATTTTTTTTTATTTAATAAAATGCTTAACCCTTTAATTCCACTTATATTATTTAATTTGAATAAGACGAATTTATATGATTCTAAAAAATTATAGTTGTCACTAAAAGTGATATTTTAAATTTAAGGCTATAGGCCAAAATTCGAAGGGGGACTTAAATATATTAAAAATGTTATAAAAAGCAAAGATTGTCTGAAACTAAAAGTGATGTTAGATAATTGTTCTTATGGTTTGTATATATAAGTAAAAAGTTATGTAACTTTTCAATAATTCTTTGCAGTAGCCATTACAAAGGAGCAATGGAAGATAAGAAAGTGCTTACTAGATTTTCCAATTGGTGTATTTTAATAATTATTTATTTTTGTTTTACCTCCAGCTAAGAATAGCTAAATATTCACCTGAAAAACAATATTAGATGATTGGGTGCTGATTATTTACATAATAGGAAAACCCCAACTTTATTAAAAGTTTACTGAGATCATATTCAAAACCAGGTCATAGGCATGACACTGCCATTGTGCTATGAGGTTCTATGCATGGCAGTTAGATGCAGCATGGGATCCTAGGAATGATAGTAAGATGCAATATTATTACAGCATAAAGTTGTAGATATTATAATCACATGCATTATCATTTCATTACCAAGTTTTTGGCATGGTGGATGGGTGTACTGCCATGTGGTTTTAGGCATTGTGTCTGGATGCACTACCACAGTTCCTTAAATACATGTTGTATTATATTACTAATATGAAATTATATCAAAAATGAATTTTGATTAAATTAGTATTATGTAACATTAATTCTTCAGTATTGGTCAGAAATGAATAACTTTGATTGATCACATAGAAACATTTAGTATGATCTTCCAAATATATGTATTTGAAACACATAGTATAAGATTTTAAAAATAAAAAGTGTATTAATTACTTTTTGCATTTGCAATAATATTTAATACAATTGCATTTTGGTCTCGCACAGCAATTTATTTTTTAAATGTGTGTGCACATTTTGAGTAGTGTGGGATTATATTTACAACATTGTGTTACTATGTACACTATTTTTTTTTAAAAAATATTATTTACTTTTAGACATGTTATAACCAGGCAAAAAAATTAGAAATTTTTTTTTATGCAGTGTGGAAAGAAAAGCGTGACATTATGATAATTTTTGATGTGTAATCTATGTTTGGAAAGTAAAAGAAATCATGATAAACATCATTATGAAATCAAACATTTGAGTTTATTGAGAAAATTTACTGTGGAAGATATATCAGTATACATAAAAATACTGTATCTAAAAGAGAATCGATACCACCAACAAAAATGGACATCATTTCACCTGTGTATTTGAACATATTAAAATTTCCACAAAAAGATGTTAAATTTCTAAACTGTATAATTAAAAGAATTTAAAAAGTGATTTTATCAATTCATATTTTTTAATGTTGAATTGATCTGAAAAATGATATTCAGTAACAAATCCTTATTTTTTACTCCATTTATGCCATCTAATGACAGCTAGAGTAATCACTATAAATCTTTATCCAATTATGGCTCATCTATATCCTCAGACTGGTTTCTAGTTTATGGTTTTCATGAGATGTGTATGCTATTTCAGAATGATCTAGTGTTGTCTAATACTTTTAACATTGTTTTCTTTACAAAAGTACTAATTGTTTGGTTATTAATTGTAGTTTTTTATGAGCAAATTAAACTCTAACAAGTAAAAAAATAACTCTTATTTACATCAACACCAATATTTGGTACTATTAAAGGATATAATTTTTTTTAATGAATGAATTTCATTAAAAGTTTTTGATTCTAGTGACTATCAGTATCCCAACCCTCGCTTGTTAGTATATATGTGGGCTACGTAATACTAGCTTATTTGAATATTTGTATTTGCATATTTTATTATACATTTTATGAATATGAGGCATGGATTTTCGAAAACGTTAAGCCGATAAACTTTAATACTAATTAATATCTTCTCTAATTAACAATTATATATTTTACATATAGTGAGAAGTAAAGCTATATTTAGATAAAGAAATTTGTCTATCAATTTTAGCATTTTATTGTATAATTCTTTAATAATATTTGTATACTAAATTATATGCAATACCTTTAAATAATTGTTAAGAATATTCTGATAAAAGTAAAAAAATTTATCAAAGTGTATTTAACTCTCAATAATGATTTAATTTAAATGCTTATTGAAAGATATGGATTCAGAGTATGGCAATTTATTATTGCATTAAAAAGTTTAAGGTTAAAGCAGGCAGGTGATCTTCCAACAATGTGATAATCATGTTTAGGTATTAAGACTTGGGTTGTTACATTGCAACGTCATTAAACATTATCTGGGTGTAAAAATCTTACTATTTTATATATGAATTGAAATTGAAAATATGTTTATGGATAAAGTTATTTTATTTCATAAGAACATTATGACATATTCTTTTAACTTTCAATAATAATAAAAAAATTATAGATAATAGTCAAAGAGTGGATTGAAAATGTAGATGTATGAATCTTAAATGATTGTGTTGAAAATATAAAATGAATTTGAATATTGATTTGTGATATATTTTATAACTAATCCTAAGGATTTTCTATTAAAATTAAAATTTCTTATACGGAATTTTTTTTTAATTTAAAAAAAAAACCCAATAATTTAAAAACAGAATTGGTTGATTTTAAAAATTCTGTCATATGGAGTCATAAATTTAAAGGAATGTTTATGTTGTTAAAAAATTACCAAAAATCAAAATGAAATTATAACTGGATGTTGAGTGCAATTTTTTCATTATTATAATAATGGTAAACATATATACTTGATAATCTACCTGGATTTCATTAACTATTTTCTTACACAAACTACATTTTAAATCCATTACAAGCAATCTCATAAGTGAGAGCATATAGAAGTTTCCTCTTGTGAACCAAATTTAGTTCACTTTCTCAAAATCAAAAAAAAAGTAATTTAAATTGTATTTAAAATATTACTTTTCTATTGTTTGATTTTGTATAAAAAAATTATCATTGTTTGTATGTATTATGTTTGCATTATTTGTGTACTTTTGTTGTAATTTATACATATATTTGTAATTTAAATTTGTTTATTTTTATTGTACTTAAATGGCATTTCACAGATTTTTGTGCATTATTTTTTGTCATATTTTTATTTTAAAAAATGGATTGGTTTTCTGTAATGTTTTGCATACTTTAAACAACGAGTAGTTAATTTGTCAGTATATATAAATATTGTATGATTTGTTAATTTCTCTGCAATTTTTTTTTAATTTTTAAATGCTTTTATTTAAGTTACAAACTTTGCTTGTTAATATGTTTGTTTAAGATAAATTTTATAATGTAAAATCAATATACTTCTATCAAATGGATTTTTTTTCAAATTTTGTACATATGTTAGAAATCAGATGGGAATGAAATATTTTAGGATGAAGCCCTTGTTTACTGTAGAGGTATTGGCAGACTTAGTTTCAAACATGCTGACATTAGTTTAATAAGTTTTCATACAAGATGACTATATATGTATATATTAATTCTAATATTTTCACAGATAAAAGATGTCATATTATTATTACTATTTGAGGGATATTCCGTGTAGTTAAAAAAGCTAAATGCTGACATTTCAGTACAATAACAAGTACCTTCCTCAGAGCATTCTCTTTTTCAAATTATAATAAAAATGCGAATGAGATTTAAAATCATTTTTATTGTTTTCTTTCTTCTCATATATTGGTTGAGAAGTTTTCAAATTTATTTTCTCTTCCAATCTTCCAAATGTTGTTAATTTTTTTTAATTCACATCTTTCATTTATGCTCTTGGGCCTTTTAAAAAAAAATCTCACGTGCATTCTTATTATAATTTGAGAAAGAGAACGCTCTGAGGAAGGTACTTGTTATTGTACTGAAACATCAGCATTTAGCTTTTTTAACTACACGGAATATCCTGCAAATAGTAATAATAATATGATATATATATATATTAAATAAAGATTAAACCAAAGTGTTAAAGATCAATCAAAATAGAATAAAAACAAGTCTTGATTTCCCTTGATTGTAATCATTTCCTTTTTAGAAAAATTTATGAAATTTTATCTTCTCTAGATTGTAAAAGGTGATTTTTTAAAATACATTCTTTATAAACAAAGCAATAGGTCTGTGATTTTTCTTTCAAATATTAAACTTACTACAACATAGCTTATTATAACCCTTTGAGACCGAAAACCGCCTGTTTACGCATTAAAAAAAGTTTACAATTTCGACCGCAATAGCGTGCAAACCGTATACGTCACAGTTACGCTTTTTTTTCTTTCTCTCCGCCATTTTTCTATCTTTTTGTACATCTAAAAATTTTTTCTGTGCGATGAAAATTAGATTTTTTATAGCAATTTTTGTAAAGTACATTATTAAAATTTTGTAATTTTTTTTATCTTTCTAGATTTTATCAACCGATAAAAAATATACTGAGAAAACAATTATTTTCGCCGTAAACTAATTACGTTTCTAACGAACTTTTCTGTTGATGTGTTTGATTTTGAGGTTTCGTATTCCCCATTACCTGTAAGTATTCAACATTCATCATCATCATCTCCCACTAATATCTTCCGATTGCTTGTAATTCCTTTGGGTTATTTATTTTATTTTATTTACTGTTTTTATACATTTCATTGTAGATAAGTTTTTATTCATTTTATAGCATACTTTGCTATTATGGTTTGCTATGTAATAATGCATAATTTAGCTCATCTTACCCTCATGATATTCCAATAATGTAGTAATTATTTTTTACATGCATAACTTAGAATTTACTACATTTTTATTCGTTTCATTATAGATAACTTTTTATTTATTTGATAGCATACTTTGCTATTATGGTTTGCTATGTAATAATGCATAATTTAGCTCACTCTTACCCTCATGATATTCCAATAATGTAGTAATTATTTTTTACATGCATAACTTAGAATTTACTACGTTTTTATTCATTTCATTGTAATCCGATCTTTTATTTGATAGCATACTTTGCTATTATGGTTTGCTATGTAATAATGCATAATTTAGCTCACTCTTACCCTCATGATATTCCAATAATGTAGTAATTATTTTTTACATGCATAACTTAGAATTTACTACGTTTTTATTCATTTCATTGTAGATAACTTTTTATTCTTTTATAGCATACTTTGCAGATAACTTTTTATTCATTTGATAGCATCTTTGCTATTATGGTTTGCTATGTAATAATGCATAATTTAGCTCACTCTTACCCTCATGATATTCCAATAATGTAGTAATTATTTTTTACATCATAACTTAGAATTTACTACATTTTTATTCGTTTCATTATAGATACTTTTTATTTATTTGATAGCATACTTTGCTATTATGGTTTGCTATGTAATAATGCATAATTTAGCTCACCCTTACCAGTTGCTCCACATCATCATCATCAGTTATTTTGAAATTGATTTTGCTCATGCATTTATATTTTCAACAATTTGCAAACTGTCTTCAAACTATCCACTCTGTTCTGTGAAACTAACAAGGTGAAAAAATAAATACCTCACAATGCTGAATCAACAGTCATCATCATCTCCCACTCATATATAATAATTGCTTGTAATTCCTTTTGATTATTTATTTTATTTTATTTACTATGTTGTTATTCATTTTATTTTAGAAACAAATTTTTAAATTATTTATTTGCATATTTGGCAATTATGATCTGCCATGAAATAATGCATAATTTATCTCGCCCCACCCCTGATTTTTCAATAATATAGTCATTATTTTTTACCCCCATAACTTAGAATTTACTAAAGTTATTACTGTTATTTTTTTTTTGATCCTCACTAAAACCTTGCATTTCTAATAGATATCCCGCATAGAGGGCCTAGAAAAACAACTGCTTGCAAAAATAGAACATATAGAGTGTCAAGCAGAAAAAAGAAATTGAAATGGTCACCTTTTGCCACATTACACCAACAATCTGTAACTCAGGTAGGTCATGTTATATATTATTTTTTTCTGCATTTTATGACGAATGTGATGAAGCTGTCTATGAAATTGTCATTTTAGGCTATATCTTTCAAAATTGAGAGTTTGTGAACCAATGTAAAAATAAAGATATATAAAATGTGAAAAATCTCCTTTCTTTAATTATTTTTTTGTGGTAATGACTATTTTATCAGCTTCATTACATTCTTTCATATTTGCACTTTCTAAAAATGTATATATATTTGTTATTTATTGTAATAAATTAGACATTTCATTTAAAATTGTATGTCCTGTAATTTTTTCTGTGAATTCAAAATGGCCGTTCAGGTCACAAGGGGTTAAACTTTAAATTGGAATAATTGCAAAAAATATCTGAATATTAAAAAATGAAATATAATATTTTATAACAAATTATTTTATTATTATGCTAATATTAAATAAACAAAAATAATATATATATAAATGTTTTATAATAAATGATTTTATTTATTTATGTGCTAATTAACCAAAAAATATTTGTTTTCTTCAACCACAAATGAGTTTTTTTATATTTAACTTGAAATAAAAGTATGGAGTGTAGGAGATTAATTCTTTTTTTTTTTCACAACAAGTGATTTAATTAATTAATTTCTGAATACTTCATGCTTTCAGTTCAAGATAAATAGAAGCATCATAATTGTGGGTGAAAAAAATATTTTTTGCCTTTTTAGTGCACAGTAAATAATTGAGTTTAATATAAAATATTTTTATATATACATTATTAGCATATAAATTATTAACATTTTCAAAAAATAAAACTCATTTTATTTTATGAACCCTTTTTTTATATCCATATTTAAATCATCATATGGTTATTTTCAATATTTATTCTTATAAATGCATACATATTTATATATAAAAATCAATAGTAACAATAATATAAAAGTTCCTTAAATAATTTATATTATTATTATTTTTTTTTTAGTTTTCTTCACATTATTAAATATTTTTATGTTCCTATTTTATCTATACAAATTCTAATTTTTCTATATAATTTTTCAAATGTATTTGCTATGGATTGACTACATGAAAGAAAAATCTTACTGCATATAAATATGTAAAGTATATGATTCAATAAAAAAATCATAGCTGCACATTCATAAGAGCACAATATTTTCTGCACTATTAAGAAAGCTTCTTCTTCTTCTTCTTCTTCTTCTTCTTCTTCTTCTTCTTCTTCTTCTTCTTCTTCTTCTTCTTCTTCTTCTTCTTCTTCTTCTTCTTCTTCTTCTTCTTCTTCTTCTTCTTCTTCTTCTTCTTCTTCTTCTTCTTCTTCTTCTTCTTCTTCTTCTTCTTCTTCTTCTTCTTCTTCTTCTTCTTCTTCTTCTTCTTCTTCTTCTTCTTCTTCTTCTTCTTCTTCTTCTTCTTCTTCTTCTTCTTCTTCTTCTTCTTCTTCTTCTTCTTCTTCTTCTTCTTCTTCTTCTTCTTCTTCTTCTTCTTCTTCTTCTTCTTCTTCTTCTTCTTCTTCTTCTTCTTCTTCTTCTTCTTCTTCTTCTTCTTTTCTTCTTCTTCTTCTTCTTCTTCTTCTTCTTCTTCTTCTTCTTCTTCTTCTTCTTCTTCTTCTTCTTCTTCTTCTTATTATTATTATTCTTCTTATTATTCTTCTTATTCTTATTATTATTATTATTATTATTATTATTATTATTATTATTATTATTATTATAATAATAATAATAATAATAATAATAATAATAATAATAAATTGGTAGATTAATATTTAATCTTGGTTTAGTACTGTGATAGAGTGTCACACTATAGAGCATAAGGTTTTTGGATTGATTCCTGTTCTAGTATTTCCAGCTCTCAAACTTCTTATGAACTCCCAAGCAACCACTCTATTATTTATTTATTTGCAACATTTATCACCCTGCTAACCATAATGAAATATCCATTTCCTAATAGTTAATAAATAGTTTGATGGAATGGCTAACATTTTATATAAATTAAATTAAAAAAACTCAGCATGATTTGTAACCTAGTTCATGGATATGGCAGTTGTCCCGAGTTAGCAGGTTCGCTTCTTGGCTGATGTTGTGACACATAAGAAAATATATATATATATATTGAACCTGATTGAAATCCGGTTCAATGGTGTTGTTATTAAACAAAAAAAAAAAAGAAATTTATTAAGCTTTTAATTTTAATTAAACGTTTAGGGTTTAAATTTTCATTATTATTTAAAAAGAATGCGTGTATCAAAACACAAGCGTTTATATGTAAAACGGATTTTTTAAAAAAATGTTTTTCGATTTATTTTAAAATAGTTTTCATATACCGCCTGTTTTTAAATCCATTTGATTTAAAAACAGCCTGGCTAGCTAATTACATTCCTGTTGCTTTTATTTTGATTATTGCAAACAATTTTTATAGCGGAGATTTGATTTTTATGTTGTTGTTTTCATTTCAATAAACCCTGGGTAGAATTCTTAGATAGATTGAGCGGGAGATTAATATTTGCCCTGCCTAAGGTGAAGAAATTGAACAACAAGGAAAGTGTTTCATGGGAAATGGAGCAACGTATAAATAGCCCTGAAAATTTGGAGTGTCAGTTAATTCATTATTCGTAAATAGACAAGCTGTTTCTAAAGTAAAAATTTATATCAGCGCGGACATTTAATTTCTTAAAGGACATCAGCTGTGATTAAATACTTTTGCCTGCAACAAAATGAAAAATTCTATACTTGTTACCACCACCCGAATGGCTTGCTAACTCCACAAAAGACGGATCCCTGACTTCCAAGTTTGCTCCAGTAATGCCTTGAACACCTAAAAGAAGCCGGAACCTCTTTACATCTACCTTGCTGCCTAAAGAACCTGAAAATGAACTTAAGTAAAAGTGCGCACTCTACGTGAACATTGCTTTTACCGAAAGGTAACTATTTTCGTTTTTATTCTTCCCAGGGTAAATTAATTCTCATTAAATCTCCGCTCAATCTAATCATAAATATGTATTCTTAAATCAATATAGCCTCATAGTTAATATTTGCTCTAATTTCCAATATTTTGTAGTGTGTCTTGGAATCTTAGTTTTAAGATTCCAATTTGCTTTCAGTTTTGTTTATTGGAGAGTGACGAATGAGTTTTATATTTTATGCCTCGCTTTTGTAAATGCTTTAGCAGTCTTGTATATATTTTTTTATGCTTACCTGTAATTATTTAGTATTCAATAATTAATTTTGTACTCTATGTTTGCCCTCTTGCTAAACCTCCAAAAATCTTTTGGCTGATGACTTTATTGTCTAATTTTCCGCAGGTGGAGATTTCGTTTCTAATATCTCTAAAAGCGGAAATTAGAATTGTGTTTTTCTTTGTAATTTTATAAGTCGTCAGCAGGAAGATAAATTTTATCCTTTCTTAAATTACAGGTGAGCAATACTTTCGTTCTGCTAGAGTATTTAAACTTTTGATATTTCGTACTCATGTGCACTCTCCGATAGATTTCTTTTTGTAGTTATTATGTGTGCTTTAAATTTATCAGAGCGTGTACTCAGAATTTGTTTGTAAGTTTATTTTCTTTTCTTTATTTGCTGGGGCAGACGTAACTGTTTTTCTAATCATTTACTTGTCTCTTATTGGGACCATTAATTATTAATTTTAAAGTAATTTTCGCCAATCGTTTGGCTGGGATTCACCAGGTTTAATTGTTTCTTCGTTTCAATGATATTTTTCGATTGTTCTTGAGGTGGATCAATCACCGTTATTTTAAATGTAGTAATTGGTGCAGTTCATACCGATATAAGGACATTCGAGATCTGACCATGCTTAGATCTCGGAAAGCTCATCGGCACTGGATTCTTTGATCTATTTCAGGGGCATATGGTTTAAATATCTGAAAGTGAAGACCAATGTTTAGGTGAATCCTCCGCTGAATGAAATTTGCTTTCTCCCTTTTAAATTTGTTTATTAGAAGATCAGTCAGTCTGTCATAGCTTTGCCTTTAGTATGTCTGGTACATGCCTGAGTTAACCCCCATCTCTGGTGTCATAAACTTATATTTAATAATTTATTTTCTCATAATAAAATTTATGAAATATGTTTAAACTTAATTTGGCTGACGTTTGTCTTTGTGCTTTTGTCTCAATTGTCTAAACAATTTAAGATCTCTTGTTTCTCCCTGAGTCTAGTCGGCGCAAACCATCATCATCATCTATTCTGATCACAGTAAACAAATTTTCCAGACACGTAGTGGTCTGGTGGCGCCCTCTGTTTCAGAATAGATTGAGTATCCGGCATAATATATACTCGTGATTTGGTTTTTAAAATATTTATGATTGTAAAAATATAACTGATTAAACATTAGGTATTAATTTCCAAAAAAAAAAAAAAAATATTTTGCTAATGTATAAAATGGCTTCTCCTTTATCCATATTAGAAATAAATCAAAATAAACCTGTTTTCCATTATATTTATTCTTTATTATTTTCCAAGCTGCACTAAATCACAAACTTACAATTTCTATTTATCCATTACGCTCTAGCATTTTTATTTTAACACATATTCGTAATCCTCATATTGTATAGCCAATTTGCGTTTAATAATAACTAAAATACAGGCTTATTATATACTTGTATCAATATATGTAATATATAGGGTATATGAGCAGACTTTCACATGACCCACCACTCTCCGCTCTATCTCATTACACTGATACACTTGCCCACATATATGTCAAAAAGATAAATAATCATCAATAAATAATAATGTAATCTGTATTTGGTTTCTAACTTGAAATGTTTTTCAAATTGTTTGACTATTTCTGAAGCAAGCTTAGATTATTTTCTTTATGTTATCCATAATCCCAGTCATCTTATATTGTTTACTACTTTTATCAGAGAGTAATGTGATAATCAAGATTAATCAAATAAGAGTATGTTATAAAACAATCAAATTTAGTCAAATCAAGCCAAAGAAGTATATAATCTGATGTGGCGTTTACTGTTGCTTTATGTCAGGGGTGTCATCCAACCATGATTATTGAACTCATGCAAGATAATTGATTAAGAATTGATTACTTGAAAGAAAAAAAAGTCCTAAGTCTGGTTGTGATTTGAAAATTTCAAGATTCACGTGACCTGTATTCAAAGTCTAGATGTAGTCATGGCGATCGTATGTGATAACTAATGTGCCATAAGGCTTTTATTCCAATGCCATTGAATTTACTAAAATTATTATTTTTGTTTTCAATTTTCCATTCTAAATCTGTTTATAATTATTTTACAGTCTAGTCATATCATTATCAAATCTAACATTAGCATAAAATTTTAAAACTGATATTTTATATGCATTTCTTCAAATATCAGTTTGCTATTGAAGTGTAACTCTTTATTTAAGATGGTAAATCTAACAATCATTCATAGATCTTATATTTTATGTAACTTAGTTTTTATTTATTCTCTATTTGTTTTTTTAATGTGTCTCCATTTTTTTTTCTTGTGTCAAAGCATCGGCTGGGAAGCGAACCCGGACAACTGCTTGTAAGGCAGCTGTGCTGACCACTCGGCCTCCAACACTTGACATGTATTTCCATTTTGATAACCAATTTGTTTATTTTTGTAAGCATTAAACCTTTTCTCCCCGATATTTGTAAATTATTTTTGTATTCTTTTTTCATCTCGTAGGCTAAGATGCATACATTCTGTGTATATTACTTTAGACGTTTATAAGATTTAAAATTTTATTTGGAGATATTAAAAATAATCATTTTTATGACTTTATTCTTAATGATATTCTTTGATATTTTATTATTTCCTTTGCTCTTTTTTCTTCTTGTTCTTCATCATAATATTTAAGTTGTCCAACCAAGAAAGTCGCTTTTTAATAATGTACTTTAGTATGCTTCGCCAGACTTAATAACATTGAGGAAAGTTTTTATATAATTTATAGCGATGTGAATTATTTTTATATAAATATATTTATTCCCATAATGCAGTTTTATGCTTATTAGATTGCATTTCAAAAATGCGGTTATTTCCGGAATTTAAAGTATTAAAAATGAAAATAAAATCTATGTTTTTAAACTATCAAGCCATTTTTCTTAACTTATGACAGTTTGATTTGTCCCCCCCCCCTTCTTTCTTTTAAAAGAAAAACAAAATTCAATTTTGATTTTTACAAATGAAATAACATTTTAAAATTTGTAAATGTCAAATCAAATCCGACTCGTAGTCATGCTTAAAGTATGATCTAACCGTTTGACTATTTATTTGTCAGTTTTTTATTTTATTTTAAAAAATTAAAGATTAAAGCATTCATGTTTATTTATTACAGTTAAAATTCATGTAGTCGATAAATGTTTTTATTTTTGAATTAACTTTCTTTCTTTCTCTACTTCTGGTTTGAGATTAAAAAAAAAACTTAATGATGTTTCTTTTCATTTATTAAATACTTTAAAGGATCTTTTTATTTTTAGATATTATAATGTTCATCAAATTGTCTTTTTCTTTTTTTAAAAAAAATCTGTATGAGTTTTAGCTATTGAGATGCTTGAATATAATAATAATATGTTAGACGACAAGCTATGGCAAACTACATAGATGATGATCAAGTGTTTGTGACCATGTTGCTTGGTACTGATAGAATAAATGCACTACATAATAAATTTAAGTTTTATACACCGGGTTGAGTTCACAAAACTGTACTGAAAATATTAATCGATAAATTTGCCATTTTTAAAGAAAAGAAACTTTTAAACAAATTAATGTGAGCATGCAATGTGAAATGTTTTTTCTTTAAAAAATGTGCACATATTTATCTACAAAAAGTTAAGCAATTTGATACACACACAAAAAAAATAGTGTATTGATGAATATGGCGGCCAACTCATATCAATAATGCTAAATCAGCCAACTTAATAATAAATAAATAGTAGAACTTTCTTACATAAATCTGAAATATTTCAATATAGCTAATCATTAAACAATAATTATATACAACTCATATTATTACATAAACTTTGATTAATTGGACAAGGTTTAATTAATAAAACACTTTGTGATTTAGTGCAGTAGTAGAATGTTGTGTTGGAGAGCTAATGGCCCACAAATTGTAGCTCATTCAACACTTCCATTAAAGATATGCCCTCCTTAACAGTATGCTATTAAATTACGTTTTAATTAATAAAATGCATTTAGTATGATTTTGGTTTTTTTTAACGTTTAGCCATATTGAAATAGACTCATTTATAAAAAAAAAAAAAAAAAAAGAGTTACATAATAATGAATTTAAACTGTTAATTATCTTTTGAGAGTTTGCTTCTATAGAAAATTTATTCTTATTAGATAAATACTAACAATGTATGTATTTTTGCATTCAAGAAAATGAATATAACAATGCTAGTATGACATATAATTATTAGTAATTATTTAATGTCTTTTAACACAGAAACTGTTTATAAAACATTATTATAAAATTATTTTTAAAAATATCACCTGCCTTCATGATGTATTTATTCTGTGTTTGGTAACAGCACCATGAGGATCAATGACAGTAGATTGTCTGCAAAGTGAGATGCAGAAAAATGTTTTAATAGAGGCTGAAAACACTATTGAAATCTGAAGTAATTTTATAACTTAAAAAAGGACTACAGGTGACAATCTCTGAACATGAAATATAATGGAATAAGATTAAGTAGACTTTAAGAGAATAAATTCTATTGTATTCATAAACTGTTCTCTTGACGAGAAATTAAATGAATATAATCATATACAGGCGGTTCTCTACTTTTGTACAATTTGTTATTTCGTACACATTTCGTACTTTAAATTTTTATTGATATGACAAAATGTGCATACTTTCACGTAATGATTTTTTCTCATGGATTTTTAATCACTACTCTCCCCCCTTCTTTATATATATATATATTAAGATATACAATATAAATTAGCTATATATGTGTATATGTATGGATTAAGGAAGAAAACCACTTGGAGCAGAGGTAGAGCAATTCAGTTGCCATGCTTACTACCAATGATTAGAATTCCAGTCCACATGAATTTTTTATAAGAGGATTTATTTTCAGATAGCTGACTTATAGCTAATTCAGTCAATTATAATTATTCAACACTCGTCATTAAATGGATGTTTAATTAAACTTAGCTAGAGAACAAAGCAAGAATGGAAAAAAAAAACACTGAAATCCTCACCTCTTAGTTATTGGCAAGTTCGTTGACTACTGCTTTTTCTTTCACTCTTCTGCTTTGAGGAATTGTTGGAGAAGTCCTTACCCTGAAGTGGGGTATTTTTTTTAATTGCTGTTTTATCTTTTTATTTATATAGGTTAAAAGTAGATCTTAAATAATTCACTGCTGCATAGAAAGGAGAAAACAAATCTTCTCTGCGTTAATTATTTGTTGGGTGGTGAATTTTTAGTATTTTGTTTAATCTTTAAGCTGATTATAGTTGAAGATCCGTTTATCAACCAATCCTTAAATAGCGACTGAATCAGCTATTAACAGATAGCTTCATTTACAATGCCCATGAATTGGAACTTGGCAAATATTTTTAGTAAATGGTTATACTTAATGCAGTTATTATTCATTGGTAAATTGGATTTAAGCAATATTTAGTTAATAAATTAAATGAACAAGGAAAAATAAAACATATTTTCCAATCTTTTCTTAATTATCTTAATGATTAATATGTTGTTGTTTTCCATTGCGGAAATAACTAGATGCTTTAGTCTTTTTTCTTAACATACATATATATTAGTTGATTGATAAATCTGTTTCCATTTGATGAACTAAGGTAAGTAAACACTTTTAGTAAAATAAGAGTTTATTTTACTTAAGAGTGAATCATTTGATCAAATTCAAAACTTTTATATATCTACAGAACGACAGTCAGTTAATAGAGACCTCTAAAAGAAGACTAATAACTGATAATATATTTTTTCTTCTTTCTTAATGAATTTTCATCCACATTTTATGTTTAAAATAACATCACAGAATAAATAATGTGGTTTTTTTTTTTTTAATAGAGTGAGTTGTTATATTCCTCATTTCACACTGTTTCTATGAAGTATATATATATTTGAATTCATGATTTACGAGTTTTATAATGTATCTTTAATTATATGTATTGTAGATTAGTTGGCCAGGACGTCACCTGGTAAAGATTAAAGTGACTGGTAAAGACATTAGTTTCATTATAATTTTTTTATACTTTTTTCAGCTGAAAATTCATCCACAAACGTTTATCTCCTTAATCCTTCACTCTCATTACGAGACTAAACTCTCATGGGGGGGGGGGGGCTATGATATCTTGAGATGCTATAACAATTCTATTAAGAGGATAGAAAATAACGTTAAACTATAACTGATGATGGTCATTTTGTATCATTTGGTAAGAATATATTATTGCTTAGTTACTTTAGTAAGCCTTTTCACGAGAAAGTATACATATACTTTAAATTAAAAGGGAAAGGAATTGGATTTGATGAATGAAATTTTATTTTTAATATAGCTTTGATAATGAAAATAAGAACCATCAAAATTTTACCCTTTATTACTTTTCGAATAAGCCATTTGTCCTTTTATAAAATGCTTACAATAAGATCTGTTTTATTACTTTTTAAACTTATTAATCATAAATGCTTCTAATATTTCTTTTATTACTTTTTAAATGTATGATTAACCATATTTGAGAAAAATAGTTATTTATTAATCCTTATATATATATATACATAAAATTTTAATATTTAACATTTATACTTATATATAATTGCAGGTGGTAATATAGTCTTGTATATATCGATATGCCTGTTATTTCCAATAGTTCAGTCTCTTAAAGATATTTTGTCCTTACTCCGTATTTATGGTGTTGAGTGCTGAGTGCATCATTTTTTTACCTTTTTAATTTGGAACCTTAATGATGCAAGAAAAATTAGTATATATGTACCTAAATAAGAAGAAATCTAATTAGTATTTTAGGATATTTTCTAGTAAACATTTTAAAAATAATTCAAATACTTTCAGTGCTGTCTTAGACACATTTTTTTTTTCTTTCCATGATTTGAAGGGTGTAAATTTATATTATAAGCTATTAGAATCACTTAAGTAACTTGATGTTACCTTAATAGTGAAATATTCATAATTGTTGATTGTTATTAGATACCAAATATTGGAAAAGTAATTTGGAAAATTGTACTATAGTAGATCAGTATAAGTAAATCAGAAAAGAAATGAGACTTTATATTTAAAGAATTAGGTAATTATAAACTGTACCTCTTTTTGTGCAAAAAAGGGACTGCATAGGAATGTCCTTCAGCCTGATATGCTCTTGATCTGAATTCTGAATCCAGCTCAGTTAAATTTTAAATTTTTTTACAGAGTTTTAATCAAATTTAGGATTATTTTCTAAGTAAATATCAGCTATATAAAAAAAATTCAGGATAACTATTTTCAACCAAACTTGCTAACCATCTGTTATTGATTAATAAAAGGATATCTAATCTTGAATTAACCAGAGAGCAAAATAATGATGGAAAAGCTAATTGTTTAAAATTAAAAATATATATATTGAAGATTTTCAACCTAAGCTAATTCACTTGCATACTTATGTAAATCTGATACCCAGCAAATAAATCTTGTGTTAAAGATTGCAGAGGTCCCTACTGCCATTTTTTCAGTCGCATGGTCTTAAGGTTATAGCTTTAATATATATTACTTTATGTAACGAGTATGCACTTTACAAATTTAATTATTACACTTTTAGTAATTTATGGTTTTTTTTTGCCAATTTTAGACTCCTTTCCCTTTTAATTAGGCAGTTCAATATTAATAAAAACATCACAGGATTTTATCATGTGATGTTTTTATTTTTACTTTTTATATATACTTCCAAGAACAGTTCACTTTCTTCTAGAGCCATCTATTGTAAATGTAATTAATCAGTGGACACTAAATGGTGTCATTGGTGTCATATCTAAACATTTATGCAAACAAGTTGACTTATGTTCAAAATATTAGAGAGTTTTTTTTTTAAATTTAAATCATTAGCTTAAATAGTACTGAAAAGTAAAAGGTGATTGCTGAATTCATACATGCATTTAATTCCAGTTTAGATCTCAGTGACTAAACCAGTTTGAAGTTGTGAATATTATACCACTACCATGTATCACATATTGTTTGCTATAACTCTTGGAAACCATATTAATATTTTCCTGAAGATTTATGATGATGGTATGCTTCCATCATCTGAACTTTATATAAATTTTCCAATTATTTTCAACTATTAATACGTTAGTATATGCACAACATTTCGAATGATATTATTCTCTTTTTTTCTTCAGATATTGCTGGTCTGTCCAGTGACAGTACCAGTATGGGAATTGAACCTGAATCCTTAAATTCTTGAATATTGTATTTTAAAGTAATGCACTAATCAACTGAGCAGTGTGTTACCTTAAAATTCAATATTCAAAAATCTAATGTTCCCGGTTTGTTTTCCATGCTAGTCATGTCACTGGTCAGGCCAGCAACACCTGAAGAAGAGAGGAAAGTAAATCACTCAAAAGGTTGTATATATAAAACAATTGAATGCAATTGGAAAATTTAAATAAAATTAAATGTTTCTAAAAAAAAAAAAAGTCATTCTACACAATATTACTTGACAGAAATAGTCCAATATATAAATACAACAAATATATTAACAATAACTTAAACAAGTCATGTGATATGTTGTTGAATATTTTCCAAATCATATATACATTTCACATCAACTATAGTGATTTAATACAAACTACAGCACTTTCAGTGTATCATATTATGCCAATTTACTCTGCAAAGTTTTTTTTCTATATATATGAACTAAAATTGAGTTCTGCATTTTCTAATATTCTCAGTAGTAATGTAAATAACCCAGTTTTATTAAAAATTGTTTTCAAAGTTCTCAAGCCAAAATTTAGTTATGGTATATAATTAATTACGATAGTTATGAGTTTGCAAATAAATCAAGATGGCAGTCCATATATCGAAAATCTACAGTTTGCACCCCCCCCCCCACTCTCAAATGTTTATTTAAAAAATGTCTGCTAGGAAGCGTGTAATTAATATTTACATTTTATTTTTTATTATTGTTATTTTTAAAAAAGAAATTGTTGAAAAAATAATTGTAATATTTAAAGTTTTTTTTTGGGGGGGATTAATTTATTAACAGGAATATATATCTATAAATATGATATTTACACTTCATTCATGTTGATAGCATGCAATCATATCATGACCATTAACATACACTTTTCAGGAGGACCAAATCTTGTACTTTTGAAAATAGTCACCATGTTCTGTGAAATGAAGTCCTCAAATTTTTATCATTATGACAATGTACCAAAAAAGCTGCTGATGAAAGAAACACACTGAATTGAACCAAAGTATGGCAATATTAAGAGTATCTTATTGCTTCCCATGTTATAAATAAAAAAAATCAATAAACAAAACTTCTTAATGAAATTTATCTAAATTTATTCCATTTTTTTTTAATTTAACAATTGATTTATTACTTTAGTTTTAATCTAACAACTGACACATCTTTGGTAAATTATAGATCCTTGAAACTGTATATTTATCAAAAATGCAGGCTGCCATTTTGGTTTACTTGAAAATTCACAAATAATATAGAATTCATAGCAGGAAATCTGTGCTAAAACACAATTTCAAATCTCTGTATTTATTATGGAGATCTACATTAAATTTATTATTTTGATAAGCATAAAATTGTCATATGTTTCCTTTTAATGGAATCACTGGTAGTAAGATCACTGTTAGAAAACAAATCATGTTTCTTCATATTAGTGAACCTAAGAGCATATTTACTTATATCCATAATATATTTCTTAAGAGAAATGCATTGGTGTATTGGCCAAGAGACTCAATTTTTTGTAAGATAGAATTCAAAACAAATTAATATATTCACATTGAGTAAATAATTGTGGACAGTATGAATTGTTATTGATTTCTTTTTTTTTAACTACAGAAATTAAAAGTTTTTGGATGACTACAATATATGAATGTCAACAGATTAGTAAAAGCAGTATTTAATTGGTTTACGTAGAAAGTCCAATAATTACAGTATATAAAGGGAATAAAGTTTAGAATATATGAATATATTAAAGATGCATAGTAACAAAATGCAGAGAATAGGTAAGTTGCTCAGAGAATGTTTGAATTTATATACTAATAGAAATATTTATCAACTATCAAAGATTGCTTGGTAACATTAGAGGGAGCCACCTATTATTTAGTGCAAGGACAGGAATTTTAGATAAGGGGGAAAGAAAACAAAAAATAAAATAAAAGTTTGAATTATAGATTATATGAAAATGGAAAGGAAAATATTGAACATTTATTTTTAGATTGTTGATAAATTGCGGTGAGACCTAAATGGAATGAAAGAAGTAGATATTTTTTTTAGTTGTTTTTATTTTGATTTTTATGACTTGAATCTTAAAATATGTGTTTGAACTAAAAAAGCTGTTTATTTACAATAGGATAAAAGAATAAAAAGAAACGAGTAAGTGTTAGAAGAATGATTTGGTAGTAGAAAGTAAAATAATTATGGTAAATAAAGATTTCAGAAGAATGAAATAGTTAACTTGAATAATAATGTCTGTCCTTGGTACTTTTTTGTAAATGTTCTGACTTCATTTAAGGAATTATATTATATTTCATATCTGATATAAAATCCCTATTGTGTCTGATGTCTGAATGAATGTTTGTCCACAATGCTGTTTAATTGGTTGCTTTGACTTACTTTATTTTAATTGGTTGCTTTAAAAAATTACAAAATTGATGAATTTGTTAGCATAAAAAATATACCTAACTAAACCATAATTCATGTTATGAGCATATGCAAAGGAAATAATTCTACACTTTATATTTAATAATCATTTTTATTATGAAACATATTTTATGCAAAGGAAGTAATTTCACCATTAATAAAAAAACACCTGGAAAAAAATTAGTACTGTACAGAACTGAATGGATATAGTATTAAATTGTGAAGAAAATATGATTACAGTACCTAAATTCATATTTGAAATGTGATATTTAGTGAGGGTGGGTGGGTAGATGTTGTAATATCATATTTACATTTAGCTTTGGTTAGCATGGAAGTTATGTAGCTTGATATTGCATAGTTCACTAATTCCACCATTAATAATAAATTGTAATGCTGTCAAATTCATATATCAAATATAACAGGTATATTTAAAAATTTTAATTTTAATTTAGAGGCTTAACTTAATTACAAGCATTTTAATTATAAAAGAAAGACCCTTTTATTCTCACATTTATTTCTATAATATTAAAATCTTTTGTTTAATTTACATTAAATCTTTAATATTTATTAAAGCTGTAAACCTCAAGAATATGCTGATGTGATGTGATGTACTGTGGCTTCTCCTTAAATGAAGTCAAGAATCTCTCAGCAATTATGCCCAGAAAAACGTGTTAGCCACTTTATTTTCTATTCCCCAGTCTAAGTTTTCCCATATTCTGCTCCATCCCATTTCCACAACATAATCTTTGTCAATTCTATAGCCTTTATATCTAAATCCCTCTTATCTTTTCCCAAACCCAACATATAAACCAATAATCCATTTTCTGTATAATCACTTTTTTTCATATTTATTTATTTATTTATGTGATGTGATGTATTGTGGCTTATGCTTTATAAAATTATGTTAAAGTTACCAATTTAAAAAAAATAAAGCTGGTCATTACATAGGCCAGATAGATCTTGTATAAAAATGATCTTTATTATAAAAAAAAAAAAATAGAATTAAAAGTATATGCTATCAAGTAAGTGGTTTCACATCGATAAGACTATTGTCTTTATTTTTTTATATTTATTATTTATGCTCTTGAAAAGCATAAAATTTTGAAAGATTTTAAAAATAGCAGTGTTTTATTTAATGAGATTTTTTTAAAAATAAATTCTTTTGGGAAATATATATATTGAGTTTAGTAAATTATATATTAAAATATAATAATTTTTTTTTTTTTTTAGAAAAAAAAATAAAAAGATAGTTGAATATAAAAAATACAGGCATTGAAAATTCATTCTAATGTTTCCGACCATGAATTAAAACAAAACAACAACAAAAAAAAAGATTTAACAAGATCTTTTTCTTTTTTTTTTTTTTAAAAAAAAAAAACATTCTGAGCTTATAAAAAATAATATAATATGTTTTTTAATATAAGTATTGTTCAAACAAAACAAGCAAAAAATATTTTATTTTTACAAATATCTTCAAATTAAATTTTATAAAATTATAATCAAAATTGTGATACCGAATCTGAAGATATACAAATTATTCATGCATTCATAGAATCATAACTTTAAACCATGCTTCAGTAGAAATATATTGGATAATGTTGTAACAGATACTGAAAATATGTCCAAATCGCATTAAACAGTATAAATATTATAGTTTCACCCTTGATCCAATCTATCTTCATTATTAGTGGTTCCATGTTCACACAAAGTGATAGACAATTTTTTTCATATTAAGTAGCTCCCTCTTCCCCCTCCCGTATTCATGGTTTCACTCTTCATGATTTTGTTATGCTATTTGAACAAAAAAATATATTAAAAGTTTAAAAAGTTAGAGATTCATAAATTTTGCACTTAACCCCCTCTGCCAGTGGGATCATATAATGACCCATCAACCCTTTTTTGTAATTATCATTTTTATTACAATATTATTCTTTCATTGTGTTAATTATTTTAATTGGTTTTTAGGTTTGTGTATTTGTTGTAATTATAATTATGTTTAAGTATTAAAAAATATCCTATATATCATCCAATAATAAATGAATAAATAATATTATGGTTTAATGCTTGGAAGTCTCAAAAAGATTTGAGCACTAGAAATAATGGCTTTGGTCCATGATTTTTGAATCTTGAGATCTAGGGTATGCCACTTTATCATTATGCTAAACCATGCATGACATTTCATGTTAATGTCCATGATCTCAGATATCTGCACAAAACAAATATGCGGAACAATAAATCTTGTCTTTGTTTAAAGGAAATAATTTTATTTATAAGATCACTTAAAACACTATTTTTCTCTACATACTATGAATGGTTTTTCATGTGGTCATTGAAAACATAAATGATTTTAGATATCAAATACTCGTTATAATCTTCCAATGAAAATATAATCTCTAAAACCTTGCATGATAGCAAACATTTCAATCTATCCTAAATATCTAAATAGTAATTTATTGAAAATTTTCTTAATCATGTTCCTTATTAAATTTGAATATGTGAGTGTTGAAATGAGATTCAAATTTTTCTTTCATTTAACATAAAAATTATTTTGTTAAAATATATCTGTTTTGGAAACTTCATTTTTATATGATAGTAAGAGTATGGGAAATATTTATTTATTTCACTGACTTTAATAACATATGCATTGATAAATTTATCACTAAAAAAAAAAAGATTTGGGTTAGATATAGAGAGATGGACTTGGAGTTCGATATACCTAAATTACACCCCAATTCCCTTATTTCTGGTGATACAAACTTTTTATGGATTTACATCATAAATTATTTTTTTATATTTTCTATCTTTTAATGTAATGAAACAATATCATTCAATAAGTAATAGAAAACATGTGCATTGCAAAATATTGACATAAACAATATCTTCCTTAATATATTTTACAACAATAATTTATAATCATAATTATAAACATGCGATTTTTTTCACATGCGTTAGTGAAGCTATAATTATACTATAATATTTAATATGCCTGCTTAGCACTTTCGAGATTTAATATTTAAATGTCATACTCACAGCTTTACGAATGAAGTCTGTTGTGATTTACTGTACACATATGCAAATGAGCTGGAATTTTTAATTAGTTAGTCCATTGTTTGGAGAGAGCAAAGCATGCTTCTCTTCTATTAATGGCACTGAGATCATTTGCTATGTAAAAAGCTTATTTGACTTTTCTTTTGGCATCACTCTTCTCCACGCAAATTATTTGGGCAGAACTGGGTTCGAATACATGGCCTATAGCTGCTTGGTGGTCCCAGAAAATTGATATTCCTTCATTTTTATTTTTAATGCAGGCGAAAAAAAATCGCATATTTATAATTACAATTTTTATTGGTGAAGAGAAAAATAATTTATAACAATAATTTATATGAGTGTATAAGGTAGAATTTATATGTTAAGGTTCAAAAGCTTTCACATTATAGAAGCAGATAATTTTACCAAAAACATATATTTTTGATTTCTTTCTTTCTTTCTTTCTTTCTTTCTTTCTTTCTTTCTTTCTTTCTTTCTTTCTTTCTTTCTTTCTTTCTTTTCTTTCTTTCTTTCTTTTCCTTCTTTCTTTCTCTCTCTTTCTTTTCTTCCTTTTCTTCTTTCTCTCTCTTTCTTTCCTTTCTTCCTTCCTTTCCTTCTTTCTTGCCTTCCTTCCTTTCCTTCTTTCTTTCTTTCTCTCTCTCTTTCTTTTTTCTTTTACTACTACTACTGCTGCTGCTTATTATTATTATTATTATTATTATTATTATTATTATTATTATTATTATTATCATCATCATCATCATCACTTGTCAAAAGTAGGTACAGCATATGACTCCAATTTAAAGTCTATAACTATGACTATTCACTAACTCTTACCAAATACTCTTGGTATTTATGTGAGGAACATGAATGCATATCTTGATAATTAATTTTGCACATACAGTATTATTTTTAATAGTACCTATATATTTAAAACAAAAAATAATTTTGCAATTTTGCAAATTAATGACATTTTCATTATTGCTATAGAATCATTTGTACCAATAAACTAAGTTTACAAATAAAAAAGGATTATTTATTATGGGAATTATAATGTGGAAGAAAAATTGGACTTAACAACTATTCAATAAAGAGAAATTGAAAAAGATATTCTGGAAAGAATTGGAAAGTATAAAGAAAAGAGATATGAGACGAAAGTAATCAATTAACAATTTTATTAAGAGAAACAGCTCTTGAAGAATATAACAAGAGACAAGAAAGTTATTGAGTGTCTGATTTGAATATGGCAGCCACCTTCTGGCAGAAATTAATGATGATAATAGTGGGAAAATTTCACCAAGAGGTTATATGTTTATGCTATCAATTAGCTGCCATTTCCATTCTCCCATTGTCATTAAGTGATTTATTCCATTGATAAAATAACTTTTTTTTTCCATTTGTTTAATAATGTGATTTCAAAAGCAGTTTTTTTTTACCCAGTTTAGAACCATCTAAAGGAATGGTTACTAGAAATTGGTCTGACTAAGAGATATAATACACTATTTCATCTGGTATTCATTGATTACTATAGATCAACTTTTTGTTTTAAAATTATTATTAATTGTAAATCATTAAAAAAGTATATTTGGATATTTTATTTATGTTAAATATATAAATAAATGTTTAAATGGAGGTCATTATTCAATTTTTTTATTTCTAGAGAAATGACAATCGATTTCATAAATTTGAAATGAAGCAACATCAATGCCTAATTTGCATTAGCTCAGATTAATATGATTTTGCAGCTCTAAAGTAAATTGCACTTACTATATTGTTCAGAGCTAATCTTACTTTTAATCACAGAAAGATTATTATTTATAAATATGTGCAATAACTCTTATCTTAGAATCCTTATTGGATATCCATGACTATTTAGATTATGAAATGGTATATCAAATTTGATTCTGAAGTTAAAGCAAAAGTGTTCAAGTAGATTCAATAGTAACATTTGATGTAAGTCATATAATTCGATATGAGGAATTTTCTGAGTACTATATGCAAATAATACAAAGTCTTATAGCAGTAATGTCAACTTATTTTTTTCACTATACATGTTTAAATTTTTACTTTAATTTTTTATCTTCCAACCTCAATGAAATAATAATCTGAGTTTGAACATTGTATTATATGTTCAATGGAGGTCTAATTGTAGGTTATGTACTATTTTGTATTTTTTACATAGTTGTATGATTATATGATGTAAAGATCCTTTCCTAGATTATATTTTCCATCCATATAAGCAACTGAAAATCATGAACTACTAAAATGTTTTATTTGAGGAATAACGACATATTTCTATCATAATTTAACCATTAAGGTTGTGATAATTTTATGTAAAGCAATAAACCATTGCTATTCAACTTAGTGATTGCCATCTATTGTTCATTTATGAAATTAATTTTAATGAGTGTGATTTTTAAAACTTTAAATCAAGAATAAAAAATCTATTTATTACTTAAAAGGGACTTGATATATTTATCCTAAATTTCCTATTCAGAAATGAATATTATAAATATCTGGAGAGTAAATCTAACATGACTTTCTGAGTCCTGTTGATATCAAGATATAGTTTGTGCATCAATTAAATTGAATACCATTACAAATTGGTTACAGTTAAAATGAAACTATTATTAATAGCTCCAGTTATCATAGAACTCCTCAGATTGAGAAAGTATAACAAAAGATAATGCTGAATTTTGTAAATGTATAAAAAATAGCTGGTAAGAGTGTGTCAGTTGAGTTCAAACATATTTTTTTAACTAACTTATTGACAATGATTTTGTTGTAATCTAAAGTTTTTTTAGAATAAATTACGATGTTTCATTTTTCTTTGCTTCAGCCACTTACTATTTTATTTCATTTTTGAGCAAAGTACTTGCAAATTTTGATTATTTTATAAGATTTAAGAAAGTGCTTTGTGGCTTCCTTATTTTATTTGCTTTTGACGTGGATTTGAATCATGGCTAAGTAAAAGTTGATTTTTTTTAAAAAAAAATCAATCATGCTTAAGTATTATTTTTAATAGCTATTGATAAATAATTGGATATCTATCTTCTTTTATCTAGAAGATAAACAAGAATGGAAAACCCTTCAAAACCTAACCATGGCAAAGTAATAAAACTAGTGAATAAGGCTTTTTAGATCATTGCTTCTGTATGAAGATTTATTAGAGAGATCTTTGCTGTACAACAGCACAGCCATTTTATACCTGCAACCCACTTCCTCATGACCTGACCCATTATTTGTTTTTCAGCATACCTAAATTTTAAGTATAAATATATAAGGTTCTTCATAATAAAAAAATAATAATTTATTTTTTAATATTTTAGTATTAAGCATGTATGATTTGAAATGAAATTTTTGAAACAAATCATATACTTACAAAAAAGAAAATTATGATACATGTAAAAACCAAGTATTTGAAAACACTTATTTAAAATAAATTTGTCTGCTGTTAAATGTTTCTCATTTACAATTTCAATTATAGTTAGTGCAGAAAGGCAGTTTATAAACTTTTATAGAATTACTTGTTTTTACAATTAATTTTTTCTAAAGAAAAAAAAACAACTTTTTTTTATCCAAAACATAAGATAATTTTTTAAAATTTTTTGGAACCAAACAATTTTTACATAATTGCTTGAGAGGTCATGACCCATAGGTTACACACCACTACTTTACAATGAGTTGTTTAAAGACCATAGAATGATGTTATATGGTATGCTTAAACTACAACTTGCAACCAGAAAAGTCATGACCCACAAGTTACCAATACTTTACAATGAGTTGTTTAAAAGATCATAGAGGACATGACCCACAAGTTACACACCACTACTTTACAATGCGTTGTTTAAAGATCATAGAGTGATGTTATATGGTATGCTTAAACTACAAGTTGCAACCACAAACCATAAAGCAACAACATACAAATTAAGCAAATGAATGGATAAATTTTATACATTTCATTTTTAAAAAAATGATTATATATTTTTTAAGTTAATAAAATAATAAAAATTGATTTTCAATTACTTTTCTGTGGAATTCATAGCTTCTTTTTGTTTGGATTGTATTTTTTAAATTCTTATTTATATTTATTTCATAGTTTGATTTGGAATTTAATTTTCTGTAGTGTTGTGTTTGCTGTTATAGCTAACTTAACTTTCCCTCACATTACCATAGATGCCTTTGGTTGGAAAAATCCAGAAAAAAATATGTAATCATATCCCCCCCCCCCCAAATTATGTTTGTAAAGCCATCTATTGAGATATTTCTCTAATATTTTTTTTAATTCATATAGTTTTAAAGTTTTGATTTAAAAAAATCAAGAAGCCAGTATAATCATGCAAATTCAAAGAGTGTTAATACTGCCTTCTTCTTTTTGATTGATTTATTCCTTTGTGATTTGAGACCATTTGTGAAATTATTTTGAGATACATTTTATAATAACTAAAACCTGGTTTTTTGTTTTTAAAAAGTTGTGTAATAATTATTATAAATCAAAATTATACATTATTATACTATTATTTTATATGTATATGTTTCATCTTTAAAAATAGGAGGTAATAAATAATAGCATAATGTTAACAAAGAAAACCATGGTGTTCTAAATAACACATCTTAGGGAAATGATAACTAACATGTTATTGCAGAGATCATATTAGAATAATTTGAGATAATCTAAAAATTAGAAAACAGAAATTGATAGATTTATCAGAGGTATATATTTATTTGTTTGCATTTTAAATACAAATTTCAATTAAAAAGATTTAGTTCATTTTCTGAAATCAGTCTGTTCTGCCAATCATTCAGTGGTGAGACAATCTTTTATTATCATTTTTTTTTCAATATTTGCAAAGTTCAAGTATGAATTTTTTATATTTTTTATTTATTTGCAAACATATATTACTACCAAATCAAGTTCAATTTATTGAATTCTGATACAGAATAATGGGTTAATACTAAAATCTAAACTTGAAAGCTTATAAAATGTCTCACCAGGGAAAACAATTAATCATCATAATGTCAGAGAGTTAATTTTTTATTGGATTCTTATCTTGATTATATTTCTTGAATGTATTTGTTTAATAATCATTATACCTTGATGTGTTTCTTAAATATATTATTATTGTTGTTGTTGCTGAGTTTGCAAAATATATGAAACTTATTAATTAACATTTTCATTTGCTTAATTAGTATCTTGTGGCATATGGATAATGCCACCATTCTGTTGTAGACTAATACAGTCTGTAGCCAAATTAAATAAACTTCTACAAAATATATTCTTTAGTAATCATTAATTCTTACTATTTCAGCTACTTCAGTTAATGATTGGTAATGAGTATATTTTGTACATATTTTAAAAGATTTCATTGAAAATAATAAGCTCTGTCTAATTACAAGTACTTTTTTTTAATGTATTGTGAAATTAGTTTATCTTTTTTAATGCAGAATGTTTATTTCTTTGAATTTTTTTTATTATTATCTTAACTTTAAAAATAATTGGTTATTGATAAATATAGCAATTATTAATTTTAAAATCAAATCTCTCATTATTATAACAGAAGTGTAGTAAAACTTTTTTCTGAACCAAAAATATTCCAAAAACATTGCCGTAAAGCAAACATAAATATAAGTTATTTTAAAATAGTTATTTATGTAATTTTTTTTTTAGCTGTTCTTTTCAATAAAATATTTCTTATATGCACTTGATTGATTTTTAATTTGTCTTCAAATTTTTCCAAAATGTTTTTATTATACAATATCAATTTTAGACAAAAGGTATGGCTGACATTCATCTTTAATTTTGTTAGTCTACATTATATGTATATGAAAGTATTTTTTACTACATACATTGCTGTCGGAAAAAGTTTATTTCAAGCTATACTGTTAATTTAATTTAGCTATAGACTATATCAGTCTAAAAAAAAAAAAGGAAGAAAGCGATTGATTGATGTTTATATAATAAGGAAGTGTGATTTGCTAATCTTATCTGCTCTATGTAACTTTGTGTTTCCTTATTATAAAGAGAATATTTTGAGAGTTTTTTCCAATCAGGTATTAAACATTGGATCAACAGTTAACATCAAACATCTTGTAGTCAAATTTAATATAATTAATGATTTAAAATGGACTTTTACTTCTGAGAAAAATTTATGTACATATTAATTTAAAGCTATTCATAAACTTATATATATAAGCAGTGAAATATAAGAGAAAATGCATATAATAATCTAAATAAAATTTTAACTATGAACTATGATATATCCAAGCAATATAATCATTTAAAAGTGGAAATGCAAGCTGAAACAATCACATGATCTAATAATCACATGATCACTATTTCTTATGCTAACACATTGCTGTTATTAAAACAGGCAAAACTCTTCACTACTGTATGGAGAGTTTTGCCTGTTTTAATAAAAGTAATGTGCTAGCATAAGAAATAATGATCATGTGATGTTTAGTGGTTTAATACCAATCCTGCCTAATAGGATAGTAGTGGCTATGGTTGTTAAAGAGCCAAAGACACCAAAATATATAGGTACTGAACTGGGATCAGACTCGTATGACTATATAAGCTATTGAGCTTAGATTGAAAATATTGTGTTTTCAATTTTATTCTCATAGTTTTGTAGTTAAGTAGAGATAAAAGGTGGCTGCTGGAGGATTGCATTAGATCCTAAGATCTAGATGCAGTACTCTCAGATCCAAAGCTCCTCACTGATGAAGGCTACAAGCCAGAAACTAGTCTGGGGATATTGGATGAGTAGGCACTAGATAGGGATTTTATACACAAGACTTTTGGCATCCATTGATTACTCTGCTTGGCACTGAGTGGCACTATTTTTTGGAGAGTTTTGCTGTTTTAATGATCTAATAATATCATTTTATTGAGTTACATTAAAGTAAAAGTGGGTTATTTTTATTTTAATAATCTAGTTGTTGTAAAAGCAGTAAGCTAAAATTTTAATCTAAAAAAGGGTTTTAGGTTTTTAGGATATATTTTTATATATATATATAAATAATTAAAAAAAAAAAAAAAAAAAAAAAAAATAAATTTATATATATATATATATATATATATATATATTTAAGATTTTTATAAACTTATAGATATAAACATTGAAATATGACACACATTTTTTAAAAATAATAATTAGATGAAATTGCAGTTATGTATAACCAGATAACTAATTGAAAGTGGAAATGTAAGTTAAAGCAGTCACATCATCTAGTAGTAGCAGTAGTATTGATCTAACTTACATTAAAGTAAAATTGGAAGATATCTAGTTTCATAATTTATGTTACAAATATAGTAAGCTAGAATACTAAGCTAAAAGTGGCCCACTTTTCATTTAACATGAGTTACACAAATACTGTTATTATTAGATTATGTTGCTTCAATTTGAATTTTCAATTTTAATTATTCAGTATTGTTTATTTCATAGTTGAAATTATATCAAGAATATTCTTAGAAAACATTATATCATGTTTTATAGCTTATATGTATGTATACTTAAACATGCTATTTTAGAAATCAGAGACTGAATTCTCTAATATTTAGCTCATTGTGAAGTAAAATATTAGATGATATATCTAATACATGGATTTTGTTCTTCACACTTTATTAGTTTCACAGAAAAATAATGTGTAGATTGATTATATGATCAATTGTTACAAAATTCCCATTGAAATAGTAAAAATAACAACTATTTAGTAAGGTTAAATTTAAAAATTATTATATTTCTTATAATATGAATAGTAATACATAATATATGAATATTAATACTTTATTACATTATAAATATATTTACTTAAAAATATAAATAAATATACAGATTACTTAAAGCACAAAAGTTCAGATTTTAAGCAGTAATAAAAAATTATTTACTTTCTTCCTTTGCATTAATTTTAAAAGACATAGAAAAAAATACATGTCATGTTGTTTTTGTTTTGCCTTGATTATTTTCAAATTAAGCTTAAAAATTTGTTTTTAGTAATTTCCACATATATAGTAATGAATATTTGGTGAAATGTTTTTAGAATTTTACAGTTCTAAATCAAAATACTTTTTTTTTTTTATTATTATATAACTTTATGTGTTATATATTCTTTTAATGCTCTAAAATTGGAAAAAAATGTTTTTTTCTTTCTTTTTAGATATTCATCTTGTTATTATCAATATAAGTATTGGTTTTTGATTGTAGCCTTTTCATCTAATAGAAATTTAATTTCATTTTTATTTTTTTATTTTAAGCTCTTGATTATTGAAAGTGACATATTTTCTTTATATTTGGTTGAAGATGTCCAATATCTACATTACACATATAAACTTATAAAAAATATTAAATGTTCAATAAAGTTAATATTCCATAAAAAGCAATAACATTCATAAATTGTAAATTTTGTTGTATTAATTTAAAACTAAAGCATTTTGTATGATCTAAAATTATTCTACATCAAAGTTTCAATAAAAACCTTTATTAAAGCACTTATTAATCATTATTAATAATAGTTTTGTTTTGTTTTTTTTTTTTTTTTGTAAAAATTAGTACTTTTGATTGCTACGGTACATTCTCAGTTCTAGGTAGAAAATATTTATGTAAGAGTTATTCTTTTTTAATAACATATTATATATTAATTTGCTTCCAAGTATTTACTTAAAAGTCACATTATTAATGATGAAAAATAAATAAATTACTACTAAATTTGGTCACTTTATATACACACGATTATTTAAATAATAAGTGAAATAATGCTTAAAGCTAAATGGGATAATTATGTAATTAGAAACCAACCAGTAACCACCTAAACATTCACAATAAAGATAGTAATCAATATTTCTGACTGCTGTCAAAGCAACCTTCTCAGCTTCTAATAGGAAGAACTTCATTGTAGCAATATTTCATTATCAGTGGTCAAGTTGCAATCTTTAAGTGGACCATTGTTAAGAGTGGATTTCTATTCTTGCTATTAAAAGATGAGAAGGTTGCCATGACAACAGTGAGAAATATTGATTACTATCTTTATTGTGAATGTCTAGGTGGTTATGGTTGGTTTCTAATTACATATGATATTATGTATATGAATTGCATATTTATAAGAATAACTTACTCAATTTGGTACTTGTGTATAATTCAACCAATGACGTATTACCCTGAAGGCATGTCACTCTAATCTTGTGATTTTTAAGATAACGTCTCCAAGTGATCTGCGGACACATGTAATCGCTAAAATGTGTCCGCAGATCACGTGAACATGGTACGTTAAAAATCGCAAGATTAGAGTGATATGCCTTCAGGGTAATACGTCATCGGTTGAATTATCCAGGTCACATGCTAAAAAATATTCAAAAATGAAAAATATCTGACGCAGGTCTGGCAAATACTAAAAAAAAAAAAAAATGTACATGCATGCGTCAAAATATTATTCTCAATTTTAAAATACAGCAGCGCGTAGCGCTGGAATTGGTGGGGGGGCCTCCGGATGTTTTTGTCGGGCCGCAGGCCCGGCGTACACGTATATCAGACATTGTATTACTCTCATAGCTGTATGATATAATTCAGAAATTAAAAATAAAATTAAAACGTAAAAACGTACTGCATATTGCAAACTTGATTTAAAAAATTATTTCAAATTATTTACACATTAAAAACGTAATGTAGAAATATTAACAAAAAGTTTTTGTAAATTTAAAATAAACAAATAAAACACTTTACCCGAATTAATGTGAATTTGGCATTAATGGCGTCCATGTTATCACATATGCATTTGGTAATGTATATTCCAAATTTGTTTTAAAAAATTATTGAAAATTATTTACACATTAAATGTAATTCAATGTAAGTTTGAGAATTGTAGAAATATTAACAAATATTTTTTGTAAATAAGTTTGAGAATTGTAGAAATATTAACAAAAACTTTTTGTAAATTTTAAATAAACACCTAAATAAAAAAGACGCGATCTAATGCAAATCTGGTATTAATGGCGTCCAGAAAACGCCGCACTTCGTACTGCATATTGCACAAAATTGATTTAAAAAATTATTTCAAATTATTTACACATTAAAAATGTAATGTAGAAATATTAACAAAAAGTTTTTGTAAATTTAAAATAAATAAAACACTTTACCCGAATTAATGCGAATCTGGCATTAATGGCGTCCTTGTTATCACATTTGGTAATGTATATTCCAAATTTGTTTTAAAAAATTATTGAAAATTATTTACACATTAAACGTAAGTTTCAGAATTGTAGAAATATTAACTAAAAATTTTTGTAAATTTAAAATAAACAGATAAATAAAAAACACGGAGAATAAATTATTTACACATTAAACGTAAGTTTCAGAATTGTAGAAATATTAACTAAAAATTTTTGTAAATTTAAAATAAACAGATAAATAAAAAACACGGAGAATAAATTATTTACACATTAAACGTAAGTTTCAGAATTGTAGAAATATTAACTAAAAATTTTTGTAAATTTAAAATAAACAGATAAATAAAAAACACTTTACCGGAGAATAAATTATTTACACATTAAACGTAAGTTTCAGAATTGTAGAAATATTAACTAAAAATTTTTGTAAATTTAAAATAAACAGATAAATAAAAAACACTTTACCGGAGAATAATTCAATGTAAGTTTGATAATTGTAGAAATATTAACAAAAAATTTTTTGTAAATTTAAAATAAACAGATAAATAAAACACTTTACCCGAAATTAACAGCTCAAAAAAGTAACTGTGATGCCGTGGATAGCAAAATCGCAATAGACAGAAAAATCAAAAAATTTCCCAAACCTCTTTACGAATTTTAAATCTCGCGGGTGAAAAAAAAAAAAATTGACTCTCTGATGGATTAATCACGCCAGTCACTTGGTTACCATGACAACGTTGTCATGCAACAAACATCGATGTCTACCGGAAGGGAATTTGGTAAGTCAAAAACGTCATCGGTTGAATTATACACAAATACCCTCAATTTCTTTTACAAACTAATAATAAACACAAATTAATATTTCATAATAAATTTCATTTTATTTTTATAATTAACAATAATTTGCCTCAAGACAATTCATTACAATGTGATGTAAAAATATAGTGATTAAAAATGTACATATGTAATCTATCACTTTACAATTTGCCTGTGTATTTTTTTTTCTTTTCTTCTATTAAAGAAAAAAAAAAAAATTATATTTCTTACAAAAATTTTGTAAAAATACCAAAAAAAAAGACTAAGTTATATCACTATTTTAAAAATGTTTAATAAGAGGAATGAATTATCCATAATGTTACATATCATATACATATGCAGCACATATTGTTTTTTTTTTTTAATCTTTCTCAAAGATAGCTAATACTGACTTTTAATTTTTCAATAAGCCATGGTGGTATGAGAAAACATTACATGTAGCCTTATATTTTTAGTTATTATTTTTTACGATAAGTTCATGTGATGCCCTCGTGTATGCTATTGCATTCTTAAATAGATGTTAACTTTTTATTCTTACATTTAAGCTGTAAATACAGCTTAAGGTTAGAAGGTATTTAGGTCATGTTATAAGTAGGAAGTGCCCTAAAATAATTATACTTAATGTGAAAATATTGAAAATATCATATTTATAAACCACCTGTATTTTCTTAAGTTTGTGCATTGTGAAGGTTTATGATACTTCATTTGTAAAACAGTAAGATCTTTTATCACTTTGTGCAACAATATCCCAATACAATTATACACAAACTGTATTCAATGCAGATATGAAGAATGAGTGTAATGTTTAGCCATCTTGCAAATTATAAACTATGACTATATGAGGCCTCCATGTCTGGTTTCAATAAAATCTTTCACTGATTGTGCCACTGTTTTAAATCTCATTGTCTACAAATCACCATAGGCTAGAAAAAAGTTTTCTACAAAGTTACATTATTTGCTTTATTTAAAAACATAAATGACAAAATGTACACTATCGTTAAATCTGCCCCAGTAAGCATATACACAATTATATTTTGGAGATAGCTGATAAAGGGACTTTTTTTTAACTGTTTCTGAAAACTTTGTATTATGAATTCACAGTTTGGAAGTTGGCTAATATCTCTGTATTATGTATACATTTCCCAATCAGGAACTAGAGGTTCAATTCTTTGGTTTATACATTAAACGTTTCATGTCTTTAAAATAATAATGTTCCATAGATTGCTGTTTATGGATAATAAAAAAATAGCCAAAATTAGTATTTAATTGGGTTATGGGTAAAGGGCAGACAACAAAATGGGTAAGAAACAATGCAGTATGCAGAAGATTTGGATAAAGAATTTATATCAGTATATTTGTACAAAAGGTGGGATGATTGTGTTAGGAGGATTGTTGAGTGTTATAGTGGTAAAGAATGGGATAGAAGAATAGATGCATTAATAAAGAATATGGAGTTGGAGAGATGGAGAACTAGTATGGAGAGTAAAAAGAGTTGAAATATATATAGAAATGGAACATTGTGTGCCAGTTAATTTATGCTAATAGTAAGGAAAGTAGTTTATTGTTTAAGGCTCAAACGGGATCTTTAGCAACAAGGGAATGTACATGTAAATTGAAAAATATGGGTGATTTAGTCTGAAAATTGTGTAAGGAAGGCATAGAAAGTATTAGGCATCTGTTAATTCATTATAAATGCTTGGAAGCAAAAAGGATACAAATAATGTAGTTATGGAAGAATAAATATGAACAAAGTGATTATACAGACAATGGGTTATTGGTTTTTATGCTGGGTTTGGTAAAAGATAAGGGAGATTTAGATATGAGGGCCATGAAGTTGACAAAGATTATGTTGTGGAAATGGGATGGAGCAGATTATGGGAAAACTTAGGGTGGGGAATGGAAAAGAAAGATAAAGTGGCTAAAAGATTTCTATGGGTATAGTTGCTGAGAGATTCCTGATTCCATATAATGAGAAGTCACAGTGCATCACATCACATGGAGATTTTAATTTACTGTGATCAAAGTTAATGATGATGAAAATTGGCACTGGCTAAAGCCAGGGAGAGAAAGAGATATTTAAGATTGTTCAGACAATTGAGAAAGCAAATGTCAGCCAAATATTTATAAAAAAAATTTTAAGATGTATTAAATTCAATAAAATATTTAAATAAATGATTGTCAAACACAAAAAGAAAGTTTGACCTAATTCAACAGCATAGTTATCAGACAGTGTACATGAGTATTAAAACATAAAACACCCTGGCAGATATGTTCATTTTCTCACCTATAATTTAAAAGAGAGGGATTAATAATATCTTCCTGCTAGTGATTTATAAAAACCAATTCTAGCTGTCTAATTCAGAGATAAAAAAAAAAAAAGAATAGATTCTTGTAGGAAATGAATGAAACAGCACAGGCAAGCCTTCCTTGGCCCAGAATAATGCAGATAGCTTGTGATATACCACTTTTAAGGCAATATATGATTGATTTCAAATACAAGACCAGAACTCATGAGAAATTATTGTGATCTTACACAATCTTAGAAAGAAGAAATAAAATTTCCAACTTCAGAAAATTAGGACACTATACATGATAAACCACCAGCCAAAACATTTGTGGTGTGCAGGAAGCACAAACTAAACTTATTTAAAATTAATTATAGGGTAATAAAAGAGGAATAGGTGAGCTAAAAGAAAACTAATATTGGCTCAAGCAATTATCAAAGGTTAGTAATAAAAAAAAATACCTTAAGCTTATAAAATATAACTCGCAATACACTCGATGATATAAAAGTTTAAAATCAAAAATATGTAGTCTCAAAACTGAGACAAACATTACATGTAATAAGAAATAAGAGCAAATATATACAATAAAGATAAAATTAAAGGAATATGAAAAAAAATTAGATGATACATTTACTTTCAGATTAAGTTGAGAATTTAATTAGAGATTTATACCCTGGAAAGAATACAAAATATTTACCTTACAGTAAAGCACAATCCAGTGAGTCCTTCAATGAGTATGCAGTTATTCTTAGTTCAATATTCAGTTGGATTTATTTCTTCATAGTGGCAAGTGTAGAGGCATACTTTCAGAGCTGTTCTAATTTAGGCATGAACTGGAAGGAACAGCTTGGGATCAGCCATCCATCTTTGGTAGGTTTAGCATAGCATAGGACTAATATAACTGAATCATAATGAATCAGCAGAATAAGCTGTGTCAATACTCCTTTCCAGAAGAATAATCTAACTCAGGGGTAGTCAACCTTTTTATACCCACTACCCACTTTTGTATCTCTGTTAGTAGTAAAAAATTTTAACAGCCCACCGGTTCCACAATAATGGTGAGTTTATAAAGTAGAAAAGTAACTTTACTTTGTAAAATTTATAAAGCAGAGTTACAGCAAGCTAAAGCATATAATAATAATTACTTACCAAATACTTTATGTTGGACTTTCATGAAGTTTGGAAGAATAAATCTTTATAGAACAACTTACTGTAGTTAAATCTATCTTTTTATTTATATTTTGTATATATATAGAAGTATGAAGTTTGATGAAATTACATTTAATCAATTAAATTATTAATAAGATCTCTGAGGCTGATGCTGAAAAACTAAACACTGGATATCTGGCTCATTTTTTGTAAGGAACAAACAAAGGTCTCCTCTTTTGGAAATATTCAGGCAGTTTTTTCTTTGGTCATAATATGATTAACAGCACTAAAGCCTGATTCTACAAGATATGACATAGGTAAAGGTATCAATAACTGAATATCATTTTCCACATATTTGGGTATAAGACAAGCATTTTTTTATTTTGTCATAGATTTTCATATCCATCTCTATCAAATTTATGTTTACTTTCTTCATCATATCTAATTTCTAACAGTTCTTCTTGGCAAGTTGTATCAGCCTCTTCAATATTTGTGGTAAAAGGATTTTTCATCCAGTCATACACCTTCAATTTCAAAATATCTTCAAATTATTTTTCCATGTCCAATTTAAGTTTGCTGAGGTAACTACTGAATCTGTCAATATCCTCTGGAGTTACATCATCTTTTATAGATGATAATTCAGGACACTGATGAAATTCTCCCTTGACTAGATTATAATGAAGTAGTTCAAGTTTGTCAATAAATAATGACACAATACTTTGGCAATCTATAAGAGTTTTATTAGTTCCTTGAAGCTGCAAATTGACATCATTAAATCTCTTGAAAATATTTGCCAAATAAAAGGCATCATTCTTTGCTGTTTTTAACTGTTGACACAGATTGGTCTCATAATTACTTTCAAAAATTTGTATGGGACTATCATATAATGCTACAAAATGAGCCGAAGATGTGCCCTTTGACAGCCACTGAACCACTGTGTGCAAAAGTAACATATTAAAATCTTAATTATTGACCTGGAAAAGCTATCGAAACATTCTTCATTTTTTGCATTGGATTTGATCTTGTTTATGGCTCAAATTATTATAGTTAATGATGAATAAAGACTTGTATTTAGATGTTTTCCTATAAGATATTGTATGTATACCACATAATGAATACGTAAAACATTTGGCACTTCTTCCTTCAAATAAGCAACAAATCCATGATAGTGGCCTAACATTGACGGAGTTCCATCAGTAATGCATGCAATAATATTATTCAAAAAAATATTATTTTTTGTAAAGTATGATTTCACAGTATTAAATATAGATAATGCTTTTGTATCAGTAATGAGATTTATTGCAAATAGCATTTTTTTTTTGTAATATATTGTTTTCATCAAAATAACATACATATGCCATCAATAAAACATTATTATCTTCAACAGTAGACTTGTCCAATTGCATAGAAAATGAAGAATTTTGGAAAATACTTATTTTTTTTCAACATTAACTGCCATTTCTTCAGTTCGTTGCTTTATTGTGCTATCACTTAGGAGCAATGTTTTTTAAATTTTCAGGTATATTCTTTTATAGAGGAGGGTATTATTACAGTTTCTCCAATATTATAGCTTTTACTACTTTTTGCAATTAATTGTGAAATGTGATGAAACAATTAATCCATTTTGATTTGCTGGATATTGTTTTTTAAATGATGCAATGATTGTTGAATGATTTTGAAATTTTTTACATATTCCCTGAAAATATTCAATGGGATTGTCCTTATCATTTGGATGCTTTGTAGCAAGATGTTCTTGCAATCGGCTTGGCTTCATTGCTTCATTGGATAATGTTGAATGACCCAATAAACACATTGGGTGTTGTTTATTTACAACTGATTCCTTGAAAGACATCTTTAGATACTCTGGCAAATAGCCATGAGCGGATTTCCTTTTTGAAATATGGGCTCACCATATTTTATAATATTTTGTTTGAAGCTGTAGGCACATGCTCACTCTCACAAATCTAACTGTGTACTGACCAATGCAGCTGCAAACAAAAGGGCTTGAACCATAAATTATCTGCATATGGTTCTCACACATTGTGGATTGGGTTTGGGGGGAGATGTGCAACATATTTTGGGACAAGTCTCTTTTGTTAGCAGTCACACTATACCTCCATTTAGTTTCACTTATGTAACATGAACTAAACTTATGCATGGAGATATAAATAGTATATTTTAAGAAATTTAAATTGTCATGGTGAATTTTACAAAAACCTAATGAAAATGTTTTTAAATAATGCTATGAATTTTTTTTAAAAAGTCAATTAATTACAAAAAAAGAAAGTGCTTCAGTATCAGACAAAACCCCTACCATCCACCATGAAGGCTGGAACACCCACTAATAGGTTCTAGGGATCAGGTTGACTGCCACTGATCTAGGTCAAGCCACAAATAATCAGTCCAAAATTTTGGGGCCATTTATACACACTCTTATCTCCCACATAATCTTGCTTGTTCTTAATTAAAAGTTTTAGCTCAGAGCAAATCTCTATCTCTTACCCAATCTTAATCAAAAATTTTGACCAATGCTTATTTCAATAGATTATAATTAAAATAAAAGCACAATAATGCAATTAACTTCTTGTAAAACTAAAACTTTTTTAAAAAGATTGGAATTTTTAAATTAGAATGTTTTACAAAACAAAATCCAATAAAAGAGATTTTAAAGTACAATTTAATAAAAAAATCATAAAAGGGGGATAAAAGAGTGTGTGTGTGTGTTATATCACATACTCTTAATACATAAAATAATAAAATATAAAACTTTGATATAACTTTCTTAAAAAAAAATACGAAAGCCATTTTAAATTGCACAATAGATCTTTTGAAGTGGATAGATTATCTGGTTTAACTTCCCCATCATTCCATGAAAACCCCCCTACAGAAACCTGGCTGAACGTTTGCCTTGCGTTCTGACTAAAATAACATTTTATTTTTTTAATTCAACTTTATCCATTCTCATAATCCGATATAATAAACAACTTTTTTTTAAAACACTCCGTCTTATTACTTTTAAGTTTAAACTCCTTAACCTTTGTCAGGGAGTTCTTTTTTTTTTCTTTTAACCGATTCTCTGATATAGGTTACTTTTGCTCTCTTGACCTTTCCTTGGTTATAAATTTGTATTTTATTCCTTTCACATTCTGTTTTATTTTTATCTTCATATAACTGAAAAAAAAAAAAACCGTTTTTGCTGAGCAAAACACATTTCTATGGAGTGTCTGTCTTTATTATTCATACTATCAACACTAGAAAATGGAAAAAAAGTTATCTGCTATAGTCTTTTTGAATATTTAAAATAAGATTGCTCTATAAGTAACTTCTATTTCTATTTTAAAATCATATTCCTTAATCTTTCTCCTAACTCTTTTCTTTGTTTAAGTTCATGTTCAAAATGAACAGTTACTTTAATCCACTCCTTTTTAGTCTCTTGTTGAAACTCTTTTTTACAATGTTTTCTGTCTTTAACTGATACCTTTTTTCTATCTCCTGGTCTGCATTTTCTAATTTTCCTACTTACTATCTGTACCCAAATTCCACCCATTTCTGTCTTTATTTCCATCTCATCTGTTCTAACATCTTATTTTAATTCATCTTTCCCCCCACTTACATCTACTACCTCAACTTCCTTTTCAACTTTATGACTTTCTTTAGCCAAATATCTCTATGGTTTCAATAGTTACCGATCTTCCTCAACTTTTCCCATTATTTTTGATCTTATTTCCTTAATCATTTCTGTTTTGAACTCATTAATTTCTTTCTTCATTGCCTGCTGACTCTGTTTGATTTCTTGTCGCATTTCTCTCATCTTGGGTTTTATCATATGTGTCTGACTTTGTTGCATTTCCATTATCATCTTCATTGTCATATGTGTCTCACCTCCTTCTTTTTCTACTAATTGGGGCTTCTTGAAAGAAACAGGGCTTTCTTCTAACACTACCCCTCCCCCCATCAATTTTTACACTGTCTTCCATTTTCTGAAATGCGACTAAATCTACTATATATATTTTTTAAACTTTTATTTTCAGTTTTACAAAACAGTACAACTTCTCACCATTTATTTATTCAACACTATGTTCCGAAATAAATCCAAAAGAAAAATAGTATTTAACTGTTTATTTATTTATATAATATGAAAATGATGAACTCTTTATACCAAACTGCCCCAGCAATCCATATCCTAACTAACACAAACTGATACCTATTACTTAAATCTTGCCTTCCACAGCTGAAATATTTTTCAATTGTCTAAACGAAATCTCATATGGGTTTTAAATTCAAAGCCTCATGTTGTCAATGCTAAAATTACATATACTATGTACCAGTCATTCTATCTTCTTTTGATCACAGAGGCACCACCAGGTCACTGCATACCTGGAAAATTTAATTTACTGTGATAAAAAAATATTGATGATGAAAATTGGCACTGCCAACCTATGACAAAAACAATGGAATATAATGAAAAGTTATGGAGAAATACGTGAATCAGTGGACTTCTCTCAATGAAGCTATCTTAATCCAACATATATGTTTAAAATAAAACTAGGAAAAGCTGGTTATCTTCCAATGTTAAATACAATCTAATTAAAGAAACCCAAAAATGGATAAAGCACTTAATTGGAAATGGAAATTATTAACTTAAATTGCAAGGACTACCAATTTGAAAAGTGATTTGATAAATAAAGATCTTTGGATTAATATTTTGTCTTAAAAATGGATTATGTGCTAAAACTTCTAACAAAATGTGAAACCTCCAGGATTAATTCATGAAAAGTTATTAAAGTTTTCCAATGGATTATGTGGTTAAATATATGTGCACACAAAACAATACCAAATAAAACAGAAAACAAAACAGATCTGCAGTTGCAAAAATATATAAAAATAACTCAGAGGACGATTTAAGGAGGACTGTTTAAGTATAATTTTTATTGATTTTTTCCCCCCTATATTTATCAAAGTGTATTAGCAAAAGAGTTAGTTATATGCTTAAGTTTAAATTTAACCAATATTTAAAGTTTTTTTTAGTTTGAGTAATATAAAAATTTTAAAATATGCCTTATTTAACTGTGAGATTTATGCTTTACCTTTAATTCTAATAGAAGAGACCAGAGATACAAATAAAGTGTTTATTATACGAAGTATAATTTTAAACATCAGGGACTATTAAATAATTACACTAATAAATATTATATTTTAAGAAGGAATGCATGTTATGACAGAGTGCAATAACTATGTCCCAAAAGTGAAAGAGATGATGATTTTTGCAAATGATGTGCATTTCTTATTTTATTATTATTACTAAAGTCAAGATGTTATATGTAAGCTGATTTACATTTAGAAAATCGTTAGCTCATGTGTCAGTACAATATTTCGTGGAGGTAGTATATGTGTAAATTTTCATATACGTGTGCAATTTGGTATGAGACCCTTGTTTACATGATTGGTTAGAGAATCACCACCTAGCCAGTGAAGTTGCAGCTTAGCTCGCTCACTATAATATTTAGTAAAATATCTATGGAGTATTTAGAAGTAGTGGATGCATTTCCCACTTGGTTATTTTATACACCGTAAGATAATCTCTTTATTGATAGCCAGAGTGTGTTGGGCATACCCATTTATTCTTGTATGACTAGCAGTGAATTCTAGCATACCTTAGCCTTAATGAAAAGGTATTTTTTCTCTTATTTGAGTCTTTGCCAATCCTCGTGTTGATCTCAATTCGTGAACATTATCAAACCGGGACCATTCTTTCATGACCCACTTATTTATTCTGTTACAATATATATATATATTAGTGACACATTTTAGAAAAAAAAAAATATTTGATGATTAGAATTCTATACCCAAACTATATGTTTAAATATCAAATTTATTTTATATTTTTTGTCTTCACAACTGATAATTATTTAGTTTCAACGTTTTCAAACTTATTATTATTATACTGTTATATAATCCGAATATATATAAAAAAATCTTCCTAAAAAATTGCATCAATTTTATTACGAATGTCTACTTTGTAATCATATTACTATAATTTAATTAACAAATGTCAAGTTTTTGCACCCAATTACTTTGACTACATCTATTTCAGATAAATACGTCAACGATTAAAACTAATCATTTTTTAGGCTAAAGATTACCCTAACCCAGGTATTAATTCTAAACATCATTTAAACAGTAATATGTCTGTTTTTGTTTTTTTGTTAAAATTAAACACGTGACGTGATATTATGAGAATCTTTATTCAATATTGAAATGTGCTTTAGAAACATTTTTCCATTAATAAAATTAAAATTCTGATCTCCTTTAATTAGTGAAAATCATGTAATATATCTATTTGTAAAAGCAACAATTCAAGAAAAGAAAATATATAATTAAGAACATATTTGTAAATTATAAATTAAAAAAGAACAATAGGTTCTAAGAATTAAAAAATAATTTGATTTATGAAAAGAGTAATTTATTCTTTTGTCATAATTAGTTTTATTTCTCTTCACTTTAATTACTTATTTTCAAATGTACTTCTTTTAAACTGACAGTGAAATGAGGTCACTATATACATTTCAGTGACAGTCTTATTAAATAATGAACTTATTTCAGTAGATTTTCTATCTCATTATAAAAGCCTTCATTTTGCATGCAATTATAAAAGCAGCCAGACATTTTCTTTAAACTAATAATTATATATATACATATCTTTTAATGCCATATATTTAGTTTGCCAGTATGACATGAGACATGATATTTTAAATAATCCTTATAAAATAAAAACTGCATTCCACTTCTATTTATAGTAAAATTTAATAATTGTATATGTCAGTGTATGAAGGAATGTTATCTAATATATAAATATATGCAGTCTTTGTGTAATGCCTTCTTGATGTCTGAAAACCTCCTATACATGATGACATCATGATAAAGGGGAAAAAATCAGAAACTGGTCTGGTGATTGGATTTAAATGGAGTATTATGTGACGATTGTTTATTATTCAAACTTACCCCAGATGGCACTAAATTAGACAACTACTCTTACTTCATCTATTGTGTAAGCTAAAGAAGTGAATGCTTAAATATTAGAAACAATCTTTAATATAGCTTTATTAACTTGTTGACTGTGTTTTCTGAAATTTTCATGTTAGGCTTTAAATCACTCTCAAACTGCTAAATTTTACATTAGGTTGTCAAATTTACCATCATTTTAAGAAAAATGTATCATATGATACTGCCCCCTTTATAATTATTTTACAACTAAAAAATCAATAATATTTAAAGTTATAAAAATGAGTTAAGGCCTGAATTCCAAGGTGCTGATTGGTTGTTTCTCATTCCCTATAAAAGGGAGAGCTTGTCAACAATTTTGACACTTTTATATTTTGATTTTCAAAATGAAAATGTATGTTTTAGAGTATTTTTTTATATATTTATTATTATTTTCATAAAATATGTGGGAAAATATAATTATTTTAGAAGAATAGTTCAGATTTTAGTAAAAGTTATTTACTTTTACATGAAAGTAAATTGAGAAAGAAATCATTGATATAAAATGCACTTTGTAATAGGTTGAGAAAAGTACATTTTATGTTGTTCCCTATAGATTATTTTTATCAGTTATAAATGGAATTTTATTTTTGAAAAAACTTTTATTTACTTTAATAATCTGACAAATTATTAATTTGCTTTTTAGAAACTAAACTAAAATGAGTATAATTTTAAAAATCAAATATATATTTTACTGCTGATTTTGTAATTGACCAATCAAAAGTGTAGAACTTTAATTCACTTGGCCAATAGGATATTTTGTAGTTAAATGGACTATTAGTGAGTTAATACATATGCATTTTATTAGTAAAATATATCTTTAGTTTCTTCATTTATCTGCCTTATGTTAAAATACAACATATATAAATGTTCAGCTATTTTGAAAATCTTAATGAGAAAGTAAATGGAAACAAAATTGTACCATATTTGCCACATATTTGTTTATCTTTATATCTGTTGTTTTCTATTTAGTGTTTCTCTATAAAGCAATGCAAAAAGTGTCTTCATCTTATTGTGGTATTTTAACCCTTTTCCTGCCTCTTACGAGGCCTCTCGTCAACAGTTGACATCACTCTAATTCTGTTATTTTTAATGCTAGGATATTCATTTGACAGTTATTGATTAGGTTTTTAAAAGTTCTGTAAGATGGTGCCCTCTTCTGAATTATTTTACAAGTAAAAAATCAATAAAACCACATTTAAAGCTAAACAAAGAAATAAGCTTGTCGGTGATTGGCTGTCAGCCGGTTCTCAGCCGAAAAAGACATTCTGATTGGCTGGAAAGAACAAAGAAACCACCTGATCAAAGAAAATAAAGAAAAACGCTGAGATTTTCATTTCGAATGTGATTTAAGGTTTAAAAAAAGTATATTCTGGGAAATTAAAATCATTTTCACAGGGTATACTAAAAAAACAAAATTATTTTCGAAAAATATTGAAGATTTTAGTAAAAATATTTAAGATTTAGCAAAAAGAAATCTTTACTTTTTCATAACGTAAAACTGAAAAAAAGCATTTACGTCAGCATTTTTTTGTTTATACGTTCGCTTTTAAATTTGCCGAAATTGAATATTTTATAATAAATAAATAGCAATTTATTTTTGAAAGAACTTTCGTTCACTTTCATAACCTGAAAAATTAGTAATATACTTTTTATAAACATATCTGAGTTGAATTTAATATTATAGGCGAATATGTTTTATCTTCAGTTTGTGAATTGGCCAATTAAAAGATTTGATTTTTACCTCATATAACCAATAATATAATTAGCGGTTAAAAGGTTAAAAGTTGTTCATATACAGTCGATTCATGTATTGTACTGTATCTAATTACACAATTTCAATTATATGTTATCTAAAGAAAAATGTAAACATACAAACAACAATATTAATAAACAAACAAAAATTCATAAATTGTATAATATTCAAGCAGTCATTTTTTCTTTTTATGTGTCCTATATATGATCCCATTAAAAAAAAAGAAAATTTATAAATTAAGTTTACAATATGCCAGCAGCCATTTTGTATCAGAGTAGCATACACAATTATATTTAATAATAAAATTTCTTTGGTTTTTGTTGAAAGCACAGTTTATTTTGTCTTTATTATATTTTCTGAAATAGATATGTAGTATTTTGCATAATAAAATATTTTTAAGCATAATATAAATAAATGCCAGCAAAATATTCTAAAACATTAATTTTTATTTGAAAATCAAATAAAAAGCTTGGGGCAATGTAAACTGTTGATAGGTGTGAAAATTGTTAGCACTGGTTTCTTTTTCAATTAATGTCTCTGTAAAAGAATACAATTTTTTATTAAAACCTTACTGTTTTTTCTAAAATAATTATGTTTTCAGTGTATTTTATGAAAATAATTTATAATACATCAAAAAATACTTTTAATATAGTCTAAAACATTTGTTTATCATTTTCAAAATGAAACAAAGAAGTTAGAGTGGTAAAAATTATTGACAAGCAGTCTTATTTGTCCAATATGGTCAACAGCCAATCAACGCGAAGCAAGGACTGCCTTCTTCCATTGTTAAAACTAAAATTTGAATAGTATTGATTTTTTATTTGTAAACTAATTCAAGAGAGGGTAGCATCTTACAGTACTTTCTTAAAGCTTTTAAATGACCATAAATTCTTCACTGTAGCGTTAAAAATGACAGAATTTAAGTGATTGTAAGCTGTGATCATTTTTAACCAGACAAGGAAGAAAAAGGGTTAATCATAAATATCTTTTTCTTAAAATAAACATTTTACAAATGAAAAAAATAGTCATAAATATATAAATAAACTATGAAGTCAAACTAAGAATGTTTATTCTCAAAAGTTCTCATAGCCTGAGAACACAGAATGTACCAATTCCCACTGTTGTTAGCACATTTATATTGGATTCTCTGTATGCTGCTGACATATTCAGTTTTTTAAAATTAAAAATGCAATATATATATTTTAATTCCAATTTTTTACCATCAAATGAATATCAAAATGACAAATGAACATTATAGATAACTGCAAAAGAGTAAAATTAGGCCTAAATGAGCAATGTGCCTCTAGACTCCACTGCAAAAATGCAAGTAGTAGAGAAGTTATTAACCCTTTCTAATTCTGATGTTTTCTAACTTCCCTTGGTGGAAGTTTTTGAAAATGCTCATTCTTTCATAATCTGTATAAATCTTTATTTTATACTAAAATTCAATAAATTTGACTTGTTTTTTTTTTTAAATTTAATTTTACAAGTTAAATGTATTCTAAAAAATCATATTTGAATTTTCCAAATATTGAAAAAATGAGTTGCAAATATAAACAAAGTACATAATTTGCCACACGTTATGCAACAATGTAAAATTAAACCTTTCAGAAAATAAAATTTGTTCTATTTTTCAGTTTTCTCTTGAAATGCCAACAAACAAATGTGTATTTATGATAAATGTGAATATTTCTGTTTTAAAATCTGATATTTGATTTATATTTATTACAATATTTGAAATTTTTCAAGGGATTTTTTTTCTTCAGCTGTGCCAAGCTCTTAACTATCTCCAACATCCAATCATAGTCTTATTTTGTTTAAAAACATTTTTCTTTATATGAAAACACTGGGATGCTACTTTTTATAGTCAATAAACACACAAATCTATTTTATCAAATAGAAAATTATAATCAATTCCACTTCTATAAACTTTATTATGAGTGTATATATATATATCATTAAAAACCAGTCAACACATAGACAATCCCAATAACAATCAACACTTCAAACTGTTGTAAAGACAACTGCCTTTTAACTATAAGAGTGGTGTATATTTTTAAAGGCATTCCACCCTTATTGTTAAAAGGTTGCCTTGATAACAGTTTGAAGTTGTTTATGGTTATTGATATTGGATATTTTTTGAGGATTCTACCCTTATTGTTCAAAGGAGGTTGCCTTGACAACAGTTTGAAGTTGTTAATGGTTGATGTTGGGATTCTACCCTTATTGTTAAAAAAAGATTGCCTCGATAGCAGTTCAAAGTTGTTGATTGTTATTGATATTGGGATTGTTTAAGTATTGACTGGACTTGAATGATTCCTTATAAACCCATTTAGCCTTGATTATTATATATATATGCATGTGTATAGAAAATGTTTTATTAATTTTATTTGCAAATGGCAGATGAAATAAGTAATTTTTTTTTATTGTGTTGTTTTTGGAATAAATATTAAACACATATATAGATATATTTTAGTCATGCAGAAACTTAATAAGATTGTCATAATTGAAAAGTATATACAAGTCATATAATGTTGTATATACAGATTTTTATTTTTATATGCTTCATGTTAAGGTATCATATCAATGTTCTTAATATTTTCTTTGTGCCTAATAATAATCATCAGAAAATCAAATGAAGTTTGAAATCTACTGTGATATGCTAAGTATCCACATAATATTCAGCAAACCAAATTTATTTGTTTAATTTCAAACTAGGGACAGATGCACAAACATTAGTGCTATGGCTCAATTTAACTTCTATCAATGGATTTGCCCATACTCCACGTTATCAGTCAGGTTGAGCATTCATCACTACAGATTATACAAATAGATTATATGCAATAGCAGAAACAGGTTAATAAGTTATAATGCTCAGTTAATCCAATTACTGTTAAAATAGCCAAAACTCTGTCCATACAGTAGGGCCTCTCAAAGCAAGACAGAATAATCAATGAATGCCAGAAAGCTTAAGATCTCAATGCAGTGTTCTCAGATCTGAGGCTCCTCATTGATGAAGGCCACAAGTCAGAAACTAGTTTGGGGATATTGGATAAGTAGGCACTAGATAGGGATTTTATGCATAAGCCTTCTGGCATCCATTAATTATTCTGTCTTGCTTTGAGTGGCACTAGTGTATTGAGATAGGTTTGCCTATTTTAACACAGTTATGAGCAAGCATGGAAGATAGTGATGTTTAAAGGTTTAATTCAATTGCTCTTATTATGGAAGGGGATCTGGCTATAAATATGCAATCCATTTGAAGATAAAGTCAGACAACAACAAATAACTCAGAACTGAATGGTGGTATGCATATTCTCCACAACATGGTTAAAGAAATGAGGCAAGTTCATTTCTTAGCTAGAAGCTGCTAGATTTTAAACCCCTATCATTAGGCAAATTGTCACAGTATGCCTACACACAGGGCAAGCTGTCACAATCCAACTAGAAGTGCTGAGTAAACATAGAAAGACACCTAAATCACTTTCTTCAATAGTTGCATGGTAACTAGATGCTGGACTTAGCCAATGATATTAGACAAAAGTATAACAGCTGTACACATTGTAAATATTTGTTATATATATATATATATATGAGTCTCTTTTATTACAATCAAATTTAAACACAACACTTAGCTTTTGAATCTGTAGATTTTTCTTAATTGTTTGATGAATTTTAGTTGTAGATATTTTTTTTTGTTTTGTTTTCAACTGGTTAAACTTATTAGTCTACTTTTTCTATGTATTTTGTTGCTATTTTATTTAAAATGACCAATGGTTTATGTTGGTAGTTCATAAGAAGTTGAGCACTAGAAATAACAGAGCTATAGCTTTAATCCACCATCTTATGTTCCAGAATTGATCACTGGATTAAAAATATACAGTGTTTTATCACTATCTCTGTCACACAGATGCTACAATCTAACTTGCACAAATGTGATTGATCATGTTCAGGGATATAAATACTATCATCTATCAAAAATTGCAAGATACCTTAATTTCCAATTGAAAGGAACTGAGGCCAATATCTCTGAAAGACCTTGTAATATATGATTTGGTAATCCTTATTAATAGGAATTAGTATTGTTCTATCATGGTCTTAAAACAATTAGTCCTTTTCTTTTTTCAAAATTATTTTTTTAATGAAAATTAATTAATTGAAAAATAAAAAAAATTGGCAAATTTCTTCAAATTAACTGAAGAATTCCCAATCAAGCCTCCTCCTCCCTCCGGAAAGCTAATCTTTGTGCCCCATATCAACCATCTACTATTGGTCAATAAATGGGTGATAGTTAATTTTAATTGGTGTTTTACTCGGTTAAATCCAAATATTTATGTATTGCATTTTTTTACAATGCATTTATAGCACAAGATGGACAATTTTATGGCCAAATGGAGTAAAAAAAATATTTGATATTTTATTTAGTTTTAAAGCTGTTTTAAAATGTCAAAACCTAATGCAGGATAGATATTATATTAGAGTTACTAAAATTTTAATGATATAAAAGTTTCATCAAAGTTTAACATTCACCTTTAAAATTGAGTTGTTGGATTAAACTGTGTCAAAATAATAATAATAAAACAATATTTCGTTCTACAACTACCTATCTATGGTTAAAGTGTTTGTAGTTGGTTGTAGTCCTTTTTCCAAATAATTTATTTGATATATCTTTGTAATATAGAAAGTTAACATATGTACATAAGTTAATTTGCGAAGATATTTCTAATAAATAAACCCGTGTGTATGCATATATATATACAAAGAGGCCTTTTTTTTAAAAAAAAAAGGGGAAATGTGTCTATTTGTTATTTTTAACAATTTGCTAAGTCTTGATAAATGTGGATATTTCTATGTCATGCATTATATATGTCAAAATTATTTTGAAGAATTTACCACCATTGCTCATTTAATAATCTGTATGTCACTTCCATCAAACTCTGCAATTTATCAGTTTCATCATTAAAATGTTTATTTGCGCTTTTCTTGTTTTGTTAGCGGGTTTTTTTTTTTTTTTTTAAATGAAACTTATTTTTTCACTAATAATAATATACCTAAAGTTTTTCTTACATTTTTTTTTCATATTTGCTTACATTTTTACGTCTTATCATCACTATTATTTAATTTTAATCAATTTGTTAATCACTGAAATAAACTTTTTTCAAAGGGATTTATTGAATCTTTCTGCCATCTTTTGGAGGAAAAGTTAATTATTTTCTTTAATTTTTTAAAATATATTTATCAGTGTTGTTTTTATTATTGCTATTGTTAAGAATATAATTACTTTTAGTATTTCTTTACTTCATAAATCATTAATTGTTTTTTTTATTATTATTCATTTTATATTTAATGATGAAAAACATTTGTATAAATAATTTGCAGCATTGTCAGACATAGCAGTAATAGGTTTGAAGTGAAATTAAAGCATTATTTTATTATAAGAAAAAAATTTCGTTAATGAAATTTAATGTAAGCGTTTGCAAAATCGAGAGCAGTCATTTACGTGTCACATGACCTTTTGTTTGCTACTAACTATTCAATTTTTCCTGTATGGTTTAGTACTTGAGATCCAAGAATCACACTTTCATTGTTACTTCTATCACTGCAAGGTCATATGATCTTCTGACTATAACAAATCATTTAATTACTTTATTGCAATAATTTTAACAGTTTAATAACTTTTCATAGAAGTTTTCTAAACATGAAATATTATTTTAAACTGTTGCTTTGGGGTTTTATATTAATGATATTCACAGCATTATAAGAATAATTGTGGATATTTATTTTTTGACAATGTCTTTATCATGGTGTCTCATTATCTGTATTTTTTGTTGCTGTGACAGGGTGATAGATTTTAGAACTCAAGAATCTTGGATTATGGTTCAATTTTATCATTTCTTTCAAGAAATAAAGTACTCAATTTTTAATATAACCAGATTTAAGTGTTTGATTAATATCATTGGATTTGTTAATTGTGTTATAACCACATTAAAACAGTGATTGGTAATGATTGGCTTCATTCGTAATGATTGTACTGGGCTTGTGTCATGTTTAAAGGAAGTCAGTAGACCACAGTGAAAAATTATAGTTGGTTATTATTGTTTTCCAATGAAATTGTGATCCATTTTAAAATGATTGATTGTGTTAGTTCTAAATTTGTCTCTGAAACTCTGTGATTGATCAATAATTTAGCTAGACTCTAAAAGCAATCAAGATAATTATTCTCTATTGGTTGAGACCAGGCATGGGTAGTAAGTCTCTTATATCGCATAAGCAATAATGACCCTTATGGAATAATACTTAATATAAATTGGCCACAGTATATGAAAATTTTCATCAACATTGTATGTAATACGAACTATTGCTCATATAATTGTGAATTAACTATACCCTATAGATTATGATGATGGGACTCTATACCCTACAGATTATGATGATGGTACACATATAGCTACAAGATTGCAAATTGCCTATACCAGCCCTAACATGTTGGAGATGCAAATCTTTATTTATGTTAATAATCAGATCTGTTATAGTGTAAACAATATTTCTGTGTTTTTTTTTTTTTCAATAAGAGTGAAAGAGCAGTGTCTGTAGAAAGCAAGTAAGATAAATGTTTTTAATTAGTAATATCTAATTAATAATCACATTGTCACAATATATAATGTTTATAAGTCAATAAAAAATTTCCAGCATCAATTTATAGAATGTTCAAAACATTTAAAGACAAAGCACTTCTTATAAAATCCTACCGAGAAACAGTCATTTTTTGGGAAATGTAATTACAATTTTTTGAATCTGCATTGTTATGTAATTTAACTGTCGTAGCTTTCTTGCATTCATTCTGTCAGTGGTTCATGTAAATATGTATTATCACTAACTTTTAATAAACCAAATTTAGGTTGCTATTGTGCATTATGTCACAGTGGTTAGTATTTTCACCTGCTACATTCATAATCAGAGGTTTGAATCTGTGGCACTTGGAAATTTTTCCACATCATAAGTAGGCTGAGGATTTTTTTTTTTTCATATTATAGCTAACTAAAGTAACTATGCACTATTGGTTTACACAAGATATGGGCAATGAATTTGCTATATCTCATGGACAATGTACCTTCGTAAGATAGTACTCATTATAAATTGACCACATGATCATAAGAAAAGTTTCACAAAGATTTAATTCTCATGTTCATACAATTGTGACTTTAAATGCATCATAAAGAAAGTCATAACAGAACACATGTAGCTAATGGGTTTCAAGTTGCTTATGCCTGGTTTGAACAGAGTTCATCCTATATTTAGAGAATCAAGGAATTTGCCTCAGCTTTATTTTAAATTTATATATGTATTTGAAATTTAAATTTAAAATAGTATATGGACACAGTATTACTTTTTTCATAATATATTCTTAGTATAAAATGAAGGTCATTAAAAAATGTTAACATGGAGTAAGAGCTAATAAAATGATTGCATTTGTTTGTAAATAGCAAAATTACTTTTTCCTAATTTTTAAAGATAAATTTTATATTAAGAAGTATTTTATTTCTTGGTACATTTGAGCCATTTTACAGGCAGTCAATAAGTATAAATGTTATTTTCTAGTGTTAGACAATACTTCTGTAATTGTGAGACATCAAACACTTTTTTACCTAGAGTCCATTTTTGTAAAGGTAAGGCATAGCTATTTTGGTTTCCTAGATGGGAATGGGTTTGTTAGATGAATGCTACAATTCTAATCATAAAACAAAGGAGTTTAACATATATCTTTTGGCGCTAATGGCAGCAGGGATTCTCCACTCCTTATAGTCAAGAGGGTATGGTTTATTTTTTTGCTATATAGATATTACATCTAATCATAAATAAAGTATTTTTGTTTTATAATATTTTTGAATTTATACTTAAAACACATCCTTTGACTTTTCGGTTGTGTTGATATTTTATTTTTACTGCCAAGTGTTAATTAATTCTTTAGAGTGATTTTTTTGACATTGAAGTGTTATGGTGGATAACGTTGCATGATTTAGTACAATGGTAAAATGCGAGACTCTTAAGAGCTCACAGCCCAGTTTTTACTATTCTGATGCACCGACTTTTTATGAACGCCAAAACAATAAATTATTCAATTACCATTATCATTGTTAGTAGTGACTGTATCTCTGAATATATCGTATTCATAACGACTGTTTTCTAAATCGTCTTGATAAAAGCAAAGAGAACATAGTTATGGTTTGCTGACCTGAGATCACGTGAAAAAAATCAATGTATGTTCATCCTCAGTATAGAAAGTCAAACTTGTATTTATTTGATTTTGAATAATATGTGTTTGAATTTTATATTTTTTTGAGTATTAAATTTAACCGATATATATATTTTAGATAAAAATGGAAAAAAAAAAATCATTGAATTGATCTGTTATTTGATTTTTTTTTTTTTTTAATATCTCAATATATATTACATTGAGAAAAGAAAATGAATCAAGTCTGAATTAAACGTTTCAAATAGAATTTTGTTGTTAGTTATTTTAAATAAAAAGTATTTTTTCTCTTTTGGGAAAGGCAATTTACGAAATCTGCTCTTTTAATCTGTAAATAAACTTTTTGGCTCTTGGAAGGTGGCGCCCTCAATAAGATTTAATGAAGTTTAAAACCATGTTTATTTTCTCTTTAATTCCAATCTTTGAAATTTATTATTAAAACTATGTTATTAAAATTTAAAACATGTCTGTGTGTGTTTATGTATAGATAACGCCATTTTTAGAAAATAACTATTTCAGTATTTGTATTTAGTTTTGAAATCTTTTTACAAGCAATATATAAATAGATCTTTAAAAGTAACAACTTACTAGTAACTTTTCATCTGAGACATAGACAATATATATATATAAAGACGAATAGGAAAGTATTGAAAAATATTTGATTAATAATATCTGAAAAGAGATAATGTTCATACAAAGGAAATAAAAGAATGAAATGACTGGGAAAGCTATAGAAGAGAATAAAATTCTCAGAATTGTAAAAAAAAAAAAAATATTATTGGAGGGCAAATTATTTTACCATAAAAGATGGTAAATAAGTACTATAATAATAATAAAAACTACATTATGAAGAGATCTATAAAGCCCAGAGAAATGTTTAGTGATAATGGTATAGCACATGGTGAGTAGTAAATAATGAAGCAAATGGTTTGTTGCTCAGGTGATCATATAATGTTTGAGTACAAGAAGTGACAGAATTGAAATGTAATTCATGGATTTTAAGTAGCAATATTTAAGACAGGTGAAAAAGAGGACATTAGAAATCCCAGATTTTCTTGTCTTCTATTTATTCTATATAAAATTCTGTACAAAAATTATTACAAATCAGCTATCTCTGAAAAACATTAGACTCAAGTGATCCTATAGAACAGAACAGATTTAAAAGCAGTTACATCACAACATTGCCACCAGAGTAGCTCAACACAGATACCTTTATAGCAGAACTAAAACAAAGCTTGAAGGCAATTCGGTTTTTGTTGAGCATGAGAGAGCCACTGGCCATGCTTTTCTACCCACCACAGCCAGTGTCATTTGCTCTGAAACAAACGATATCAAACGTAAAGTCAGTGAAGCTTACTACATTGTAAGTGACCCAGCAGCAATCAACAGAAGAGAGGCCTGCTTTTCTCTGTCTCAAAAATGGTCCACGTAACATCTGCATATGAATTTGCATAAAATTTGCATTAACAATATAGTTATTAACCAAATACAAGTCGCCATGAATATGGGACTATAAACTGTCTCTAAAGCACTTGACAGTAACTTTTGAGAATTTTACGGACATTGAATAGCTTCATTATCTGTGTGCAGAGCATATATATATATATATTAATTGATTTCAAACGCTAATGAAGTAAAGCCTTAACTATTTCAATAGATCTAAATGAAATTGTTATGAGAAATCATAAGAAGGAGAAATTTTCAAGTCAACTTATGGATTATGAAAAAGTATTCATTACTATGCAAAATGATTTAAATTCATCTATCAAAGAGGAGTCTGGTTTTTTTTTTTTTTTTTAGCTAATGTAAAAGTTCTGCACAAAGAATGCAGTAATAAGAAATAGCAAAATAAAAAGAGTGCATTTTTCATAATCACAAAGCATGCAATAAATAGTTTATCACATGCAATTGAATCATGATTAACATATTTTGGATCTTTAAGACATACCTCATTTTTAGTCTTTTTTTCATAGGTAATTTTTGACCTTCTTACTTAATAAATTATTTCATTATATATATATATAAATATATTTCTGGACTTCCTAGAAATCGTTTTTTTAATGATCTTACTCATTATGCTCTCTCAAATTATTCTGCTAATTAGATGAAAATTAATCAATTTTGTCTGGTTTTTAAGATTTTATGAATATTTGATTTGTCATAGATATTTTGAGTGACATGGTGAATTAGAAGCCTTGATCACACCAGCACATTATTTTAAATTACAAGACCAATATACATTTATGCTAATTTTATCATTGTTTTAGATTACAAGACACTCATACATTTCTGCTAATTTTACCAAATTGGAAATAGTAATACATTATATATATATATATATATATATATATATATATATATATATATATATATATATATATATATATATATATATATCTGTGCAAGTTTATATTATATATAAATAAACAATTAAACAATCTTAAAAATGTATCCAACATCTGAAATAGTGATACTGAGATTGCTTACTAGGTTATCAACTTTATGTATATTGTAATGGTAACTATTAGTAACAGAAGCAGTAGAATATACAAACCAATGATATGAAACTAGTAGATGATTACTTAAGACTAACTCTATATACAAATAATCATTTGCCTCTAGTATGTACATTTGGAACTTTATGCACTGGAGAACATTTTCAGAGCTATGGAGTGGAGCTTTCTTTCTACAAGTCATGTGTGTAACATTAATTATATGTAGTCATTAATATGTGTGGTAAAAATAAAAGTATTGTAGTAATATGATAATTACGTGCAGGTAATTTGAGTATTTTGTGAAATATCTATATTATTCTATACTTGCTTTAATATAGGCATAAAATAACAATCAACAGTAATAATAAAATAATCTATTAATAGAAAAAAATATAATGAAATAAATTAATAGTATCTTCTTTAGAGATTTCTTTATTGCAGCAGACTTTTCAATCTGCAAATAACAATAAAAGTTCAAGTCTTTTCCTTTCTCAAACTTTAGGTTTAATTTCTCTCCTATGGAAAATGATTTATTATTAGTGATTTCTGTAGAGCTTTCGTAAGTGGTTTCATCCATCTTGTTATTCATAAACTACAATATAGTTCATTCCTTTAATAATTCATATTTCAAGACTTTATTATACTGTCAACAATACTATCATCATTCATGAACAAAATATAATAAATTTCAAACATAGTTTTTATTCTTCATTTAATTACAATAATCTTTGATAGTTCATTATATCTCTTTATTTATTTGTCTTGAAATATGCAATGTTAAATTTTATTTCTCAAAATTATCTTACTAGTTGTCTTGATATTACTTCTTTCTTTGAATATCTTTATCCTTTTTAGTATTTTCCAACAATCCTTCTTAAAAGGGTCTTGGTCGAGTGGTCAGTACAGCCACCTTATAAGCAGTTGTCTTAGGTTTGGGGTTTGCTTCCCAGCCGATGCTTTGACACATGAAAAAAAAAGAATGTTCTTGAATGTTTATTTGTGAAGTTCCATTTATATCTAGCAGTTTTTTACTAGTTGATAAGGAAGATACTGAATATTGTACTAGGGATAAGAACTGATGGGTTATTTGCTTTAATCTAGCAAGCGATCTTCAATAAAAGTTCAAATATCCAAAGTATTTTCATCACTTCTAGTAAATTAAAGTACTTATAAATTTACACTTCTTGTATAGTTTTAACTTAATAGATGGTTTGTTTTATTTTATTCTGTTTCCAATAAGAATGAGCAAGAGAGACAAAAAATCTCATTTCAATATTATGATTCCTTTATATATAAAAGCTTTTGCTGTTTATAAATTTTTGAGGTCATCTCCATAATGAATTTAAAGATTATTTGTTTTGAAACAAATGGAAAATTAAATAAATAACTTGTGCATATTTGACTTCTCCCTTCTTTATTTCAATCTCACATGTATGTAAGTGGGTATATATATATGCATAAATGAGTACACACACCTTGGTTTTCAAAAATATCTCTATGTAACTTTGACATTGCCAATATAATAATTACAATATATATATATATTGTTATATCTTTTACTGAGAATAGCTAATTACTCCTTTACAAATTATTAATTAGATGGATATATAAATTTATTATGAACTGGTTACCAAAATAAATCATAAGTTGTCCAGAAAATCCTCAGCTTTCTGAAAAAAAAATTAGAAGTATCTCTGATTCAAATCCTTGTAAAGAACATGGCAGGTGAATGTCTAAACATTAAGTCATGTAATCCTTATAATCTATCTATATCTATCTATCTATCTATCTATCTATCTATCTATCTATCTATCTATCTATCTATCTATCTATCTATCTACCTATCTATCTATCTATCTATCTATCTATCTATCTATCTATCTATCTATCTATCTATCTATCTATCTATCTATCTATCTATCTATCTATCTATCTATCTGTCTGTCTGTCTGTCTGTCTGTCTGTCTGTCTCTGTCTGTCTGTCTGTCTGTCTGTATATATATATCAACTTATTTACATGTTCACTATTTTATCTTTGTTTTAAAAAACTGCTGATTAATTTTTGTATCCGAAACACAAGAACTCAAACTGTTTCCAAGCAACAGAATAGTCAGTAGACTTTAAATGTGAATTTTTTTCTTATTCTCCCATTAAGAGTCCATCCTAGCATATTTTTTCCTGCTGGTTAGTGACCACATGAGTTTAGAACAAACCTAATAGTTTTTATTTAAAATTCACTTGCCCCTTTATAGTTGCTCCATTTAATTCTAAATCTTCCAGTGGATTGCAAACAATTATTAAAATATACATATTTGTATAATAAAAATAATTCATAAAAATTAGATTAAAGCATATATGTAAAGAGTAGAAGAACCACAAATTTAAACCGAAAAGTGAAGAGATCAATCACATGACTAATTGATGGTTCAACATAAAAAAATGACTGAGAAGATGCATGACATCACTCATACAGATGGGTAGATGTGTGAAATTTATAATTTCAGATTCGTGAATTTTATTGTTTAATATCATGGATTTTAGATTCAAAATCAGATTAAGATTTTGTAGGTCTCTCAGTTATAAGTACTGTGAGGTCTCCCCCCCCCCCATCTCCCCAGTAATATTTTTCAAAGACAAAAAAAGTTTAAGAAAAAATATATTTATTTTCATAATTTCTAGTCCCAAATAAAATTTAAACTTTGTTTTTCTTATTTTTTAGAAGCAATAAAAAATGTCATTAGGAAAATCATTTTATAAGAAAGCCATAAAACCATTATTCATATTCCAAAAGCTACATATAGTCACTAGTCATCCTATGATATATATATATATATATATGATCCAATGGTTTTGTAACTGAAATATGATTACTATAAATATTGTAATGGTATCATATTTTGTGGATACAATGAAATGATCATCTACTCATCCAGACTTTACATTAGGTTCCAAATATCTATCTGTATATGATTGAATTAATAATTGATGAATAATGATGATGATCACATGTGATCTATCTTCCTTTTAGTACATCAAATCATTTACAAGAAATTACACACGGTTAAGAATGTACATGCATATATGTTCAACAATAGATAAGATATTATTTTTAATTATATACACAATCCTAGAGAAAAGAAACATTTATAATAGGATACCATCTTTTATCTGATGGAGGCAATTAATTAAAATTGCTTTGCACATACATTATTACTCATTATATGCCTCCTACAGAATTATAAACTCTTGCAGTTTATGAAATCATGAGGTCTATTAAGGATTTATTCTTTTAATTACAGACTATTTAATTAATGTACAATTAATAACAATTGTTAATGTATAATATAATACATTTGACATTTACAAATAAATTTGTTTGACTATGAACATCTCTACGTATAAAAAACTTAGACAAAGTGTATTTTCAAATATACATTCTCTTCTTATTAAAATAATTGAGTATATTTCATATATCAAATACATATAATTAACAAATAGAATTATGAACATTGTGAATTAAAATACATACTTAAATTACACATATAGGATTTTCTTATTTTTCCTGGGATTTTGTTTGAATACATTCTGAAAATATTTTTAATTTTCTAATTATAATGCGAGTTTATCCATTTATGGGATTTCTCTGCTTATTTGTTATAACTTAAGCTATAGAATTTTTGATAATTTATTTTATGGATTTTTTTATCATGTATACAAAGGCGGTTTTTGTATTTTTTGTTAACTCTATATATGTAAACTCATAGGACAAATTATTAATCCATCGATTTTGCAATTTTTAAACAGCCTTCTTTGTAGATTTTCTCTATAGTTAGTAATTTATGTTTAAGATAAATTTTCAAAAACACATCACACAGTTGTTTTCTATACATTGGAATCGTGAGCTATGCTGTACCAAACTACAAATTTAATTACATGCTAACCAAAATAAAATAAACAAAAAAGAATGTAAACAAACAAAAAAATTTACTGAAATTTATAAAACTATTAAATTTTACGAAAATCTCATTTATGGCAGCAGCCAGCCTTTTTTCATTTTCCTAAATATAATGTTCTCAAATCTCAAACAGGAACTTTTAAAATCACATGTTGTTAAAGATTTAAATTACCGTTTGTTAGCATGTATGTATTGTAAGTATTAGTAACAGTAAATTCAAAAAAGTCATAAAAGTATTTTCATTAAGTGAGAAAAAAATATTGATTTAGTAAAGAAAAATAAAGTCACAATCTGAAATCAGCTGTGTGTTTCAAAAGAATGAGTCATTAGTCAGTAGAATTAAAAAAAGAAGGAGATTCAGACAACTGCCACTTGAGCTCCTGAAACAACTAAAGTTGTAACTAAAATGAGATAATGTTTTGGTTAAAATGGAAATCTATGTTTAAATTATATGAATCATAAAACCATTATAATTGACAGTCTTGTGTTGCATCAGAAAGTCTTAGGTTTGTACGAAGAATTTAGTTGAGTATTTTGATCACCCAATTCCAAGCTATTCCCTTCAAATAGGGATGGCTATATAGATTCCAAAACTGTTATAGTCTTAAGAATATTAAAATAATCAGTGAAATGGCATCTGCCGTTAACATATCTGCCACCAGATGTTCATTAGAATTTTAAAAAATTATTGATGAAATATAAAATATCCAGAATATATATTTAATTGCAATGAAATGGGAATTGTGAATTATTGAACACACACACACACTGTATTATAAATATATGTGTAAATGTGTTTTCTCAATTTATTATTAACATTATAATTTTTTTTTAAAAAGTTTTCATATTATAATCTTAATTTACATATGCTAATATACACACAAAGCATCTGTTATATGTATGTTTGCAGTATAAGACTTATCAAGAAAACATGAGCTGCTACACACTATATATGTTTGTACATGAGGTGGTTTGAAACAAAATATAGCATAGTTCAGGGCTCTACTGTACTTGAATTGATATTCAATAAATAGTATTTGTCAGTTACTTATAAAGATAGTTAGAAAATAATTCAAAATATTTTAAACTGATTATCATTGGTTGTAGGATAATAGTGGTCTTCGCTATTCTTAACTCTGTCCTGTCCTTTGAGATGTATCTTTAATTCCAACAGTGATTAATAAATACTACTATTGAATTAACTAACATAATAATTTTTCAAGCTTTCATTTGCCTTTTATTTCTGCCAAATCTATTATTGGCGAACAACATTCAAAAACAAAAAAAGATAAAAAATGATTTGTATTTTTAAAAAAAAAAATTGAAAAAAAAAAAAAAGAAAAATTATTTCAATTGTTTCTTTTTATATTTAACAGGAAAGTAAAAATATTAATTTTGTACAATTAATAAAATATTCTTAAAGAATTTATACCCATTTATTTTTTGCTATTGTGTTCATCTACTAAATTACTTCATAAAAGACTTAAATTATTTAATATCATTAATTTTTCTACATTTCAAGATTTTTCAAATGCCCTCTAATACCATTTGTTTTAATAGTTCAATGTTTTATTTTAATATTAAAACCCTTATTTAATATTATGAATCAATAAAGCATACTTGATTTGTTAAAAATGTACATTTGTCAAGTGAAAACATCCTAAAAATTGTATTTGAACTTTCTAAATATAAAGAAAAAATTATAATAAATGAAATAAAATGAAATACATAATGTGAACAATAAGTTTTTTCTTACTGGATGATTACATCTAAGCCAAAAAAAAAAAAAAAGTAAATTAACATTATTATTGATTGAATTTCATTTTTTTAAATGTGAATGGATTATTATAATTCCTCATAAAACTATGAAATTCTGTTCTAAAATGTAAAATTACATTTATAATTAGTAAAATATTAGAAAAATTCTATACTACGGCATTTAACAAAGCATAACAATTGTTTTCTTTTTATAGTTATTTCAAATATTTTAACTTATAATTTTTAAAGAGAAAACATATTTCAAGCAAATTCAATTGTCAGTATGATTATAATTCTTTTTTAATTCCACTTTTCTTTCTAATGAAACTTTCTCAAGTCTCTCTCATATTAGATATCCTCTAGTGAGAGATTTCACATTTTCCCAGTGTTAATTAAAATTCACATCTGCTTGATTTGAATATATTAATTTTTTTTTAAAAAAAACTAAAAATGTTAGAAAATTCAAAACTGCAAGGAATTCAAAATCTGCTAGACTGTACATTGATGGTTCCGGAATTGTTCTCCTAAAAATCTTGAACTTTGTGGTATTACTTTGAGAAAATATTTTGAGTGACTAAAACATGATTTTTTGGAGTGTTTATGATTGTTTTTGCACAATAATAGTTTAATAATTATTACAAATTAAAAATATATATTATTACATATTTATTTTCTACAGAAATGTTTTATTTTTAAATATAAAAGGTTATATTATTTTGAATAACCTTATCATGCAAATTATATTGGCTGGAAATATGATCTGTTAATAACACATCATTACTTACAGTCTGTTAGAAAATATTATTTTAAAATTACTTTAAAAAAATAAATTTTTAAAGTATGAACTGATAGATTTACCACATATTGATTATTATTTGTTTTTATTTTAATTATAAATGACAATCAAAGAAGATTGTGTTCATTTTGCAAATTCAATCTGCTCCTTCTGAAAATTGAATGATGAAATAGTGATTTATTTTGATTAAAATCTAATTTTTAAAATAATTGCAAACATCAAATGTAATTTTTTTAAATTTATAAACAAAAATATCTATCAAATGAAGTCAAATTTATTATATTCTGATATATAATAGTGGTTTAATACTAAAATAAATGTTGAAAGTTTACAGCAAGTGAAAACAAAGAAAACTATCAGAATGCTAAAGTGCTGCAAGATGATTAATAATTACAAATATTTTGTAAAAATAATCATATATACGTAAGTTTTAAATTGTGTTTTATGCAAAAAAGTGAAGCTTAGTATTATTAGAAAAGAATTATAAAGCTCAGTGCATAAACTATGGAAAATATTCAAAGTTTGTTTTATATACCAAAGATGTTCTTTTTCCAGCTGGTTTGTTTTAACCTCTGTGGATTATTGAAATTATCAGATTTGTTTGGAATTTATAAATCAGTATTTACTTTAGTTCCAATCTTTGTTCTCAAATGAATATAAAATTGGCAAAATAAGGACAAAATACAACAATACCATCACTGCATTTCTTAATATCACATTGAAAGCTTTTCAATATAAATAATATATTGATTCAATGCTTCTTTATTTAATAAGTAATTGAGACTTATAATTCAGAATTCCTAAATATAATAACTTCTTGAAGACCTTGACTGTTATGGATTATGAGGCCCCTGATTTTCAGCCTCTTCATTCCAAATGTAAATTCAGGATGCAATGAATATTTGTAGGCATAACATTCAAAACAAAATGTTAGTATTTTTTAAAGATTGTTTATCCTTTTTTCACATATCTTTGATCCTGTGTTCCAGTAATGTGTGATGGAATTGAAATTTAAATATATATACATATGAAGTTTAAGTATTTTTAAAAATAATGTATCATCAGTCATTATTAATCCACTGCAGGATGAAGGTCTCTCCAAGTTCAATCCATCTTCTCTGATCTTTAGCTTCTATTCTCCGTATTACCCCTGCACACTTTCTTATTTCATCCACCCATCTCACATGTGGTCTCTTTCTGGGTCTTTTAAATCTCTATGTGTGAAGTTAAATAACATCATATGCTATGTGGCTTATTTGGAAAAGTGTAGGTTTCAAATGTGCGTGTATTGTGGATGGATGGTTATGAAAGAATTAAACTTAACTTGAAAGATGTACTCATAAAACAAAAAAACTGCAAATGAATTCGTAAATTTTTTGACATTTTTTCGTATTAATTTTTCAGGTGATTATTAGTCTCTGGAAATACTTATGATTTATTGTTTTTACAATTAGGTGATTCTAAAGAAAATAAGTTAGAAACATTTCCCTGGCAACTTAATAAAAACGTTAATAATAAATATTGTTAGATAACATTGTATAGATTATTTTTTTTAGTTTTGAAATAAATGTTGACATTTTCCTATATTTATTGTAGTATTAAATCTCTGAAAGAATTTTGTAAAAAAAAAAGAAGGAAAGCTTGAATCAGTTCTTGTCAGTTAAATGAAAAATACTAGCTTTTAGAAGAATCAACAAATTAGTGTGTTTTTCTTTTAATTTTGCTTCTGCTATAAATAATAAGAGAATTGGTTAGCTTGGATAGGCAACAAATCATGACTTAATAATGCTTACATTAAAGAAGGTTATAAAGTAATGTAACTTAAAGCGTATAATTTTTATTTTGAAGTAAAAAATATGTGGTAAAATGAAGTAACTATTGTAAGAAGTTGATTGCTTTAAGAAATGTGGGAAGCGCTGCTAAAATTTATCTTTTTTTTTTTTCGCTGTCTTTAAAAGCAAGAGGGTTCAGAGTGTAAAAACTCTGGGGAAAAGTGTGGGAACAAAAAAAAAAAGTTATGTGAACGAACATTAGAGTGAATGCTAATTTGTTTTTTTTTTTTTTAATTGTTTGGCTGCTTTTAAGCTTGTTCTAAAACACTTCTTGTTTAAAAAAGTAGCGATAATACAATCATCATCATTGCTGTTAACATTTATTACTAATAATCTTATAGTGCCATCATTTTCACAGTCATTAAGAAATGTAATCAAGAGATCATCGTTCGGAAAGTCATGTGACATTTGAGCATGGAAAATGTCTTAGGCCACTGGATGAAGAGCCAATCCTCAGGCATGCTAATTAAAAATTAATTCAAGATTAAAAAATGGTTCAGTTAGATGGAGAATGACAAATGATCATTATCAATCAAAATATGGACTGCACAATGGACACTGGCTACGTCACTAAATAAAAAGCCAATTGTTCTGATATAAAACTAGTACTCAATAATTATAGATTAGGTTTGAACGGTGAACTTTTTACTCTGATCATGAAATTAATTTGTCATAGTAATAACTAATGTATCAAATGGGTATATTTTCTAATTTGGAAAATTATTTATTAATGATTGTTATAATATGTGTAACAAATCCAAACAAACGTATACCAACAAGATTTATATTGTAATTGTACAAACAGAATTAACCTGCAAACCACTTTTAGATTTTTTTGTACTGATAAATATGCTGTTGCAAATGCGTTAAAACATTGGCTTTCATTTCCCCAAAATAAATAAATAGCATTACAATCAATTTTTTTTGCAAATAATGGAATAAACCACTTCATACTTATTCATTTCTTCTACATTATCCTTTGAATTGTTTATTAATCTATTCAAACACAAAGGGGAACGGAATCCTACATTATAATCTTCACTGACAATATTTTTTAATTTCTTACTTATAAGTGGCACATAGGCTAAAGAAAACCATTTTTGACTGCTTTATTATTTATATCCACTTTATGTTTGAACTTTAAATTCTGATAAAACAAACACAATTGTCTGTGTAATGTAGTCTTTTTATATCCCACCCCTATCAAATCATCCATATATTTATCAATATTATCTTTCCTATCTGTCTCAAATTTACAAAGATGCAAATTATGGATGATTGTAATTGTACATGTATTTTCCTTAATTAAAAAAAAATCTACCTTTTTATCATTCTGCTAAACTATACTGGGTTCCATTATTATTATCATAGGAAAATGTACTATTTTAAAAGCATCATTTTTGGGGGGCACCAAGTAATTTATTAAAAGGTAAAAATGAATGTATTGCTCTGAGTTGTTTAGCCTGGTGGACCCAGTAGCAGCTTTAAGAGCTAAAGGTTTCTGAATTGTTTTTCAATTGAACAAAATTAAAATACATATATGTTATTTCACTGAAGTAGAACTGCTGCCCGTGCAACTTGCCATTTGAATCTCACCTGAACTCCTGAGTAATAACTACTGTTTGGTAGATGGTAGAGTCATAGACTCAAGAGTTAAAGTAACCTAAATGGATTCTCAACTAAATAAACTAAAAAAAGTATATTTGGTTTATGAAAATATTAAGCTTCCAGGTGGCCTTGGTTGAAATAACATTGCTGACTATTTATTTAGTGTATGAATTATTTTTAATCCACTTAAACAACTTCAGAGGTTTTGTGATGTTTAAAGACATTAGTATAAGTTTATGCACTCTAGAAAAAGTAGAAATATATTTTAGATCATTTACAGATAAGCGTTAGATTTAATTAATGATTAAATTTAAGTTAATTGAGCGATAAAAACATTGTGATCTATACATTCCAAGAAATTTTTGCTGATTACAAATATTTTTTGATAAGAGACTAATCAATTAATAGAGTAGACTATAAATCACCTTATATGGAAATGAACTCCTAGGACATCAATTAATTGTATAGACTTAAAACATTACAGTATGTGGAAATAAGTAATTAATTGTGTAATTAAAAGCTAAGATGAATTCCATAGTATGATAACAAACTATAAATAGAATAAGCAAAAAATTGCGTGGTTCATTCACCTAGTTTATTTTCCTAAGAGATTGAAGTCAGTAACTTCAGTGAAGGTGCAGTGCTCAACAGTGAAAATGTGTTCACGAGCAGCAGTTGTACAGACCCAAAGAGATTGGGAAACCAAGGCTGGAGAAACCATCTGGATAGCAGCCAGATATTAAGAGCTGATTTCCAGTGAGTTTATAAAGCAGATGGTTGCAGAGATGGGTTGCAGCTGAAAGAAGCTCATACTGACAGTCACAGTGCTCTGCAATGAAGCCTGATGTGTTCGTGTGCAGTTGAACTGGACCAGGACCAAAGTGTTTGGGAAACCTAGGCTAGTGGTAACCATCTTGAAAGCAGACAGTCTTAAAGTGTGTCGGAGGAAGTGAACCAAATAGAATTATATATATATAATTGTGTTGCGAGTGTAGCAGACTATTCGCTATTCTTGCAGAAAGATTCATTCATGCTCTTAATTCTTTTACTGTAGCCATACATTTCAGTTAATATATATATATGGTTCATTTCTTGTAGCCATACATTTCAGTTAATATATATATATGGTTCATTTCTTGTGGTTGACCAGATCTATAAATGTTAATGGCTGCTGAATTTGCATTTATGAAACAGGTGATCTCAATGACATTAGTTATAGGGAATCTATGGATGAGATTCCAGTAATAATTAGAAATATCAAATTTGCTTGATTTAATTTTTGGGTTAGAAAAAAGAAAATTGTTACTATCTTCTCATAATTTGATTTTTTTTACTATGATTAATATGAACATGCTTTTGGGATAAATTTACAATTCAAACCTCAAAGTTTTTTAAGAGAAAAAAAAATGGGGGTTGAAAATGAAAACAAAACTGATATGCATTTGTTTTCAATCTTTGTATGGAATAATGAAACTTGATCTACTTAAGTCATCACAGTAGCTGTGGTTGTTTATCTGTCAGATAGAATACAAGAATCTGATATTCATTTTTTTTTTGTTATTGTTTTGCATGGAAATCATTTATTGATGGAACTTGTAATTTTATGATTGAGTATGCTATATCCTGGTCAGTCTATACAAACATATGCTTAGAGCACCTTTTTTGTAGCCTGTCATTTTTATTAATTCTCCTAGTATAATATTTTCTGAAGATCCAGTTCATTTACAATCCTTTAATTTCTAGCAGCAGAATGAGAAGTCTAAGAGATTGAGAATCTATCTGTAGCAGGATAAATAGTTAGTTCATGAAGTAAAGTAGAGATTTCAATTTTTTTTTTAGTTATATATAAATATTAGTACAGAATATGAGTTGAATCCATGAATAAATTATATAATCAGTTACATTAATGTTAAAAAATTATATTTGAATATAAACTAAAACAAATGCAAGCCATTATTGGAGTTATTTCATCGGCTGTGAATAAAGAAAATGTAGTCATTCTATGAATAAATAATGCTTAAACTTCATAATAGTACTGGTATCAAAATACTAATAGTATTCACTTACATTTACCTGGAAGTTTGAGGATAATATAAGCTGATTAAGGTGAATGTTGATGCATCAATTATTAAAGAAATATATTTGCATTATGGTGAGAGAACTCTCTCTAATATTCAGAAGAATCAACTAAAATATTTATTTTTCTTTTATTATACTTTCTTTTAATATATTTTTAAATGCATATTTACATACCTTTAAAATTGATATATATTTTACCTGGTAGCCCTTATTCTTAATACATCATTAGAAAATATATTTTCATGGTGTTACTGAAGATTTATCCCATGTTTGTGTATGTAGCCATGTACACTCTATTACAATCATAGATTGAACATGTCATAAAACAAGGTTTGGCATTAATTTTACCCCATTTTACCTTCATGCAAGTGTCTTAACTTTCCTCAATATGTAACCAGAAAGAATATAGTACAGCATTAGAATGCTGTTATGTAATAAAAAATAAATTATATATGTTGTAGAGAAAAATCAGAAAATTCTTTTATTTTAATGGAGCATGATAATTATAAACATCTTGATATTTTATCATCTATTCATTGATTTTTAGCCATTCCTTACAGTGACAAACCCTTTTAAAAATTTTTTAGGTATTATTCTATATCAGTATTCAGTAAAATGCATACTTGATTTGACAGAAATATATAATAAGAAATGAAAAAAAAAGTGTTTGTAATGAGAGCAAAGAATATAAAACATCATACAATAGTCTGTAAGAAATTCAGAAAATCAATGAAATCTTTTTTATTTTAAATTTATTTTTAAACCACAAATGAATAAATGTCAATCTCTGATATAACTATCAAATTCTGTCTTAAAATATTAAAATGGCTTTATAATATTTAAGATATCTCAAAAAATCCAACCACAGTGTCGCTACTGGCAGGTAACAACATACCATCAGTGAAAAAAAGACATGACAATTTTAGCACCTTATTTTTTTGTTAACATTATGGTCAAATTTATTAATGCATATATGATTAAAGTCAAAGTGTACACTTGTATTCTTTTGGTTTTAAATAATTATTATATATTTATTATATAAAAATAATTTGAATCTTGATAAACTGCAAACATAATTAAATTTTTAGTTATTCTAAATCCATCAAAGATATTGAGGTAAGACTAAACTACTTTGATTTTGTCTCTATTTGATTATACTGATGTCTTTAGGTTTTTTTTTTTGTTTTAATTAAAAAAACAAATTTTAAAACTACATGATTTTATGATCCCCCCCCCTCCAAAAAAAATCAGTGGATGGCCATATAAGTACAATATAAAGGAACACAACACTAATGATTCTACCTAAAGGCCCTTATGTCATCTTATCTACCAAGTTTTTGTTTTTGCCATCTGTTTTTATACACACCTGTTAAATATGTTAATTTTTTTTTGATTAATTATGTTTAAAATACATATAACATCACATACTATAGAAACAGTTAATTAATTAGTTTTCATAATTCTAATCTCATTGGTCTATAAACTAAAAGATATATATAAATTGTTATAAATAGTAATTAGACTGAATATCAATCTTTTCACTTCAATTTGAATTAAGTATATAGGTTGATTTAATATCTATCTTTGTGGCTGCTGTAGTTCAAGATAACTTTCTATATAAAATCTTAAGATTGTAGTAAGAAACACCTGCTTAACACATGTGTAATAGTACAATTAGTTGATTGAGAGACATTGTGATACTCAAAAATCCAAGTCTGTAAAGTGAGCATAATAATTCTAAACATTGCAGCCGTTTTGCAAGCAAGTAGTTGGTTGCAGATGGTTGTGGGTTCACATCCTGGCCGATGCTATGACATATGAAGGAAAAAAAATTCAAATTTTATACTTTCCTCAGCAAGAAATCAATCCAGGGATCTTTAGCTTTTGAATTCATGTCTCTATCATGGAGCTAAAACCTTTAAGCATTATACATTATCAATATATGTTATTAATTCTATTACCATACTTGAAGTGTTAATTATTTAATTGTCATGCCAATAAAAAACCCTGAGTAATCATACTGCATGTTATATGTATTTTGGTTGGGAAAGGTGTTGCAATTATATGAAGTCAGCCAAAGTACACTATTAACAAAAGTTAAATGATTACTGTATATCTAATCAGCAGAGCTCTAAGCGGCTGATGAGAGCTAATTTCTCCAAAAGATATGTATCGCGCAGAGTGATTGGTCAATTGTTAGTTTTTTTTTTTTTATTGTATTTTTCAAGAACTGTTAATTGGAGTTTATATATATTGAAATAGGTTTACATATATTTGTAATTGCAGATATTTATTTATTTAGTTAATGCTAATCCAATCTATTCTCTTTTGCTTTTTTTTTGGTTCATCAAACTTTCTTAATGTATAAATAGTCCTGCGTGATTCATTGCGGTGAAAGCTAGGTTAAAGGTCAGTGTTTCTTGGTTTAGGTTTAGGCTATCACTTTCGATACTCGAAAGTTTTATGAATCCTCAAGCAATAAAGCATTCGATTATTTCTTTTGAAAATTTTTTTTTCTTTCGATTATTTCTTTATTGCGAAAATATGCACAGAACTCTAAAACAGTATTATTATTAAAATTTCAGATTACATTTAAATTTCACATCGCTTTATTAATGGCCAATACTTTGAGACATTTTGATTATATGGCTTTGTAGAAATATAACAGGCTTTCAAAAACAAGATTAAATTCAAATTTGTTTAAAAAAATTATTTTCGTACTAATTGTTTATTTAATGTTTTCCTCTTTTAGTCCTAAAATGTAGTTGCAGTGTTTACTCTCATTTTTAAAAAAAATGATTTTAGTTGACAAATCTAAATCTCTCGACGAAAAATAAATTAGATTTAAATCTTTTCAAGGAGTTCGATTTTCCTGTTTTTCTTCTCAACTTACAAAGTTGAGGTTGACTAATTTATTTTTCTTTCTGTAATGGAAATATGATCAGAGGGCAGCACTTGTGTTAATCTACCTCCGAATTGTACTTTTTTTTTTAAAAATAAAACTGCGTAACTAGTTTTTTCTTTCCTCTAAATAATGCCAACAAAAAAGTTCTAAGATAACATCAACAACCAAAAGGAATACGGTCAATTTAAAAAGCAATTACAAAATAACACTTATTAAAGTTATTTATAAAAACAGTTTAACATCAGAAGAGAAAATGAAATTGCTTTTCGAAAAAAAAAAAAAGGAAAAGTAATTTACTATAGTAATAGCAAATTTTTAACTTAATAGTTTTTTTTTTTTTTAATTAAAATATAAAAATATTATCTTCCTTAGAAAACATAAGATTTTTTTATTCCGTATACAGACTCCTGTCGTTTCTACTGGGAATTCAAATGTATAAACTTTATGATCGCATGCTTTGTGGTAGATTAGCAGAATCTGGAGCTAAATTTAAAGTCCATGAATTGTGCGCAGTTATGTCATTTCCGGCGCTCGAACTTTTTATAAATTATCGATTAATAAAGTTTTTTTTATTATTTATTTATAAAGACTATAGTAGTAATTCTGAAAAACTTAAGATGTTTGGTCACTAAATTATTCCCAATCCCAGTGTAATTAGAAAGACTAAGTGAAATGAAATGACAGATAAAATAATAATGGTAAACATTATTTACAAATTCAAATTATTTAAAACAAAGTACAAATCAGTCTTTAAATATAAGATTCAACAAAACAAAATAATGCTCATTTACTTTTTTCTGACAAATATTAAAAGGCTGTTTATGGTTATAATATAGTCTTGTACTTTTTTTTAATGTGTCAAAGAGTCGGCCGGGATCGAACTCCGGCACAACTGCTTGTAAGGCAGCTATGCTAACCACTCGGCCACCAACGCTTGACTGCTTGATTCTCCAGGCGCCATATTGAATTTTTTTAAAAACTGACATGAGACCCAATTTTCACAATAACTTCAGTTTTAATAATGTTAGAGCAAAAAAAATCACATTGATAGAAACTAGAAAAACTAAGGAAAACAATAAGGCGAAGACAAATAGTGATTACCATTTAAAAAATAAGGAAAAAAGAAGTTTCAACATCCAACATAATTATTACTTTATTGTTTATTCGTAATTTCTAATTCATCGTTAACTAAGTTTAAATTACATCTTCAGTGATAATTTCTTTGTATTCCTCACAAAATTATCCTTCAAACCATATATAATACTTTTTACCTGAGATAATCCATAGCTTCAGAATCTCCAAAAATTTCCCAGAAGAATTCTTCATTTTTATCTTGTAGCCCAAAAGTTGATAAATCTCAAAGGCATCTATAAAAAAAAAGATTCATCCTAATAAAAAATACAAACAAATCATTTCCAGAAGATGGATATGCATTTGTCATTTAAAACTAGAAATTGTAGACTACTGTCTGTATCACTGATAAAATGAGTTTCATCTCTTCATTTTATATATTTTTGTGTACTTCAGTGATGTTTATATTCTTTATGCATACCAGTGATGCTTTCTTGTTATATTTATTGTATCACATAGATATAATTTATTTGTACATAGTCTGTTTGTTAGCTATAGACTTGAAAATAATGTGATGAAAGATATGGCAAAACTAGTGACTGCATAGCATGAGTATCAAGGCATAGGGAAGAATCAGAATTTGATTCTTTGCCTGCATATGCAATCTTTCTGTACATTTGATTATTAGTTTTGTAAATCTTTACTTGTTATATAATACACAAGAGTAAACACAAACACTCCATATAAACATAATAATAAATAATAAATTATTAAACCTTTTGAGGATCATTATTTTTATAAAATAAGTTTGCCTCAAACGTGGATTAGAACACACAAAATTACTGTACATATGAATTCATATGAGCATAAATAAATATAGAATTTATATATGCACACATCAATACAAACACAAATTAATAAAAATTAAATCATTTTTAAATAATTAAATATATATATATTATTCAAAAAATTAGAAAATAAAAATTGTATACTTATGAGCCTAATATTCTGCAATTATGTTTAGACTCCATGGAAGGCCTTGTTTGTGAATGATCAGCATATTTTTAATCCATTTTGTCTAACTCATGAAGCCGATAAAAGTTTTTTGTCTTTATTGCTTCGTGAAAATTAGAAAATTGATATAAAAAAATTAAATGTGTCTGCCATGAAAAAAATTAATAAAAAATTCAAATTTTATTGGATTTTTTTTAAGACATCATTAGAAAGCTACATTCCAGATGTATCAAATGCCTGTATTTCTGTTGCCGTGATGCTTATAGTTTTTACATCATTAAAAAAAGAAAACAACATTTCAACCAATCAAATAAGATGCACAGCAAAACTGCATAACAAGCAGAAGCAATTAAATAAGCCTATTTTTTCATTTCAGCTGGAGTTATTCAAAGTACCATTCAAAAGTGTTTCAGATTAGATCTAACTAACTATTAGTAGTGTTCTTTTATTATTCACAAAGCATAAGTGCTATCCTTTGTGATTTGAATGAAGTAAATTCCAGTTTGGACAAGAAAAAAGAAAAACTAATTTTATATCAAAACTTAGTTTTCTCTTGAACTTTGTTTCAGTTCCCTTTTTTTAAAAAAACAAATTTGCATCTTATTTTCCTAGAAGGGAAAAAATGTCTATTTTTATTGAAATGAATAATGGATTGTTCATTTCATTAATGTTTCTATTATTTTGAAATCCTAGATTCACAATTGATTTTAGATTCAGAAAATTTTCAAAAACGTGTAAAGTTATTGAAATCTAAACCTATAATTATATTGATAAAGTGAAAATGTTTAAAAATTTGTTTAATTTATTAGTTTTGCTTTAGAAAATTGAATTAAATAAAAAATATATTTAAATCCATTATCTACTTACATTTACTTGAAAATTTGATTATTTGGCAGCAAAAAATTTATAATAAAAATTGAAGCTTCTTTGTACGCTTTTTTCCAAAAATGGTTGGATGTAAAAACAATTATTTCACAAGTTTTTTTCTGTTGATATTTTAAAAATAAAGTTTAGCATATAATTGCAAACTTTTTGGTTTTATATTTTGTACAGAGATTAATTAATCAATAAATAAACTGATATGACTTTTTAACACCAACTTTTTTATAAGGAAGAAAGGTGTTCTGAGGACATTCAATTAGAGTAATCTAATATCACATAACAGTAAAACTGACATTATTCTTTTTACCTTTTTTAATGGAACATTTTAGCATTGAATCTCAAATGTTTTTAGTTTTGATTGTCATACAGAATTATGAATAAATACATATTCATATAGTTCATCAACTATTTAGACTTCTTTGTTAAAAAAGTGCATTATGCATGCATATTGATTTACCATATTTTATTATGTCAAGTAGTTTAATGCAAAATTATTTGAAGATCAAAATGATTGCCAGTTTTTCCCCCTTTTTTTGAAAGAATAAATGTTTAGCATAGAATTGCAAATGGTTTGATTCTGGCCAACATGCATAATTATGCAGTTGATTGATAAATTAAACTTCATTGGAAAGTACAGTATTGATTTGATACTTATTTAATATATTGTGTTACATCAAATAGCTGGTGCCTCCAAGGTTAATGATTAAAAGGGTCACCATTTTGTTTTATTTTTTAAAAAGCCACATTATTCAGTAGCAAAAGTTTTTATTTTGTCTAATTGCAAATAAATGCACATTAGTATAACTTATGATTAAATTGTATTAAAACTACTATAATCTTTGACTAAATATTTTCAAATTCTTTTAGACTGACATAATGGAATTCTGACATTTAGAAGCTACTATTATATATTTTTATATTGTTTGTTTTGAAAAATATCTATCATGGAATTTGAATTTTTTGAAGTTATATATCTTTCATACAGTTGAAAATCAATATGTGTTACAAATAATATCCATATTGCATATGGATGAACCCATATTGGCTTGATTTTTAACTATTCTTTTCATTTATGTGTGCAGTATGAGAATTGTGGTTTTTGTTATTGTTTATATGATGTCATGGTGGCCTATCTAAAATTGCTTGGTGTAACGGTCAGAAAACGTGTGACTCGTAAACATAGTGCAGAATTCGACCACTATACAGAACAGCAGCACCATCTAGTAGCGAAGCCACTCATGGTACTGAGTTAGAACACAGTTTATTGGTTCCACAATACAATCCACGAAACAACGCATATGATGCGACATTAGTAAATATTTCCTTAGGCACGGTGGTCAGGGATATGCAAGAGACTCATGATTTTATTCTCGAGTTAGCCAATAACCAAACTAATATTCAAAATATATATAAACTGGGAGTTATTACAACTAATATGCCACCCATTTGCGAAGTAGTAGACCCCTGCATTACAATAAATGAAGCATTGAATGTGTGTCGATTTATATGAAAGTTAAGTTATTAAAGAAAGTAAATATTAATGAAAATTTGACACGCATTCATTGTTTTAAGTGATCATAGATTTAAACTTTGAAAATTGAAATAATTACGAGCATGCAATAATTAAATAATAACTATAGATAGAAATGTAGATTATAGAAATACGCACCCAAGAAAGAGAGTGAGGTAAGCTAGATTAGTAAAGAAATTTACACTTTAAATTAATTATTCAATTTAGTTATACAAATGGTAGTTTTACATTTTATAATTTAGATAAGTTGTATGAAGAAGAGCTGTAGCATATTATTAGAGTACTCTAGAGTTTGAACACAGACAGGTACCTGTTTTATAAGAAGTTTTCTGAATCCATTAATTTAGCAGCAAAAAGTTCACGAGTGGCAAGTCTTTCTTGCATTTAGATATTCATTTAATTTCATGGCAGCAGCAGCTTTCTCATTCATTTCAGGCAGCAGATCTTCATGGTGAATTTATGACGGGCAATGAAAGTCAGCATCCGATAGGCCATCTCCCGATGGAGAATAATCTAGGTGCTTTCCTCGGTCATACCTTGGCAGGAACAAATTATTTTTATATTTTTGGAGACTCTCAGTGATCGAGAGCAAAGCTAAAGTTTAAGTGAAATGTCTCCAGCAAGTCTAAGATGGCCTCTTTTCTTATCTTGATCTTTCACATTTTTGTTAAGATATTTTTAGGTTCTACTTAATCTGCCCTGAGGATAATCAATGCATTTAGTTGGTTTTTAATTAAAGAAAGCTGCCGTTCTATTGTTTACATTTTACATTTACTAATTAATTTTGGGGAATTTTTCTTTAATTAATCTATTATCTATCACTGACCGATGCTTTTAAATTTCAAAAACAAAAAGGGAATATAAGATTATTTTAACTTTTAATTAAATATTACATCAGATTTTTTTAGAATTATTATTAAATGAAATTTAAACAAAGCAATAAATACGAACTTTATAATCCAAAATCAATGATTAAAATTATACAAAATTATATAACTAAAAGAAATCTAAATTATATTATTTTATCCCTATTTATTGCCTTTAATTTGAGATCGAAATGTGTGCGTGTTTATGCTGAATTCTACATATATTTATACATTTTTAATATTGTTACACACACAATTCGATATCAAAAAGTTTAAATTTGGGCGGGATAGACCGGTCAGTGAGAGACGACAGAAAAAGGTGAAACTTAAGATTCGAATACGAATCTTACTGTTTCATTTCCCCGTACTTCCCGTGAACAATTAAGGAAGGACAAAGGAGGCAAGAAAGAGAAAAAAAAATTTTTACATTACATAATTTAAATACGAAAAAAATTATTATTATTTTTTTTTTACAGATATATTGAAATATAGAAAGCAGAGATTACATGAAGCAACAAACAATTTAAATACCCGGATCTAGAATTTATAGTTTAATTAAGATGGCCTAATTTGCCGTGTCTGGTTAAAATCATAATAATTAGTTAAACTGAATGTATATATATATATAAAAATTCTTAGAATAGGATTAGTATAATATATAAAAAAAATTTTAAGAGTAATAGTAATTAAAACAATAATATATATATAATAAAATTTCTATCTAAAACCCTATTTGACTAAAGTACAATCCATTCAACCAAGTTCATTATGTCAAGTTCATTTTAATATTTTCATATACGTTTAATCCGTCCTAATGGTCTAATATTTTTACAACCCCGGGTCAGGTGGATAATACCTACATGGTTTGAGATTACGGGCATTGTTTGTCCCTTTTATGGTATCTCCATCTTTTAATAAATATGCATTTGGGCCACATGTGCGATCACTTATAAAGGGTCCCCGGTACAAAGGAAAGAACTTTTTATATATTCTTTTATCTCGGTTACTTTGTCGAGAGTTCCGTACCCAAACATAGTTCCCGACCTGGAAATGTTGGCTTCTCCGATCTGCTCGTAATTTCCGTTCTGCCCTTTCTGTAAAGCGGCGGTGTGCCTTGCATCTGTCAGTTTCAATATTGATTTCACGTTCATCCATGGGTAATGGCGTCTTGATCAGTAATGAGTCCGCTTTACCAAAATGCAAACGTGTTGGTGTCATGCCAGTGTCCACCTTCGTCTCTTCTTTAATGCTGACTTCCTTCTCCGGTTCTTGTGGGCCTTGATCGGCTGGAATGAGGTTTCTTTGCTCATCACACTTTTTCATATTTACTACACTATCTGCTTGCCCTTCTACTATCATCGGTTTGTCAAGTATTTCTAATTCCCTTTCCTTTTCCATATCTTTAATTTCTTCTTCCTTTTTACTAACTGGGGATATTCCATAATGTTTGTTGATCATTTCAAGATACACCAACATATCCCTATCAATTTTCTGACGCTCCCTAACTCATATCTCCTCCTCTTCCTGACTCGTTTTTGGTTCTTCATATCTTCTTCTCGCTTCCTCACGTATTTTCCTCCATCCTTCTTTACTCTCTCTAAATATTTCAAGTAACCTTAGACTGAAGTTCATTGATGCTATTCTATCATTTTCTGCTTCTATTTTTCTTAATATTATTTATTTTATACTAGTAGCATTTGACTCCCCACCGGAATATTGGCCCTATAACACTATTTCACTGCCCTCACCTACTCTACATTGCCCTATCTCTATATTGCTGCGTTTAACATATTTAACATAAATATTATAGCGAACTACTGGTTACGCGTATAATAAGCTACTGCTGTCTATGATATATATATATATTTGTACTTTAACAAAATATTTACTATTAACATATATAACAAGCTTCTGCTGTCTATGCTATATATATAACGGTGTTTTAATAAAAAAATTCAATGCTACTTGCTTTCTCATTTAACGACTGATTACTTTTTTTTTTTGACATATATATATAAAGCAAAATATTTCATTAGATCCGAGTATTTTCGTTCCTTCTTAACTTACACACACATCCCTGCTTTCCTTAAATTTGTTATTACGCCTGCTGTCCTTTCATTTACTCGACCCACATTATTTCACTCGATTTACTTTTTTTTCATTATTTTTATCAAAACAAAATCGTATATATATAGATTAATTAGCTAACTCGAGTAACGAACGCTAAAAGAAATTTATATGCGTTATATTTTGCTCAGGGTATATATGGGTTTTTTGTATCGAACGCTCCACGTTGGAAAGCGCCAAACGCTAAAAAAAAAATTTAACTATGTAACGGTCAGAAAACGTGTGACTCGTAAACATAGTGCAGAATTCGACCACTATACAGAACAGCAGCACCATCGAGTAGCGAAGCCACCCGTGGTACTGAGTTCGAACACAGTTTATCAGTTCCACAATACAATCCACGAAACAACGCATCTGATGCGACATTAGTAAATATTTCCTTAGGCACGGTGGTCAGGGATATGCAAGAGACTCATGATTTTATTCTCGAGTTAGCCAATAACCAAACTAATATTAATTAAACATTCATATTTACATAATCGAGGAAATATTATATAGAATGGGTATCGAATAAATGAAACGTAACTGCAGACGTATAGTTTAAAATTATTTATTAATACATTTTAATAACACAATCTAATAATATTTTATGGACTCACAGCTTCAGTAGCGGGATTTGCGACATGATTATATTTTAAAGAATACATTTATTTATTTAGACATTATTTTATATTGAGGATTTCAGTAGCGGTATTTCCGATACTGTAATGTTTACAAAAGGAATACATTTATTTGAAGGCATAATCTAGCTACCTAAAATTCTTGAGTGAGTATTTCTAATGCATGCATGGAGGGATTTATACCTTTGCAATGCAAGAGTCTAAAGTATGGGTTATAAGAGTAATGGCAGACATATATTTATTTAATTAAAATATTTATTTATAACTAAGGGCAAACATTTATTTGAGAGTGAATTATGAAGATAATGCAGAGGCAGAGTGATATATAGAATAATAGAATTGAGCAAAGGAACACGTGGTACGCTTTAGAAAGGCGATATGGAATGGCAGTATATCGAAACTGCAATGCCGCGAATGGGTTTATAAGAATGTCAAGCTGGTCTCTGACCCAACCCGACGAAGTAAGGTGTCACATAAGCATAACCAGGGACAAGTGGTCCGTGTCGCATTTTTGCCGGCTGGCTGCATGACGATGTCAAGTCCTACGGGAGCACCCATTATGCCCGCTTGTGTAGGATGACTGGGGTTAATTTCAACCCTGAAGAATCCGGAAATTTCACGGCGGAATAGATCATCGCGTCTCTAAAACGTAACACATGTATACTGATAATTGATTATGATGAGATTTAAATAGATTTCTAATTCGGCTCTACATTATCAACATTTACTAAAGAACGTTGGTGACTCTCAAAGAAATGTAATTTTCTGGAATTATTCACTGATTATTTAATAAATACAAAATATATATAAACTGGGAGTTATTACAACTAATATGCCAGCCATTTGCGAAGTAGTAGACCCCTGCATTACAATAAATGAAGCATTGAATGTGTGTCGATTTATATGAAAGTTAAGTTATTAAAGAAAGTAAATATTAATGAAAATTTGACACGCATTCATTGTTTTAAGCGATCATAGATTTAAACTTTGAAAATTGAAATAATTACGAGCATGCAATAATTAAATAATAACTATAGATAGAAATGTAGATTATAGAAATACGCACCCAAGAAAGAGAGTGAGGTAAGCTAGATTAGTAAAGAAATTTACACATTAAATTAATTATTCAATTTAATTATACAAATGGTAGTTTTACATTTTATAATTTAGATAAGTTGTATGAAGAAGAGCTATAGCATATTATTAGAGTACTCTAGAGTTTGAACACAGACAGGTACCTGTTTTATAAGAAGTTTTCTGAATCCATTAATTTAGCAGCAAAAAGTTCACGAGTGGCAAGTCTTTCTTGTATTTAGATATTCATTTAATTTCATGGCAGCAGCAGCTTTCTCATTCATTTCAGGCAGCAGATCTTCATGGTGAATTTATGATGGGCAATGAAAGTCAGCATCCGATAGGCCATCTCCCGATGGAGAATAATCTAGGTGCTTTCCTCGGTCATACCTTGGCAGGAACAAATTATTTTTATATTTTTGGAGACTCAGTGATCGAGAGCAAAGCTAAAGTTTAAGTGAAATGTCTCCAGCAAGTCTAAGATGGCCTCTTTTCTTATCTTGATCTTTCACATTTTGTTAAGATATTTTTAGGTTCTACTTAATCTGCCCTGAGGATAATCAATGCATTTAGTTGGTTTTTAATTAAAGAAAGCTGCCGTTCTATTGTTTACATTTTACATTTACTAATTAATTTTGGGGAATTTTTCTTTAATTAATCTATTATCTATCACTGACCGATGCTTTTAAATTTCAAAAACAAAAAGGGAATATAAGATTATTTTAACTTTTAATTAAATATTACATCAGATTTTTTTAGAATTATTATTAAATGAAATTTAAACAAAGCAATAAATATGAACTTTATAATCCAAAATAAATGATTAAAATTATACAAAATTATATAACTAAAAGAAATCTAAATTATATTATTTTATCCCTATTTATTGCCTTTAATTTGAGATCGAAATGTGTGCGTGTTTATGCTGAATTCTACATATATTTATACATTTTTAATATTGTTACACACACAATTCGATATCAAAAAGTTTAAATTTGGGCGGGATAGACCGGTCAGTGAGAGACGACAGAAAAAGATGAAACTTAAGATTCGAATACGAATCTTACTGTTTCATTGGAAAATAGACTTCATATTTGTGCAATTCATAATAAAGATTGTATATCTCTTAACTGCATTGTTTTTCATTAATAAAGTTTTATTAATATTGTTAAACATAATTATTGTTAATTAATTATTATTATTATTATTATTATTATTATTATTATTATTAGTTGTTGTTGTTATTGTTGTTATAGTAGTAGCAATTGTAATGGTAGAAATAATAGTAAAATTGAAATTGTAATATGTACAAATCTCATGCGGTAGAGATAGCCTACCCATCTGCCTTGAATATGATCTGAATTTGAATCTGAGACACATTTTATTTAGCCCAGATCTTTATTTCAGATAAGTGTCTCAAAGGGATATCTCATCATTCAACAATTGTCTTCTCCTGCATTGTGGAGAGAGGGCCTGTTAAAGAGATGTTTGTCCTAAAGAAGGATATGTAAAGACTGTTTTATTTTTTATCTACATATATTAAATGTAAAATAATATTTGTAAATAATGGCAGTAATAAATAAATATGTAATATAAAGGAAAAGTAGAAATAAACACAGACAAAAATTGTAGTCGATATTTTCTACATTCACTGAAATAAAAATAATAAGTAAAGAGTTAAATAACTCTGGATTTAAAATAATATTTTATTATAAAATTAAATATTTAAAAAAGGTCTGATAAATAAAAATTAATATTTTTATTCTGATTTTAAAAATTTCAAAATAAGCATGTTTTCAGATAATTATAAAAATGTCTATTTTTGAAATCTTTTAATTAATTGGTATTAAAACATGTATATAGATCACACCTTTGGTCAAATTCCAAAGGATTAAAGTTAATTGAAAACAATCACTATGTTTTATCACCTGACCCAACCAAGATTATAAAAAGACTGATAAAAAATATCAGTTAGTTTTGCGTGCAGTTTTGTAAGAGTTGACCAGAAGAGTCTGGTTTTAATATTTTAAGCAGTGGCCACCTAAGTCAACTGCAAAGTTTGGCTTTAATTTTCTGAGAAGTAGTTAGCAGAAGAGCTAACCACAGAGCTAGCTGCAAAGTTGGCTAAAGTATTTTGTGAAGAGTTGTTAACTGTAGCAGAGAATGGCAACAGCAATGCTAGCTGCAGAGATGGCTAATAGAATTATGTAGAGAACTTCCATGAGGATGTAAGAATGCAAGGAAGTAGCTTCACTTCAGTTCAGTAGTGGAGTTTGAATTCACATGGAGGAAAATGATCCACTTCTTTGTGTTGAAATTCATAGCCTTAAATGTGTTCTGGAAAACAGCTTGCTGACCTGAAGCTTACCAAATCCAAGTCTAAGTAGAACCAACTGCAGAAGGGAGAAAGACAATCATACCTGAATTATATTTTACCTGTTGATGACATTTGCCTGTATTGATCAAAAAACCAGCTTGCACAAGAGAAACACCAGCTGAATAAAGTAGTTATATGTATGCTGTTGTGTCTATATGCAGAGAAGCACAGATAAACTTGTATACAAAAGTGAGTTGTCATTAAATAATTCATTTGATAGACATTTTAAATCTATATTTTTAAATTTAAAGACATTTATAATTAGTTAAGGGGTAACCTGATAAAAGTTTTCTAAACTCTCAAAAATTCACTACTTTTCTTTTATAAGAATAAAAGAAAGCTGTAATAGAATTTGATAACTGATTTTAAATTATATCTATATTTGGTTTATACACACTTATATGTGTGAAATTTTTTGTATGTTTTCCAAATAGAATTAATCAGAAAAATATAATATTATTGTAACAAATTAAAGTAGGACATATATATAAAATTTAATCATTTTTGTCATTGAATATCAATTGAAATGTATTCGTTGTATGTCATAAAATGCATGTATATATATATATGTGTGTGTGTGTTTATAGAAACTTATTAAGAAATAGTATAAATCAATGTAATAACTTTAGTTGTGTATATAATTTTGTATACTATTCAAAATCAGAAGTCCTCTGCAAATCTTAATATTTATTTTTTTGTTTTTAATAAACTTGTATTTAATTGTTAAAATTGTATTTAATCATCATCTCTTGGTCACAAACAGTAATAGAGCTTATGTTCTCTGAGCTAGATTTAAGTACGGGATGAATATATAAATTGGGATGTATATTAGTGCTTTTGGGACATCCAGCGATAATCAGTCATCATCATCCTGGTTGGCACATAAGATTATATTTTTTAAAAGCCCATGGACTACCTTTTATTTTAGTTTAGTCTTATTAGGAGTTAAGTTTATAGTTGGCCAGTACATTAATGGTACTTAATAATAACATGAAATGCTGAAACCTTTGACAGATGCACTTTAAAAATGCTTAAAGTCTCTGGCTTGTGTTTTAATTGAGAGTTCCTTGTGCAGTCATTAATACCATTAGGCTGTTATTTAAGCATTTTTAAAGCACATCTGTCAAAGGTTTCAGCTTTTCATGTTATTATTATTTCATCTGCTTGCACTTAATAAATTAATATACTTATAATGGTATTTAAGTGGCCAGAGCATTGATAATGATCAGCATGTTTTTGTATCCCAGCATTAATGTTTAGATTTTCTGGTTATGTATTCTGATGGACTAGCAGTTAAGATGGTGCATCCAAATCATGTGTAAATAATTGTCCAACTTGGCATATGCTCAATAGTTAGCCTGGTCTATAGAAGACCCATTTCCAATCCAGTCACAAGATTGATTGTTGATTTATTGTACTGATTTGTTTATTCCCATCAATAATGATGATGAATGGTTTCTCATGAGTATTTTAATGCTGGTTGATAGTTAATTATGCTTGTAGTTGCTCTTCTGATCTCGATGATTTCAAAGAGACCTCTCATATCTCAGCACTTTAATACAGCATTGCTTATAGATATCTTTGTGATTATTAAACATTAATAATTAATTTTTATATTTGTATTTATATTTTGTACTGGGAGTGATGATGATATTCCATCACCCCAGGTTCAGCCCTTCTTCCTACCACCCTATCCCGTTACAATATATAATACAATAACTGAAAGACAGGCTTATTTATACCTGTGTCTATATATATGTAATATTAGGGTATGAGCACAGACTTTCACATGACCCACCACTCTCCACTCCATCTAATAATACTGATACACTTAAACATATATGTTGAAAAGATAAATAATCACCAATATACGTATTTCATGCTAAACCAGCAATCATCAGTTGGTCCAGATTATCATCTCTACATATATATATATCTGAACACTTATAGTATATATGTGTAGAGATGATAATCTGGACCAACTGATGATTGCTGGTTTAGCATGAAATACGTATATTGGTGATTATTTATCTTTTCAACATATATGTGTTTAAGTGTATCAGTATTATTAGATGGAGTGGAGAGTGGTGGGTCATGTGAAAGTCTGTGCTCATACCCTAATATATAATACAAAATATACTGTTTTAATATCTTGCATATAAATATTTTATGTACCATATAAGTTTATGTCAATCTAAAAGAATTTATACTAATTTATCTATACAGCATATTCTTTAAAAAACATACTTTGACAAATATGTAACCGTTTAGAACTATTTTTATTATGAAATATATAGAGTACTTCTCTTTACTATATAATCTCTTCATATCCACTTAAATATACTTCTTAAATGCATTTGGCATGAATTTTATTATTTATTTACAGTGTTATCTTATGCCAAGCTTATTATTATCTTGGTTTTTTAAGTAAGAATTTGTTTCAGATTAGTCAAAAACTGAATGTCATTTTTGCATAATATAATTTTTTTTAAATCAAATGCACTCATCAATAATAACTATTACTTTTAACTTTCCATTATTTTTCATTATTTAACTTTTACTGTTTGTTGGTTAATCTCCACGTTGTTATTTTATTATTATAGTTTGTGTTTTGTATTGTAATTGTGAATTTATATATATAAATTAATTGCAATCTTTTTATGAAAATAAGTTGTATGGCTTGTATGTGTTTCTAATAATGTAATTCGACATAATTTTGCTTTTATATAAAGCGGAAATAATGCTGTTTTCAGTTATTGAAACTAACTTTTGGATCTATTGAAGAATTCATGCGAGTGGATTCAGGAAAGTATATTTTCATTAAGAAAAATTTTTAAATGTCATTTTTGTTTGGTCTGTTTTCAGATTTTGTAGATATTAATTTAATATCAAAAACTATTCTGTTCTTGAATTACTCAAAAAGATAAAAAGACAGTACTTTTAGCAATTTGTAGGACCGAGTTAAAAAAAGACTTCATTTGAATTAGAAATAATAGTATTTAGTTTATGTTAGTAGGATAAGCTGTATGTGATGAAAGGTCATGTAATCAGAACATTGAATTCATGACCAAGTGATAACACATGATCTTTACCTGTGACAGTGTTCAATTTTTTTGCCACATTCTTCACACAATTTTGCTGCATCTTAACTTCAGTGAATTCTTTATGTGTATACAAATAGATTTTACAATGATAAGGGATCACTCAGGTTGCATTTAACATTGCATTAAAACCAATAATTCAGTCTATCACTCTAGTCTAACAATTCTCTATGGCAATTACGAGTAATCAGTTGACATCAGATAATAATGCAAATTATTAATTTCTAATTGGCAGATTTCACCAACTAGTGTCATTAGGTGTCACATACATTTACTTTCTGAAGCTTAAGTTCAAAACCTTAAGATGTTTGAAACCATTGCTGAAAAATTAGTAAAAATGACGGCATGTTAGTTGGAATCTTATGGATTAAAGATACATTTGTTTTCACTGTATCTCTTGTGTCATGAAAGTGGCCTTTGCTCCACAATTGATTGCTTAAATTTTAATTTGATTAAATCATATTCTGGATAATAATTTGTGTGCTTCTTGAAGAAAAAGTTAATCTTCCTTAACACTAAAACTACTCCAGTTTTATGGTGGTGTGATGTGATGCACTATAACTTCTTTTTCAGATTCAGAAATCTGTCAGCCAGAGAAACCTGTTAGCCACTTTATCTTCCCTTTCCATTCCCTACCTAAGTTTTTTTCATATTCTTTTCTACCCTTCTCCATCTCATTTCTACAATGTGATCTTTGTTAACTCCATGGCCTTTACATCTAAATCTCCTATTTCTCAAACCCATCATAAAAACCAAGTGGTCTGGAGATTTAACTGTCATTGCCATCTGGTGGATATTGTTTACTGATATTTACAATTGATGATTTTATTATGGAATGATAGAATGGATTATTTTTTAATGCAAAAATGTTGGTGATGATTATTTGGATATTTCAATAACAATTTGTCATTTGCTTTGGAAATCATGTGACATTCACTTTGTAAGGTGTCCACATTTCCATTCATTACCAAACTCAGAATCAACTTTATACGTTTTTAAATCCAGTATTTTATCATCGACACAATGCAATTATAGATTAGTTGTTTGTGAATTTATTGGTGTTCAAGCACTGAAGTGACAGGATTGAGCTGCAATCCATTGACCTCGAGCTCACAAATCTGCTATTTTGTCGCCATAATAACCTGGGCAGGACACAGGAGCAATATTGGTATTTGAATCCATCCATTTTTGCATTTTCCATATTTTTAGTATCATAACTCACACACATATGCGTTTATGTATGTACATGTGCGCATAACAGTTATTTATTTTAGTCTAAATAATATGATTTTTATTATCTATATTTTTTGTGATTGAAGCAAATATTAGTTTTACTGTCTTTCTTTTTCGTTTTATTTTTTAAATACGTTAATGGATAATTTGAAATTGAATCAATTTGTTTGGATGAAAATGGTTCGTTTGCTTCATTCAGCATTAATCAAATGTGAATGGACATCAGAGTAAAAATGAAAATAGGTTTTTTTTTTTTATCAAGCCACAACTAGTAATTTTTTTTTTTTTTAAGATTGAAACTGGACGCCATGCTTTTTATTTATGATGGAAAGGCTTTTCTTTTGTTGCTCACCATTTTTATTTGTTAGCCATTAGTAAATAATCAAAAGTGAATTATGGGCATTTGTTTTGACAGAAATGTGACTACTATAGATGAAGGGACTATTATGGCTAGCTAATATTATCTGGGGTTTTAAGATATGACTGACTCTTCCAAGAGCTTATTCTGAGAGAGATTTGCCCATTCAAGAGAAAAAGAAATGATTTAAACTTTCAGGCATTTTTACCATCAACTTAGAATTGCACAATTGATTTGGTTTTTTTTTTTTTTTTCAGAATTCGATTACCAGTCACGTGGCAGGAAGAGGAAATGGAAGAACTGAAGCGACTTTTTGAAACATTTAAAAATTTTGACGGTAATTATTTTATATATGTTAAATTTATATATATTAATAAGTGCAGTATTTTTAAACAATAATGAAAAATCTATATAACAATATCTATAATCCGCATAATAAATAATTTTAATTAAATATCTAAAACAAGAAAAGGAATATACGTTTAGTTTGTTCGAAGTGAATCAATTCAAGAACTTCCAAAAAGTTTTTAAATTTGTCACTGAATTAAAGGGGATTTGAACACAAACTTTCAAACTTCCTCCAGCTCTGAAGGAAGCTTGAAAATCTGTGTTTAAATCCCCTTTAATTATAATTTAAAGATCATTATTTACAATATAGTAACTAATATTCATTAAGGCTGTAGCCCCAATCACATGCGTATAAAATGCGATAGTAGGGACCTCTACAGGTCTTTAAACCACAAGCTTACTCTTGGAAGAAAAGTGATTTATCACTGAATTAAATAACACATGTCATTGTATCTCTGCTCTATATATGTAACTGTAATCTATTGACTAAAAACTTGATACAAATAATAAACAAAATTACAGGAGTGTGTATAGATAAATTTAGTCAATAATGAAAGGTACTAAAAAGTTAGTCTTATGCAACATTGAAAATAATATTGACATGCTAATTTTCAAAGATATAACAAGGAAAGTAATTATGTAAATTAGTCAAACAAAACACAACATCCAATCTAGATGCGCTTGTGAGAAGTACCATCCACAGTGCAATGTGAGTGGACCATGCTTGAACAATTTGATAACAGTGAAGAGTTAATACCACAGAATAAAGTACAGTGAAACAAAAGGCCACATTACAGTTTTAAACTATAAAGAACTGCACGCATGGTCTATAAATGAGAAAAGTACAAATTAAGACAATTGTAGATGAAATGTAAGAAAATTCAGTAAGTGTATATCCAAGTCTATTTAATACAAAGCAACCAGCAAGTCACTAGTTGAAGTAATAACATTTATTGATATATTCAGGGTAATAAACTCCTTGCTAAGCTTAAATTTGGGTGATTTCCAAAAAAAATATTAATGAATGTACAAGCTGGCTTAGGTCAAACTGGTCCCTGTATTCAATAATAATATAGTTATTCTAGTCATGTATTAATACAACTTTAGAATAACATACATTAGAGGTCACTTATTTTTTTACATATGTATTTAATCTGCATTCATATTTATAAAACATTTATTATGTATAATTTAAAATCAAACTAAGTTAACATTATCTATTACAAATATAAACTTTCAAATGATAATCATTCTAAAAGTTAATATTTGATGTTTGTAATATTTACTAAGGCTGTAACCTCAAGAATGTGCGCATAAAAATGCAATAGTAGGGACCTCTACAGGTCTTAACCACAAGCTTATGTTTTGGAAGAAAAGAGGGGAATATGAAAATAAATTTCTAAATGGAATTCTGGCATTTGGCATCTATTCAAAAAATTAGTAGAACAAAATAAATAACATAAAATTCAAATATCTATCATCAAAAAAAGAAAAAAATATTATTATTATTAAAATTTTAAAAACTATTTTCTTTACCATTTAGATAAAGGTAATTTTAGTTTACCCAGTAGAAACTCCTGCTAAGACCTAAACTTTTTAAGAGTTATCTTTGTATTCAGAGAAAATATTCTATTAGTTATGTAAGTTTTTAATTTAAAATAACTCTTTTACAACATTATTGTATAATAATCTATAATTTGTAAACAAATTATTAAAAAAGTACATTTTTTTAAAAAAATATAAATTATTCAATTGTTTGGCCTCAGGATAAACACTCCCCCAATCAGAAATTATTTCTCTTGATATGTACTTCCAATTTCCCTCATAGCATTATCATGCAAATTAGTTTATTGTCTTTGCCTAAAAGGTTCATATAATGCTGACATCTTCAGACTTTTTAAACAAAAATTTGAAATATGTACATGCATAAAATAAAACTGCACTGATTATATATTGTTTACAGTGCCATCATAATGCCCAAAACTACAAAATTTGCCTAAGTTTGCTGCTGTTTTACTGCAAACTGTTAAAATTATAGTTGTTGAAGCCATAGATTGTAGAGTGCATTAAAAAGTATAACTTTAATTAAACCAGTAATTAGTGCCTGCAGAGAACCATAGCAGTAGGCAATACAAAATCTTTTGAAATTCTAATAATTTTTAGCCTACCTGCAGATTCAATCACTGAAGCATCTGGACAGAAAATCAAAGAACAAAGAAAGAAGGCAATAGAAAATCTGTCCGCAGAATCAGCTACTATCAGTGTGTGGATTACCACTGAAAGTAAAAAGGAAGCTTAGGGCTTTTACAATTTGTCCTATTATTATTATTATTATTATTATTATTATTATTATTATTATTATTATTATTATTATTATTATTATTATTATTATTATTATTATTATGATAAGGCTATGGTAACAGATCTTTTAAATAATCATACAAGTAGACATATTTGTATACTTAAGTTGTAAAGGTATCACATTATTTGTACATATTTAATAATACTAATATGAAATTGTTATTGAATATTAATTACTAACAAGTTAATTTGTTGTTAATAAATGATGAGCAGTTACTATTTGGCAGGTTTATTTATTTACTTTGTAATTATAGCATTTCTTGATATAGGTTCCTCATGGCTAACAGCTGTCATAATAATGAGGCAATGTGTGTATATTAATATTTGTTTGCATTCTTATTCACTCTCTGCTGGGATATAGTATGCAGAATGAAAGTCCAGTACAAATTATGTGCAGTACTTTTTCATCATGAGAGAATGATGATTCATGTCTTCAATTATCCAGACATTGAAATCATTTGTGAAAAGGGTGACAAATAAGGAAGAATAATTCTATTGGATGTTGTGTGCATAAATACATAATACTGCGCTTACAGATATTAGGGCTAAGATCAGTTATTGGATTTTAGTCTGTTATGTAATAAAAGGAACATTTCTTGTTGAAAAATATCTCAAATTTTCACTAAATGTTATATAAAGTTCTTCTGTGAGAATTGATAGAATTCTGCAATTAAGCAGAAATATTGAAGGAGGGATGCTCAAGAATGCACTCTTTATTTGATTATTCAAATGGAAAGAAAGATGAACGATTAATGAATGTGTCATTGTTTTATTGATCTCATATATGAGTTTTAAAGGTTAAGAGTTTTAATGTAATAAAAGATAAAATATTAGTTTATAATTATCATTTATTAACCAATTGTAAATGTGAAGATGAAAAATTAGTATTAGTAATATACAATATGCTCTGATATTGGTCAATTTTATATGAAAATAATTCCCTAAAATGAACAATATAATATTTACAATGAAATAGTTTGAGGTACAAATTAAATTTAAATTATTATACTGCTATCAGTTTTCAAATCTTTTAATGTTATATTACATTTTAAATTGAACATGTGTCTCTCTCAAAACCTTCTTGAGGATGTATCTATTTTGCTAAACTTAAATTAGTTTGAATTTAACTCACATAGTTTAAATTTTATGACCCCCTTTTCAGGAAAAGCATATATCATATGGCTTGCAATCTAAACAGGTGTAATTTTTTTTTTTTGTTTATCTTTTTCAAATAACTGCTTTTTTGTTTCTTTTTAAAATGAATATTATAAAATTTATTATAACTAATGGCAACAATAATAAAAAAAAAAAACATTTTTCTTTTATTATACCTGATTTTAAGAAAGCAATTATTTGAATCTAGTTAAACAAAGGTAATTTTATTTCTTCATTATTGCAATTTTATGGCTATAATTTTTAATTTTATTATACAAACATTTTAGTACATATTGCTTATATTGAAGTAATCAAATTTGAAACAATATTTATATAAAAAAAAATTCTCCTCTTAGAAGAGATTGGATTAAACTATGTTGTAGTTGTTATAGATTCAGTTGTGTAGATTGTAATTAAGATGTTTAGGAGCAATCTCAGAAACAAAACTTGTCATATTACTAAATTGCTTCTAAAGACTTTAACTACAATCTAGACAACTGAACCTGTGACAACTACAACATGGTTTAATCATGTAAATGTTAGTAGTAGTAGTAAAGGGAAAATATACCCTTAGTTAATTAGTAAAATTATATGGCAAAAGCATAATATGGGATTATACAAAGATTTTGATATTTGTTTTTTGTTGCATCATAAGTTGAGAAATCATTTAAATAGGGGTTCAAACATTGCAGAAGAATTGCAGTAGGTGCATACCAAATTTAAACAGGCTGTTTCTCTAATCAGCTTAATGACATAACGTTCTAACATGCAGTTAACAAATATTTGTCATGAAGTACAAAAGATCCTGGAAATCTATGTAAAAGCTGAAATGTTGTACAATTGCAACATGTAAAAGTTTCACTACATGGCTGTGGTCACATAAATATGTGGTTAGATCTATCAGTTATATTAGTTGTAGTTAATCACCATTAGATGCAGTCTCTTAGACCTTCCTAAGTTTTGTCTTCATATGTTGAACCTGCCTTGTATCTTATGATATAACCGACCAAATATAAAATACCTACCTGCCAAATATTTACAAAAAGAAATTATATCAAAGCAAAAAAAGAAAACGTTTATCAATGTAAAACATCTCATTGGAAAACATGCAGAAATAATTTGAACAATCTATGGCATGCACATAAGGAGTTCAAACTAACCTATAAAATTCAAAAGTCCTACACAAATTTTAAATTCTAAAAATCTACCTATGTGAGAGTGTTTATATTTTCTGTGCATTTCATTGTTTAATATTCAGTGCTTTATTGATCTATGAAACATAATACTTTTGTTCCTCTTCTCCATGTAATATGTGTTTGTAAATAGTAGGATTAGCAACACACATTTCATTTTCAAAAAAGAGAGAAAATTTGATTTGCACACACACAGTAATCCTTTAAAAAATCACGTCAATATAGACTACCTTTTTTAAAAAAAATGTACTTTCACATATCGTAGAATTATAATTTTAAACTTGATATGAACATGTATTACAAAGGTTATTAATTGTTTGATTTATGAAATGCTCACTGTGTTTAAATCTTATATTATTAATTTTTTTTGGTTTGTTAATGTTTAAAGCTTGTATTTCTTCATTCTCAATTCTATATATTATTTGAATTATACAATGCTATTCAATTTGTGTAATCATCAAATATTAAGTTTTGAGTTTAGCCTATGATAACTAGTTACTATGATATATAAAGTAGCATTCTGGAAACTAATAATTCAAATAAGACAGATCGATTATATGGTGTTTATGGACTTATAATCTAGGTTATAGGTGACATTGCATGATATTATCAGTAGTAAATGCAAGCCATTATTAAGATTAATTTATATTGATATAACTGAAAAATGATATATTTGTCATTTGATCATATAAAACTATAAATAATATCTTTTAAACATAATGATTATCAAAAATTTATTTACTCTGCCTCATTTAATTACTGCTTCATAGTAATTTATTGAATTGCTTGAAAATATGCATTTTATATTTTAAGTCCAATATGCCTTTTTGTTATAGTTGAATTACCTATTCATTTTTTTTTAAATCCACCTCTCGGAGGTATGATAAATGAGCTATTACATACCATTACATATGACAGCCTACATGAGGCACAGTCATTTACCTTTGGCATTTCTTTCATAAGTATGTAGGATAGATAAATAAGTGAGTGGATGACTGGACAAATGCATATATAAATGAATAGATAAACAAATGAATAGAATATGTTAAAAAATTAAACCCAAAAGTTTATTAATATGAAGTTCCCAGCCTTTTTGGTTATTACAGCTTGAGAATTTTTATCAGAGAATAAAAAAGTTTTAACTTTATTAAGCTGAGGTTATCCTTAGTGTTCTGAAAAAAGACAAAATTCAGCCTTTTGGCTTCTATTTCTGTCTTTAATAATCTTCATGGTATTGTGAAATTAACAAGGAAGGATATTCTTCACAATTAGCATCTGTGCAGTGAATAATAAAAGTGTTACATGAGTGAATTTAAACACCCTTCCGGTTGGCAAGAAATAATTATATTATGCTACCATGTTTATGAGATGTTACACTGACACTATTATTCCTAAGTACTCTTCCAAAATCAATTTACAATATGGTCCTAAAACATCCTAAAACACATGGCAGCATAAGAGTTGCTTCAGCAATTGAAAAAAAAATTGATCATCTTAGAACCATGTTTCCATTTTACCGTTTGTTTATTCATTTCATAATGATCAACCAGATTATATGAGTGATTTTTGTTCTTTAGCTAAAAATATCGGTCTTACATCTTTTTGCCAACTGTTGGAGAATGTCTGCTTATTGGTTATGGTTGAGTTTTACAATAATTTTAAGACTGTGTGCAAAATTGTGAACCATTTGCAAAAATTTGAACTCTTGCTCTAGGCATAAAGAAGCTGAAACATAACTCTTTTAAGAATGTTGAAATTTCTTCTAGACAATAAAATAATACATTTCTCAATATACATTTGTTCATAAATAGATAGATAGATGATGACTGAATTGTTGGAAGAATTGATCAATTAGATTAACAGAAGAGAAAAATCTGATCATAGTAGTCAAAGATTTATCTGCTATATTTTTCTTATAAAATTTAATTTCAAAATAAAGCTTATTTGTAAATAAAATTAATTTGTCGTCAATACAGTTTTAGAAATTAATAATGTACAAAGTATGATGCATTTTACAAAGCTTTCACAACTTTAAAATTTGTTCGTCTCAATTTTAAAATTATGGTTAATAGGTTATTAATTTTGTTTAAAAATAAAGAGGGTCTTCAGGTGCAGCCCAATTAAGCATGCCACTTGCAGCGTCTTTAACAATTGATTTTTTTTAGCATTGTGGCAACGAAATATTATATTCCCGATTGAAGGTGTAGTTAATCCATAAGTACCTAAAACGATCAAGAAAACTGAGACCCATTTATTGAACACTTCTAAAGGATTTGTCAGACTCATTTTCAAACTAATCGTTAACTTTTTGGCTTAATCCGTAATTGACTCTTCATATTTTTCTTGTTTAAAAAGCATCTCGTTGCTTTCATATCAAAAATATCTAAATCCAAAACTAAATATTATTTTATTTCTAAATATACTTTTCTAAAAGGATGGGAGGAACTCTGCTATAATTAAAAAGAAGTCAAAAAGAAACAGTTACTGATTTAATAACTAACCATATAACTTTTTGAATACATTTCTCTGATTTCAAAAATCTGCTTACTATTATTTTAAATAAGGGAATTTATAATGGCTTCTTATAAAACAAATATTTAAAAATGTAGAGTGCTTTCATTTACTCTATTAACCCCATCTTGTATTCATCTGCTAATTGCTTTCCATCTGCACTCTATTAATCATCTTTTCTCCTCAAAACATTTACATATTTGTCATTCATTTATTTTTGAAAATATATTCTATATTCTGTCTCCAGTTATTTTAAAATTTATTCTTAAATATAATTATTCTCCATCTTAAACTTTGTGCATACCTTTTTGTATTTTTTATTCTTTCTCCTATTTTTACTCTTGTTTATTTTATGGAATCTTTCATGTTTACCTTTTCCCCTGCATTACTATTTTAGTATACCGTTTTTCGTTCACCATAGATATGCACTCTTTAGTAAGTAACTGATAGATGCCAGACAATTCTGCTTAATAAGTTCCTATCCAGTATAGTATTCTCCAAATATCTAGGTCTTTGACTTTCATAAAGAGGGGTTTTGGATCTTAGATTAGTGCAAATTGACCTTTAGGATTTAATGGAAACTTCTTCCAGCAATCATCTTTTATTTTCTGTTTTACTATCAATCTAAATTGAAGAAGCTAATTTATTTTTAATTGATTGAGTATCTAACTATCTATCTATTATAGTGTCCTTAATTTCTAATAAATATAGGCACTAGGTGCCTAGCTAGAAATTACTTTGGAATATTGGATAGGTCCAGCACTAACTACAGATTTATTAAGCACTATCATCTGACATCTGTTAGTTACTATAACTTACATTAAGTGGTATAACTGTGGTTGAAGAAAAAGAATGTGTTGTTGAACAGCATGGGGTAAACTGGACTTATGTGGTAGAGTTATATTTTATTGTTTTTATAATAAAACTGGCCACAGGATAGAAGTGATTATAGTTTTTAAAAAAACTAAACCATAATCATAAATAGATATTGAACTGGTTTTAGATTCATGTAACTATATAAGCAAATTGGCTTAGATGAAAACACTAAACACTTATCCATTTGGGCTGATAGCTTGATAATAAAACAGAAAAGTAACAGATAGCTACTAGAAGGAAATTTCATTACATCTTTAAGTTTCATATGCATAGTTTTAAGTTCCAAAGCTTCTCATGGATGAAATTTATAAGCTAGAAATTTGAGAAGGGGTTTATGAAATATAATCGTATGGCATGTATTACTTACTAAACAGCATAGCCATGATGAAAAAAAAATTATGTAGAACAATGATGATACCCTTATGGATTCTGTTATTTGATTTTACAATATATATATATAAAATACATATTTTGCGTTTTAACATATATATATATATATTATAACAGTACAGAAAATAGGGACTTAATACAAAAAGAAGCTGGGGTTACATGATCCCACTAATGGGTACCAATTATAACAGTATGGGAAACAGGGGTGAAGCTGGGGTGATGGAAATGACCATCAACCCACAGGTCAATATAAAATTAAATATGAAGTGAATGAAGATGAGAGATTGGTACAGACCTAACTATAAATTCACAGCATTACACAAAAGTAATAACCATTCTTCATCATAAATGATCAACAATAAAAATAAATCAGTCAATCTGGTGACTGGATTTGAAAATAGTCCACTAAAGATCAGGCTAATTATTTAGCATCTGCCAAATCTAGGGCAGGAATACAAACAATAATTATCTGCATGCTTATACATAGGTACTACTCCATCGAACTTCAACTATAAGTCAATGCTGAGATACTAAAAGTATCATGATCACCATCAATGCTCTGTCCACTTAGTAAACATTAATGTACTGGCCAACCATGAACTATAAATGATATCCCTTTTGTAGCAACCAGGATCATCATCATCTGGATGTCCATAACAATAAACATAAGCCTCTACTCCATATAACTTATACACAAATGTAGCTCAGGAGGTAAGAACTCTATAAACTATTACTGTGAGCAAGAGATAAATAAATAAAGCAGCTTATTATAAATCATTTTTAAATAATTCCTAGATTTACTTTACTATAAGTAAATTGTCTTATTGGGATCATTTAAAAACATCCTAGAATAATAAGCTGCTATGAAATAAAATCACACACACACACTCTACAATTTATAAAACAGGAATTGGATACAAAAAGAAATTAAGACTAAAAAATATTTTTACAACAATTATTTAATAATTAATTGATTAACAAAAAAGGACACAATAGCATGAAATTTTAAACATTCATTTCATCAAAAAAATATATTTTCATAAAAATTATATTAACCAATCAGTTGATTTCTATTCGTAAATTAACTTTTAATTCATTAAGTTATTTCTTTAAAATGATTAAGAGTTGGAAAAACAACATTTTCAAAATCAAATATAACAATCTTTGATAGTGGTCAAAATGAATGAAAAGAGAAAAATATGTTTCCCCAAAAAAAAAAAAAATTACAACAAATTAAATTTTCTAAAAACTATTTCCTAATTTTAAGGAGAAAATTGACTGGATTAAAAAAAAAATTGTTCACAATTTAAAAATATTTTAATGAAAATATTTAAAATTATTAATTCTTATAAAAACAAAAAAAAATTCTCTTTTTTTAATGCATGAAAATTTAGTGTGCACACAAAAAAATACCCTTAACCATGATTTGATTGTTCTATAGAATCCTTTCCAATTATAATTTCCAGTTGCTTTCTTAAAGGATTCCTACAAATGAACATGGTATGCAGTATTTTATTTTCAAGTTAACAGCAAAATTTTTAGACATTTTTATAAATTTCCCAGGTCAGACTAACACAGACACATTTCCTTGGTTGCAGACAAAGTTGCAGATCACTTTAGGGGTAACTGCTCTATATTTTTATTCCAGTGAAGGCAAGTTGAATTTAGCACATGATTTTTATTGTACAAACCATTTTTATGATTACACTCATAGTATGCTAAAAGCTTGGTTAAAACTTCTGCTATCCTATGTAATAGCTTGGTAACAACTTCTGGTTCTTTCTTTATTAGCATGATTAAGACTTGACTGCTCTATCTTCAACAGCTAAGTTAGGAGTAATGTCTTCTGACTTTTTCGTCCACTGGATTAAGATCTGACTATTTTCTTTAAGAACTAGGTAAGGAATAATTTTCTTCTTGCCAGACACTTGGGTCTTCTGTCTTATTTACACCCTCATTATTTTTTTCTAGAACAATCTTATCTACAAGCCAATCACAATCTGTCTCTAACCTGATAATTTTTTATAGCAACCAATTAGGTAAATTTTTACATATACAATTGTTGAGTTATTTCCCTCTTTAATCATAGACATTGAAAAATAAGTCAAGAATTTAAGTTAACATCATAAGATTCTTGACATTTCTTTCTAATTAAAAAAATTCTTTTAAAAAAATAAGGCAAAATCATCAGTTAATTGCACTGATTTGATTTTTTCCATTGAAGAGAGATAAAGAAAAAAAAACAAATCTAATTAAAAATAAAATTTACAAAAGCATTAAAATCTTGTTTTGTTTTTTTTAAAAAATACTCTTAAACATAAAACTTTACCTCTCTTAAAAGATTAAAATTAATATTCATTAAATAATTTATAAGAAAGAGGGAAATTATTTTCTCTTAGTATATTTTTATAGTTTAAATTAAAACTACTAATTAATTATAATTACTGAAGAGAGAAAGAAAAAAGACAACTTGTTTACATTACTTTATAAATTTTTCTCCTCTCTACAATCATTTATAACTTATTAAAATATTCCCATATTAAAATTATACTATTATTTAATAAATTTAATGTTTGAGAATTTTCATACTATCACTTTGGGATTTAAAATATTTATTTTAATGAAGACTCCAAAAAATATGCATGGAAAAATTAAATATTATTTTCTCCATTAATTAAACAACCCTACACAAAACTTGAGAAATATGCTGCCAACTATGTATTTTTATGCAGCTATGTAACCAACTGGTTACATTATATATATATATATGTGTGTGTGTGTGTGTGTATGTGAAACTGTATAATAGTGAACAATATATATTATAACAAATACAAAACACCTACAATAATTTATTTTTGACACATTTTACAATAACAGAAATAATTAAACAAAATAATAGAATAATGCCATTATGAAAAGAGAGTAGAGTACTAAATTTATAAAGAAATAGAAAATAATCATATGACTTGATGAATGTGTAAGACAAGAAAAATGGTGATGACATTCATAAGGTAAATGTGCTTATAAAACATACAAATTGATTCATAATAATTCATAATACTCATACATGTGAATAACATATAAAACATACATCTCAATATGCAGAATTGTAATAATACTTATTAACATGATAGTGTACAAAATCACATTTTAGTGCATTCTAAAGTTATCTGATTGTACAGCTTTTCTTCATTTATTTTGCAATTATCTATAATATATATTTCCCAGGTCACACTTTTAATGACAGAAATTATTAGTTTAAAAAGTCTGAAGATTTCTGTATTGTACAGGTATCATTCAAATATAATGCAAATTTTCAAATTCAAAAGGAATCAAAAATGACACTGGTTGGTTGTATCATATTACAGTGAAATTGACAACATTGAAGATTTGTAAATTTTTTATTTTTCAGACTTTCAGTTAGCTTTTTTCTTTTGTTATTTTGTAAAGAAAAATTGTAATTTTCAGTAATTTTTTTTACATATTTATTTATGCAACATATATGTAAAATGTTCATTTTAAACAATATATATATATACAATTAGAGAATGAGATTTTCTTTGAAAATGATTGTTTTTAAGAAAGGAAGCCATTATAACTATGGTAAAACAGAATTTGAAGTTGATTTGCTGATAAAAAAATGCTTCCATAAATATTGGTGCAGACATTTTTTGTAATATTTTAATAAAATGAGTGCAATTTTAAGACTGAATTTCATTACTTTTTGATATCTAAACAAAAATTTCATTTCGATTTTAAAAATGGAATTCAAATGTAGTCATTTTTATAAATGACAAAAGTTATGATCCAGTGTTGAAAGAATCATTCTGAGGTTATGTATTAACTTCATTACTTTACTGTTCTATTTTGCAAAGTTTAAATATTAACTTTAAGAGGAAAGTATTCATTTATTTAACACTCTCAAAAGGCGCATGCTCAATTAGCTTGAAAGGCTGATATTTCAATGTAATGTCTTTCATTTGTAAACTTATATCTATATAATAAATAATGTAAAGAGTATCAAAATACAATATGAAGTAAAGGTAAAATGTTGCAATTTGGCACTAGAATCTTTCACATTTAGAGTGGGAGGAGTTTAACATCGATGAATTAAATGGTTGGTAATGAAACGGGTAAACAAATCTTTTTATATGATTGGGATGAGGTGGGGGCTGGATTCATTGTGGACTCACCTTAAACTCTTATGAGGATGAAAATGAAAAATATTTTTTATCCTCTCATTTATTAATAGTATATGAATCTTTTCATTGTTTGAGCTTTTTTAATCAGGAATTAAAATATTTTCTGAGCCAAAACAAGCAATCAGACAATTTTTTTTTATACACGTTTAGTCACATTTATTATTTCAGAATTTTCTCTGTAAGCATTGGCAATCAATGGATGCCAGATGTAAGCATGAGAGATATTTCCACAGCTTCAGTATTGTAAATAAAGATGGCTGCAAGATCAAGTATAGGGGGAAATGTGGGGAAAAGTTAATAAACTCAAAACCAATCTGCCTTATGTGTGACTACCACATCTGGCATGAATTAAATTTTTTTATGTAGATAGCTCTGGAGTGAACATTTTGTAGCTGTGATTTTTTTTATTCTAAGTTGATTAAAACTCCTTGATTATGCTGCATTAATATTTGATTTAATATGACAGTAATATTTGTTCACATGTTAGCATATAAGACAGTTTGAAATCATCCAAGTTTTTAAATGTGCTTTAAATTCAAATTCTTATTGGTTTTAATCGTGGGGGGGGGGTAAACATTAGCCTCAACTCACATATGACACCTTTATTAATACTGAAATCTGCATCATATTAAAGTGTAATTTTTTGTTTTTGCAGTTTAATTTATTATCATTAATGAAATCAATTCAAATTAAATTAACTTTCACATTCCAGATAAGAATAGAGATAATTATTTATTTGTCCACATTCTCATCTTCTTTATAAATTTTGTTTTATAGGATTAATCAAATATTTTTCCATTATTTAAATACACAAATGCATTATTATATATTTCCACATATGTTTTAAACATATTTTATGCTTATTTTACAAGGGTTTTTTTTTAATGTACCATCTCTAAAAGAAAAAAGAAACATTTAATGAATGTTTTATTAAATTATTCCATTTACTCACCAATGTCCAATAGGTATCTGAGTTGGCTATGGACTAACAATCTGAAAAAAGTCACAAGCCTGATTAAGATTTTTATGGGCTTATAGACTGTGAGATTGGACCAGACTTGAAATGCTAATCTTGATACCACAATTTATCATTGAAGCATTATGTAAAATTAAGAGCATGCTAATGAGCTCTAAACAAGCTTTTTATTTTATTTTATGATAAATGCTACTACAAGAGAAGGCATTCAAATCATTTTTATCTTGGATTGTTCCCTATCCCTAGACCGGTTTCGACCTATGGGTCTCTTTAGGGAGGAGTTGGGACATTAGATTCAAAAAACGAACTCAAGCTAAGCATTGAAGCATTAGTAAATTTAAATAAGTACCAAGACATCACATGATTACATCAGTTCCTATGCTTACACAAACCTTCTTGCATCCATTGATTACTATTGCTTGCACTGGGTGTCATTATTATGTAGAGAGTTTTCTGCTGTTTTAAATTAAAATGAATTAAAATATTTGTTCATATGGAAGACAATTTAGAAATGCTTGGATTAGTATAAAATTAGAGAAAAAATGGCTTACATATTAAAAATTTATTTCTAAGGTATATGTTTATAAACGGGAAAAAGCTTGATATAACAGTATTTTGTATTTTTAACCATTTTCCCCCTAAAATAAGACTTAGTCTTATATTAATTTTTGCTTCAAAAGATGCCTTAGGGTTTTTTTCAGGGGATGTCTTATTTTTTTGTGTACAAAAATCTACATTTATTCCAGCACAAAAAATATACATTCATGTACAAAATTATATTTATTTATATGTTCATTACATTGTGAGAGAGCACTCAAAAATCACGGAAGTTATTCTTTGATAGCTACTTCTGTTTCTACATAACTGCATCAATCTCTCAAGTGATGTCATCATGTAAAATCATGGTCAGATGTAGCACATTGCTTTGTAAAATGTTTTTTACATATTTGTTGAATTTTTTAATGGCTGAAGAGTTTGAATAACGTGAAATTCTGTTTTTGTTTTTTTTTATGGAAAACAGTTGTAGTGCTTGAAATAGCTTTCAAGAAAGTTGCTCTGGAAAAACACAAGTTTGTGTTAAATTCACCACATTCCAAAAAAAGCATGGTGAGTGAGGTCATATGTCAAGATAATGCTGATTGTTTTTTAATGCAATTGGCATTGTTCACTCAGAATTTATTCATAATGATCATGGATTTATAATTACAAATTCTGAATCTTTTGCATGATGCAATAAAATGTAAACATCCCATTTTATGGCAAAGAAAGGAGAGCATGCTTTATCATGACAGCACATAAAGCTTGAGCATAAAACAATATTTAATTAAATTTAGCATGACCCAGTCTATCCACCTACCACAATCACTCTATCTCATTCCATGTGACTTCTTTTTAATTTCTCAAATGAAAGTAACATCTGCAATTTTTTTTGTAGACTTATGTGGTGAAGAAAAAAAATATGGAGGCATTAAAATATATCACTTTGCAAGTGTTTCTGGAATATGCCCAAAAGTGAAATACACATTTATATGACTGCATTGCATTAAATTGACTATCCTTTGAAAGGGATTCAATTTGCAATAAGTAAAAGTAAATATACAATTGTTTATTATAAAATTCCTGTGAATTTTGGATCCCTCCCCCCATATAATTTAATACATTTCAAGCGTTTCAATGGATGAACAAAATCAATCCATTTGGTTGACAATCATAAGTAGAATTTATATTATGAGCTTCTGAAAAATCATTCTAGATCTTATTTTCAAATTAAGTCTTATTTTGGGGGGAACACCGTAATACCATTATCTTAATAGTCAGTCTTACAAAAAAAAGTTGTTAAGAGCTATTTTCATGCTCATTATATATATATAAAGAGTTTATGCACACTAACAAGAAGTTATGTTCAATCAATCTAAAGCGCATTGATATTGGAAAAAAAATATTTTACTCCCTATTTTGAAATTTAAATCTTACCTAATCCCCGCAACAGTTTATCATACAATGAATTAATAGCCTTGTAATTATATGTCAAATAATTTCCATCATCTAAATGAATTGTTATGTTTTTAGGTATAACTCGCTTTTTTAAGCTACAGTGAGCTTCGGGGCATTCTAACTTCTAAAGAATCTAAACTTGAAATGCTGAAAACCAAGAACATTATCTGTGGAATATCATCCTATCATAAAATGATAGAACATAAAGTAATGATTAGAGAAGAAAAGAGGATTGTAAATCTTGTGCATAAGAAAAATGAAGAAACCAAGAGGATTTTCATAGATAATTATATAAAGCTTACTGATTGTTGTCTTTGACAGAATAGCTGGATTGGTTGGTATTCATGAACCTAAAAGTCACGGTTCAATTCTCAATGCTATCTATTATGTCTGAAGAATATGGAAGCATAAGTACTACTTGAAATATTGTGTTTAGTACTCGTCTGTGTATTGTTATTAATAAAAAGGACAATAAAGTTTGGCTTTTTCTAAAGACATTCAATTAGATGATAGAAATATCCAACCTATAATTACAAATAAAACTCTATCATCACCAATTTCATATAATCATTAAATAGTCTTTTCTTAAGAAATAGTTTTTTTTTTTAATAAATTGAAGTTTAATTTTTTATTTCTATATATATTTAAGTATTATATATATGGATATATGTGTCTGTCTGAGAAAGATTAAAGAAGATATTTACTTATTCAAACAAATGTATACAAGACCATTACAGCTTTGTTTAGAATTTATAGACCGTGCTTTCTTTATGTTGTATATAAATATTTTTTAAGTTCATATAAATAATTCATATATAATTGCATGTTGATTTAAAACAATATTTGCGTGTATATTTTTCATACAATTTAATAATAGATAAATTGTTGCTGATGGTTTCATTTATGTGTTTAGATGATACTGTCAAACAATAAAGTTAAGTGTTTATTTAATAACAATCATTTTGGACGTAGTTTGGGAGCAGTTGCTTGCTACTCTCTTTACAGAATTTATTCTACCATCTCAATTTTAGAGCCAGAATGAAACTTTGAAAAGAGTCGCATCTTCAAAATGCTTTGCATTGAAGGAAGAAGTTTTTTTTTTTTTTTAAAAGTAAGATTATAAGAAATGTTTGGAATAAAATTCACTAGATGGCAGAATATTCTTACATTTTATCTTTATTAGTTGAAAAATGTGCTTTGCTCGAAATAAATTTTGGTAGTGATAAACTGTTATTATTCTTGACAGTTTTATTACTATTAACTATTGTTGTATTGATAACTAGACGTCCGCACATACATGAAAATTGAAATTTATATTCCATTTCATAAAAAACCTAGATAAAATTATAATAATATGAACTTTTAAAAAAATATTAAAAGTTAAACTTATTAGTCGTTTCACTGTTTGATTTAACCTTCCAACGTGGAGCTATTGATTCTTATTTTCTCACGCACTCTGAATACAAGAATATAAATAATTTCTGATCCTTTATATTTTTCAAAAAACTAACAGCGTACATAAATAATGCCCCAGTCACTAATCATATTAATGTAAGTTTGCCTTAAATGTAAGAGGTAATTGCTTAAGCATATATATATATATGCATATGATTTTATTGCTCGAGAGTTCATAGGAAGTTCGAGAACCAGACCTGAAATCTCTTGATCACCAGTCGGGCACTCTGCTCCAAACCGCGCAGAGCGCTTATGCATGTGTATATATTGGAATACTGTGAAATATTGTTTTTATGAGACTTAGAAGATACTTTCATATTAATGTTTTTTTTTTTCTAAAATATATATATAAGGCATAGATATTTAAAACAAACATCATTTGAGAATCATATAATCTAGAAGCACAAAAGAAATTAATTAAAATAACGATCTATACATAATATAATATATCATATAGATGCAGCAGTCATCTAATAAATCTGCCGTTCTGCGCAAATACTAAATAGTTACCTTCTGTGAAAAAATTGCTAAAATCCGAAGTTAATTTAAATTTTCAAATTCTTAGATCGTCTAAAATGCAAAGATAATTTTGTTTCCAAACATATTATGGCTAGAGCATTACCTTAAAATTCAATATTTACGAATCTAAAGGTCCAGGTTCGATTCCCATGCTAGTACTATCACTTGTCAGGTCAGCAATACCTGAACAAGAGAGGCGAATAGTACCACTCAGAGCTGTATGCTATTGCTAACAGTTGAAAGTAATTGGAAAGTTTAAAAGACATTCAATATCTACTATTAGATTATGGAAATAGTCCAACACATAATAATAAAATGTCATCATTACAAACCTTCAGGCAAATACTATGCATTAATTTATATAGATGCTATATAATAGTCTTATAAGTAAAATAAGACAAAGTAGATTTTTGTTATTAATTAAATTTATAGTCATTCTTCAACTTATACGTTATATAAAATGAGCAGGCTCTACTTTAATGCCATCTATAGGTAGTTTGAGTAAAAAGTGATAGCCAGATTTATAGTTCATATAAATCTCTATTCCTAGGCAGGTTTCTGACTTTTGCCTTTATCACTGAAGATTGGGATTTAAAGCTGGAAATACTGCAGCTTGTATCTACAACCATCTTTAAATCCATTTTATTATTATAGCTAAAAATTAGTAATTGATTAAACTTTCTATAGATGGTGCTATGATAGAGTACTGCTTTTGTTTTATTTTATATTGTGTAATCTAAAGGATTAAATGATTTGTCAAAAGCATGAAACCTGTCTGGGGATAGGGATATTCTGAAAGTTTGTTAAGAGCTATTAGCATGCTCATTATATAAAAAGAAAAGGTGCTTAAACTTAGGAAAAAATACAGTGTATTAGAATTTATAGTTCATGGCACATAGTCAAATCCATACAACTGTTCAAAAAAGTTGGTTTGAGTTCAAAAGTTTAGAATGGTTTTAATTTCAAGATTTTTGCTTGAATTATAAACTGGAATTAAAAATAATTGCTGCATACATTACTGCATTATTCCAGCTTTGAATCCCAAATTTCATTGATAAAGCAAAAAAAAAACTGTTCTAGAGCTAGTGACCCTCTGGTAATCACTGGTTATTCAAGCTTATTACAGATAACATTACGATAGAGAGATACTCTTTTCTTCATTATAGATTCTCTAATATATATATTTGCTTTTAAGCTAGGGTTATTCCATAGCTAGGATATGTGTATAAAGGATATTGTCAAAGTTTTCAACTTTTTTTCTTCAAGGATACTCTTAGTAGAAAGAGGGTCTTTAAAGCAATTGCCCAATATATTTGATGGGGAAAAAATTTAAAACTGGGTTATTAAGCCTTTCTTAGATTTAATTTTAGTTTTTTTTTTTTATATATATATAAAATGTATAGAACTGGAATTAAAATTAATGGCACAATTTTTTTCACATGAATTAAAATATGTGTACATTTATGCATATTCCTTAGATTCACTATTTTATCTTTGTTCATAAAACTTGGGGGGGGGGTATGTAAAAGCTATGCCTATATTTGGATTTATTCATTTATGAGTGTCAGGTTTTGTAGGTTTAAATAATTATCTTTAAAATAGTATAATTTGATTCATTCAGCAGTGTCTGTTTAAACATTTATGATTACTGATAAATTAATAATAAGTTAATAATCCAAGAATATTCATAGCAATCAAATAAGCTATTCAAATATTATTTTCCACTGTTTGGTAATATTTTTTGGTTTTGATTGATATTATTTTTAAATGTAATAATAATCAAAAATTTTAACTTTTTTTTTCTGATTAAAAAAAAAAAAAGGATTGATACATTTTATTTATATCCAAAATGATTGTCTTTTATTCTTCAGAGGGTTAAATAAAATAATAATAATAAAATCATTTTAGTGTAATTTCTTTAGCATTTTAGCAGACAATATTTATTTTTTTTCTCAGTGATGAGATGTTTATTCATAAATAAAAAAACAGATACAGTGAAACAAATGAAATTTCAGGAGCAAAATGATAAGAGGGGAAGGATACATGTAAAAAGGGAATGGGAAGTGGAGAGGGGAAATGGTGTGTAGTTCAGGCTGGTTAGAAAAGCATGTTTTTGTGATTGAGTCCTATGACGGAAGCTGAGAGGCTGGGAGTTGGAGGATTGTCCAAGTGTCTGTGAGGAGTGGAGGTGGGGCTAGTTTGATATCCTAGACAATATTTATTTATGTTAATAAATTGTACTCTCTGAACTTTTGCCATGGATGCTAGGAATTCGTGGTTGCTATTTTTTTTATGACACTTTATGCCAAATTTTATTCAAGTAAAGAATAACATAGAAAGTAAATCAAATAAGATGATTACTTTTGAAAATAGAAGGAATTTTTAAAATAAATGAAAGATGTCATAGCATTGTAGAAAAGATTGATAACATACCGGTTGCAGAGACACAAACGTTAAATGGTATGAGACAACCCAGATTAGATAACTCTCCCAATTTTGCCCGAAATTTGTCAAACGAACAATAGAATAAAGTTCACCACTCTAAGTATAAGCAATATTTGTGCCTTTGTGAAAAGAAACTATGTTATAAAAAAGAATGTTATTATGTGTAAATACAATTGAAGAAATTTACAGTTATAATTTAAAATACAAAGCAGTACTGTTTTTAGAATGAGGACTAAGATTGTGTTTTGTAAGAACTAAATCAGTTAATATATATTTTTCATTTATTGAATAGGTAAATGGTAAAGTAGTCCTTGAATAATTTATTTCAAGGCAAAGATCTTTTTTAATAGATCCTTACAGAAGAACACTGAAAAAGTTATTGTAGTTTGTCAAATGTGAAGGCTTGAGCAGCCCCCCCCCCCCGTTTTATTTTCTAGCTAAGATTAATTAGGATAACTTTTTTCTAATCAATGTTGATTAGGTATGAGCAAACTATCTAAAAGAAATTAAGTCTAAAGTTTTTTGAAATTTCCAAAAAAAAAAATATTTTGGATTTGAACCCGTTTTAGTCGTGGAAATAATACACATTATTTATTTACAAAAAGGCAAAACATATGATTAATTGGGGAAGGGGAAGTGTATTGAGAAAATCAGCATAAACATGATCAAAAATTGTAATTTAAGAAAGTAATAAGAATATATAAAAATGAATTATTGTAAAAAGGTAAGGTGTTATGTATCTCTCATGACATTATATGAATTTGTACAGTTGTCAAAAAAAGAAGATAGTATGATGCCATTGCTCAGATTATACACTTGCACTCTGGAGTTTTTTTTTTTTTTTAAGATTGTGTGTACTATTAATATTGCTGTATTACATTTATTACTTCAAATTGGATATTGTTTTCCTATAAATAATATAGATACAAATTGTAAATAAAAGCTTAAATTAAAAAATGAATAAAAAGAATTCTTGTTTTTTCAATGCATAAATCACAAAGATGATATTTAAAAGAAATACTGTAATAAGTGAACAGGTGTTACTAATAACAGAAAAACATCATTTGATTCCTTACCGAGACATTAAAGAAACAAGCAGAGCAAATTCATAATATCAATTTCTTATATTCTTATCACTGCAACTGTTATTACCATAGGAATAGTCACATGATCAATAGATAGGTAAACTCATTCTGTTGAATGTATAGGTAAGCATGGACAAGCAGAGAAATTTATTGCCATTTTATTTTCAAGTTTTGGACCAAAATATAATACTATGAGCTTCTGTCACAGAAGTTTGATACTTTATGACTGAAATGGAAATTGAACTGTTTAAGACCAACTGAATAGTTGTATCTATGCATGTTTGAATATTTGCTTTTTATTGCGATCACAAGAAAAAATTATGGTTCTCATTTTTAGGAGGCTCAAAAGTTATCAGCTATTGATAAACTAAAAGTGCTAAGAATGTACAACCATTGAACCCATATGAAATATAATTTCTAATTGTTGTAATAAATATATTATAAAGCCAATGTATGTAATAATGCAACTTATTCTCTTGCAGTACAAACAGAAAATAATATATGAATGTCTATATGTAAAATTTCAATTATACTGTAATTCTGACAGCACAAAATTAACATTTAGCACAGTGTTTTGTTCTTATTTTAAAAATTATTTCAAAAGTCAGTTTGTTTAAAACATAATTCACATAACGTTTTTTAGAGTTCTAAATATTAGAAGATGCCACATAGTATATTTTTGGATGCTTTTTTTTTTCTATGACTAATTTCTGCTAACTAGGTTATCGATTTTTTTCAAATTTACTGTAAATAATGCTAAAGATTTTACAAAAATGGGCAATTATATGGAATAAAAAGGACTTCCAAAAACTTCTATATGAAGATCTTGGGCAACCATCTTGGGTGCTCTCTTGTCTCAAATGCTAAATCATCATCTCTGTAGAAAGTGTTTCAATTATGGAATCTTAAATAGAAGGCAAATAGGGTAAAACTGAGTAATTAAAATCAAAAAGATTAAAAATGATGATATTGAAAGTTTAAATCTTCAGCAATATTCAAAATTTTTCTTTTGCATTATTTTATACTATTTAATATATAATGATTGTATCATACCTCTGTTATTGTTGTTTTTAAAATAATCTACTTCCAATCACATGATCATTTCTTGTGCTTACTCATAACTAATTAAACATGCAAAAACTCTTCATACAGTAGTACCACTCAGTGCAAGCTAGAGTAATCAATGGATGTCACAGGGCTTGTGCATAAAATCCCTATACTCATCCAATATCCCCAGATTAGTTTCTGGCTTTTGGCCTTCATCAGTGAGGATCCTTGGATCTGAAAACACTGCACTTAGATCTTAGGATCTTACTCTGGCTTGCATTGAGTGGCACTACTGTATGGAGAGTTTTTGCCTTTTTAATCTACTTTCACATATAATTGATAATTTTTATGTTAGTAGCAGAAAGTAAATAAAGTAACTTCTACCATTGTTCAGTATGTTTATTAAAATGAGTCTTCTTCAGTATAATTTCTCAAAGTCCTATTTCCTCAACCTATTAGCTATGATAATATTGTAGATATTCTAGTTTTAAAATAAAATTCATGCACATTTGAATTCATGTGGAATAAAAGCTTTAAACACATTCTGTGTGATTTCACATTTACTAATATATATATTTTCTAATTTCACTGAAATTGTGTTATGTTCCTTGATAAGACCAAATTAATTTTAAAACTTTATTTATTTTGTTCCTCTCATAAGTTTTTGACAAGTGAAAATAGAATAAAGCTAGGACAGGCGAATGAATTCATTATTATAAAAATCTAAAGGTTTTATTGCCAAAAACTAGTTTTTTAAAAAGTTACTTTTTACCACACATTTTAGAATTCCATTAATCTTTTTGCATGTGATTTTATGGAGTGCTTCTGTGGAAGACTGGAGCTCATGGACCTTGGTTCAGCCCAGCTCTCTTCCATTTCCAGTGCTCAAATTTTTTATGAACTCTTGAGCAATAAACTATTAAATTATTATATTTGTAGTAATGATACAGAGTCATATCTTTTTATCTTATATATGTGAAATTAGAACAAATTCTTGCCTTGTGTAATTTTAAATGACCAACTATTTTTATTAAACACATCAAACTTTTTAAGGGATATCAAAATAACTCTAAGCATAGTTTGGTAGTCATATTCTTCTTTTCCATGGAAAAAATCCATCAAATTGATATCAGAAATTTTCAATGATCATGAAAGCATATTTTATGGCTAAATATACAGCTTTTAAAATTTTTTTAGAACCATATATTGCAACGTTTTCCGGTCAATTTAGGCTTTATACATTATAAATTTCTTAATTTATTTGTTAATCAAGTTACATCTGCATTTATTGATTCTGGGTATTAGAAAGCTTCATAGAACGTAACTATATTTCCAGATTAACTCAACTAATTTATATTTTATTACAATACAAATTGCCAGCAGAAAGAGGGTACCAGGGTCTGTAGACCCACTAATACTCATCGCACCACACCATCAATTCTAAACAAATAACTAAAGATAAGATCGGGATTACATTTTTTTGTCACTTGTCATAGGTAATTTATACATTTGATAAAACAATTTTTTAATAGTAAATCTAATAACTTAAATTTAAGAATATACAATGAAAATGTTATATTAATGATAAATATTTTAACACAAATTAAAATATTCAGATGGTAATTAATAAAATTAGAAGGAACATACACACACTCATCCAGACAATTTATGTTAATCAAATAATTAAATAGTTCCTATTTCTATTCTCTTCTTAAGTTTTTTTTTCTAGAAAGCAATCCATGGATAAAGTGTCTCTTTATTGGTATTTGGAATTTGTAGTTAAAGTTTATAGATAAATTTAGTTTGCAACATATTGAACTAGACATGAGTTAGATATGAATAATAACTTACCAGTAAGTTCTGCAGGTTTATGTAGATCATAGGTTATTGTAGCATACATGTATTTCTTGGGATGAAGAGCTCATTGTTAGTTAACTTTGATTTCTTTTGTTGACATGTTCATGTTCCTGTTCCATTTTAAGGCTGGAATCTAAAGCTTTTTGGAGTGACCTCTTTATGACGAAAGAAGGTGTCCACAAATACTCCGTTTTTCACTCCTGCATGACAACTTGGTTCAGCAAATGAGTAGTTCTGAATAGAGTTATTTTCTCTATCCAGGACCACAGAAACAGCCAACCAAAAGAAGACAAGGCCTTACTTGAAGTTATTTGCTTTTATTTATACTCTCGACCAGTTTTGAGATTTTTTTGTGCATATATTTTTTTATTTTTTGTTTTGTTAACAGAAAACAAGTTTTGTACATATGTTTTTCATTTTAGCTACTAAGTTCTTTTTTTTTATATAAATTCCTTAGGAGCCATTTTTTATGTGTCAAAGCATCAGCCTGGATGCGAACCCAGGACTACTACTTGTAAGGCAGCTGTGCTGACCACTCGGCCACCAACGCTTGACGAAGCCAAGTTTTGGGCCATATTGAATTATCATTAAAACTCTGATTGTAATCTTTTGTATTTGGAATGTCTTTCTTTTTATCTGGATCAACAATCTGTATGCATTTCTATTCCCCTCCACTTTTAACTTTAATTAAATAAATAATATCAAACATAAATAACTATACATATCACCAAAAAATGAATTGCATATGAAAAAAAATTAAATAGTATTTATTGACTATTTCTATTTTTTTTTAGCTTTTAAGTATTACCCTTTGCCAACACTTGAACCATACTATAAATATACAGTTCAATGTATATTGAACCATATTAAAATATGTATAGTTCATGAATATTTTGGCATTTGTAATATTTAAAAACAGAAGTAAAGTTTAAAAAATTGTCAATCAATACAATTTAGTTATTTTTTTTTTGTTAGTATAATTTTATTTTTAGATACATACAATGAAAATTATTTGTGTTTGATATGATTTATTAATTAAAGTTAAAAGTGGAAAGACTAGAAATGCAAATTCTGATAAACAAAAAGAAATTATAAATGCAAGAGATTACAATCAGAGTAAAAACCTTTTATAAGATAATTAAAAATGGCAGAAATAATTTGTAAAACAAAAGACTTTGTAACAATAAATGTACAAGATTATGAACTTGTATTTTGATAACAACAACAAAAAAAGAATATATGAGCACAAATCTAAAACTGACCAGAGTATAAAAGAAGCAAATAACTTGGAACATTGTCTTGTCTTGCCTGTTCTTTTGGCTCATCCTGGATTATGAAGCATCCAGGACTACTATGCTGAATTAAGTCTTTATGTGAGAATGGAAACCTGCATGTTTATGGACACCTTTCATCATAAAGACATCACTCCAAAAAGCTTTTGAGTCCAGCCTTAAAATGGACCAGGAACATGAAACTGTTGGCAGAAGAAACCAAAGTACACATGCTCTTTCATTCCAAAAAACCATGCATAGTATAATCTACACAAACCCATGAAATTTACCAGTTAGTTGAAATTCATATCCTAATTTGTGTCTAATTAAAAATGTTTGCAACTAAACCTAAACTATAAGCTTATTGTATACTACCGATAGAGACATTCATTGTATTATTCAAGAAACTTTCATTTACAGTCTTCTAGAATAAACTTATAAAAGAAGTGAATTAATTGTTGAATTGTTTTAATTATTTAACCTAACTATCTAAATGGGTGATAGTATATTCTGTCCAGTTTTATTAATAATTTACTGTTTAAATAATTTAATTGATTATAATAAAATATTTAACATTAATGTCAACTTTTCATTGTGTGTGTTTAATTTTAGTTATTTAGATTTTATTATTAAGTTTAGAAAATTGTAGAAATTACTTTTTGGCAATTTTTTAAAAAATATTAAATTTAGTTATTTACTGCAAATCTGCTTGATGAATGTTAGTGAATATACAAACCCTGGCACCCTCATAAATAAATTAAAACTAACTCCATTTGCAAATTTGAGCTGCAAGAAATTATAAGAATAATTAATCGGGAAATATAACTATGTTCTTGAAATATCTAAACTCATACGTGAACAGAAGATTCTTTTTTTTTTCATATGTCATAGCATCGGCCGGGATGCGAACCCACAACCATCTGCAACCAACTACTTGCTTGCAAGGCGGTTGCAATGACCTCTCGGCTAACAACGCTTAACGGAAGATTCTTCTTTTTCATAATTTGATTAACTAGCACTTTATAGTGTGCATTATAAGGCCTAAATCAAAACATAAAATGTTACAATATATATATATATATATATAGATAAGTCGTTAGCTTTGACCAATCTTAATATGTCATTAGATAGTAGTAATTATGGCTGGTCTATTTGCATTGCAGTGGCCCCAGAATGAAATTAATTATTAAATTTGTGGTTGAAAATATCAATAATATAACAATCATTAAATATTTTGCATAATTATAATTATGCAAATATAATTAAACCATTTTTTTTAAAAAAAAAATTAAGCAATGCTTGGGATTCTAATCAAAGACTGCTAATTATAGCACTGCTTGAAATATCATATTCAGTGAGTTTCAGCTACTTCCACCAAGATTCATTTACTTTTATCAACACCTTTAATTAGAGCAATTGAAGCTACTCACTGAATGTGGTATGTTTATTCTGGTTTCTCTTCTGAGAAAATAACTTTTTTATTGTTTTCATTAAGATGAGCAATAAAATGTTTTTTTCCCCTACTTGTAATTAACATTTATAAATTAACATAAAAATATTTATTACAGAAAACTATAACAAAATAATAAAATAAATATTATTTTAAACATTTATCATAATGGATGTTAGTGCTGAATATATAAATACAATTATATTTTTTTAATTGTCATTACATGAAAAAATCGAAATAAAACGTAAAGGTCAATCACTCCAGATGTCATTACTTGTCAAACTGCAGTTAGTAAAAATATTTTTAAAAATACATTAGATCTTTTAACAGTGATTCATATGGAAAAATGAAAGGATTGTGTGTGGTGCGAAATTAGAAATGCTTTGTTTTGTTTTTCTTGTTTACTTTTTGGCAGTGATATTGTAATCATGCATCCCTGCTTAAAAATTTCACAGGACACCACTGGTTAGTTTTATCTATATTGATCATTTGATAGTGTGCTAAGTAAGTAGGCAAAACAGATGTTAAATAGTCCATTGCATGACGAAGTACATAAATATTTTACAACAACAACAAAAAAAAACTTTTCACTTTTCACAGTGCTTTATATATAACCATTTACTCAATCCTCACTCAATGTCAAGTTGTGAGGATTTAAGCTTTTTTTGTTTGTTTGTTTTACACTTCAACTAAACATAGCTAATTATCGAGTTTATTAACTAATATTTAATCGTCAATTAAGTTGATAACTATATTGTATGTCTGGGGGGGGGGGCTAAGTTCTTATTAGAATGTAAAAAGATATGTTTCATCTGGCAGAGAACCAGAATCTTTAGATCATGGTCACTAATAACGCTAATTATATCACAATGAAAGTAAAGTAGGTGGAAGGAGAAGATAAATAGTGAAATGTATTAATTTTTTTTTAGTTCGTTTATAGCTATTTGTTTAGTAGTAGTGTGATCGTTAAATGAATTAAGCGAAAATCATAATTCATATACAAAAAAAAAAAATCATATGCTTTGTATAAAATATAGGATCAGAATATATTTTTTCCTTTGTTTTAGAAAATAATAAAACTGATGTAAACTTTTATATTCAACAATACATATTTCTCTTGAAATTTTTATTATTAGTTCATTATTAATATTTTGTCGCCGTGATTTATTAATATAATATTTTAAAAACTTAGATAATTCTAGTGATTGAACTAATCAATTCCTTACATTATATTTTCATATTCATCCAACTCAAGTTTGTGATAACTGATTAAATCTAGAATAATTTTAATTTTCTTGAGGTTGGCACCTAAGTGGTGCCATCTCATGGTAAAACAAAGGTACTAATTAAAGTACTTGTTCATTTTTTTTTATTTGAATTTGCATTCTATGCGTGTGTGTGTGTGTATACGACACGGAGCAAAAGTATACTAGAAAAGAATTTCAAATTTATCATTTTCAAGCATGCTATTTTTTAGAAAAATATAATTCTACATATTTTATTTTCAAAAGATATTTATATATATAATGGCTTTTAATTAAAAGCCTATTACAAATCAAAAGTCTCACCTCTACTGAAGAGCTTCAACAATCATTAGGTTAGTTAATTACTGTGTTGATTTATGCATTTTTTAAAGCATAAAAATGGAGATAGTTAGAAATCAATTTGTGATTGATAGATTAACTGCGTGTGTTTGGGTTTGCTATCTGAAACAATATACTTTTTTTTTGAAAATCCATATCTATCTAAAAAAAGTTTTCGTGTTCCTTCTAGATGTGAAAATCAGGTCTGCTTATAGTAAATATTTGTTTATAATGATAGTAAACAATACTTAATATAACAAGCTATCTTATTTTAATTTTGACTCATTTATAATAAATATTTTAATAGATATAGGTACTTGAAATCAACACTTTTTTTTTTTAATCTTCAAAAATTAAAAAAATAATATTAAGTGTATTTTTGATTATTGATTTCATAGAAGGCATTTTTTTAAAACAAATAATTATTATGTGTCAAAACTCATGAGTATTTTATTTGCCTTGTAGATGACGTTGGGAGTCGTTTTCAGGCTGATCTTGATAGTGGCATTTTAGTTTTTACTTTTCAGATCATCTGAGATTTAATGCAATGATAAACTGGACTTTGGAGCTCAAAGCCCGTGGTTTATGACTTCAGCTCTGTAACTTGTAGTTCTTGAACTTTTTATGAACTTCCTAGCAATAAACCTTTCTTTTATGGGTTTTTTTTTTTGTTTATGTACATGGACTCAAGATATATATCAACTGGGTTCAAATCTCAGTTACCCAAAACTTTAAAAATGTTTTTGGTGTTATTCAGATTTAGGATTTTTTTAAAGTTCTTTATTTTAAATGTTATACGTTTTATATTTGCTGTTATTAATCTTAATTTTTTTTTGTCACATTAGTCACCTTTTTTTTTAAATAAATATATTGTTAAAAAAAAGAAATACCTATAGAATAATAATAATAATAATAATAATAATAATAATAATAATAATTATTATTATTATTATTATTATTATTTACGTTTTGACGTCAAACTGCTGGTTATATGTTTTTTAGATTTTATAAAATATCGTGTAAAATTACAACCAGTTCTCACCTTATCTAAGTAACCTTATCTCTTCAGTGACTTTTCTTCTCAGATGTATTATTATCCTTAACCTTGGGATATACTATATATTTTTTAACTACATTGAATCATGAAATTTATCCATGCAACATGAGACCAACAAGAACTAAGAGCTGTATTTAATGGTCCATCATAGTATTCACAAGAATTCTAAGCTGTTGTCAAGGCAACCTCCTTTTAACAATAAAGGTAGAATTCCACTTTTATTAATGGTCTAATATACTTATATAGACACTAAAGATTGCAACTTGACCACATACATTGAAATTATTGATATAAAGAAGTTTAAATAAACTTCTTTAAAGAGGTAAATATTACCTATTCTGAATGTAGACTAATAAATAGTCAATTATAACAATCATAAATTTCAAATTGCACCCAAAGTATTACTTGAATAATAAGTGTAAAAATGTTAAAAGGCATTTTGTAATTTTAAAAATAATTGTACATTTTAAATTTAATAACTGTGGATAATGTTTTCATTGATCTCCCGATTACATGGCGCCGCTTTAGTTACTTTGACTTAAGTTTACTTTGCTGTAGCTATTTTTAGTGTTCATGTGCCAAATTTGCATTGATTAACAGAACATTTGGAATTGGAAATATATATTGATTTAAATATATTTTTACAAAAAATCCCCAGATCTCAGTATCATAGCTGCTGATTGGTAAATATTTCAGTAGCATAATTTTCATTACACCACTTTCATGCAAGATTGAGACATATGAAAAAGACCTATGAACCCCAAGATGCACATTTCATGCCGAAACAGCACTCATAAGTAAATCCATACCACAATCTCCTACACATAGCTTTATTATTGTTCAGTATACATTCAGATAGGAAAATTACTACAGTTTAATTGATAAGTGTCATATGTGCTGCCTTCACAACTTAGACACCAATCACTTAATGAAAGTGTATTAATAATTTTTATTAGTTATTCATTAGAGTAGAGATTATCCAATAATGAATAATATTTCTGTAGTGTAATTTTTATTACACCACTATCACACGAATTAGGGACTGGTTTCTATCTGCTTTTAACACGTGGAAGAATGTAATCACATTTTATAAACATGACCAAAGGCATGTGAAAAAGAGCTGTTGTCCCCAAGATGTACATTTCATGCTGAACTTGCACTCATCAGTTGGCCCAGACTACAATCTCTTACACTTAGCAAATTCCTACATTTTATTTGATAAGTGTCAAATGTGTTGCCCTCACAATTTGGACACAAATCAGTTATTGAAAGTATAATAATAATTTTTATTGGCCATTCATTAGACTAGAGATTATTCAGTATTGAATAATATTTCTGTAGTGTAATTCCATGCAAAGTAGGGAGGGACTGGTTTCTATCCATTTTTAGTTTTTTGTTCTCAGACCCAAAAGCATCTATGAGAGTTTTTGAGATTGTTATTCTTTCTGTTGCATTTTGAAAATCAAAACCTATATTTTTCATAGTTTGGGTATATATTTATTATTTTTGAAAAATATATATATAGTATTTACTTTTTGATAAGAATATTTTCAGATTTTTATTCAAACATGTTTGTTTCTACAAGAAGAGAGTTAAAAGAAATATAATAACATAAACAGGAAGTTGTGACTAACTGAAAAAGGAATGCCTTCATAATCATTATAAAGTATTTTTTGATTTTGATAAATAATTAAAAGTGGAACTCTAAATATTAAAATAGTATTTCATTGCTTTGTGCTATCTTATCATTAATTCATATGGGTTTTAAAAATGGAGTTACAATAAATTTTATTTTATTCATAATATATTTTTATCACAATTATTATAAAGGTCCGGAAACTTTGAAATTATTCAAATGGAAATCGATCTCGATAATGCGCTATTTCTTAAATATAAATTTCTATGCACTTGCCTGCCAGTAAGAAATTAAAAAACTTAAGTGAATCACTTAAGTTTAGAGCGTACATTCTATATACACCATCTCTTACAGACCATGCTTAAATCAGGGCTTGAATTTTAACACCAGGCACACAATAGATTCAAGCCCTGATTTAAGCATTGTCTGTTGGAGTTGGTGTATATAGAATGTACACTCTAAAGTTAAGTGATTCACTTAGGTTTTTTAAACTCTTACCAGCAGGCAAGTGCATGGAGATTTATATTCAAGAAATAGCATATTAACGGAGATTGATTTCCGTTTGAATAATTTTATCACAATTACAAAATGACAAAAATTCCATTGTTTTGATTATACATTTCAGTGTATTTTTTTTTTCTGTTCTTTAAAGTTGAGATATTATTTTTTAAAATGATTTTTATCTGTTTAAGAAATAATTCAAAATTTGTGGAAATAAAATAGAGAATAATGTTACTGTGTTAAAATAAAAAGTTGGAAATTTTATCCAAAAATTACGAACTGCAAAAGGGTTATATAAATTTGCTTTATAGGAATTACCAATAAATAATATACCCTCTGACCTTTGCATACGAGGAGGCTTTATAACAGTAATCATCAATTTGTATTTACTACTTTCATTAATAATGGTTTCAGCAAGCTTTTAAAAAGTTGATTTTTTAAAAAGTGTTTACTATTATTTTTGAAAGTGACCATTTTAAGACAATCTCAAAATACTGACATTATGACAATGGGAGTTTTTTTCTCATAAGATATAAAATATTCATATTTATCCAAGAATAAAAAGTATAAGATTTAATCATTATATAATTAAAATAAACTTGGTGGATAAACAAAAAATAATCAGATTGTTTTTTGCTCAGGAATTTACAAAAAAATTTGAGCACCAGAAATAATAATTGGGTTATAATCCATGGAGTTGAATTATTAGACCACTATGCCAAATACCACAGGGCAGTATGTAATAAATAATAAAGCACAATTATAATAAGTTGAATATATGACATAACCAATTTTTATTCAGTAATAGGATTTCTGATAAAGTGAAGACAACGGTTTTCATCATGAATGTAAACAATCTCTGGGAAAAAATAATTTTATTCAGCAAAATAATTAATAATAAACCACTAATATATAGAAGTAAAATGCATTAAAACTAAATTGAAAATATGTAAATTATCTAAAATATAATTTATTTAACTGATTTGTATTTAATATTTTTATGGAAATAGAATTTTTTTTTCCCAGGGAAAAATAACTAGGAGCATAAATAAACGTTATTAGATAATACAAAAAAACCTAATTATTTTATTAAAGCTACAGAAATCAACAAACTTTATATTTTATCAACTAATTGTTATTAAATTAAACTGTATTTTTATTTTTTAAAAAATGGACGATTTTTAATTTATAAAATGTTTTTAATAAATAGCATTGCAAGAAAAAAATCAAAGTTTCATTAATTAATTAATTACAAAAAAATATTGATAATGTGAAATAAAATGTACAAAAATAAAATTAAAAATATGTATTCTGTAAATTTAATTTTTTGGTTTGTAATTCATTTTGATTTAATGAATTATGTTTCAATAGAATATTAATCTTATAATTATTTAATGGCAATTGAAAAATGTAAAATTATTATTTTTAATATAAATAATTACAGAAACTAAAGTATACTTATTATACACTATTTACATACAGGTTAGTGTTTTTTTTTATGGTGTTAATAATAATATGGTTACTAAAATGTTTATTCATTAATTATTACTTTTTTTCCCAATTTTTGGTTTCATTTTTTTTTTGTATCATATGTTTAATATTTATTGTATAATTTAATAAGTGTAAATTTTTGACTGTAAGAAATGTTATAATTGCTTGTGTTTTCATATTAAATTATTAAATTATGAAGCAGTTCATATATATATACACACATACACTGCGAGTGGGGAAAATAACATTTTTTTATAGTTAGAGTTATTTATTTGACATCATCTACTGCATAAATAGAAATAATTGAATTATTTTCTTCATTAAATTGTAAAATACTTTATATATGTGCTGTATGCACAGATAATGAAGCTAGTATATATAATCAAAAGCAAATATATAGTATAAATAGAAACAGTTATGAGGGGAGACCCAAAAATAATTGGAATCATTCTCTGATTTGTGCAACTGTTATAGTATGTAATTTTGCTGTTACACACTTCTTGTGGGAACCCTTCTGCATCAATCTTCCAAATGACATTGTGGTAGGAAATTGTGATACCATGAAACATATTTTTTTTTTGTGAAATGCATTTTGCATATTGGTTGGTTTTCATAATGACTGAAAAGTTCAAGCAATGTGAAATTCCATTTTTGTTTGCAAAAAATGGCAGGGAAAACAGTTGTAATGCTTGAAACAGATTATAAGCAAGCTGATCTTATAAACATTCAAATTTATGAATGGTTTAATTGTAATATTAAATTCATCATATCCCTAAAAAGCATGGCAAGTGAAGTCCAAAGTCAAAACAATGCTGATTTTTTTATTTTTTAACACAAATGACATTTTTCAGATTTAGTTCATAACAGACAGGCACTTTATCTACAAGTTCTGAAAGATTTACATGATGTGGGAAAATGTAACTTCCCATCTTATGGCAAAGAGAGGAGTGCAAGCATTCACCCTGACAAAGTGTTGTCATTTTCAAAGCCTTGCATGTGAAACACTTTCTAATTAAATTCAGCATGACCCAGCTTATTTATCACCTATATTTGCTTGCTTCATGTGATTTTTTTTTTTAAATCTCTTGAATGAAAAAATATCTCAATTGTTTTTTTTTTTCACGGTCTTGATAGTGGTGAAAAAAAAAAAACACCACAGACATTAAAAGTCATTACTTTGCAAGTGTTTCTGGACTATGTTGAAAATTGAAAAACATGTTTAGACCAGCATACTGTATCAAATGGATAATAATTTGAAAGTGATTAAATTTATAACACTTTAAAATAAATAAACAATTTTTATTATAAAATTTTGGTTACTTTTTTGATATCCTCTTGTATTAATGTTATTTTTTTTATTTCCAAATAAAAATTTAAAAGTATCATATGAAATTTTGCAGGAAATTATCAATTTCAAAAACAAAAAAAAAAAATAAACATGAATATTTTTAAAAATTCACATCATTGGTGCCAATTAACTGTTGCCTAATATTCAAATTGTAATAAAACATTGTGGGATTTTTCAGATCACTTTTAATATATGCTTCCAAAAGTAGTTCTGTTCATTCTATTCCAGAGCAATCTACTGTAATCTTAAGTAATCAATGTATACTAGATAGTAGTATTGTAATATGTATGCCTCCAGATCAGTTTATGATTTTTGTTTTATCAGTGAGGGCTTAGTATTCAAAGCTAGGATTAATGCTTTTATGTAACTTGCTTCTATCTATTTATACTATTCAAGCTAATAGCATAGAATTCAAAAAGACCTAAGGTTTTAAATTTGTCATCTTTCTCGCATTATTATGTAGATCTGACATTGCATCAATAAATATATATTTTATTGCTCTTTACCGCTCTCTCCCCTTTGATTATGAAGATTGTAGCAACAAAAAATCACATGACTTTTATATTAAAATCTATTTAATGTTTCAAAATTGACATTAAGAATGATGGCTTAATTTAAGAGAACAAAAACCTATTTGAATCAACTGTTTGGATATCTGTGTTTACTGTGAGAGTCAAACTGATATGGATGAAAGACAGTAAGCAGCTGATGAAATGACTATAGAGGTCTGCATACATCGTAGCCTTCTAATGTCCATGACAGCAATCCATACTGAGTTTAACAAGCAAAACGTGCACCTAAGTATTCATTTCTGAGGCAAATGCTAGTCTCATATGAGGTGTAACATAAGGTTTGGACAGTAGAAAAATTGTTTACATTTGACTTATTCTCTAGAAAGACATGTAGATCAATTGATAAAAGAGCCTTATCAATCAGATTTTTAACCTTAATCTGAATGATGGTGATTATGATGTGGATAAGTGACTCATGGTCTTCGCTTGGTTCTTTTATTACTCTGCATGGATAAGTCATAATTGCAAATATTTGAATAATTTGAAGAGATCTGATTTTTTTTTTATATTGCCAACTGTCTTTCTGGATAATACTTTCATCTCTTCAGATGATAGTAATCATAGTTCTTACATTTGATTTTTACATATTTGCTTTATTAATCATGAAAACATTGTTGTACACTTCTTGTAGACTTCTAACAATCTAATTTAAATACTGAATCTTTGCAAGATGTGTTAAAAACATGAGAGGTTACTATTATTGAAAGGCATTTTTCAGATTGTTTTAGATTTAATCTTCCTCTATATAGTTCTTTTTTGCCAATGGTGTACATAGTTCTTTTTTTTTTTTTAAATAATTATTGGCTTAGATGAATAAGGTTTTTGTTTAAAGGCATATATTTTATTGGAGTATTTATTACAATATTTGATGTAGAATATGTAAAAGTGTATAGGATTTATCTTCTATTTATTAGTGTATTTTTCCAAGATGCCATGATAGCAAAGTCATCATTTTTTATATAATTGAACCATATATCCAGTTTTGATTGGATTGACAAATGAATATCCCATAATTCTTAGCTGTAGCATAAAAGTTTCATGATAATTACAATTGATCCAATGAGTTACAATATGTTGATTATAAAACAAACAAAACATTTTCCAGATGACACTACCACATGTTTGTATTTATAATTATTTAATTAGAAAGTTCTTTACTTAACTGCTTTAGTTAAGAGTGAAAATAAAACTGTCAGGTTGTCAGTTTCACTCTTAGCTTGATTTTACTTTCACTCTTAGCCTGGGATAGTTAACCTTGATTGTTTACTATCCTAAATAAAGAATTTTTTTTAATTAATCTCTCTTCTGAGTATTTAATTGGACATGGTCCTATTCTTGGGGGTTAGAGTAATTTAAAATCAACATGAACAAAACAATGAAATTGGCATTGACAGAGAATATGGGTGTTCCATCATCAGATTTTCAATGGTAATGGATGGCTAAAGAGTTGGAGGGTGGATTAGATTGAAGCCTGTATATTAAAGTTGAAGATTTGCTGTCTTAATATAAACCAGGCCCTGATTATATATGTGTGAGGAAGATGCTCTGCACCAACTGATGAGTGCTGGTTCAGCACAACATATGTACATTGGAGATCATTTATTTTTTTCACATGTGCTCAAATCCCCTAGAATTTAATTAAATAATTATAAATCGATAACTCTACACATTACATATTTTTATCTAAACCTCCATGAAATATATATTTATAGAGGTCACTTTTCAATAAATATCTGAATGATTATCAATCATTTTTATTATATTAGAAAGGACCATTTGTAATTCCTGATACAGACCTTAAATTCAATTAACTACACATATAATAATATATATGTACTTGCTGAGTAATATATACTAATATGATAGCTACACTTTTGCAATAGATATTGCTAAATGCAAATTAAAAGGGTATTGCATTTAAACAGACAAAACTCTCTACATGTATTGCCACTTAGCACAAGCCAGAGTAATCAATTGATGCCATAAGATTTGTGCATAAAGTCCCCATCTAGTGCCTACTTATCCAATATTCCCAGACTAGTTTCTGGCTTGTGGCCTTCGTCAGTGATGAGCCTTGGATCTGAGAGCACTGCACCTAGATCTTAGTATCTAATGCAATCCTGGCTTGCACTAAGTGGCAATACGTATAGAGAGTTTTGCCTGTTTTAATAACAAGTTAAGAGCAAGCATAAGAAATGTGATTATGTGATGTATTGCGTTTATGATTATATAAGGCTTAAGCTAGCTGATAAAACTGGATTGGCTGTATTACATTCTAGGCGCCATTTGCATTCCTTTTTGTCATCATTAGCCTTAAATTTGAATTATGAGAGAAATTATATTAATTGTAAAATCCTAGAAACACACACATGCATATATTTATGAACTCATGTATAAATAATATGCAAATGTTACGTTCATAGTGAGTTTGAAATAATAATATAACTTAAGGTGATTATTAAAATTTAATCCAGATGCCACGGGTAATTTTTTAAAAGCAAGGATTAAACAGAAATATCCATTATTCCTCTTACAGGAGTTTTTGCTTTTAAGTAGAGTTTTTGCTTTGTCAGTAGTTTTAAAGGCTATTGAGAAAATAATCTCTGGACTTGAAGTCTTGTCAGGATATTGTTAAATTTAAAAGCTATTTAGAACTGTAGTTTTCAGTTCTTAGTAAAAATTCGAATGGCTTTAAAAATGTTTTAGATCTTCAACACTCCTTTTACAAGCTTCTGTATTCTGTTATGCAAACAAGTGCAACCACTTACCATTGAATAACTTGTTTTAAATAAATTTTTTAAAAAAAAAACAGCTAATATATATATATATTCTAGTTAATTTTTGCATTTCAATATGTATGATAATACATAATGAAATTTTCACTTAATATTTTTTATTACACTAAATGTCAAACCCGTGTTGTAATTAATGTTGCTAATTGAAATATGGCTACAAAAGAACAAACGAAATGTGTGTCTGTGTGTGTGCGTGTAATAAATAAATCAAATGTAGTAATTTGTTAAGTTTTACCGTAAATAATAATTAAATTGCAGAAGAACTTTCAATTATCGCCACATCATTTTACAAAATAAAAATGATATAGTTACAACTTGGCAAGATGGTATAGTCTTTCAGAAAGAAATATTTTCTGCAGAAGCAATTAACAGTAGCATTACAAAATATCAAATAAATAGAATAATGGACCAGTGCGTTTTATACGTGGATGTATTTAATTTCATTGATTGATTTGTCTTTAACTTTTTTTTCTTCTGGAATTTGAAATGATGAAACTCATTTGTTATTATAGTGTCCTGCTGCATTCGCCCATGCATTCAATATCGGGAAAAAAATCCTTTAACTCATTTGGAAATCTTCAGCTGTCTGATAAAGGTATTCAAACTTTATCTGCAAATTCAGATTATGGGTTTGCACAATCATTGCATCATATTAATTTAGTAAGATTTACCTTAATAAAACCAAGATTACTGTCAATTGTTACCAGTCCACTGCAAAATGGAAGTCCATTATTAATTCTAGTTTCTCTTATCTATAACTTCTCTACATTATTTTCCAGGTTGCTTTTCTAACTGCTCATTTCACTTGTCATATTTTAAGCCCTTTTACAATCTTTTGAATTTCATTTAAGAGCTACATGTCCGTCTACTGTTTTAATGATGGTGGTGGTATGTTTTAGCTCTCTTTTTTAACTTTCCTTTATCGCTTTCATATAAATCTTTCCATACTTTATTGTCAGATCTAAAGCCTTCATAGTAATCTTTTATTAAACATCCAAATCTTAGATCCCTATATAAGAACTCATAACTCATCAATAAAAAATTTTGTCTTTTTGAATATAAACTTGTATAGAGTGTTTTTAGTAGACTAATATTAAATGAAACTATGCATATAATTTTATGATTGATTTTTTGCATTGTGTTTCACAAAAGTGTATTTACTTCTTTATTATCAATCTTAATTTTCTTCTATGAAAATCTATTGGACATTACTTTAGTCTTTTTAGCATTTACTTATGTATTTATTTTCATCTGATTTCTCTTGCAATATTTCTCGAAGCTCTTGCAGCAAACTGCAATGATGACTTAAATAAAATCAATATATTTTTATTTATTTAGCTTCTCCTTTAATCTACAAAATATTATATATATAAAATTACAGTAAAAAGTTTTGGAGATTTAAATCATTGTATGATACTTCTTTATCTTCATGGTGCAAAGGTTTGATCATTGTAGAAATGCCTGTGAGATCAAAAACCATTACATAATTTACAAATCCAAAGCATAATGGCAATTCATACTCATTGTTCTCTTCTATAACTATTTCCAATGCTTGGACGTGATTCGTTGTGCTAACATCGCTAATTACAATTATATTGGTAAAAATTCTTGTATAAAAGACTGATAGATCTAACTTTTTTATCACTTTTTTAAACTATCGATAACATTAAAACATATTCTTTAATCTTTTGGCACATCATTTTTCTTCATACATTTAGTATAAAGTTTTACCAACAATTTTACTATTTCTTTACCTGATTTTTTAAAAATATCTATAACAGTTTCATTATTTAAACAGGCAAAACTCCATACAGTAGTGCCACTCAGTGCAAGCCAGAGTAATCAATGGATGCTAGAAGGCTTGTGCACAAAATCCCTATCTATTCCCAGACCAGTTTCTGTCTCGTGGCCTTCATCAATGAGGAGCCTTGGATCTGAGAGCACTGCACTTAGATCACTCTGACATACACTGAGTGGCACTACTGTATGGAGAGTTTTGCCTGTTTTAATAACAGTAATGAGCAAGCATAAGAAATGGTGATCATGTGAATTCCATTATTTTCGAGAGCTTTTTTCTTCATCATAGATTTAATTGTATAAATTGTCTCATCATTTAAAGTACGTGACAATAAGTATATATAATTTTAGGATTACCTTGTTGGTAAATGAATAAGACTATAGTGATTTCTTTGGATTTCTCTTACAATCATTATCACTTTAAGAAACAGTTAATATTTTTAATTCTTGTCTTCAAGAGTCACTTCTGCAATATTGTGTAGACTGATCTTTATTTCCTCATATATTTTCTGGCATGTACATTGTTGTGTATATAGAAATTCTATACAAAGCCATGCAATTACTCCATGTTATGATTTCTTCAATTTGATAATGTTGTATATATTGTTTTTCTGAATGAGGAAAAGATATTTATTCCTACTTATAGTTTGTCTTTGTTGTCTTCAATTTTTCACTGAATAGTCAGATATCACCGTCTTTCTTGAATTTTGAGTAGGTTGACTATATGCCTAAATAGCTCCATGTTTGTAAAATTCTCTAGTATTATTTATCTAATCTTTTTAAGTACTATCTAATCAGTTAACTACCTAGCATATTTCATCAATCAATATTATTATTTCTTTATAACCTAAAATATTACCACAGATATTTGACAGTTATTGGGGGTAAAAATTTCTTAAAATGATCTAATACACTATCTATATGTGTGTGTATTGTGCTAATGATTATTTTTAGATTTTCTATCTTCATGTCATCAACTTGTTGTATTGGTTTATGTTCTGTTTTTTCTTAATGTTATCTTTAAATATTTTTTGTATTAGTAGATAATATTACATGGTACAGATATTTTAGAATGTCTTCCAATTATTAATCTTTCATTTTAGTCTAAAAAAAATCTGTGATGTCAAATTTCAATCTTATTAATTTTTTGAGAATATTTTTTTTTATTGTTTTCTGATCTTGTAGAATTTATATTTTGCAACTTATTTTCTAATTCTATCTTTTTATGTTATGGACTTGTTGATTCATCTATAATTTCTTACTGTAATTTTGAGAGGTGTTTATGTTGCAAGAATAATTTATCAGTTATTTACCATGTCATGGTAGATGTGTGTATAATTAAAATTTATTCATCTAGACAATCTGCTTTCTATATGTGATAAGGAATTCTTCTACTCACCAATAAAGTTATATCATCAAATTATCTTCTATATAAAGACACATCTTCTAGGAAAAATTCTCAATCACCATTCATTGAAGAAATTTAACCAGTTAGCAAAGTGTTTAATTATTTTTAATAGGAGCAGCAACAAAAATTTCATTAAATTTATTTGTATGTTTGTTTATCATATATATTATAATATATTGCATGCTATATAAAGTATGAAGTTCAATACATATTATACTCTTATAAATTTAAACTATTTATAAATTGCCATGTATCTTAAGAAATTTGTTTTCTAATTATTGTTTAAAATTACAATGAATATACTAAACGGGGAGTACTTAATTGGGGCCAATGTCTATCAGATCTTAAGGATAGGTTGATTTTGGTTGTGACTGAGTTCATTTTGTGTATATCTTATACCTAGGCTGCAGTTTGTCTCATGCAGTGTGTTCTGTGGAGAGTTTCTAGGGTGGTTGTGGGACATGAAATAAGTTTCATGTGTCCTCGTATCTGCTTTTGGTGGATAGCATTTGGTCTCTATTCTTCATTTTTAATAGTTTTTGCATGAAGAAGATGTTTTTGTCTGGGTTGGGTGAGGTATAATAGGGAAATTATCTGACTTTTTACTATTCTTATGCAGCCAAAAAAATTGTAAAGCATTGCTTTAGGTACTATAGATTTTTCTGAGAGAATATATACATATATATAAGGTAATATTAAATTTAAGATTTTCGTGGGCTACAGATATAAATGAAATATTACAGATCCTTTTTTTTTTTTAAAAAAAAATATGTTAATATGTAAATAAGAAAGAGACACAAAATTTTTTTAAAAAGTAAAATTGTATAAAAAATAAAATGGAACCCAAGTTATGAGAAATGTAAAGTCACTCAAATATTGAAGTGTTTTCCTTTTTGCTATCTTTTAAAATAATACGCCTTCTTTTATATCATAAACTTTGTCAAGTTCATATATTTTTGTCTTCTTTTCAAATGTCAATATTAATAAAGTGATTCTTCTTAATTTTTAAATATTTATCTTTCTGCAAAGAAATATTTTAATAAATTCATTTTATTAATGAGTTTATTGATTTTGTTAATAAGCGTATTGGAAACTTTTTAAATGTAGTGTTTATCTTGCATTACCTTAAGCATATTCATAGCTGATTTTTTTTATTTGATTTTTTTCTTATTGTTAATAAATTGTAAAGTAAAATAAGTTTACTTGTTTTTAACTTATAGTTTGTAATTGTGTGCATATTATTTTCTATATGTGGTAAATAAACTTTATGTTACATGCTGACTACCTAAAGCTATTCATAACATTTTTGTAAAGAAAAAATAAATTGAATTGATTGTTGTTTAATTCTTGATTTATTGATATAAAACAAAGTTTTTTTCCAAAACACCCCATAAAACTGACGAGTCTCGTATTAAAGTAATTAACTTATCCTCTTACAATGCCCATGACTTGGGATTTGAATTCAGTCAGGACATTATTATTTATTCAAGTAGTTGATGATTTTTAAGCAAATTTAATATTAATTTCAGGTAGCCTGTTTCTAGGTTTTTAGTATCTTGAACAGGCATAGATAACTTACTTTTAATGGTCTACATGCAGCCTTTGATAATTTTCTTCTATATGGTATAGTTAATGTTAAGAATAACTTTTTAAAATATTTTCTATACACTATAAATTAAAGTCAATGTATCTCCTGTTGAGTTACTTATAACGAGTGTAATTACTATTTGTAAGTTTCCATGTTAGTGTTTATGATAAGGATAACTATAATGTTTGATTTACATTCGATGCTTTTTTGGTCTTCATGAAATGAATTTTTGTGTTAAAACATTAAATTAATGTATGTGCAACTACTGGGAAGATGGTTTATCAAAAAGAAATCTAAAATAAAATTATATACATTATAATGAGTTAAAAAAGAGAATATTGTAAAAAAAAACTGTCAAAAGAAAATATTTTATATACTTTAAAATTATGTGGCTGATGTAAAATGAGAAATGTTTTGTGAGACTGCTTAAAAGTGGTTGCTCGTGACTAATGTAGATATTTTTATGAGAAGATAAAAAAAACCCCATTATATCTTAAGCAAACCAAATTCATTAGTAAAACTTTTTCTTAACTGTTTATATTTAAACTGCTGGTTAAATCTTTGCCCTATTGGGAGCTACATTATTTTATCTACTTTCATGTTTGAACATCAAATGTGACTTGATTCAAGCAGAGTTTTCTCTTCTTCTCTCCTACATTCCATAACTGGAAATCAGTCTAGCAATTTCTATTCTGGGCTAACTAGTCAAGAGTATATGTTTTAAGGAAAGCAGCTTAGTTAAAATGTGCAGATAGAATACCATTAACCCAAATACCTGTTGTCCAAAAACTTTTATTATCCAACAAAATTTTGAAAGTGATCTTTAATTTTTTATGATAAATAAGTTAGTTTATAACGTCTACAAATAAAATTAAAGAAAATAAAAAAAAAATCATTAAATATCTATAAATTAATGTCTTAGTTGCAACAGGCTATCTGACCCCCCCCCCTTTCATCTTAATCATATGTGCTATAATTAACCTTTAAAAAGAATTAAATTAAAATTCTAATTGGAAAATTGATCTGCATTTTAAACATGGAATTAAAAAAGTAAGGTGTTGATTGCAAATGTTAATTAATTTAATTCCACCCATAAAAAAATCGTGTATGATATAAAAGTAAGCATTATAATTAATAAAATTTCTAATGCATAAAAAATATTTATTCTAACAATTTTAATAAGACCATAAATAATTTACAGTTTATCAAATAGGTAATGCTGTGAATAGAAACTCTTCACAAAAGCAAGTCTGAAAACAATATGGTAATTCACAAGGCAGATCTCCAAAGAATAGTAATGCACCAATCTATTTATCAGGTGATATCTATCTTGTGAATTGTAATATTTTGGACTTTGTTGTTTAAAATATTCATATTGAAACAAAATTATAAATAGTAAAAAAAAAATTATGAAATGGGTTATTGCTCAAGAGATCATGTGATATAAAGAAACAGAAGTGATAGGTTAAGTTTTGATCCAGAAATATGTAGCTCTTAAGTTTGTCACTCTATCAATATGCTCAACTGCATAGGGATACAACAATTAATAAATTTTAACAGGATTTAATCTCTTTTTAAAAAAAGCTAGTTACTGAAAACTAATTAAACAGTAAATAAATAGTATTCTCATCCATGATTGAAATATATGGAATTTATTTTTATTTTTTCTTTAATCTGTTTTTAAGTTGCAGAACTTATTACTGGCATTTAAAATAAGTTATTATTTAATAAAAATTAATAGATGTATTCATTTCAACCTGTATAGCTTCTATTTCAAGCTATTATATTTTTATTTCTCTAAATTATATTATATGAATTTGATACAGTAAAATTGGTTTCTAATTATTAGTAATCTGTGCTATAGGAATAAACATTTATTCTATAGCCAACTTTCTTTTACTTATTGTGTTACTTAATCCAGATTTCTTTTGCTCTGGAATTCATTGGTCTATCACTTTCCTGAATTGCATAGCATTACTAGCCTAAAGTTTTGAATCCAAGAACAGACCTGATATTACATCACTACTTATTTCAATGATTTAACTACCAATACATTTCTTTAGGCATAAGAATCATACTGCGTATACCAAATAAAGAGACACATATTTCTTCATTATTCTTACAACTTGTATTTGATAATTGTAGTTTACGTATAACCTAAATAAGTCTGGTGCATGATTTTCTTTACTATATATTATATTTCTAACAACTTGGTATCTCTACAGTAATGTATACTTCACAATACTTACACTTGTTCTTGGAATATATAGCATATAAAAATATGTTAGCAAAACTTTCTTTCATATCAGAAATTATTTTCAATTTTATTGGTTTACATATTCTTCTCTTTATTTTTGTCAGACCACTAAGACAAATTTATAGTGGCTAAAAATGTTTGATTTTACTGATTTTATTTTTATTTTTGATCCTTTCATCCAATACTAATGAAATACAAAATTACATATATTTTTTTAAAAAAATACAATGTATTATTGTAGTTTTTAAGCACATTGAATACATTCAATTTTGGGATGATAAACCTACATATCCTAATCATATTAATGCCAAAGTCCTTAATTGTCATTGTAATCTACATAGTAGTCAAAAAATTACTTTCTGTTATTACATGGTTAACAGATTCAAATAATGATATCTGTTAATCTAAATGTTAAATCAACATATATGTCTATGCAACCATATAAGAACATGGAAAGCAATGAAAATAGCTGATAATTACAAAATCTAACTGTAATTTTAATGTTTTGGGCCATCTCTTGGCCATTTTTGGTTGCATATTCTTCATTTTACACTTATTTTATCGTAAATTTATAGCGTAATCTAAATTAAAAATTTTAGTTCCAAAAAAATCAGCATTTGGTATTATTTTTTCAAAAAATCAATTTTTCTTTGATGTCTATTGTTATATTGTCATGCCTTTTTGCCCTAATAAGGCATCGGTAAGCTCTGACTGTCAGCTTTGGCTATTGTTCCCCAAATCTTTCCAATGCCAAAGTCAGAAATCAAAACAAAATGTTTTATGCTTTTGTAATTGATTTTGAATGTAAATAAATATATTTCACCTAATATTTTATATTCATAATTAAGATTTTACATTAATTTATCAGAATATAAAGTTTGATTCGGAGAATTTTAAATTTTAAAAGAAAAATAAGCATGGGAAAGTGGACAATGCTTGACCACTATTTTAAATAATGAATGAGGCTTGACCGCTATTTGCATATCAATGACATTTGATAAAAACTAACACAACAGCAACTTTTTCATAAACATTTATGTATTTTATGATTATTTTTTACACTATATTATCTAATAATGTAACCAGATTAATATGATGATTTAAAATATTTAATTTTATATGAAGAAAAGTCAACAGAAATGAATATTCATACGATCATAATTTCTAAGATATGGGCAATCAGTGGCAATTTCATGTTATAATTGGTTGAAATATAATTCTTTTGTTTTTTTCTAGGCTAATTTATTTATGTATTTCTTATAATTTTCTTCAGTTATTAATCTTATTTAAATTTTTCATTAAATTTAACTGATTTGAAAGTAAAATAATTCAATTTTTAGAGGCTAGATTATGATAATTCTGATTATTATTATAAAAGTATTTCTGAATAGAAGCAATCTAGATATATTCCTGATGAATGAAATCACTCAAATTTTTACTGAAACTGGCCAATAAGAAAATTTGACAGCTAAAGAGTAAAAAAAGCAATGAAATTCTGTTTTAAAATTTTAAATTCTGTTCACATTTATTTTTTTAAATGACAAAAAGTAATTGCTACCGTCATTGTGGAAGATGTTCATTTTCAGCAAATCACCACTTGTTTACTTCATATTATTACTAATTTTCTTGACTTTTTTCCTGAAAGCAAATACTTTCTAATACAATCTAAATTTAGTCTTGTCAAAAATAAAATATTTCACAAATATATTGCCAAAATAATCATAAAAGTATAAAGAAAACTACCAAAAATATATGTTTTTATTCCCAGAATCTGTATAAAAGAATGAGTACTCCTGAAAGTGCTTTCAGGTTTGAGAGCAAAGAAATTACCAATCAGCTGCAATATTAAACTTTTTGTATTATGTTTTTCTGTAAAGTACTGACATATTGAATTTTTTTTTCTTAAATTAATAAATCAATATTATTTTTGTTCCAGTTCTGTTGCCAAATGAATGCTTTAGTTTACTGGAAGAGTATGAATTTAAGTTGAAAGGACCATTTGCATTACAGCATTCTACTTGTAAAACTTTTGATATTTATAAACTTAACATTAACAACGTTGTAAATAAGCATTTATTTTTATAGTGCTCTGCTTTATAAATTGTAATACATTAAAGATCAGCCTTTTCAAGCTATTGTGCATGCGCTTTTTACGAGTGTTAATAATAAATGAATACTTTCACTCCCAACATGAGATATAGTATTTAAGAAAGGATAAAATGAATCCACTTATTCTTTCCAACTATAAATTGTAATACATTAAAAATCAGCCTTTTCAAGCTATTGTGCATGTGCTTTTTATGAGAGTTAATAATAAATGAATACTTTCACTCCCAACATGAGATATAGTATTTAAGAAAGGATAAAATGAATCCACTTATTCTTTCCAACCCAAATGCTTATATATGGGCAAATCTTAAGTACTGGAAGTGAAAGCGTGAGGATAGACCACTCACTTTAATTTACTGATAATCAGTAATTTAAAGTGAGTGCTCTATCCTTATGCTTTCACTCAGTAATTTAAAGTGAGTGGTCTATCCTCACACTTTCATTTCCAGTACTTAAGATTTGTCCATATATAAGCATTTGGGTTGGAAAGAATAAGTTGATTCATTTTATCCTTTCTTAAATACTAAATCTCATGTTGGAAGTGAAAGTATTCATTTATTATTAACACTCATAAAAAGTGCATGCACAATAGCTTGAAAATGCTGATCTTTAATGTATTAACAACATTGGTAAAAAGTATGAGTGAATTTAATATACTCCCAAATGAAAATATGGCATTAATAATTATTAAACTAATAATCAATTATCCAAAGATGGGGGTAGAATTCTTATTAATATTTTTGATTTAATAATAAAACAGAAGTTAATAATTGTAAACATGAAATTACCATAGCTTGATGTATACATACTTAAGAACAAACCATTCTCCTGCAGGTTAGAGATGTTTGATGAGGATCAAGAATACAATGAATTCATTTTATTCTGATGTCTTTGAAGAACTAATAGTTAAGGTTTAATCCATCAATCTGCTATGCCCAACCTGCAGTTTTAATTTGGGCTGGTTGAAACTTAAGTCTTAAACTCATTTAAGTTTTTTTTTCTTAAAATAGCCAGTTCACAATTAAACCAGATAGTTATTCAAATATGTGTTGATAAAATGTATTTCTATCTGCTGTTAGTTTGAGAGTAAAATCAGGAAGGGAAATTTTTCTGCCTGGCATACATGAAAAATATCTTCTTTTCATTATTTTTACAGGTCTTTATCCTGTAGTGCTGGATCTTTCAAAGACTGTTTTACCTATATTACACACACACACACGCACACACACACACACACACACATATATATATATATATATATATATATATATATATATATATTTACAATATATATATATATATAACCATTAGAAAACAGTCAACGCTTAGACAATTTCAATATAGATAACAATTAAGAATTTCAAACTGTTGTCAAGGCAATCTCCTTTTAGCAATATCCCACTTCCATTAATGGTCTCATATATTTATAAAGACACTAAAGATTGCAACTTGTCTACAGAGATTGAAATTATTAATTGGAAGAAGTTTAAATAAACCTCCTTAAACATGTAAATATAACCTGTTCTGAATGCAGACTAATAAATAGTCAATTATAACATTACAAATTGCAATTATAATTTTCAAATTGTGCCCAAAGTATTATTTAAATAAGAAGTGTAATAATGCTCGAGGCTAAATGGGTTTATAAGTAACATTAGAAACCAGTCAGCACTTAGACAATCCCAATATAGATAACAATCAAGAATTTCAAACTGTTGTCAATGATTATAGAAAATATTTAGCTAAAAGTCTGAAGCTCATTATTTATTATCTCAAACAGGTTTGGCTTTCCCCTCTCCCATATTTTTAACATGAAAGGAGTACTTTGATCACCTTTTGATAATGATATAAGAATTGAGTTGAAAACTTTTTTATGATATATCCATTTTATTTACTCATTTACGATTTGGACAAGGATATCCAGCTTAATGAAGTCAAAACAGTTCTTTAAAATCTTAAAAATAGAAAGGCTATAGTGGTGATATGCTGGGTTCAAATTTTTTTTTTTTTGTTGTTGTTGTTTTTAGAAATATTTGAACTCATAAAGTTGTGCTATTTATTCTTTGCTTCTATTATTTCAATTTTAAAAACAAAAGTGAATAGATAAGGGCAATAATTATTGAGAGATATCATTATTATCGACTACAGCAAAAATACTTTCAAGAATATTGTTGAGTAGGTTACTTCCAGTTAAAAATAAATGGTTACCAGAGATTCGGTATACTTTTAGTGAATCAAGAAGCAATATGGACATTGATTTTGTTGCCAGGCAGATGTAAGAAAAGTATCAGCAATAAAAAAGTGATTTATATATTGCTTTTATTGATTTGGTTTAGGCATTTGATTCAGTTAATAGGATATGTCTATGACATTGGTGAAATCAATTGGTTATCCACAAAATTTATTTATATTTTAGAGTCTACATGATAAAATAAGAGGAAATGTTATTACTGCAAGCGGGACATCTGAAGCAATTGAAATGAAAACTGGAGGTAAATGAGGAAGTGTACTTGGTCCATTTTTGTTGCCAAATTTTTTGTGACAAGTATCTTTGGAATTGTTTATAAATGGCTTAATCAAACAGGGATCAAGATATGATACAGGTTTGAAGATGGAATATTTAATCTGTGTAGATTAAAAACAAAAACTAGAACTTTTTGGTGGATTCTGGATTTCCAATATGCTGATGATTGTGCTATTTTTACCAGTTTAAAAGATGATTTACAGAATGTATTTAATGTTTTAAATGCAACATATCAGGACTTTGGATTATTAATGAATGTTCAAAACTGCAAGTCTTTTATTAGTCAATGATAGATGGAAAATTTCAGCAGCTTACAGCTTGAATGGTTATGAACTTGAGAATGTATACCACTTTAATTATCTTGGTAATTTTGCAAGTAAAAAAGCAGATTTAAGGTTGAGAGGTGTAACGCAGACTCCAATATGCTGCTGCTTTTCATGAGAAAATAATTGTAGGATCTCGGCTGTATATCAAACTGTTTGTTTATCTAATTTATTGTATGGAAATGAGATTTTAATGTTTTATTGCTATAAGACATTAGAAAAATTTTATGTAAGGATGTTTCATATAATTTCCAAAATACAAAGGCAAGATCATTTACCTCAATCACTACGTTCTTCAGCCTTCTGGATTTGTCACTATAACTCTACTCCTGTAAAATCACATCTTTGGATTGGATGTGCTATTGTCTGTGAGGATATTTTATGATGAACTTGAGCATGTTTTTCATGAGAGAGATAAGCCCCACCTACATTATAAGGATTATCCCAATGAGATTCTAAAGAAGTACTTTGTCAGTTATTTCCCTTGGAAAAATATGACAGGTAGCAGAATACATTGAAAAGCCACAACTAACATGGTGTTGAAGTAATCCAGAAAGAAAAGTTTTCTGTTGAGGAAATTAAAAATTAACACCATAAAATATCAAGTAAACTGAAAAATGGACCAGCAGTATGTGGTTATATTTGTGTTTTACAGATTGTTTTATATAGTCATCATAAAACTTATTTTAAAGTAGCCCACCCCTCTTTAGGGGGAGGGGAGTTAGAATGGCCAAAATCGTTTATGAGTGGCTGTTTATTATTATTAATTTGTTATTATATACACCTGGGTCTCTTTTTACGTGGACTTATTTAACACGATTTTGAAGTTGTGCGATTCGTGTTTCACCGAAAGTCGAACTCTGATATTGCACTATTACTTTAAATAATAAATTTCGCGCACTTACGTTACATTGAAAGTAATAGCACATTATTGAAATTCAACTTTCAACTTAGTAATTTCAATATTTTCAGTGCTTTGTAATAGTATGATGTTATGCAATAATGAAATTAAAATCATGATTTCCACATTTTATGTATACACACATTAAATTTTACAAGATTATAATGTAAATTTGTTCAAACATTGTGCGTGTTAATTTTGCATTTTAAATCACATTCTGTTTTTGCTTTTTAAAAAAGAACGTAATCAATTATTAATCATTTAGTGTCTGCAAGTTTATTTTTAAAAGGTGAGCACAATTAAAATTGAAAATTAAAGACAAAAATAAGAATTTAATTTTTAGTTGTCACCAGAAACCCATTAATTAACACAACTGAGAGTGACATTGGCGCTAGTTGTATTTCATCTTGTGAAGAATCTGATTTTTTTATCAGTTTGCAAACGAACCTTTTTACCAGCAAATAGCGATAATAATTAAAACGTATATAAAAAATATATAAATTTCTGTAAATTATGCATAAAAATATATTGTTTTGAATAAAATTAAATATTATAGTTAAAAAAAGTTTGTCTTGTCTCAATTTTTTTCAAATTTGAAATTTTTTATTAGTCATATTTTATTTCCTTATTTTTTTTTTGCACGAATTTTAAAGTGAATTTTATGTTGGTGCTTTGCTTTTTCGCGAGTTTTGAAAAATCACAGTCCATATCCCCCTTTTTCAAGGTAAGTTACGTCTATTTTTGCACGATTTCATTTGCGCGTGTTTTCTGAGGAACCTATCTATCGCGTAAAACGAGACCCAGATGTATTTGCCAATATATAAATGTTTGGGTCGAAAAGATAGATTGATTCATTCTATATTTTAAAAAAGACTTTATCTTGTGTTTGAAAGTGAGAGTATCTACAAAGCGCATGTACATTAGCTTAATAGCTGATTATTTATATATAGTATCATTGTAAATCAATTTAAAATAAAAGTTGATGAAAGACAACTAGCTTTTTTTTTTTGCATTACATTATTCTGTAACAGGCTTTCGTTTTATTTAGGAAAAAAAAATCAACATGTCTTCTCACTGATCTCTTCAATTTATTAATTTATAATAGTTTCTTCTTGGGCTAATTTTTAAGTTATACCTGTAGCAAATATATTTTCAATATGTCCCCTTCCTTATATAATTATCCCATATACATAATTCTATGAAAAAATATCGTTAGATATCACATATATAATAACATACATAATCTTTTTCTGTTATATAAATTTTAAAATTATATATCTAAAACTTAAATGATTATTAATAATATAAATATACACATTCTATATATTTCCGTAACTTTTAGTCCTCAGAATTTCCAATTTTTTAATTAAAGGTTTTATTTAGTATTTAAAGCAAGCCATTTTTTTTTTTTAATAATTAAATAATGAAAGTTGAATTTAATTCTTTTAAAGAAAAATATTTCAATAATATCGTTTCACGCGGGTACAAAATATTGTTTCTGATTTTCTTAAAATTTGTGCAGCGTATGTTATATATAAATTTGATTTCACGTATTGTTTTTGACTCATTTTATGATAACTGAAATTTATAAAAACCTTTTCCCCCTATAATTTTATCTTTCATTACCTCTTACACAATTCAGTTTGATCATCAGAAAGTTCAGTAATGAACTCCAGATACGCCCCCTCTAATGAATGCCTTTATTCTTACATACAATTTTTTTTAATTTATTTTTCTTTCATGACATACATCGTCGTTGTAAACAATTTTCATACTTTGATTAATTTCAGCAAACTTGTTAACGGTTACTTTTTACGGTATTGATTTGGTTTAAGCATGAAAATAAAATAAGTTTTTTCAAATAAATGATCTCTCATGTAATAAAAATAATTGAATTGTTATTGATAGTCGAAAATCGAAAATGGCAACATCTTTAGATCTAAGAGTCTATTCTTTACCAGACAAGTTGCAATTTCCATTCTACAATTTGCTTCTTTTATTAAAGTCAGATTTTGAGGAATATGTCCAGAAACCTGATAGAAATATATATCCAAAACAATCACTTCATAAAATCATTGAAGCAATCTCCCAGCCCTGGTTTTTCCCCCTGATATCATCCAAATCCAATATATCTATATTTAGTTGTTCAAATTTTAGTAATGCAAGTATGTATTATTTCTTCTCTTTTTGTTTATTTAAAGATCTATGTTATAATAGCATATGCTAGAGAATTTTCAGGCTGGCCTTACATCTATTTCAAGTTAAATCTGATATCTGTCGATCTCGTTTGTTCTGTGAATGTGCTGTCACCTATTGACAATTTATAAAAGTTGAGAAATTAACTTTCACTCAGGTTTGCCGTATGTGTATGAACAAAGACATACAGCTATGTGTGTGTATCTTCAAATTATTAGAGTATATTCAAATTTATTAATTCTTAAAAAATTTAATTATAAAAATTACTATTTCCCATGTGGAATTAAATTTATTTTTGTGTAGTTTGATTCAAAATTCACCGCAACACTTAGCCAATTCCAAGGTAAATAGTTAATATAACTATTTTATTTAGCTTATGAGCTTAAACTTAATTGGAAAACTTTTGGTATTAATTAAATTTATTGATCCCGTTTTTCTGCTTTAATGTTTAATGCTAATTAATTTATTTATTTTCAGAATCAAGATTAAAAAATATTATAAAAAAAAAATGTTTTAATTACCACCTGAAATTCTGACTTTTATGTTAATAAGAAAAGTAAATTTCATCAGAAATATTGATGAGGAAGGAAATGGGGAGGGGGAGATAAAAGAATCGTATTAAGATTTTTTTTCTTAATGACCAATTTATTAAATTATTTTTTAATATCAAAGAATGTATAATTTTATTTAGTTTTTTTTAAAAAAAATAGTTGGAAAATTTAAAAGCAATTTGAGATTTATTTATTCAGCAGTATTTAATTTCATTTCATATTTTTATTCTTCTTTTGCATTCTTGCATATGTGCTTGCAGAAACACATAAATTGCATTAACATGTGCAAATATTTTAATTATAATGAAGTTGTAGTAAAACGCGTGCCCAGCTGACTAATATGAAAATTGAAGCAATTGTTCACCAGTTAGTGCAGTATGCAAAGTACCAATGATATTAATGAATACCTATCATTCAAACATTTCTATTATGCAATCAGAATTTAAAAAATGATCATAAATCTTTTATGGTTAATAAATTAATTTGCCCATACGTTCACAAACAAAATAAATAAAAAAAGAGTCTTTAGTTAATATCTATGAATCAATAAGCCAAATTGTATTGAATTGCCTGTTGTTTTTTTATTTATTAGCCAAATTTTTGTTTACAATGACAAGTAAAAGATCTCTTCTTAAAATCTGCAAAAATCACAAATTCAAAAAAGCTTTGAAATCAGAGACTTGTGATTAATGATATTTTGTTTATATTATCAAATAATATTAGGTAATTTTTTTATGATTAATGCCACATTAAATTCTTTATGTAACTGTTGAAGATATTAATTTCATAATAACTGTGCATGTTTTCAGCATATAGGTCTTTGGGAAAAACTCATTTTTACCATATTTTCTTAAATCATGCTTGTGCTTGTATAATTTCCTATTGAAATATGTTGCTAATTTTTTTTAAAAGCAAAATCATATACTTATAAAAAATTTCGTAAGAATGCTTTGATAATATTTTTGAAATACAAAAGAGTTTGATATTTTACATTGTTGATTATATAATAATTATTTAAAGTCAAAATAATAGATGTATACACTTTGATTTTATTTGTACAAGATTTATTTTTAAAAATAGAAGTTCATAAATTTGATCATAATGTTAATAAAAATACACCCCATAATTTTTTTCACTAATTGTGTAACAGCATTAGCTGTCAATATTAATACTGCATTTGGGTTTTTTGAAATATTCTAAAAATTTATAATGGAATTTTGATATTTAAAGCAGAATTTGATAGATTTATTAGAGATTAATATTTATTCATTTGCGTTTAAAAATTAAATGTAAAATAAAAAAGATTTTCTTGATTTTCTGAATGTTTTTCTACAGATTATTGAATAACATTTTATGGCTTTTATTCTTATTATGAATTCATTTTTTCTATATTTGCAAGGTCACAATGTCATTTTGTTTCAATTTTTTTATTTGTAAATGTATATTTTTCTCAAATCAAATCCAATTTATTCAATTCTGATATAGAATAGCAGTTAAAATAGAACAATAGACTTATCACAGTACAGGGGGATTAATGATACATCTTTAAAAAATAAATATTGCCCCATGAAACAAAATACAATTAAAAAAAACAGTAAAGTTAATAAAATGTATTAGTTATCAAAAAATATAAAAAGATTTAATATTTTTATACTTATTAATTTTAAATTTAATTATAAGTTGTATACTTTGGTACATTGATTTCAGTGTTGGAACATTTTTAAAGTTTTAAAATTAATCTATAGCTAATAATAAAAAGAATAATATTATTAGTTATTATTAGTAACAGTTTTTTTTAATGAAAATGGGAATCTTTCAAACATCCAGAAGAATCCATATCTAAACAGAACTTTGTTTAGAGATTTTTTCTCCTAAGAAAATAAATGTATTTTAATAAAGAAAAAAACCCATATAAGATGGTATTCCAAATTGATTAATTTATACATATGTGCGCATAGATACAGATATACATAGTGTATACATACAATATATATATATATTGTAACGATATATAAATATGTCCTTACATTAATTTAAAATAAAAACTTAAAAGTTCGCAAATAAAAGTAAAAAAACTAAACGCTAAAATTAAAATGTTTGTTAAACGTATATATATTCGCACAGATGCTAAACTTTAAAAATATTTTTTTTAATAAATAAAAAAAAAGGGTATTTGAATGTATTTTTTTTATAAAAAAAGATTTAAATATAAAAATAGTTTAAAAAAGAAATAACGTAAGTAAAAAATAAAAACAGGTATTAATTAATTCCTGTAATCTGTAAATGGAAATGATTGTTTATTAATTATCCAAAAGCTGTCTAATTAAAAAGTCAGAGAGTAAATTAGATAAGAGAATAAAGAGATTTTAGCTTGACCAATGGAAGCACCAAGCCTCAGCCCGGACCCGAACGAAAATTTGGATTAGTGATGTCTTTGTTCAGTCAATCTGGAGATTTACTATAAAAAGAGAAATATTGAGTTCCAGACAGTTTTTAGGGACTTGATTTGATGAGAACGGGAAGACGCACTTGCCGTTCTCTCTCATTTTTTTTTCGTTTTAAAAAAAATATAAAATGAAAAGACTGTGATACAAGAATGGAACCAGCTAATGCTACCTCCAGAACATTATCTTCCAATGGAGACGTCGCGGGAATTAAAAACAGGAACCTGGACTCTTCTACCATAAGCTATATGAAATGAACAATTATTAAAATCAATTAAGAACTTTCGTCAAGTTTTATAAATTGATAAACAAGCCAACTTAAATGTTAAAAACGGACTCTTATCTGACTTTTGTAAGTTTTTAAATCAAATTAATAATGTTTAATTTTATATGTTTTCCGATTGATAAAAATCATTTCCATTTTTTTTTTCTCTTATTGTATAAATTATTTGTTGTTTAAATTTTAAATGATGAAATTTAAGGTTGGGTATAGACGTTGCATAGATTCGTTAGCGGTTGATAATGTTGTGGTTTTCACATTCGATTAGAATATATGTCAACGATATCACTGCAAGCATCTTACGATGAATGCTAATGGGATTTGTATATTCCCTATGCAAGTGACGCTTATCGATGACTTTGTATTTTGATCGGTTGTGTTTAATTTGGGATGTTTTTGACCGTGGAATCTGTGCAGCTGATCTATACTCAACATTTTAAAACAAATTTTATAATCTGTGCGAACATATTTAAATGTTAAATTTAAGTCGGGCGTGAATGGCTATATAGTTTTGTAAAGTTATATTAAGGGATGGTAATCTTAGGTTATTCATTTCGTAGTTGAATTGGTTCAATGGATTGGATATATTTGTGTAATTGTAGATGTAGTATGAGGTCCGCTATGGGCAGGACTATAGATATACGCCACACACCCTCTGTTTGCCTATGGATGGGTTTGTAAGTCGGCAGAAGACTGCAGTCCATTCCTATGGAGTTTTTTGTTTATTGTTCTACTTGCCAACAGATGTCACATTCCTGTTGGTGGAGAGTCAATGTCTTCTCTATTTCTACTTATTGTTCAGATGTACATTCCTGACAGTATAGTATTTTGTGTTGTCGTATCATGCTACATTGAATACATGAATGTATCAGATGGATTGGTGCCAGTTGATTGCGAAATTTGTTGCCTAAGGTTAAATCAGGGAAGAATATTTTCTTTTCAAATGCAGATCTATGTAGTCTATTCATACTTGACTATCTAAATAAAATATTAAACTCATTGAAACTTAGTTAAATGTAAAATTAAAAGATTAATATAAAAATCTAAAAATGTTAAACCTATTCCTCGAATTTAGAATGATTTTATATGTGCGTAAATAAATATTTTTATGTGTTAATTTCTGGCAGTGGCTTTTATTCTTTTATATTTAAGATATAAAATTTATAGATTTTTATCTCTGCGTCTCCGCTGAGCTAGTGACTTGGGCTAACGATCGGAATATTTAAATAAAGTGGAATCTTAACAGCGCGTATCTGCCTACTCTATAAATTTTTCTAGGCTCAAATGCCTAGATGGTGCCCTGGTAGTTGCAGATATTGTTTTTGCGGTTAGATTCGATCTTCACTTCCATTTCGATCGTTATAATTGTTCCCCGCATGGGAACCATATGTAACGAGCACAGACGTTCGTTACATTGTTTTTTTATTTATTTATTAAACATGAAAGTAAATTAAAAAGTTCGCATTTAAAAATTTTCTTTAAGAATTAAAAATTGAAATTAAATATCATCTTAAACTCGTATATATTAAATCGCACAGATAATGAAAAATTATTAAAATAAAACTTTATTAAAGAAAAAGTATTTTAAAACTAAATTTTAAAAAGATTTGGAGATAAAATTATATCTTTAAATTTATCTTTAAATATATTTGTGATTTGGAAAACAGGTTAATTAATCAGAAATGGAAATGATTGTTAATTAGTTAAATGTAAACCAGCCTTGGGCATTTAAATGTAAAAACATCGGTCAGATAGGAAAACAATAGAAACAAATAGCCAATGAAAGAAATCCATCGGGAAATCGGACCTCAGCGAAAGGATCATCACATCGATGACATAATGCCAAGTCAATCTTTCGAATACGTATAAAAGGAAAATTTGAGAGTGATTATGATTAATTACGATGTGAGAGATATGTGTTAGTGCGGAAGTGAAGGGATTGAAAAAGATGCACGATTCAATCCTTTCAGTTTTGCTAGGAAAGAAAGAGAAATGAACTATCATTTTATACATTGAGGACTAGTTAAAGCAAAAATCTCCGGATGGATAAATAAATCGGCCTTCAGAATATTAACCTCTTTAGGACGGCATGGGAATTCACGTTCATGGCAAGCAACGGATAAAGTTGGACGTTTTAAAAATCGTAAGAACTTTATATTCACTTGAAACAATAAGAACTCTAAATTTTAAAACTTTTTAGTAAATAATGCAATAGAATCCTATCTGACCAAACTAAATTCTTCATTAATAATGTTATTTGATGTATTTGTTAGTTATTTATTTAAAATCATTTCCATTTATTTAACTTTGTTCTTTAAGGTTATTTATGATTTCTGTTTTCCGATAAATTAAAATATATCAATGTTAAACTTAAGTCGGGCGTGAATGGCTGTATAGATTTGTAGAGTTATATTAGGGGAGGGTAATCTTAGGTTATTTGTTTCGTTGTTAAATTGGGTCAATGGATTGGATATATTGATGTAGTTAGTAGATGTAGTCGGAGATTCGCTACTGGCAGAATCGTTTATATATACGCCGCACTCACCCGTTTGCCTATGGAAGGAATTATAAGACGGAGAACGCAGTTCCTTTCTATGGAGTTTTTTTTTATTGTTCTTCTCGTTAGATAGATGTCATATTCCTATCTGATGAGGGTCAATGCCCTCTCTTAATCTTTTTGGTGCTGTCGTATTCCATATTACATTGAATACATCGATGTATCAGATGAATTGATGCCAGTTTGACTGCGAATTTTAGCCTAAGGTTAAATAGGGATAGAATATTTTATTTTCAAATGCAAATCTATGTAGTCTATTCCTACTCGATCCTAAATAAAAATGCATTAAATTTAAGTTGTTTATAGACGCTTGCATGGATTGGTTATCGGTTAAGTATGTTTTGGGTTTTCATATTTGATCAAAATATATAGACATTCGATAAATAATGATACCTTACGGTGAGTATCTAAAATGTATTTATTCGGATGTCTTTCAAGTCATTGGTGACAATGCAAGTATCTTATGGTGAATACTACTGGGTTACTTATAAATTTCCCTCTGCAATTGCCAGTATCAATGATTTTATATTTTGATCGTTTATGTTTACTTTGAAATGTTTTTAACCGTGTAATCTATGTAACCGATCTATAGCAACATATTAAAACAAGCTTTTATAATCCCATCTGTGCGAACTTAATTAAAATGTAAACTTATAATATAATAGAAATAAAAATGTAAATTAAAATCTAAGGTAAAGTTAAAAATAATGTTAAATGTTAAAATGTAAAACTAATACTAACATAATTTTAAATCTTATATATATATGTGCATAAATAAATGTTTGTATGTTAATTACTGGCAGTGGCTTATTTTATTCTTCTTTTTTATATATACTCTTAGATTATATTATTAAATCTCTGCTATTCCACTGAGCTAGTGACATGGGCTAACGACCGGATGCAAAAAAAAAAAAAATTTTTTTTTTTTGACTTACGTATCTGCCTACTCTATAAATTTTTCTAACTTTAAATGCCTAGATGGCGCCCATAGTGCAGATTACGTGAAGTCGCCTTCTCCGGATCGTTACAATATATATATATAGTAGCATGTGCTGAAGCTGGGCATTAATATGCATAAATGAAAAAAGAGAATACCTCTATAGTAATCAATTGATTCATATCAGTAAAATATGTTTTATTTTAATTAAACTAATTTGGGGGGGGGGGGGAATCTTAATAAATTAGAACTAGAAAATACAGAAAGTAAATAAATAGAATAAAACGTTTAATTAGTCTTAAATATTTTGATATTTTGTTAAAATTAATTAATTGCTCATTTTTTGCATAATAGTATTAGCTAATATCTGAAGTGTAATCAGTATTGTAAATAAGATTTATATGGATACTAATTAATATTTAAAAAAGCAAATAAGCTTAGAATTTATGGGTCAGATAGATGTTGGATTATATCTTGATAATTAAGAAATACCTTTCAAAAAAACAATAATGAGATTAAAATATAAAAGGAATCAAAATCATTTAGTAGGATCTTATCTTTTTTTCAATTCAGAAATAGAAACACCAGCAGGAGAAGTCTTAAGAAACCAGCATTATTCATATAAAGTTGCAAAAGCTGAGTTATGTGGACATAGTACTGCTAAATAAGCAGACAAAGAATGATATTTTATAAAATATCCCATAAATATGATGAATATGGTCTTTTATATAATGTATCTCTCATAGTCTCCTCATGACTTATTTACAAAGCAGATGGGAGAAATATCTGAAATTCATATGATACAAATGGTAATACTAATCTGTTATATACAGATATTTTTATTCAAAGTTTGTTATTTAAAAAGAATACTACCCTTATTTCTAAATGTGTATAATAAAGATAACTGAACTAATGTTAATTAGTTATATTTCCCAGCTATCTTGCACATATCTATAATTATATGGTAACCAAATGTGAATTTCTTTCAAAGTTTGCTGTAAGAAGATGTGATGCCAATAGTTTTCAATAAAAAATATAGTTACAAATAGAATAGATCTATAATCGGGTAAGATGTTAAAAAGTTAAAAAGTAATTAGATGACAGTATTACAAAACATTGAATACAACCCCCCCCCCATAACATGTGATATATGTAAATATGTTAGTCTGTCATGGATTAGTTTCATGGTTATTGCAAATTTTATTTTTTATTCTTTGTCTTTCTTTTTCTCTGGAGATTGAATATTATAGCCACTTATGGACAGTTGCTAACAGTGAAGACATAAATCAATTTGTTTATTGAAGGAAGTACAGTGACTAGTCTATAGAATACTGTGCATCATTGCTACCATTGTCACTTGATCATTATCAGTGGCACTTTGCCATTGCTTACCACTCTTTAACAGAGTTTATTCTAGCTTTTCAATTTTAGAATCATATCATTAAGGTGCATAAATTAACTATTATTTCTACAAGTTTTTATGAAGATACTTTACTCTTATTTAAAGTAATGAATTCATCCAATCTGTAAAATCATCTAACTTACTGATTCAGATATAATGAACAAAGAAGTGAGCAACTATTGGTTTTTTATGACAATCAATAATTAAAGTCACTTTATTTATAATTGTTAGGAAAAAATAATAATTCAACTTTCCATTTGACTGCATGTAAAGGTCTCTTAATAAAGGCATGCATGCTTCATCTAAGCATTAACACAGAACATCATCAATGATAGGCTGACCCTACCTACCACCTTCTGAATATAATTTTTTAGTGTTTCAGTTTTTAGAGATACATTATAAACTTCAGTTAGCTTTAAATCTTTAAGATGCAGACAAAAGAAAATTGTGTTTCATCTTGTGTTTGCATACTTCTCCCCCCCCCCTTTTTTTACAAAAACATATCTATATGCACTTCGATCTTTCATCAACACAATAGTTTTGTGTGTGATAGTGCATGTATTTATCCACATACATGCAACCAATAAATGCAATAGAAAAATGTTTTTTTATCAATTCAGTATACAAATTTCACTTTATTAGCCCTTTACTCATGTCTTTAAATAACCTGATTACTAACCACTATTCAGAGTTACAAAATTATTACGTTTTTTGATTCAAATACATATATATTATAATATTAACGAATTAAAAATGTCTATTAATATTTATTGTTTGACTACTTAATTTTATTTCAATGCTACTTATTCTTATTGTATATCTTATATATTTCTCAAACAACACCTTTTCATGATACTTCTTTCAATTTTTGATTGTAGATATAAAGGAAATATAAATAATTTCTAAGCTACATTTCAGCATAAATTATACCTCATCAGTTGGCCTAAGTCATCATACTTACCCAATAACATTGTCTTATTTTTCTACTTATTTAATGATATATTTTTTCATTTTATAAATATCATTTTCAGTACAGCTATTGTGGAAAAATATGAATAATAATTGTTCCCTTTATATATAGTTTATTACCAGTTTCATTATTAACCAGTAATATTCAGTTTTAATGTTAATATATATTTAACTAGTCAGATCTTTTTGTTGTAACATTTTTTATTTTCTAGTCCCAATTCCCTGGTATCTTTGCAGAATTAAAATTATTTGCATATTTATCTCTATAACAGAAATAAGAATTATTATACTGCAATAATGAAAATTTTAACCGTAAAGAATAAATGTTGGTTTGTTTACTATGTAAATCATTGATTAATTACTGTTGACCTATTTCTATATTTGTTTACTTTTTACTACTTTAATAAATCAATTCATTTAACATTGTCACGTGCCCTTAAGATTTATAAACAAAGACAAAAAACTAATAAAGAAAATATCTGATTTCTATTACAAATCTTTTTTAAAATATATAAATGTGAATATATAATTGAATTTAACTAAATTATTTGTTCAGTTTTATAAAGGAAAAAAGAAAGAAAAGTAAATGATGAATTTGCAGCTTTTTCTTTTTTACATAATTGTAATACAGGTTGAAGATGATTATTCCTAACCTTTCTTTGGTTTTCAACCTTTTTCAAATTAGGAAAATTGATAGATTTGAATAAACTCACTCAGACAATTTTAATAGTAAAAAGGAAACTGCTTTAATTATAGAAAAATTGTATTTCAGCACTATTAGCTGAACAAAGTTAGCCATAATTTATTAATATATATATTAAATGTAATTTATTAGCATAATTTAAATATAATTTGGGTAAGAGAACAAACTGGTGTTACTGACCTCATTGAAAAAATTAAAAGACGGAAGTGGAGTTGGGCTGGACATATTGCTAGAAGAGATGATAATAGATGGACAACTGAAATCTTAAACGGGATTCCAAGAGATTGTAAAAGACCCAGAAAGAGACCGCATGTGAGATGGATGGATGAAATAAGAAAGTGTGCAGGGGTGATGTGGAGAAGAGAGGCTAAAGATCGGAGGAGATGGATTGTACTTGGAGAGACCTTCATCCTGCAGTGGATTGATAATGGTTGATGATGATGATGACTTTGTTAAATGCAGATTATTAGTGAATATAATTTTTAAAAAAGATTAATTAAAGAAAAAATAAATTTAAATTCATTAGTACTTCTGATTATGAAGAAGTATGCCAATGAATGTTACAATCTTATTAGAGTATTCCTATGTTAATTTCATGAATCTTTGGCTTTCATGGTGATGTTAAAAGTGCTAAATATAGATGATTTTCAATCATTTTTAATGTAACATGTCTTGTGAGGTTCAATATTTCACATACCTTGTCATAAAGTTTTTACTTCCATATTTCGTATATAATTGTAACTCACTTGCAAGATACACCGATCTTATTTTCAAAAATTTGGAACGTCTGGTTATGAAGAATGTCTTGAAATGCATTTGGCGGATTATGGTTTTCTATTCAAAGAAACTGCAAGCTCACTGTGTAATATTTTCATTAATATATTATATCTTTTTAAATTTATGGCTACAAAACATAACTTTTGGATTTAAAAATGATGTTGAAACAAGAAGTTTTTCTGGAAGGAAACTAGATTGTTTTAAAACTCAAGTGAAAGAGAAATGATGATAGCCAGAAGTAAAAAATAAATAAATATAAAGCAATTACTGCAGATTCAGGTCTCATGCACAGAATATGGTTTCACTCATCATTTTGTATTATATTTAATTGTTTTTTTTTTAATGGTCACTGGAGTGAAACTAATGTAACTGATCTAATGTGATATTACTTTATTCTTAAATAAAGATTGGTTATATATTCATTTACATTTTAATTGATGCATGGCTAATTAAGTTGGTTATGAAATGGTTACCTGAAAAATCTTGGAAAAGTTATTGAATTACCAAAACAAATGCTTTTTCTTTGAATTCAAAAATGGGAATATTAACCAAAACAATAAAGAATTAAATGCATTGATTCTTCAGAATTTAATCTGAGTGAGATTTAATTGGCTGTACCATTATAAAAGAAGATAATTGGAAGATTATGATCATTCTTGGTTAGTTATTAAAAGATATATTGCAGATAAACTTCCCTAACCAATAGTGAATCAAAGAGATCATAAACTATGCTGGATTAACATGGAAGAGATAAATTTGTATAAACTGATTTTTACCATAATGGATTTTAATAAAAGGATCTTTAATAAATGAATATGGTAATGATCATATTTCTATTGCCTAAATTTACAACTTTTTTACAAAGATTTAAATCATTATTTTTGTAAATTGTAATACAAATGTATTCTTAAAATAATATACAATATTAAGTCAAATTTATAAAGTTTTCACAAAATAAGGTTGAAGATTACATGTGTGTTAAGATTGCTTAGAGTCTTCACAGTTTGGCTGGTAGGAGTGAGGATATTTTAAATTGTTTGTAATTTGATGAAAGTGCTCTACTGAAGCAAAATATAGATATATTAGATAGGTATGTGGTGGGTAGATGGGTGAGTGTATGTAGGTTAGGATTCGAGTGTATGGATGAATAAATAGTGCATTGTGTTCTAGCACTGTATGTATATGTAAATCATTTAAAATTGATATAGTTTTTATATGTATATTATATTATGGCAACATTTACATTTTTTTTAAAATTCGGATACAATTTATTTCCATATTAAAATGAATTTAACTCTTAGTTTGCTCTCTCTCTCTCTCTCTCTTTTTTTTTTAAGATCCTATGAGTCAAATCTTAAACGCTCTTACTGTCAAGCGATCAAAGCCAAATGTGATTGCAAAAATTCTGGAGTTAGAATTAGTACAAGATAGAAAGGCTTTGTATAAAAAACGGAAGTCTAAAAAGAGCTTAAATTGTGATCAAAGTGATGAAAGCAATGAAGGTAAATCTTCTATACTTTAACTAATTTTAATATAAAATAACAAATTTTTTATGATTTAATAAATTTCAGAGGTAAATTGCCAAATTTAATTTTCATAAGATTCTTATATTTTCAGAATATTAAAAAATGCTGGTATATTGGACTCAACACTAACCTCTTTAGATAAATATATTAATGATTATTACTATTTTTTTTATTAAACCCAAGAGAATTTCTCTCCTCAATGAATCAAGCGTTGGTGGCCTAGTGGTTAACATAGCTGCCTTCCAAGCAGCTGGCCCGGGTTCGCTTCCCGGTCAACGCATTTGACATATGGGAAAAAAAAATTTCTTCCCAGTGTAAGCTTTAAACCTCAGTTAAAGATTAATATATTTGATTTTTAATTAAACGTAAACAAATAGAATAAAGCAACTTATTTTTTTCTCCATGTGTAATATTTTATATATATATAAATTTTTATTCTGCCACGCATTCTTAAAATAGATGAATTAAAACATTTAAAAAAGGCAAATGCTCCCAAGATGTATATTATGTTGAACCAGTACTCATTAGTTGGCCCAAAACGTAATCTCTTACGCATATCTTCACCATTTGTTGAGTATTTATCAATGTTAAATTATTACACTTTTATAATATATACAAAAGAGATGCAAATATTTTACATATAGATACTAAGTTTAATTTATATTTTTAAACACTATTTATTATTTATATATATTAATTAATGTATACATGTTTACATGTGATAGTATTACTACAAATATATTTGCCATTTCTCTTAAAAGTAAATAAATGATTCCTCAATATGTAAATCATTTTACCGTTGTACCAACCGGTTACTATACCAGTAATTTATTTTTGAGATATGTTGGCATTCAGATAACCTATTTATTACTATTTTTAGCAGAGTTTTATTTAAAATATTACAAATGTACAAAATATTACTAGAAATGAAAAAAAATATCTTTAGAAAAAAATCAAATAATGATAACATCATCAGTATAAAATGTTTCAAATCTCTCATTGGGCTATTTTGTAGCAATTCTTTTAAGGGCCTCATAGTGTAGACTTAGTGTTTTGGCTCATTTAAGATAGATTTTTTTATCAGTTTAATGGTAAATTGTCAATCCAGTAGCTTGAATTTCGGTACAATTTCTAAAAAATATATTTGGAAAGGAGGGGGGAGGGGTTAAAACATTATTTAATCCTTTTTAAATTAAGCTAGGCCATGTCTTATCATATTCATTGGGTTTTAGGTATTATTAACAACAGACATTTTGCAATAAATGTTGCTCCAGAGGGTATAAATAATATTTTGCTTGAACCAACTTTTAATAGTAAGTCCATGTATTTTTAAAAGTGATTTTGATAGTGCTCTAATTGTACTCTTTAAATTGGGAATATTTAAAACGAGTTTTTTGTTTTGTTCATCATTAGTTTGTACCACAATTTGTGTGCTTGTAAGCATTCACTTATATATATAAAGCTGAAAGGTCTCCGATATAGAGATAGTCATCCACTCACATCAGGTGGACTTTAAACTTTTCAGGTTGTAAATAAACTTAGGGATTTTTTTTTTAGATAGATGATCCATAGCTAATCCAGTTACACATGTCAGGAGTCAGTAAATAGAAATGTAGTTCTTTAAGCTAATGGCTAATCTAAATTTTTCTGAGATGGAGATGATGTATTGCTTGCTAAAAAAAAATGTGAATGTTATATGGTGCAACATTCTTTACTATTTGGGGATATATCGTACTTCTTTGGGTGCTAAGTTCATGATTATATTTTTCTTATCAAACTTGAAATACTTTGCATCAATCTTCTCATGATCTATTTTAAGAGATTTTAATGAAATGCATATCTCTTTATTTTTACAATTTTTTTAGAATAAAACTTAGCTTAGTGCTATTAATTTGGACAGAGTATCAGACGAATAGCCTTCTAGATTTGAAATGTAATACTTTTGAAATGGTTGATTATCTCAATTAATTTCAGTTGTGATTTTTTTAATTATATGTAAGTGTGGATGAATGGAAGAGAAAAAAAGATAGATATATGTAAAAATGGCTTCATATAACAATTGACAAAATATTAAAATGGTTGGCCTCTTAGCAATATACTTTTAGCAACACGTTTTACCAAATTGGAAATACACACTATGCTAATGAAATGGTTAGGGGTATCTAATGTGAAGATAATATCAAGTTCATCACCTTTAAGCTTCTGCATTTTTAAATTTGAGTATCTGGACCAATAATATATTAATTCATTGTTTAATTTTTTCAAGATCTCCAGTCTCATTGGTTATATCTTGTCTTTACTGGAAATGGGAGATCAAACCTTTCTAGAATCATACATGATCAAAAGTTAATGCTTGCTGAGAACAACTACTTGACAAACAAAGATTGTAGGCAAACAACAAAAGCTCATTGCACCAAATCAAGATATCTAAAATGTGTAGATATCAAGGCACATTTGAAATATTCATTGCTTACCAGAAAAATCTCTCCTGAGCTTCATAAATAGAACAAATATGAACAAGCTATCTTTGAAATTATTGGGTTCTATATAAGTATTAATTATGATAGATAAATAATGGCGACATGAATATAAGGAATCAACAATCGGTATGGAACCAATTGTAATTAGTTAATCGATAGATTACTGCCTGGTGATCATAAAAAGCCTACTTTTTAACAAGACTGCCTTCTCTCAACTATGAGATTTTTTTGACACTATCATTACTATGCATGAATACATCACTGCTCTGATTATTTAACCATGTGGGAAGACCAGATTTATTTAAAAGATGCAAACAATGTTTCTGATTAAAATGTACATCTTGAAAAGATGGTATTACAGAATCTTTTTTTATGAGAAGAATATTATTATAGACCTAATTTAACAATCATCATAATTTCAGTCAGTGTAGAATAAAGCCAATTTTGATCCATATGGTATATTAATTTTGAAGCTCAAGTATTTCATCTAATCTCTGCTTATTGGTATGGAATGATTTATTGGTCTTAGTACTGTGCCGATTGAATGTGTATGCTGATTTAACCCGGTTTGAAATGTAGACAAAAGTACCTTGAGACTATCATATGCAAGATCTAAAAATCAAGAATACTATGGACTCTGCCCTCTTCATCTCTCTTTCGAATCTAACAACGAATCAACAACATGTCCGAGACACGCTTAGATCCAATTTTTCCGCCTGTCCGGCTAGCATCAGGGAGAAACAATTGACTATAACTCAAGTAATGATACAGAACTCAGGTCGTGTGTGAAAGACTTAGGCAATGCTTGGATCATCAAAAATTTACCAAATAGATTAACCTCAAAATATCATGTTTACGGATAATAAATGGAAATGGATTAATGTTTATATTTAGAAAACAAAAAAAAAAACTTTTATAAATATATTAATAAAAGAGTGGCTTTGTTCTCTGCCATTCCCCAAATAATGCATTCTTAAATCATTAAATTAACTCAATGTAATCTCAAGATCCAAATACTACTTTTCAGTATGAAAATAGGTTTGCCACAAAATGAACTTTACATTAATTTATTAATACCTTAACGAAATTGTACAACAACATTTCTTTAAGTCCGGCCCCCAGGATATCATTCTGAAAATAGTGGTGCATAAACAAGTATAAAGCTTAATTTACATTTAAAATACAGATATTTTTCCAAACACATTGTTAACAGAAATTTAAAAGAATTGATTTGCCATCAAAAGCGAAAGATTAAGTAATTGCTGATGAATGCTCGATGCATAAGAATATTATTAATACGTGGAAATAAAATAAACCAGCCAACCTTACTTTGCATAACATTGAACATGAAAGCCCAAATAAGAAAAGCAAAATAGAAATAAGTATGCACATTCGTATAAGACAAATTTCAATTGAAAGAAAAATGAAATGTCAGCCAGCCTAGCTTAGCTAGCTAAACATTTACGTAAATCCTTCATATCCTGAGAAAAATGATAAACATTTCTCTAAATTGGGCAGCCATGATAATCTGGGCAAATTAAAGATTTTTTTTTTGTTTGATCAGCAAATGCGAAGGTCAGCTGAGGAAAATGGTAATAAACTCGCATGACAACAAATCAACTACAGCCAACCTCCCATCGGAAAATGAATACATAAAAGAAACATCCCCAAGCTAATAATAGAATAAATGAAATAAAGGCAGCACTAAAAGAGATTTCTCAAAACCCAGACTCAGCAAACTATTGAACAGACATATTATATGAGTAGTAATATATATAGCATTTAAAATATATCCTATAGATAAATACCAACACTGCATGAATAGTAAGAGAAATATATAATACCGATTTGATTTAAGAAATGAGGAATAGCGAAGGAAAGTATGGAATTATAAAGAATGATCAACTAATAAATGGCATAATACATAAAATTACATTTATACAATTACATTATTTTAAGTCAAATAGTTAAATGTGAATAAGAACAAATAAATATTTCAGAAAATATGTAAAGTAAAAGTTCGTGAGGAGTTATTTTAAAATGTTACTGGCACTGGATTTTGGTCTTTGCAATGGTACAATTCCCACGACTCCTTGATGGATTTGCCGACTGGAAATTCCTTCATAAAGGCAGCATGCTTATTATGTGATTTACCAATACCAACCGCAGGCAGACAGTTCAACAGTTCGATTCACTTTATCACACTACAATCTTCGGCATTTGGCTGGATAGAGAACCAGATGGCAGGCATGGTCTCATCCGAAAAATTAAGTAGTTTCAACAATATCACCTCTCCTTTTTTCCATTTCAAAAAAAATTATAAATTAATGAATCTTTCTTCTTTGTTCTCCCCACTATTTATACCTTTTAGCCAAAGCTCTGTCTATTGTGCTTCGTATCATTCACATCTTGACAAACCCCCAGTCTCCTTTGTTTCAAAACAATTTTCTTTTTACCAAAATCAAACTTTAAGATTTTGTAATCTATTTTTCCTTTAACTTCATTTTTTTTTTTATATTAAAGAGGCCATACTTAATTGCCCTGAAGGAAACTAATTCAAATTTAATTTATTAAGGAATGTTGGAAGGCTTATCTAAAATAAATCACACAAAATATTTTTCGACATAAGAATATGACAAATAAAAATATTATATTCTCAAGTTTGTTTCAGTTTCAACAGAATCCTGCATTAATTTATACATATATGTTTACCACACATACATGCCTATTTTTTAATTATGACAAAAAATGTTTTTATGAAACCACAGTTTCTTTTGATTACATTTACTTTACTAAATTATTTCTACCTGAATATTTAATTTCAAGGATCGATAAACAGATGACAAAAACACTTTATATTTCTGCTTAATGCAAATTCTCTTAAATACTTTCATACAGAGAAACCAGGTTTGAAATACCAGTTGGTTTATGTAAGGCTGTGAAGCATGGATCTGACTTCTATATCCATTGCTTCAGTACTAAGTACTCATGTGTGAAAACAAAAATGGAAAGCATATCTTGAATTTTAGAAAAAATACTGTGCAACTAAATAAAAACATACCAGATTGAGTAAATCTGTCAGATTGAGAAAGGTGGTCATTCTTTGATACTCTTTTCCAAAACACATATATGCCTTTTACAATATTTTTGGATTGTAGATGATACTCATATTGCAAATGTTTTTTTTTTTTTCAAATTACTATTGCACATGCATTTTAACAATAAAAAAGGTGATAAGTATGTATATATTTTTGAAATTTTCATATTTTTGTAAACATTTGCATGTATATACACATTTAATTATGTTTTTGCAAATATACATATTAATTATGACATATTGTTTATTGATGTTAAAATATATATTAAAAGAAAAAAACTTTTATGTAGCCACCATAGAACAAAGATTTCTCCAGTGGCTCTTCTATTTTACTTAATAGATTAAGAGCAGATAAGTATTTTTTTCAAATGAACAATTTTTCAGAGGCTTTCATCTAGTTCAAATTCTAGATGACTAAGATCAAGGATAGTTAATAAGCTGTCACTAAACTATGAAATTCTTCATTACTGAAATACATCATGTGCATATATTGTTTGTCAATTATCCATTATTTCTTTTTTAAATTCTATTTGTGAACTGTAGAAATATATGTTTTAGAACTGAACATTTATTGTGCCTTGAATTGTCTTTTTTTTTTTTTAAGATTTATCATTGACAAATAAACGTGAATTGATATTTATTTTATTAAAACAGTAACATTCATAATTTTTCACCATCTTTTACCTCAGAAGTAGACTATGAATATGGGATCTAAAGGTTCCCAAAAGCCCTCAGGTGTATAATTCTTTTGAAATTGAGTTTCACTCATTTGCATAACGTGTAATTTGTAACTTACTACTTGAAGGTGTAGTATAAATAAGAATTTTATTTCAATAATTGTTTCTTTTACTTTAGAAAATATTCTCACAAGTTTAAAAAGAGTGTTGTTTTTTTTCATTTTGTTTGCAACTTTCTATTAAAAGTTTTAACATTTTCATAGATAATAAACAGGTAAAATTTGTCAAACAAATAAATGACAAGTTATTATTTTTTATAATAAATTAATGAAATATGATTATTTATTTAAAAAATGTATTAACTATAATTTTTTAACATATTTTACTTATGGAGGTACTTAGTAGCAGATTGAAAATTCATTGTTTATTAATAAGCTAATAGCCTTTATAAAAGGATTATATATTTATTATAACAGAAAAAATCTGATAACCGCTTGATTTATTTACTTTACAAAGCTGTATTAGAAAAGAAGTGTTAAATAAAAAAAATCATTTATTGTTAAATGCATAAACTGCTGTATATGTGTACATATACTAGGATGTAATATACCTGTCACTTAGGTTACATTGGTTTAATAAATTAAAAGAAATGTTTTTTTTCATGTGTCATAGCATCGGCCAGGAAGCGAACCCATTATCCCAGGCCAACTGCTTGTAAGGAAGCTGTACTGACCTCTCGACCACCAACACATGACAATTAAAAGAAAAGTTAATCTATACATTTAATCATATTATTAAATATTTTATAATTGAAAATTACTTTGTAATAAGTGAGAAACAATAAAATGATAAGTTGTACTGTAAAGGAATAAAAAAAAGGTTTTTGATACATGCAAAGATTTGAATTGAGTAGCTTATAACAATGTAAATTTTTTTATGGCCGTGTCTGATTTGCATTGTAAATAAAATTTTAAATGAAAAACTTGTCAATTCCTCAAGCAGATTTTATGGCAAATCTAAATATGTCTTATTTTTTCAAATTTTAACTTTTATTTTTAATTACATAAAAAACAATATGAATGAAAAATTGAACTTTCATTGTACATTTAAAAAAAAAAAATTACACAAACAAAAAGAATTTAAATGTGTTAATTTAAAAGATTTTTAATTTTTTTTTTTTTAGCTTTAAACAAATGCCACCAGGGCCAGGAGATGAGAATAAAATAGGGGTTTGAACTAATTTTATTCTTAACTTTTAAGTCCGTATTCTGGATTTTTTTTAAATGTATTAGTGTGCTGATATATTTTTGTAGACTTATTCACAAGTGACGTGTAGGTTTAAAGCTCACATTTAGGGTCTAACACGATGGGAATAAGAAACTTTTCCACATTCACCCATGCCCTATCTGCTCAAGCATAATAATATTACAATAAGAAGCCCAAGTCATAAGCACATATGAGCTTTGCTCATCATTTTGAGTCTTACTGGCTTGTGGCAACTTGGTCCACTCTCCTATTTTTCAGGAACTCTGCTACAAATAGACTGATTGGCATTTACATATGGTCTTATGTTACATACTGGCATAAAAGGGAATCGGGGCTATGATTTTCCTCTCTCCAATATCTGCTTACCCAGTCAACACTTGTGACTTAATGTCTACATCAGACCCAATCGTGTTTTCTAGATCTATTTAAAAAAAGTATATTTTTATAGTTGTATAATCCGGTTCAGTTAATTTTTTTTAAAAAAAAACAAACTACCATTCATTTTCTGACTATGGGTTTTGGGCCATCATTGTAATGTTCTTTATACCATTATGACATATCTCAGGTTGTGGTTGTTTATCGGAGCCTTGCATTGGGAAACCATTGTAACGTTTTTTTACATTTTGGTAGATTCTGGCAGGCCTTTTTTTTACACACTGTTAAGTGAAAGTTAATCAAGCTATGGTGTAGAAAGATTTCTTGTTCCTATTTCCAGAAACAGCTATATTTCTTGATTAACTGGCCTACTAATTATTACAACAGGAATTGCCAATAGTTAGTTTTAATTTATAAGAGGGTGCCATAGTCAATAGACTCCTAACTTCCTTGCATCCCATAATTTTGATGCAAGTAACTAAAAGTTCAGGATGATTTCCCATAACTTTATTTATTATTTAGAGAATATTATTCCCAATGCTTAATCAACAAATATTGGCAAAGGTAAATTATATACTCATATCCTAATGAACTAACATTAATAAATTTAATAACTATCATTAATAATGCACAATGAATAGTTGATATTAGAAATAAATATTTTATTCTAACAAATTAAAAATATTAAGAACAAATTACTAATATGTTGGAAAGAATACATGCACACTAATCCAGACATGAATCATTTAATAAAAAAAACAGTTTAACAATTACAGTTCATTGCCAAATTTCTTCTAGAAAGTTCTTTAAAATGAAAGTCTCTTGAATGAGAAAATTAATGTCTCTATCAGGATTATATTATAAACTTAATTTGAGTCACAATTGGGAATAATTAATCATAGCTTACTAGTAAGTTTAGCAAATTTCCATAGACAGTTGATTACCATACATGTTTTTTTATGTGAGAGAATGAGCTGATGGCCATAGGTTTTAACTTGTTCTTGGTCCATTCTAAAGGCTAGTCACGAAAAATTTTTTGATGGACGTCTTCATGAACGATGTCAGCAAAAGTCTCAGACTACTCCCGCATCATGAATTATTTGAGCATAGAGTGGTCCTGGATCATGAAAGATCCAGGATCACCAAAAGAAAAAACAGACAAGACTGGGATCCAACTGGTTTCTTCCTTTTATACTTCTGATCCAATTTTCAGACTTCTGCATGTAGTTTTGTCTTCATGACCCTTTGGCTTATAATCTTATACATTTATTTTGTATTTTTCTGTTACAAAGTTCTCCTTTTTAAAAAGTTTATATGTCATCTTTAATTAGCTTCCAAAAGGTTTTACTGATTGTAATTACTGTGTGTAATTCTCTTTTGTTTAGTTTATCTGGATTAGTAATCTGCATGTCTTATTCTTTCCAATTTTAACTTTTATTTTTAATTACATAAAAAACAATATGAACGAAAAATTTAACTTTCATTTTACATTTTAAAAAAAAATTACACAAATAAAAAAAAAAAATTTAATACATTAATTTTTTTTTTTTAGCTTTAAACAAATGCCAATATATTTGTACCATATATTGTACCGGTCAAAACAGTATGCTCACTTAACAAGATTCAAATCCTAAGCAAAAGTACCTCAAATCCGATCATGCTCGAGATACACGGGTCTGGAGCAATCCTGAATTCTAATCTATTTGCCTATTCTTCGAATCTCTGACCCAATGAACAACAATCCTAATGATACAGTACAATTATTTTAATTCCTGGGCCCAGAAGCAAAGTGGTAGAGCATAAAATCAGACTGATGATGATGATCGAGATCAGAGTAGCCCAGGAATTACATATTAAAAGTTATATTCATTAATGCTAAGTTATTAGCTAAAGAAAATAATTTTAAATATTAACTGGAAAATAATAATTCAAAAACAAACCAGGATTTACATGAAATATATATATTTAATAAATATAGAAAATGCATATATATGTTACAAAATGGTTTCACGCTTGGAGTGTATTATACATTTGCAAAACTTGGGATTTGTTTTTATAAAATCCTTTTTGCATTAATTATTTCATGAATATAATTTTATACAGTGTGCTATAACTTGTGCGGGGATTAATATGCCAATGTACAAATGTTCACAAATAAAATGCTGTGGATGGATCAAATGAATATAAAAGATCAAAACAGATTCGGATTACAGAAAGATACCTGATAATTTAGCATTAATCATTTTAACAAATAAATATAAATATATGGTCTTAATCATTTATTTACAATCTTAAAATCAATATATATGTTTAATAGGCATTATTTGGACATAGCATCTTTAGAATAAGTATACAAGAAACAAACAATGTGCTACATTTACGAGAATAAATTATACAATCATTAATACAAATTAGATTTACGTCTATGGGAATCGATAACGGTTTTTAAAAGAAAGCAGTTTTAAAATCAATATACTGAATGTATTTTACGAAATGAATCATCATCTTTAACACATCATTGTGACTTACTAGGGTTAGGCAGACGGTGATCAACTTAAAGAGCAGAGTGACGGTACTCGCATACAATAAGGAAATATGGCATTCATGGCGGTTGTGGATATTTTATCATTTAAAAAGACAATACTCAATTTGAACTTAGGTGTGGTACATCTGTGCATTCTGGCGAATGGTACCAATAGAGAGGCTGGGTTTGGAGGCCACAGCACATCCACCTCACATTCCACAGGGAGTAATGTCCCTGATTATGAACGATTTTGAAAAGTAGGACAGGAGCTTCAGGCTTCCGACGTCCCCAATGACAAAAACATAAAGAAATGGAAAAGATAAAATATCAGAATAAAGGAAAATGTATGCTAGCAACGTTTATATAATTTTATAATATAATTTTCATATAATATTATTTTAAAGTCTGAAAATGGTCTAACCTCATGCGCAATAACCTGTTTTTAATTCTGAGTCATTTAACAAATCATAATGAATAATAACTTTTATTTACAATATTAAACTAGAAAAATGTATATTTAATTTCGATTCCCATATACTTATTAATTGCTAGGATTACCCCTCAGGCAGCAGCAAGAAAAGGTGGAATAATTATATTAAGGTTCACAATCTTTTAAAAATGAAAATTTAAAAACAAATTCAAAGCAGTAAATTTAGCAGAATTCATTAACAATAAAAGTTTTTAATTCACTTCAAGAATAACGAATTTAAAATGAAACCAAACTCGCTAGCAATTTCTATTTAATATAAACAAAACTGAATTGATAGGTTTTAAATGAAGCCCTCGCTTTTTCCAAGTTAAACAATTATTTTTCCCCTTTTCCAAACTCGCGAATTTGGCAATTTTGGCATATTAAAGAAAATAAATTATATCTATACATTAAACAAAATACATAAAATCTTAATGGAGCCACACACAGTTATATATATAAGTAATATGTGAAAGGTAAGTAAAGTATATTTAGTAAAGATTAGGGAGAGAGTTTAAAAGAAATTGGAAGTTTAAATGGATAAAAATATATCTTAAATATATATAAAATATCTTTCTCTACACAATATGTATATATGATATATGTAATATAGTATATAATCATAACACATAAAAGTAACATAAAAAAAGATCTTTTTGAAATTTTAAATTTTGGAAAAGGAAAAATTTAAAATGCAAAATTAGCAGGAGGGAAATGTGGGAGATATAAGATTTATTTTTAAATTAATATATAAATTAAAATACGAAGGTTGAACTATATAGTACAAATTACAAAAGTATTGGCTTATGAAGGCAGCTCTACATAAGGTGATAATACCTAAGGATAGCAGCATAATGGCAGGCAATCAGGTTGGCAACTATACAGTCATCTTGTACAGCCAGTCGGATGGAACATGACACTTGACGGCATCATGGATACACATTTCTCCGAGAGAAAGGTACTTCTTTTCTACTCACAGTTCATAGCACTGAACTTCTGTTGACTTTTTAAAATTTTTAAGGTCTTGAAAAACTTCGAAACTAAACTCACTGACAAGTAACTAAACTCCACTGACTAAAAAAAATCTTTTTCTATATATTTTGATACACCTTCCTGCCAAGAATGCAATCTCAGTTGCCCACAGCTATCTCTCTAATCTCTTAAAATAACATTTAATTAGTAAAATATTTTTAAAACAGATAAGACTTGAAATACCATTTGATATATTTTTAAAGATTTGAAAACAAACTAACAAAAGAATTTTAATTAAGATTTCTAATTTTAATTAATGAAAATAGTCTGACTATAGATAAAGATAATTTCAGTATTTCGGGCCTTCCCCATTTTTCTTTGTTGTTACATTCCAATAGCTTAATTAAATACAGATATTTACAGTTTATGTAACAAAATGTCTAATTTTCAGCAATAAATATTAATAGAATTATTGCTTCATTCATATATATATATATATATATGCATCACGCAAACTACTGTTTTACTTTACTAAATATAATTAATTTTCCTAATTTCTCTACTCATTGTGCATACAGTGTGTGGATGAATGGCATATATTTACGGTGAGGTCTGAATTGCAGTCCCCATAGGAGGTTAGTGTAGATGGTAAAGCATAAAGCCCGATGATGATTAGACATCAACTGCTTCATTCTTCCCCACTTAAAGTGATCAAAAAAATCAATAAAAAAATTACCTTTGTTGGGGTCTAATATATTGTTGGTGAGAAAAACAATCTTAATAAATGAACCTGAAAACTTTGCTCCTTTTTGACAAAAAACAAAACTGTCTTCTTATTTGAATCAAGTTTCTAGTATGGAGAAGAATCTTTCATTCCTTTTTATATTTTTATTGCAATTTCTTGCTTTTTTTCATTAACTGAAATATTTGGTATGAGGATCAGGTGGTGTGTATGGTTTCAATTGTCGTGCATTATAGATGCCATTAAACCCATTTTCTCCTTCCAATAGAAAAGCATTTTCATGACATCTCCGAACAAGGTATGGTCCACTATACAAGGGAAAAAATTTTTTAAATTCCTTTTTTACTACACTGCTAGTCTTGGGGGATCTCAACCATACTTGATCCCCTTCCTGAAATTGGTGACATTGCATCCGTCCCCTCTTTATGCGATTTTCAGCTGCCTTGGCCAACCGTCTTCTAGCAGCTTTTTGTTCACAAATAGGGTCAATAACTATTTCATCTAGTGGCACCAGGTTTGGAAATAAGTTGCGACATGGCTTCCCATAATGAAGGCATTCGGGCATAAAACCGGTACTCATTTGTCTGGATTATACAGTTAATTATTTTTGGGGTTTTATTTACCCAATCTTGGTGGTTGGTTGATATGTAGGTTCAAAAGAGACGATTCAGTTCTCTCACGACTCTTTTGCACAGGATAGATTGGGGATTCCTAATCGATGTCAACCGATGAGTGACTCGTTGCTTCAAAAGCCAGCTTTTCCATTCCTTAGATGTGAAGGCTGAATCATGATCTGATAGAAGAGAATTAGGCTTTCCCACCTCAGGGAATTGTTTATCTTGGAGGGTCCAAATCGTATTCCTTGAGTCTGCAGCCGGACAGGATACACTTATAACATATTTGGAAAAAACATTGTAGGTTACATGTAAATATTGAAAATTTCTAAATTCGGGCAATGGGCCATAGTGGTCAATTGCAATTAAATCATTGGGCCTTGATGCAGTTTTGGGTGTCATAGTTCCAGCATAAGACTTGTTCGGAAACTTAGTCCGGGCACATGTTGTGCATTTCTGTAACACTATGATGATCTGTGTGTACATACCTGGCCAGTAAAATTGGCATCTCAAGGCTTCCTCAGTTTTCCATGGCCCATAATGTCCCAAGGTTTTGTGGACGTGTTCGATCAGTTGCATCCTAATCTTATTTGGTGTCATAAATTTTCCATGGGTTCTCCACATCTTTTGTTTTATATTGTAGGATCCCATCTTTTAAATGGAATTGGGAGTATCGCTGCACATTTCTTTTGTTTGTACACATTAGGTGATTGGTTCCCAGGTTGGAGATAATGTTAGCATATTGGTCATCCTGCCAATATCATAGATTTGTCAAATCGGTTTCCATAGGGGTCTTTGTGGTCATGGCCATGATTCTGAGGGTCTGGTCATTCAGCTGGGGATTTTGGATACTGGCAGGTACATGATGGTGGCTTAGGATATCTACCACAATGTTCTCATGTCCTGGGCAGTAAGCACTTTTTATTGAAACTGTTGGAGGGCCAGATTCCACCGGATCAATCCATCATTTGTAAGGAAACTCTTATTCAAGATTTCCAAACATTTGTGATCGGTTACTATGACCATGTCAGACCCCAGGAGAAATTTCCGGAATTTCTGGCAGGCCCAAACGATTGCTAGGGTTTCTTGTTCCATGGTAGTATAGTGTACTTTGGCTACCTTTAGGGAGCGGCTACAAAAATAAAGCACCTGATGCTTTCCTTCTTGATTAATTTGGAATAACACAGCCCCCAATCCCTGCTAGCTACTATCAGTCTGGACATAAAATGTCCTTGCAACATCAGGGTGACCCAACATTACAGCTTGAAGGAAATTTTTTTATGTTCTCAAAATTCTTGCCATGGGCTTCGGTCCATTCCCATTTATGATCTTTTTTTAGTAACTCTATCAGCTGTCCTGTCTCGAGCAAAATTTGGGTAAAACCGGTGATAGAAGTTACAAAGCCCCAGGAAAGATTGGACTTGTTTCCGAGTTTTTGGTTTGGGGAAGTGCTCGATGGCTTCTACTTTCTCGGGGTGGACTTTGACCCCATACTCAGTTACAACATGCCCAAGGAATGTAATTTCTTTTACCCCAAAGCGAATCTTTTCCAAGTTAATAGTTATGTTTTCTTGGGCATATTCACGGAAAAATTGTTCAAGGCATTTCAAATGGTCTGTGATGTTTTTCGAGGCAATTACTATATTGTCCACATAGCAGACCATATTTTTCTGCACCTCTTTGGATAGGACTTGTTCTAAACATCGCATCAGTCCTGCCCCACCATTAATGAGTCCAAAGGGGACTCGCTTAAACACATGGGTATGTTCTCCATACCAAAATGTGGTATACTTTCGGTGTTGAGGGTCTAGGGCCATCTGCCAATAACTGGCAGTAAGATCTAAGGTAGAAAAGATCATCTGCCCTGCCAACTGCACATATACTTCCTGGATCGGTGGCGGGATGTCTCTCTCAGGGATGATCATGCTGTTTAATTTCTGTGCATACAAACATAGCTGCAAATCTCCATTTTTTTTCCACCACAACCAGCGGATTGCTATAGGGAGATGGGCTCCGCTCAATAATATCCCACTCAATCATCTGTTGAATCTGCTTTTCCACCTCATCCCGGTATTGAAATGGGATGGGGTATGTTTTGGATTGGGTGTACGATTCCTCCTTCACTCGAATTCTATGAGTATACCCCTTTATTTTTCCAGGAGTCTGGGCAAACACCTGAGCATAATTTTCTAATATGCTTTGAATACTTTTATCTTCGGACTCTGTAATAGCTGAGTCACCAACCTTTTCTGCATTCAATGCTGAATCAACAGGCTGGATCAAGAAGCTTTGCTTCTCAGGTACAGCTTGGTGGGTCACTTTGAAATGTGTTGGTTCATTGTTGAACAGGCATTTTCTTCCAAAATAATCGATAATTCTATGATTTTCAGTTAGAAAGTTGGAACCCAACACCACATCATAGATTAGTCCAGATACAATCAAGAAAGTATAGCCCATCAATCTCTCATTAATCTTCACCTCTAGACAGATTTGACTGTTCTCGCTCATGATTCTTTTCCCATTAGCCAAGGTCAATTGGAGGGACTTGTTGGCAATTGCATGATCTCCCATTCTCTCTCTATACTTTTAATCCATGCCTTTGATACAATCGATGCTTGGCTTCCTGAATCCACTAGCTCGAATACCTTGGTGGTCTATCATCACTTCAATAATAAGACACAAGCTTGTGGTTGTAACATTCTCCACGCTTTCTTTTTCCCATATTATGTTAATCATCTGGCTACCATTTGGTTTAAACTGATTCCGTTGTCTCTTTAATTAGTCTGGGCATTCCTGTATGTCCCCCTTCCCTTGTTCTGGGTTCAATGTTAGGGTTCCATCTTTTTCTGGATTCCTGAATCCATAGTCTATTGAAACCAAAAATTCAGTCATTTCATCTGTCTTGTTTTATGATCATTATTTTCTGCACCTTCATCGGCATGTTCTGTTGTATGGTACGGATAATATGTGATTCTGACCATGTGATATCTGGTAGAGATCTGAGTCTTGCAGCTTGCTTTAAAAAGAATTGTGCATATGTTTCTTGGTGATTAGTTGGGAATTTTTCATTGGTTATAGTGTGCAAAATATACTCCTGACTTTCTTCACTCCAAAAAATCTTGCATAGTGCCCAGCAGTATTTTTCGAGATCTGTTGGTTTGTGTGTCAATGATCGCTATGTCTTTAGCGGTTGCCTCCAAGTGCTGGCTAGCTATGGCCATTTGTTCCCTATTGCTCAGTGCATAGAGTGAAAACATTGCCTTCAGACTTTCCATACGTTCCTGTGGACTCTCCTGTGGTTCACCACAGAAGATCTGGATCTGCATAAATTGTGCAGTGATGAGTAGTTCCTGATGCCTCATTTTATTTACTAGAATTCCCTTCTACTTTTTTAAAAAATTCTTTAAGCACGAAATTTTGGTTGCTATACTTTCTGACTTTCTTTTTATATTATTTCTTCATTAATTATACACCTCTCTCCCTCCCCTATTCAACTGCCTCCATTCTGCCATTTTTTTTTGGTTGCTGATGACTGCTGCTTATAACAGGAAAAAAAAATTTGATCATAACATGTATGTGTATGATCTATTGAAATTCAGCTGCCTTGCTGCTTGACTTTTGGTTGTTTTTCTGCACCTATAATAGACTCTTACAAAAAAAATGATTAGTTATTTGTTTCTACAATATAATATATGTTTGCTCATTACAATTGTACATAGCAAAATTGTGGAAAATAATTTAACTCTCTCAACCCCTAACATCCTGGTTTGAACTCATTTTGATACCTTATTTTTTTATATTACCTGTTGGCACATTTATATAATGGCTCCAGCCAACAGTATATAAAAAAACAATTCCAAACACATCTGGGCTACTCAACTATGAAATATAAATAAGTATTTGATACATATTATTGACTCTATTACATATATAATGTACAGAAAATAACTAAACATGATATATACCTTGTTATAATTTCAATGTTTCTAAGTTATGGGGGAAATACATGGGTTTTATTTGCAAAACATTTTTATTTTCGTGTATATAACATAAGAAACACATTTTATATGGCTATAAAACCAGATACAGAACAAAAGTCACTTATGGGTGAAATACATGGGTTTTATTTGCAAAACCTTTTTATTTTCACGTATATAACATAAGAAACACATTTTATATGGTTATGAAACCAGATACAAAAAAAAAAATCAGTTATGGTTGTAACACATGGGTATCAAAATTTTTTTCATTTTTACAAACAAGATTTTTACATTTGTAGCTCTAAACATGGAAAAACACTATTTCTCTATAGTTGCACAACCAGATACAAAAAAAAAATTTACATTTATGGTTGCAACACATGGACATTGGTTTTTATCTAAAATTTTCACATTTTATGTATATAAAATCAGAAAACAAACTCAGGTAGGAAGGAAATATACATATATATTTTCAATGTTTTCTTTGGGGGGGGGATTATTAATGGGCCCCCCCGTTGGGGGGGCCCCCCGAAAAAATCTACTGTACCGGTCAAAACAGCATGCTCACTTAACAAGATTCAAATCCTAAGCAAAAGTACCTTGAATCCGATCATGCTCGAGATACACAGGTCTGGAGCAATCCTGAATTCTAATCTATTTACTTATTCTTCGAATCTCTGACCCAATGATCAACATACTCCTGATGATACAGTACAATTATTTTAATTCCTGGGCTCAGAAGCAAAGCAGTAGAGCATAAGATCAGACATGATGATGATTGAGATCAGAGTAGCCCAGGAATTACATATATTAAAGTTATATTCATTAATGCTAAGTTATTAGCTAAAGAAAATAGTTCTAAATATTAACTAGAAAATAATAATTCAAAAACAAACCAGAATTTACATGAAATATATATATTTAATAAATATAGAAAACGCATATATATATATATATGTTACAAAATGGTTTCATGCTTGGAGTGTATTATACATTTGCAAAACTTGGGATTTGTTTTTATAAAATCCCCTTTGCATTAATTATTTCATGAATATAATTTTATAGAGTGTGCTATAACTTGTGTGGGGATTAATATGCCAATGTAGAAATGTTCACAAATAAAATGCTGTGGATGGATCAAATGAATATAAAAGATAGGAACAGATTCGGATTACAGAAAGATACCTGATAATTTAGCATTAATCATTTTGACAAATAAATATAAATATATGGTCTCAATCATTTATTTACAATCTTAAAATCATTATATATGTTTGATAGGCATTATTTGGACATAGCATATTTAGAATAAGTATACAAGAAACAAACAATGCGCTACATTTACGAGAATAAATTATACAATCTTTAATACAAATTAGATTTACGTCTATGGGAATCGATAACGGTTTTTAAAAGAAAGCAGTTTTAAAATCAATATACTGAATGTATTTTACGAAATGAATCATCATCTTTAACACATCATTGTGACTTACTAGGGTTAGGCAGACGGTGATCAACTTAAAGAGCAGAGTGACGGTACTAGCATACAATAAAGAAATACGGCATTCATGGCGGTTGTGGATATTTTATGATTTAAAAAGACAATACTCAATTCGAACTTAGGTGTGGTACATCTGCACATTCTGGCGAATGGTACCGATAGAGAGACTGGGTTTGGAGGCCAAAGCACATCCACCTCACGTTCCACAGGGAGTAATGTCCCTGATTACGAACGGTTTTGAAAAGTAGGATGTGAGCTTTAGGCTTCCAATGTCCCCAATGACAAAAACATAAAGAAATGGAAAAGATAAAATATCAGAATAAAGGAAAATGTATGTTAGCAATGTTTATATAATTTTATAATATAATTTTCATATAAAATTATTTTAAAGTCTGAAAATGGTCTAACCTCGTGCACAATAACCTGTTTTCAATTCTGAGTCATTTAACAAATCATAATGAATAATAACTTTTATTTACAATATTAAACTAGCAAAATTTATATTTAATTTCGATTCCCATATACATATTAATTGCTAGGATTAGCCCTCAGGCAGCAGCAAGAAAAGGTGGAATAATTATATTAAGGTTCACAATCTTTTAAAAATGAAAATTTAAAGCCAAATTCAAAGCAGTAAATTTAGCAGAATTCATCAACAATAAAAGTTTTTAATTCACTTCAAGAATAACGAATTTAAAATGAAACCAAACTCGTGAGCAATTTCTATTTAATATAAACAAAACTGAATTGATAGGTTTTAAATGAAGAAATAACGAATTTAAAATGAAACCAAACTCGTGAGCAATTTCTATTTAATATAAACAAAACTGAATTGATAGGTTTTAAATGAAGCCCTCACTTTTTCCAAGTTAAACAATTTTTCCCCTTTTCCAAACTCGCGAATTTGGCATGTTAAAGAAAATAAATTATATCTATACATTAAATAAAATGCATAAAATCTTAATGGAGCCACACTCAGTTTTATATATATATATAAGTTAATTAAGCGTGAAAGGTAAGTTAAAGTACATTATATTAGTAAAAGATTACGGAGAGTTTAAAAGCAAAATTAGCAAGAAGCTTATATATTAATATATATAAATTAAAATACGAAGGTTGAACTATATATTACAAATTACAATAGTATTGGCTTATGAAGGCATCTCTACATAAGGTGATAATACCTAAGGATAGCAGCATAACGGCAGGCAATTAGGTTGGCAACTATACAGTCATCTTGTATGGCCAGTCGGATGGAACATGGCACTTGATGGCATCATGGATAGGCAGTTCTCCGAGAGAAACGTACTTCTTTTCTACTCACAGTTCATAGCACTGAACTTCTGTTGACTTCTTAAAATTTTTAAGGTCTTGAAAAACTTCGAAACAAAACTCACTGACAAGTAACTAAACGCCATGGACTAAAAAAATCTTTTTTTCTATATCTTTTGATACCCCTTCCCGCCAAGAATGCAATCTCAGTTGCCCACAGCTATCTCTCTAATCTCTTAAAAAAACATTTAATTAGTAAAATATTTTTAAAACAGATAAGACTTGAAATACCATTTGGTATATTTTTTAAAGATTTGAAGACAAACTAACAAAAGAATTTTAATTAAGATTTATAATTTTAATTAATGAAAACAGTCTGATTATAGATAAAGATAATTTCAGTATTTCAGGCCTTCCCCATTTTTCTTTGTTGTTACATTGCAATAGCTTAATTAAATACAAATATATGAAAAGATATTTACAGTTTATGTAACAAAATGTCTAATTTTCAGCAATAAATATTAATAGAATTATTGCTTCTTTCATATATATATATATATATGCACCACACAAACTACTATTTTACTTTACTAAATATAATTATTTTTTCTAATTTCTCTACTCATTATGCATACAGGGTGTGGGTGAATGGCATATATTTACGGTGAGGTCTGAATTGCAGGCCCCATAGGAGGTTAGTGTAGATGGTGAAGCATGAAGCTCGATGATGATTAGACATCGACTGCTTCAATATAAATAGACAGTACACTATATATATATCAGTAAGCCAGTGATCTAAGGGTGTATATAAATTTAGTTTCATTAATGTGTATTTTATATTCCTACATCTTTTAAGTTATAACTTATTTTATATTTTAAATTTTTTAAATTTTGTTTATTGATCTTAGCCTTTTGTATAAATATCATAGATATATTCTTGTTAAAACCCTTTAATGTTTTTAATTTCTTGACAGTTGATTAGTCAAGTAATTTCTTGACAGTCTAAATGTATTTCAGGCAGCAAATGGCTTTGCTTCTATACATAGTGTAGTTAATAAGAAAAGAAGATGTATAAATTTAGTGTCATGTAGAATAATTAGTAATAGTGATGTTTTTTATTATCTGTTTTGTCTTTCACATTATGAAAAAGATTTTATTTTGTTAGATAGAATCCTCCTAAAATGTAAAATCAAATTATTACTACAAAATGATTACTTGCAAATAATGAAATGTTACTAAAACCAAGCTGCAAAATAAAGATAGAAGTAAAAATGCATATATAACTTATGTAACAAAATTATTCATCAATCATCCTCTTCTGATGCCAATGTCAAAGTAGATGCACAAAATATTGTTGAATGGATTTGGCAAAGAATCAACATTCCTTAAGAAGTTGATGGAGTTAGAGTTTGAAGAAATACATTGACTATCTCAATTTTAGTTGATAAGTAAACCATCATTTATTAGTGTATTTGCTATGTGGTCATCACTTTAACAGCCAAAAAATTTTTATATCATTTTTTAAGACAGTCAACACAACTTTTTGATTACTGTGGTGCTAATGAAAGCACTACTTGAGGGGTAAAACAAAGTAATGCACATGGTATTCTGGGTCTTAGGGATCGATTTGTCAGTCATTATAATTTAACTCATTAAGTATTTCTGCTATAACTGTTAAAAATAACTTTAAAAAATTGTGTATAAGCCAATAATTCTAGCTTTTTTAATCACACTAAATTATTTAATTATAGGTGTTCTGATTATAGATTATTGTGCACAAGTTTGGCCATTTTATACTTTGTATTGTCAGAGGCATAATATATTTATTAAATAATTGATCATTTAATAGTTTATACACTATTTAATAATTGAAAATAAGAGTTTGAACTTTTAATTTAGAAATCTTCACCAGTTAAACCCTGACTCTTAAGTGATGAAAATGGAATTAGTAGATTATAAATATTAGAAAGAAGCCAAATAGATAAACAAATGTAAAAATCTATAGGTAATTGAATATCATTAGTTATTAGTTTTGATGTGTTAGTTTAATTCAGAAATCGCAGATTTCCTTCAACTGATTAACTGTATAGGTTTTTTATTGAAAATTTCAGTAGCAGAAGATTAAAAGGGAAATAGTTCTGAGCATTAGAAAATTTGTTTAAAAAATAAGTCGTTCTTTTTTTTAATCATTTTGCATTTCTGAATCTTATATTTATTTTAATACTTTTATTAAATTTTGTTCTTTAAAAAAATTATCATATTTGAAGGATGTGATGTCAAACGTTGATAATTCAGAGAGCTCTTGGAATAACCAGGACAGGAAATCATCTCCGCAAAGTAACTTGTCATTTGAATTTCATTATTTATTTTATTGAAGGTGTTTTTTTTTTTTTTTTTCAAGTGCAAACAATTTGAAGTAATAATCCACTTAATAGAGAGGGTGTGAAAGGAAATAGTTGAATTAATGAGTTATTTCGCACATTATTTTAGAAATCAATATTTCATAATATAACCATCTAACTAAATATCTGAATCTTTTATATATGACAGGAATGAGGATTAACACATTAAAAGTGAAATTATTTAGGAAGTGCTTTTATTATTATTATTATTGTAAAAAGAGCATTGTATTTTACAGCTATAATAATTTATAGGTGTTAAAATCATTTAATGCTATTTGCCTTGAGCACTAAGTGCATTTATTTAAAATTAAAAATCATTTATTTACATTCTGTCTTTTTCGTATATATGTATATAATGCCTGTTTTGGTGCCATGATAGGGCCTCAAAATCGAAGTCTATGGATCGGATTCTAGCTCTGTCACTTTTAGTACTCTAACCTTTTATAAATTCCTGAGCAATAAATCATTCGATTACTACATATGTAATACGTCTTGCACACTTTAAAATTTATGATTTAGCTGTAAATTTTCTTGTGCGCTAGAATAGGTAAGAATGAAAGTTTTTAAATCGTTCATTATAGAATAAATAGCTCGCTTAGAAGATATTACTCACAAACCTGCAAACTGTTAGGTAGTGCTTTTATCAGGTCTCTGTTTTTCTTTTAATCTTTAATGGCCCATATTGGATGGCTAATTGGATTCGACTACAAACTATATTTTGAAAAAGAAATCTGAAGCTAGTTAGGAACCAAAGAAAAAATTTCAAAGTTTTGCTCTACCCCTATTTGAATCATCGTTCTTAGTCATTCGTGTGAAAGTATTAACCACTACACAAGGCCTTTTGGAGAGACATTAGAATAAATTTTGTTAATGATTGGCCAGCAATGGAAGTTTCTAAACCTGATTATCTATTGTTCCAGTTTGGTTGTGGAACCCTGTTGTCTGGTTATATCCACCTATACAGTGACTGAAGAAATTAATGATGTATACTTATACTATTTTTGTTAGTATGGTGATGAAAATAGAAAATGTAATTATCCTTATTCAAGTGGAATTATATAACACCAAATCAGATTAGTATTTAGATAAATATGAAGCATCAAAGATAAGCCTCATCTTTTCAAAGATGGTATTAGAGGATATTGGTCAATTATTGATCACTTATTCATTGTTCAATAATTTTCATCAGAACTCAATTATATTTAGATTATATGATTGGAAAGAAGTCTAACCTCATATTTATGTTGTGAACAGTTCAAATTGGAGCATTTTATATTGCAAGATAACTATATTTTTTGAAAGCAATAGGATCGTGCTTGTCTCTCAAGGTAAGGGAATTATCTTCAATGCAATTACTACATGAACAAAATGTATTGAATTGGGAAGTCACTACAATTCCACTAATGTGATTTGTAGTAGGTGAAAAGAAATTTAAATGCTAAGTCATTTTTATTGACAGTCATCAAGAAATTGTTTGGAAAATGCATAACCATAGGATTTAACTAGCCATATGGAATTGCCCTCATTGTTTAATTATGTTTTGAACTGCCACCATTTCCACACCATAACATTCCTATCAGAAATTAGCTCAGCCATAAATGCTTTGCTTGTGGCACTTGTAGCATTATTTTGGTACTTCTAGAGTGCTGAGATATGTGTTAACATTCATTCTGGTTTTATGTTTTATACTAGATAACTTTATTATATCTCAATATAGTCATAAATACCAATAAATATTCATTGATTTTTTTTTACTTTTTAAAATTACATTTGACAATAAAAAAATTGAAGAATAAATTCATACAAAATCTAAATAACAAATATCACATGTCTATTGTTTATATGTGCTATTAGGAGCAGCTCTTTTTAATATTGTAAATGTAGTAATTAATAGGTAATAGATAATAATAACATTAAATACACTTCCAGTACTATTCTATTCACATCTCCAGATTAGTTTTTAGTTTATGGCTTTTGTTGGTGAGACAAATCTATCTAATGTATCTGGATTTTCATGATTCACTGATAAAGACCATAATTCAGACACTTGTCTGGGGATGCAAAGTGGGTAATACTTGATATGAGGGTAATAGTATCACCATCTTAATATCTATTGATTCCTCAAGCATACTATAAATTGATGTAAAGAGCAATGAAAATGGTTACTTTTAATAAATTACTGATATTACATTTCCGATCAAAAAAAAATCAGGATTAGACTTGCCCTTTTTAATGTATGAGAAATTATAGTTATGTTTTTTTATTACTGTAATTAGTATCTGTATTTTTTTTTGTTTCCAATGGTTAAGAAGTATCGATTTATGAAATGTTCACACTTTATTAAGGCTTTAAAAGTATCATCTCACTTTTGAGTCAATATTTCATTGTTTTCTATTAAAAGATCGTGTATTGGTAATGATTCTTTCATCAATTCACAAACTCAAAACTATCTCTCACTATGCATACATTTTAAGAATATCCATTGTTCATCAGGTAAATTAAACATGTCAAACACCTGAGTCTTTATGCCCATGTTATCGGTCAAACCCCTGAGTCTTTATGCCCATGTTATCGGTCAAACCCCTGAGTCTTTATGCCCATGGTTTCAGCTTGATATTTCTTGTTACTCTCATGAAAGATAGAGACTGGTTTCTATTCTTTTGTGGAAGGGTGAATATTCAATGCCCTACAGAGTTTTTTTATTTTATTTTGCTTTTTATATGTTTCCTTCATCTCACTTCATCACATTACAATAATTTACCAACATAAAAAACTCAGACCACCCTTATTGAGTGATCTAGAAGTATCAAACACCTGAATTTTCAAGCTTATATTCACCATAAATATTTACAAGAGCTACTATAAGTTATTACTTCTTATGACCATAGTTGATCTTATGAAAAGTTTGATATGTATTGTAAGAGTCAGTACAACATTATGATCATCATAAGTATAAAAGTAGGTCATGAATGATAGATTTTTAGAGTAATTTGTTCCCTCTGTATGACTTGATAAATGTTAGCAATGACAGTACTTCTTATTTTAAGGCTATATATTTATTATAAATGAAGCAATAATAATAATGTTATAGTTGATTGAAAAAGAAATAGTAGTCTCAGGAGATATCATTTTGTCATTGACATTATGTAATGTTCAAATGTATTTATTAAGCACATACATCATATGAAATTAAATAGAAAGGATTTCATCTTTTTAACATGTGTGCCTTACTGCTGTGTTGAGTACAGAAAAAAACTCTCCAGCCCAAACACAAGATAGAAACTTTATTTAAGACGGCCATTCCCATCTTCATGAAGTCTGTCTTGGATTTGGGTTTATGAGTTTTCTCTGTATTCAACACAGCATCATTGGGCCATTATGAAATTCAGTAAGGCACATATGTTAAAAAAGTGAAATCGTTTTTTAATTTGATTGACATTATATAACTTGCAAACTTACTAAATGACCAGTATATAGTTATTTGAAAAAGGAACAATCATGAAAACATCATGAAATATATTTCTGATACTTATTCAACATAGTGGGAGCATTCTACAATCCATCAGGTTAATCATATTATCTATTACTTTTGCTGTAAATCTGACTAGGAACATAAAAACTATATGCCACTTTATGAGATTCTAAGGTTTTACAAGTTTTACACATGCTTTTAAAGACCACTGCCTTCATCAATTGTTCATAATATTTTGCAGTTTTTTTTGTCTTTATGAAGAATTCTAAGAATCATAGAAGGATTAATCTCATGGATGTTTTACACAAATATGTTGATGTACTGTCAAATATTTGTAACAATTTGATTTGATATGCACTGTCTAACATAAAACTGAGGATTTTTTTTATTACTTCATTTAAATTCTGAATATTATTTAAATGATTTTATGTAAAGATGGCTTAAAGAGGATATAAAATTATTAAATGTAGTTCTGTTTAATTGCTGAGTTTACTATAGTTTATATTATGCTGATTAGAATCCCAAAGAATAGGATTAACCATCCAGGGAAAATTGATGAAGCGTTTACTTTTAGTGGTGCGACAGTGATGATTGACATAGCAAGATTGCATAGCTTGAAGACATTACAAAATGTAATTAGTCTCAATGATGTTTATATTATTTACTCAATCCTACTCATATACTCATGATGATGTCTCATTGCCAATGTATTTTACATTTAAAAATCTACAACTAATTCATGATGCATTTATATGATTCCTGTTTTATATGTGCTGTTAAGAGTAAATCTTATTACTCTGCTCTGGAGCCATTTACTGCAAAGTTCCAATAAGTACATATTAGATGATAGTACTATTAAATCCCTTCCATTGCTATTCTATTCACATTCACAGATTAATTTTTGATTTATAGTCTTTGTGAGTGAGAAACTTGGGCTTAATGCACCTGCATTATGCACCTGGACTTCTTTTCATTCTGATAAAATCCCATGGGTCAGAAACTTATCTCAGAATATGAGTAGGATACTGCTATATGTGGATTAAATAGTATTGTCATCTAACGTGTATTGATTATTCAAGCTTACAACTGATTGCTCCGAAGAATAATAGAAATGGTTCTAATAAATTGCAACCTGACATCACATTTGTGGGAATCACCATTCCATATATTAAATGATTTTACTCAAGATTGGTCTTGTCTTTCTTAACATGGTTTTGTTTGGTGAGAATCTAGATCAAATATTTTTTTACACTACAATTGCTAAATTATTTTTTGTTTCCAAAATCTATGTTTTTTTTATGTACAATTCATGTTCAGCACTTTCTTGCAAACAGTTATCTTTTAATAAGCATTAGTGTCTTATTTTTGATATGATAGTGATCCTGTTTGCTATTTGTATATGGTGCATTGATAATGAACCATTACCAGTGCATAAGCTCCAATCATCTTCTTTCACTATGCATACATTTCATAAACAAACATTGCTCACAAATGAACTTGATGTATCAAATGCCTGAATTTTCATGCCTATGTTATCAGTTCAATACTCATCTATTACTAAACAAACATTGCTCACAGATGAACTTGATGTATCAAATGCTTGAATTTTCATGCCTATGTTATCAGTTCAATACTCATCTATTATTATATTCTCATTTAAGGTAGAGATTGGCTTTTATCTATTTTTATCATCTTATGGAAAGACTGAAAATTCCAATTTTATTTTGACACTTTAATACTCCTTCTATTAATTAATCAATCATAAATATTTACAAGGGCTATCATAAGTTAATATTTCTTATGGCCACAATTGATTCCATGAAGTGTGTGTATGACTTTTATTTTGTGGTTAAAATTTACTGTAGATGAAATTTGGGACGATGTTTTATTATTGCCATTATATAGCTGACATATCAAATGACAGTGTCTCATTATTTGAGAAAAATACTATTGTGAAAATATTATAAAAAATATAATATTGACATTTGTTAAATATGACGGGATAGGAGAATCTTACAATCCACCAGGCAAACCTTACATGCCATTGGTGTTCTAAGTTTTTTTTATTTTTTATGTTTTCACATTCTCTTAAAAGTCAGTGTATTCACAAAGTGTTCATATGATTTTACAGTTCTTCAAATTTATGAAAAATTCTGTCAAGTTGTCTATGAGGGTCCACTTGATTTCTCTCTGTTTTTAAGGGAAAGATTAATGTATGATTTTCAAATATTATGAATTGTCATATTAGGTTGGTGATAGTTATATTTGCTATACTCGTTAGCAGATTTAAAATTTTTTTTTACTTTTTTTAATACCCAATATTTATGTCCTTTTCCATTTGAACATATGTACATTGGTAAATACATAATGTGTTAGTTTATATATGTATCTGTTTTTTTCTCTCTCTAATCATCAGTATGTGCACTTTAATCATTTTTCAATTGAGGGGTAGGTTTCATCAATATACATATTTCCACATTTATGTGGTATTTTGTAGATGCATTTTTTTTGGCTTTTCAAATTTTGACTTTTGGTTTTGTGTAGGTTAAGATTCTTTATAGTATGCTATGGCTTTGGAAGACTATTTTAATGTCATATTGATTGCAGCTTATTTCGTTGTCTGCTATCAGTAGTATATATGGATACACTACAATAACTATAAATGTTTTATCTTTTGATATTTTTTTGTTGTCTTTATAAAGGTTTTATTAGTGCCAGCAGATAAATAACTATTTTTATGAGTTTATTCTATGTAGTTCTTTTTCCTCTCACATCATTTGGTTTCTAAACATTTTTTTTTTTTGTTTTGCTCATAATAATAATGTAACTCCATGTTTTATGTTTCAGAGTTTTTGAAATAATATCTTTGAACAACTTTTTCACATTGGGTGATGCCAGGTCTGATACACCTGTAACATCTGTGTAATGCTATTTTTAATTCAGCTCTATTACAGTTCAAAATAAACTATATTGTATAGTCTGTAACAAATAATGTGGAACAGCTTTGTATTAGTCCTAATCTTCACCATTTTATGATAATGTGTTGCATAATTGCAATTTAATGTTAATGAAATTTTAATTTTATTTAATTTTTGTTACTAGATCTCAGGTAAAATTACAAGATAACACTTCTCAATTGCAAGTATATATTGTTTATATATATATATATATATATATATATATATATATATATATATATATATATATATATATATATATATATATATATATATAATTTTAAATGATTAAAAATGAAAGATAATTTTTTGATTTTTTTTAATGATATTTGTAATAATATTTTATTTTGGTAAATATTAATGTTTGTATGTGTGGATATTAAAAACTTAGATAATTAAATAGCTTAATTTAGTTATGGTTAATTCTCATAGCAGAAGTTAATGACAATCAAATGTATACATAAATGAATGCAATATATGTATACTTCTCACTATTAACTCAAAATGAGAACAGCTGATTTTAATATTTGTCAGTTAAGAAATCATGGCCAGTTTAGTAAAAAATATCAAGCTGTCTTTAATTAAATTAGTATTTTTGCTTAATAGCTTCTTTAGAAAAGCATCAGTGAATCTACACTTACTACCTTATACAGATACACTCCTTTTATAAACACATCTTTTCAACATTATTAAGAAATGGGCTTGAATGCAAGGGCTTTTTTACATCAATATAACATCAAAAACAATAATGGAAGACAATAATAAACATTTTATTTTTAATACTTGATATAGATATGTAATTTAATACACTGTACGGGCATACACACACTTGCACATATAATGTAATATATAAGGGATTTGAATTCAGACTTTTACATGACCCTCAACTCTCCATGCCATCTCATATTGCTGACCCACCTGATCACACACAATTATTTATCTTTTTAGCATATGTGTTATCAGATGGGTCAGCAATATTAGATGGCATGGAGAATTGAGGATCAGGTGAAAGTCTGAGTTCGAATCTTTTATATATTGAATATGTAGTTCTGAACAATTGTACACTTCATAACAATTCATAAAGATTATGAATTTAGATATTGTTCTGATTATAATAATATAGTGGAGATTTGCCAATGCATTTCTAAAGAAATTGTTAGCTAGTAATCTATGTTCAATAAAAAAAAAAAAAAAAGTGATCTATTTTTTGCTAGATTGATATTAGAGTTAACTTCTGATAATTAAACTATTGCAATCTTAAAGTGGGAAATGCAGCTTAAATATCAGGTCATATCTATCACTTCCGCCCAACATCATATGTTACCAATTCAAAAAAACTTAATTATTTTTTAGTAATGTGTTTCTATGAATCACAGCTCAGATTTATCAAGTTTCAGTGCTCAAAGTATGGCTCCCGCTCTCCCCGAGGGACAAACCCTTCATTCCCTTTTTTATAGTGCATTTTTATGATTTATTGTAAGCATTGAAGTCTAATACCTCGTTCAATCATGAGCATAGTAAGGGGGATTTAAGCCCTTGATTTATATAATTTTCAAATATTTTAATAAATTATACTATATATGTTCTGTATGCACAGATAATGAAGTTAGTGTATATCGAAAGCAAATGTAAAATGCTATATTAGCTGAGCGCTTTCGAGAGACTTCTTGCTCTCATATTCATAGCTACTATTTTGTTAAAAACTGCGTTGTTAGAAGTAAAATTTATGCAAAATTGTAATTATTATGTTGAAAGCGTATTTAAATAATGCAAATTAAACGAGTCACTAAGTGTATAACAAAAATTTTAAATATATATATTTTAATTTTAAAATTAATAATCGACTTTTCAAAATAGCTTAATAGTTGGAAAGCTTGAAAATGCATCCACTTCTTGAATTTAATTTTTTTCTCTAAAGAAAACAATAATATAGACATTATTTATATCGGCCATTAATAAATATTTCTACATACAATATTTACAATTTTAAAAGACGTGCAGAATAATGCAGTTAATTCATTTTCCAAATAACTGAAATGTTGTACTTGCTACTTATACACACATATATATACAAGAATATATATATGACAAACATCCAAAGTAGAAATAAAGATGAAATATGAGAATATATCTTTTACTTTGAAGGATGATAGTAGCGTCCTGTCTGCTAAATGATTTATCCTACTATCAGGGGGAAATAATATAGCAGAAAGACGGATCACAGGAAAAATAAAAGCAGTAAAGTTTTATGATATACATATTTATTAATCATTTTTGTCGATATATATATATGTATCTCAAATAAAATTTAAAGATAGTTAGACTTAATATTTTTATAAGCGATTATTGATGCTTACTGAGTAAAATGAAAATAATTCTCCTAGGGGTTTGTGGGATCAAATATTTGCCATTTTAAGCCATTGTTACACCAACATTATTAAAGCTCAGGAGAAATTAGGGCTAGGGCTTACATTAGTGCTTACTAGTTTAATATTCAGTCTATTCCAAAGAGACCTGCAGCTAGCATAAAACCGAGGTCATTTCCACTTATAGTTACTGATGTACTGACAGATGTGAGTAATGATATCACATCTATATATCTTAGTTTTTTTTTAATTCCAGGGTATTAGCTTGAATATCATAAAGAAATAAAATCGCTATCACGTATGTATAATATTACTGCAATATAATGATCATAAATAACTCAAGCTTGACATGAATGGCTCTGGAGTAGGGTGAAAAGAACTGGAATTATGTTAAAGAGAATACTCCAAAAGTTATATATTGTTTTACTAGTTTAACATCAGCATTTTAGTTTATTGAATCTGAATACTTTAAATACAGCTATGCATTTTTAAATTAGTAGTGCTTGATAGATACTTATTAAAATTAATATTTCATTTATTTATGCTTTTAATTAAATAGCCTATAACAATGCAAAGACTTGTTTGACATCCTCCTATAAAGAAAGCATAAAGAAGAAAACATCATTCACCATGATAACCAATTATCAGGTGTTATCTTTCATAGATACTTATTTATTAACTAATACTGGATAACAAATATGGTTGGCTGTGGTTCGTTTACCTGAAAAATAAAATTCCAATACTGTTGAAAACCTTAAAAAAATTCTATGAATACTTACCAGATCATGTGCTCAGAACATGCATCTACTTATCACTACACATTTTAAAATATAATAAATATTTTTTTTTTTTTGTACATTAACCCTTTTACTTAGTATTAAGCATTTTTTACATTGTCCCCTAGTGGAAAATTCTAAAATATCTCATTTGAACTTACCAAATATAAAAAATAATCATATTATATGAAATATTTAATGAGAACAACCGCATTTTCATTACTGGCTATCTAATCATACTGTAAATGAAAAAAATAATGAAATCTTTGTTACATGAATTCCATTTTTTAAACATGAATGTTTAATTATAAAATCATCACAAAACTATGAAATGCTGCTCTAAAATTTAAAATTGCATTGTATTTATTAAATTGTAACAAAAATTCAATGCTACAATCATAACTATTATACTTTCCTTTTTTATTGTTACTTTAATTTTCTTAACTTGTATTTTTAAAAATGAAACATATTTTAAAAAATGTAAGCACTACATCAATATATATATATATATATATTTTAATAATTACTATATATATTGTAAAAATAATCATTAATACTTTAAAAACCTCAAAATAATGCAGTTGTTTTTTGTTGTTGTTGAAAGGAAAATTTAAAAGTTTGTTTATATAACCAAGTTCAAAGAATCTTCCAATAAGAGACTGACTAAACCTTTTTTCTTATTTGTAAGTTGTTGTTTTTTTTGTAGACTATTCACATTTTCAGATTTTTAAAAAAATTATTAAATCAATATTTATTTTATTTCAAGTTTCATTGGCAAATGAACATAAAAAAGACAAAGTAACTCTAAAAATAGTCACAAAAGAGTGGTTTAAAGTCAAACATCCCAGTACTCTATGAAGCATTGTTTATAATTGTCACAAAGTTATATAAAATTCACTTTTATATAATATAAAAATATTTCAAATAAATTTTGGGGCTGTTTAATGTTTTGTATTTTTTTTTTTTTTTACAAGAATACTGAAATTTATTGGGAGATATTTTTTGTTATGTAAAAAAAAAAAAGTGATTTGTTTTATTTACATATTCAATTTTCATAAACCATACTTAGTTTTTTCTTCGTGTGCTTTTTTTTTATGAACTCCTAAACAATAAAGTCATTTCATTTATTTATTTTATATTATAAGTAAAATTGGAATGTTGCATCCATCTTTATGAAAACTATTTGTGAAATCCTTAAATTTATTAACTTCAATCTTTGGGCATGCACTCTGAAATAAATAAAAATATGTTTAAACTAAAGAAATTCAAAAAGTAGTTTTTTTTTTTTATAAATTATTATTGCTTCCTAATTTGCAATATATAGACCATGGAAATAATTGGAAGCAGAAAAACATTTTTATGCATATATTAGAAACGTTATTAATTAATAAAAACTGGAATATTTACTGAACTAAAAATAGGTACTATTATTATTTACTCATTCTGATCCCAGATCAGCTCTCAATTTAAGTTCATGAAAATGCTTTTATATAAATAGTTTTTATTCTCATAAATGTTAAATAATATTTTTTTTGTTTTTAAACTGAATAAAACAAACTATCCCTAGAGAACAAGAATACATTTTTTTATTTTTTTATGTTTTTGTACTGATATTAATTGGAATTTTTTTATCAATTACATAATGTTAAATTTATAATTTTAAACTACGTTTAAACCATTTTTAACTTTTCATAAATAGTAAGGAATAATTACATTTTCTAAATGTGATTGAAAAATCTTTGTTATTTGTAAGCTTATCAAACAAATACAGTCTGCACGTAATTAAATGATTTTAAATATAGTTCTCTTTTATTAAATAATATGTTTTTCATGTTTTAATTAGTATGGAGAATAAAAATGAGAATAAAAATTTATTTTCGCATTTTTTTTTTTTGTTCAGTTTGAAGTACAGTAACTATTTTTATATACAATTTTATTGCCCTTGAGAAAACTATTAGACATGAAAAAATAGTATATAAATACTGAGACAATTAAAATAAAATAAAAATGTTATCAATTTTATTTTTAAATATTTATCTTCTAACCCTTATATATGTGAACATTTATTTTATTAATAATAAACATTGAACACCCATTTTAATAACACAATATAAAAAAATATATATAAAATATATAAATTTCCATAGCGAATAAAATACTCATACATTTAAAATAAAAAATATTATTTTTATTCTTAAGTATTTATTTTCTCGTAAAAGTTAAACACTTGTTTTAATAATACAAATCCTATTTTAGAAACATATCAATTTCATTCTCTAGACGTGTTATCTAAAATTCGTTTGGAAATAAATATGAAGATATTTAAAACCAACAAAAATACAATAAGTAGCATGCATTGACTTTTATAAGTTGTTAGTACTTGAATATAAACAGCTATCAAAAGATGCTAACATTATGCATGCATCAAAACTTTTTTTAATTAATAAAAAATTTGAATATAAACAGCTATCAAAAGATGCTAATATTATTTAGCTGCTACAGATAAGAGTCAGTTTAAATTTAAAATGCTATTACATAGATGGTCTGAGTTATAATTAATTTTAACTAACTTGAATATTAAAGAATATTGTTTTGGCAAATTGAGTAAGTGAACATCTATCTATAAATCTACAACAATGAACATTCTAATGTTATTTATCAGAAATTCTTTATCAAATTTACATCATGCTTTAATGTTTAATAAGCTTACCCCCCCCCCCATAAATATTAAATAGTTGTATTTTTTTGAAACCGAATAAAGAAATTTAGCTATTTGTAAGCTTACGCCAATTTAAAGTGGTGTACAGTGACCTCTAGTTCATATTTAAAATACAGTTTGCACGCAGTACCTGAGAAATTAATACTTATAAAATCAAAAAATTACAATTTGAAAAGAATATTAATAAAAATTTAAGAAATCATGAATTCATTTAAAATATATGCATATATAATCTTGTTTTGCAGCAAGTATTTTTTTTGTTTTGTATTATCTTAACTCTCACACTTTATATTGCTTTAACAGATATAATATCTGTCATGTAGTGAAAAACTGCATGAGTTATATACATCATATTCCGCCAAGATTTTAATAATTATTTGCATTAAGTAAATAAACCATTCTTTGAAGGCTAAATAAAAATTATGAGATGTTTTTTTTATGTGATAAAATAAAAATATTTGATTTTGTTTTGAGAGAATTTGGCTAAATATTTATTAAGAACATATCATCAATTTATCATATAGTTAAATAAGAAAGAAATCTATCCTAGGATTACTTATTCTCTATACACTACTGAAGTTACATTTGCAGTATGTGATAAAATTGTTTTTGTTTTTTAAATTAAATTTGTAAGTAGATTTTATAGGAATAGTAAAAAATATTTCAATAAATAGTAAGATATTGCATGAGAAAACTTTGACTTTATATATTGGCTGTGGGGAAAAGTCTGCTGAAAGTATGGACTGTGGAATTTTTTATGGCTTCTTTTAAAAACATCTTGGCAGCATTGCTGAAAATGTGTCACTGTGATCACAATCATAAGAAAGTTTCTGCTGATGTCATAAAAGAACTGTACATTTGAGACATGGTTTTATATATATTTCAAGATTCTCTTTATTTTCAAATGTATTATAATTGCTGTAGTTTTGTTTTATTGATTATTCTTATTGCTAATTTAATGTGTATGTTTTTTTTTTAAATTCAATTTTTATCATGAAAAAAAAAAAGATTTATGGCCTTATTGCTCGAGAATTCAAAAGAGGTTTGAGTGCCAAACATACAAGTGTGAGGATCAATCCTCAAACATCCTGATGCCCAGTCAGAAGCTCTACCAATGTGCTAAACTGTGCAGGGAAAAGGCTAATGGTTTTATTGTTCAGGGGTTCATAAGAAGTTCAAGCACCAAAATTGTTTCTGGGACATCTTGATCCCAAATTGGATATTCTACCACTATTCCAACTGCACAGACATTGTATCATTGATATGTCACTATTGTACCTATATGTTTAAAATATCTTTACCATATGTGTGTTTAAAAATGTATTATATAGGGATTTTCTTATTGTCTATGACTTGTAGTATACATACAATGACTGGGAATCAAATGAAGGTAGTATTATTGTTTTACTGTAATATTTATTTTTCTACTTTTCCAATACTTGTAAGGTTTTTAATAAATATATTTTTATTTATGCAGTAAGTTGAAGCTGACTGTAAGTAAAAACACTTAGTGTAATATATATATATATATATATATATATATATATATATATATATATATATATATATATATATATATATATATTGATCAAGAAAATTAATTATTGCATCAATGAGTATTAAAAAAAAGTGTTATTTATTTGTGTACTGCTTTGAGAAATACCAAGTAATAAACAGGCAGTATAAACAACAAAGTTGATTGGATACTTTGTTAATTAATTATTCAAACATAATTATTAATACTGACTTAGAGCTGTACTCAGAGTAAAAGTGAAAATTTTTTTATACTTGACAATTTTTCAGATTTTCTACTATAGAAAATTTATATTTTATGAGAAACTAATTATTTTCAGTTGCATATTTAGTAATGCTACTGATTTGTTGGAGATTTTATAACTTTTATAAGAATATATCATAATTATTATAAACAAATGTTTATTATTATTATTAATTAGTAGTATTTGTAATAATAGCAGTAATAATGGAAGTGATATTATAGAGGCAAAACTCTCCATACAGTAGCGCCACTCAGGGAAAGCTGGTGTAATTAATGGATTCAGATGGTACTACTATATGGAGAGTTTTGCCTGTGTAAACAACTTGTGTAAGCATAAAGGATAGTGATCATGTGATGTTTAGAAGTGATATTAAAACTACTACTACTATTAGTAATAGTATTAATGAATATAATAAATCATACTGGCACTTCATGTTCATTCTCTTGAGATGGATTCCTGTCCTTTCATATATTCTTTCACAAGATATCAAAAGATGCACTACCTAACAGAAAATGTAGAAAAAGCTGCTAAGTACTTCAAATTTAAACTAAATTGAAATATGGTTTTACCATCCAACACCCATCTCAAATCCAGATTCTTTATGTACAATCAGTAAATCGTGATTCTTTGTGCTCAACCGAATATCCTTTGGAACTACTAAAATATTATAATTAAAATTACCCAAATCCAAAATTCAACCAGACCAGCAAAAAATAATATTAAACACAACCAAAGGTTTTATTGCTACAAGCAGACTTCTCAAGTGTAAAGAACTACAAAAACTATACAATATATATAATATCAAACATTACCCACAAATCCATTCATTTGCCATCCACCTTTAATATTAAAAGAACTCTTAAATAAGTTAATTGCTTTGAGAGAAATGAAATCAAAAGAAGAATTAAAGAATCTTTATTATTGAAAATATATTATTCTGAAGTAATTATTGGGAAGTGAATGGATTTGTTGGGTAATGTTTGATATTATATATATAGTTTTTGTAGTTCTTTACACTTGAGAAGTCTGCTTGTAGCAGTGAAACCTTTGGTTGTGTTTAATATTATTTTTGGCTGGTCTGGTTGAATTTTGGATTTGGGTAATTTTAATTATATATTGACTAGTTTAGCTTTATGCTTGTAATGTTTGAAGTATTATAGTATAACAAATAAAGTTATTAAGAGACTCCAAACAAATTTTTAGTGGAGCCAACTGGATTTAATTTTTCTGAACTTTCATCAACAAATTCAGTATCATACATGATTATAACAATTATTTTCATCAGAAATAAATTTTAACCGCCTCTGATTTATATAATGTGATCTAACACAAACCATGAACTATACATAGTTAATAAGTGTCAAATACACACTTATAGTAGCAAAATTTTCTGGTGGAATATGCACAGGTTTTCTTATAATGTTTGTTGATAGTTAGCTGTCTAAAAGAAAATTCAAGCTATAAATAAGCAAACATCATTGCAGTGAACTATATTATTGTACAGCCATAAAATTAAGCTAGACACTTGCACCTATGCGTGTTTATATATTTACACGTGCACATTTTTATCATATATATATATATAGGATAGAAATATTCATTCACATTTTCCCACGTATATAATATATAGACATTTATGCTAGTAACATTATTTAAAACAATGTTTTAAATCAATACATTTGAAATAAACTACTTTGAAGAAATATATTTATTACTTTAATTAAAAACTGTATAAAGTGGGTTAAAAGCAACTTTGTAATTATTATTTTTGTCTTGTAAGTAAAAGTAAGAAAAACTAAATAATTTTTCGTTATTAGTAAATATTTGATGAAAGAAACCAATAGAAATTTTTTCTCTTGGAGGAATTTCATGATCCATTTATTCCATAAAAGAAATACCTATCATAAACTCCTATTTTAAATGACATTTAATAATTTGAGTTATTAATTTTTAATCAAAATAAAAAATACACAAAAAGAAAATCTTTTTATCGATTTACAAAATAAAAAAATTAAAAAAAATAAATTATAAAAATTGGAAGTATGTTTTTAAAATAAATAAATTATACGGATAATTTTATGCTGAACTTAACAATTTAGTAATTTGTGAAAATAGCATTCTTTTTTTACTCCGTCAATTTGCACCGGTCCAAATCATAGAAAATTGTTTACTTCCAATAAATTATTTGATTATTAAAATATAAAAGCTACATTAATCATTCTTTTATCAAATAATGTTATTTTTCAAAGTATTAAAAACTAAAAATTGAATATAATCTAATCAAACTTCGAATAATATGTAGTAAATTATTTTCTAAATTCGTTTTACATAAAAAACAAAAGTTATATCTTAAAAAAAAAGTTATTACATTTATATAAAAAGTTATTTGAATATTAGAAAGATAAAAAAAAAATCCTAGAATTTATAAACCAATGCATGCAAGAACATTGTTAATAGAATTTATTTTTTTATTTAGATACTTTTTGTGATTTGGAAGTTGTGGGCCAAAAACTACCAAAGGTTTGTCTTGCGTTGTTAGCCGAGAGGTATCGCAGCCGCCATGCAAGCAAGTAGTTGGTTGCAGACGGTTGTGGATTCGCGTCCCGGCCGATGCTATGATATATGAAAAAACTACCAAAGGTTTTGATCTTTTGAATTATATTTTCTCAGTTCATATATTTGACCATTTCTTAGCTCATCATTTCATTTCTTTCATTTTCAATTTCTAAGTTCATAATAATCAAGAGAGAAGGAGAGGGATCTAGAAAGAGGCTGTATATGAAATGGATTGATTGAATAAGGCAGTTTGCTTAATGATATGAAAAAGAGAGCTACATACAGAAAAAAAGTGGATTAAATACAAGTCAATCTTCATCCTGCATAGAGATTAATGACTGAAAATGATGATAATTGTTTGCACCAATTACTTTGCAAGTATATGTTCATCTAATTTGCTTCACATTTAATTTTATATGCTATTTTTTCCTACACCAAACTTTCTAAAATTCCAGGCCTTGTACCCAAATAATGAAATAGATTTGATACAGCATTTTTTAATTTACATTTGAATCTTAATATTTGTATAATATAATTTGCACTTTTTATTTATTTATTGTTCTGTAAGTTCAGGTGTTTTTATAATGAGCATAAGCTATAGAATTTTTGACAAAGTTAATACGTTTGGATAATGACTCTATTTTTATTTTTTTTTTAAGCATTAGTTGTAGGGCCTATTTAGTTTTCACTTTGGGCTAATGGTTTTCTTGCAAAATTTTTAATCTATTTCTCTGGACTAGAAAATATATTACTGCATGTTTTAAATTTTTTTATTTTATCACTGTTATTAGTTTTTAATTCAGTTGAAAACTGGTTGCTCCCAAACATATCTCTGATGGCAGCAATGAATGGCCAATATGAGCAACAAAAAGAAATTATTGAATAAATTATTTTGGTTAATAATAATATTACTATTAAAATGTGAAGGCATATATATATAAAAGGATAAATGCAGAGAAGATAAAGAAAGATATAAAGGTAAAAGTAAATGCAGGGGAGATAAAAGAGAGAGAGAGAGAGGGGGGGAAGTCAAGAGTAATAAAGGATTAAGGAAAAGTTAGAGAAAAAGAAAAGAAAGAAGTAAAGAGACTATAAAGAGAGAAATAAATAGAAGTCAAACTCTTGCAATTGATACTGAATGCAAATGTTATGAATTTGTTACTAATCACATAAAGTTCAATTAGTATAGTCATGAATTCTAAAACAAAAATAAGTTGTATAATGATATTAGTAATAGCAACCACACAAATAAATATAGTCATTCCAAGTTTTTAATTAAAAGAACTCTGATGAGTTTTGTGATTAGTATATAAACTAACCCATTACACACAAATACATCTAAACATAGAACATGCTGGGCTATTATTTTATTTATTTGACATATTTTGTGAATCAGTCTGTTTACTACTTCTACAAGAAATGTTTCTTTTTTGAAAGACTTCAATGTGGTACCTGACCTCAGCCATATCTTCTCAATGAAAACAATCAGTATATATTGTGCCCTTTTCTGTAGGTCAGAATCAGCTCATTACAGTAAATTATTAAAAATTTTAAATTTTAGAATATGTTCTCTTGATGTGTTAGTTATATTTTGTTAATAATATCTTAAAGTACAATTTGAAGCTAAATAAAATTATGTAATGCATAAAATTATAATGAATCACTTAAGAACAGTTAAATAAAGCTAAAAATATTATTACATATGGTTGCAAAAGCTGGCCATAATAAATAATACAGCTATAAATATTTAAAAGTATGTTTAAAAAGTTCAATTTTAATAGTCTTAAACTTATAGTTAAATAAACGTTATATTTATTTTAATAAATTATATTTAATAATTATAATTAATATCATATATTTTAAAAGTAAGTTTTATGGTAGTGAAAGTTATATTTAATTCTATATTTTCCAAATTATTCTTCCAAATTTTGTATTATTGTATTATTTTATTTAATACAACAAGTGTAGCAATTTATTATTATTCCCAGACAGAAAATCGGATAGTCTGTCTTGGCTATTAGCCATGTGATTTGTATAATAATATATGGTTATACACACATGCTTGCTGGTATTTATTAGTAAAGTTCAAATTATTGTAAAATTGCATTATAGAATTGGATGTAATTATTATCTATCATAAAAGCAAATAATAAATATTAAGTTAACTATCGTATAAAATGTTTTAAATAATGTAATAAAATGAAGACAGCTAATAAAAGTTAAATATTTTGTTTTAAAATAAAATAGATAAATTAAATATTAAAGGTGGGATAAATTATTAAATATTATTTTTATAAATCATTTAAATGTTTAATTAATTTAATAAAGTAATAATTGATTTAGGATTAATATTTTAAATAATATTTTTAAAGTTTTAATACGTCAATTGTGTAAGAATGTAACATTATGCAAATTTGGTATCAAATGAAAAGTAAGAATCCACCAATAGAAAGACGTATTTTCTAGGATATAAATACCAGTGCATGGGGGTGATAAAATGTGTCAGAGATCATATCAGTAGCTATCGAGGAGATAGTAATTTTAAATTTTATTATTTTAGTCAATTTTTAGTGCTCTCTTACAATTTATTTGCAAAACTAATAGGATATTTATTATAAAGTATTTGCAAAGAGAGTGTAATATAAAATATATTTAATAACTTCATTTTTAATATGCCTTGCTAATTTTAAAAGTCCCATTATCAGGACTATTTATCGGAAACTTAATCTACTTCGCAATAAAGATATGAAAATGCCGATAATTAAAATGTATGTAATGGAAATTTTAATGAGAAATATAATAATTATGAATGTAATATTAATATTAACACAGAGGACTATTCCAGTGAATAAATTATAATTATGGACATTGTACAAGAAGCTTAATAGGAAAGCTATTTGCCGACTAAAAGTAAAGTACACGTTATTTTATATAACAGCAAGATAAGCTTGTCCAAGATTAATAAGTAACATGATAAGTATATTTTCTAATAATTTATGGAAACAATGCTATAGGAATAAATATTTTATCCTTTTTGAAGGAAATGCTTAAAATATTTGCAAGAAATTATTTTAAGTAAAGACTGGGGAAATATTTAGAAAAGCGTATGTATAAAATCTGAATGATAAAGGGTTATACACATTATTTTTGCTAAAATTATTTAAAAACTGAATTTTAAGACAAGAATGAAACCGTTGGAAATAAGTAATAAACAGTAATAAAATTTATTAGAGAAGAAACCTACAGAGAAAAGGAGTACAGGAGTAAATAAAAATATGGAATTATGGAAATATCTTATAGTGCACAAAAAGTTTATTCTGATAGTTCAAGCTAAGCCAAGTGGAATATGATGCATCACTACGCAGATATGGCATACTATAGTATAGAAGCTTCAATGAATTATTTTTAACTGCAATGATTTTATTATGATATTAATAGTCATCGTTCTGGACAATAGAAACATAAACTGTTGTTCTATAAACTCTTCCAGGACAGATTGATTATCATCTTATTTAATTTTTCAAGATTTTAAAAGACGTATTATTTGATTCTTCATTTTTTTTAATCTGAGATTTTCGTACTGGAAGTTCGGACAACACCACCACCAGAAACATTTTGTCTTGTTCGTCATCGTAGCAACAGGGGAGTTGTAGAATTACTCTTGAAGAGAACATTTTTTTAAAAAAAAAATCTCTCGAGAAAATAAAAACATCTGTTGAACTTTATAAAGAAAATTTCATCTCAGCTGAAGAATAAGTAAATATAGTTTGACTCATTTATTTTTTAAAATGTAATATTTTTATAAGAGTAGGAACATGAATATTAATTTATTGATAATATTAGAATCTTATAGTAGAGTAATTTAATAATTTAAATAAGAACATTTTAAATAAAAAAATGGATGTATTTTCTTTATGTATGCAATATTATATCTAATTGATGGAAAACCGAAGACTGCAAAGGTGATAACAAGTCAATATCACTTGGTAATAGTTAATGAATATTGATATATTTTTATGATGTATATTTTGTTTTCCTTTTGCAGATTGCCTATGAATTATAGTGTATGGAAGTTTAAATGTTAAATTATATGCAAACACATTTATACAACACATTAAAATTATGAGATTAGGATTTATTTTGGGGAATATGCATACTATAATTTTATACTAGTAATATAACACAACATGATAATAAATATTTATGTGATTCTTTTAAAAGCTTTCATATTATTGGATGTTCCAAGGATTCATATGATGAGTTTATATATTAGATATAGAATAAGAAAGTAAAACAGACTTTTCTTGTGGATTAGTAAGATCACTCTAATTAGAATTGAATTTTGTTTATTATTTTGAATATGCAACTTAGTTTTTGTCGATGTAAGATTTGATAAATCTTTCAGGAAATAATGATAAGATAGTGGCTTGGTTGTAATATTATGAACATGAACCCAGGAGATGATATTAAGGTAGGATGTAATAAGGGAATATGAATATTATTTTATAATCTTAGTGGATATACAGTACAGTTAACAATGCCCTGTGACTGATATATTTATTTGTGGACAGTGTCTATTTTCTTTAAGTATTGATGTTTCAATAAAGCTGAATGAATAGCTTTGACATCATTGATATTATTGGAGGACATTAGTCAGAATAAGTCATGCCTCTATTTCTTATAGATACACTGTACCATGGTATTTTCTCTGATATTTGTTGTGATTTATACTCTAGTTTTTTTTCCCTTAGGCCTACTCATCTATTCACTATTTAGATTTCCAATGTAACTACATCATACAGTATGGTATGTTTTAAAAGAAATAATAGATAATTTAGAGTTTAAGATATGCTATCATTTGAATGAGATAAGTTCATTTACTTGTAAGAAGAAGTTGGTATAAATTGGAATTGAAAATCCAACGGATCCAAAAGGAAAAAGAATTATAAAATATGTTTAGATTTTATATTTGGAAAATAAAATAAACTTTAGGAATAAAATATGTAAAGCAAAGTTGCTTTTGAAATATTAAATAATTTATAAGTATTTTATTTCATTTTAAAATGAGTACTGCATATTTTTAAAATACAATGTTTATAAAATAAAACGATATAAACAATAAGCATAGCTACACATTTTATATTTATTAAATAATAGGGAAGGTATCAGTAATTACAACTATATAGTATTATAGTGGTATCAAGTGGGATATATTATATTTTATAATCCTAGTGCAGTGAACAATGATATCCACACAATCTAATAATAAGTTAACAGTAGATATTTTATATAGTATTTTCTTTGACATTGCAAGATGAAATTGTTTATTTTAAAAAAAGATCCATACTCACAATTCGTCTTCTTATTTTGTTTTTCCATACTATGTTTCAGTGGATGTTTTAAAATGAAGCATAGTTTAAATAATAGTTAAAGATGATATATTTTAAAATAAGTAATAAAATGTAATTTTATCATAAAGGTTGATCACAAAACATAAATAAAATTGTATTGTTTTATTATTATTATTTTAAGTCAGAAGGAAGACTTAAATAAATTCTAGATTGTTTTAATAATCAAGTAATATAAAATGTAGAATGGTGTAAATTGAGGATATCCTGTGTAAATATTGTAAATAAATTGTTATTTTATTTTATTATTATAATAAAACTTTGTTAAAATTTGTTTTTTCAAAAATTTGTGTGTTAAGACAGTTTCTTTTCCATTCAAATGCATGATACACCTAGGATAATAGAAACAAACATATAATTTTGCACAGAGATAAATAAAGAATTATTTTAAGAATTCAAATATTTTTCTTGGAATTCATTTAATTAAGTGATCACATTTTACATTATCTTATGGTCATAAATTAGTTATCATAATGGTACATTGGAAAATATGCTATCTGTTGCCACATATATGTTTTCACGTTATTGAGTGCTACCACATGTTTTATTACGTGATTGTATGAAGATAAAAGATTATAGCATAGTATTTTATTGTTTTATTATGGTAATAAATTATAGTGAAGAAAAGATACATAAAAGTTATTCCATCCAGTGAAAGATATTATTATTTATTATTATTAGTTTAAGTATAGTAGAGTATGACATAAAAATCTCTTCTCATGTTTTACTACAGTGATTTAATTAACTTAAAATAGTTTTATGAACCTAAGATTTTATTGAGCTAAATTATAGTAGATAAAAGATTAAGATTTAATTATTAGTTTAATCTTAATGAGTAGGATTTATTAAAGTTGTAAGAATACTATAAGTTTATTATTTTGAGATAGTAATAAGGGGAGATAGTGTTCTTATGCCATTGAGGTAGTATTCTGTGGGATATTGGCTCAATGTAATCTTTCTTGTCACCTGTATTTCACTTCCAAGTCTCATGACATAATAATTTTTATTTATTTATTTTATAAATTGAACCTTTTCATTATTTTTCTAATAGAATGTTTTAATATAATGCAGGATATTTTATTTATTAATTATTTGCATTGAACTAAACGTAATTATTAACTGAGCTAACCCATTTTTATTTTATATGATATTGTCCTGGAAGGGAGACTACACACCACAAGGTTAGAATATATATATATATATATATATATATATATATATATATATATATATATATATATATATATATATATATATATATATATATATATATATACACATAGATGTTAATGTAATTTATGTGTAAAATGATTTTTTTTAATATAATAAATAATACTGCAATAGACATTCAAAATATTTACTGTTATTTATTTGTAAAGTATGTGGAAAGTGAAATTTAATCTAAAATGATTAAATTAGAAACCATTATATTCATTGGCTTCAACTTTAATGTGTACTTTTTATGTTGTGACCAATTGTTTTGGACACTTTTTGTATAAAAATGTCTTCAAATTTCACTGTGGCAATAATCCTATCAGTTCATGCATAATAGAAAATCTTATTTAATATACTTGTTCTATATATCCATACACCAAGAATACAATTTAATTTTTAAAATGTTTATATTAACCTATTTAACTGCAAACTCCATTTTTCTATTTTGAATGAGCCATAGTGAGACTTTTAATTCCTCTATATTTCAACATTTTATTTTTACAATTAAGTCTTCTTCCCTGTATCATATTCAACTAGGTCAGAGAAAATCACTCTGATCACTTTCTCTATATCTTGATTTTGATTCAGATTGCACTTCACTACAGCAGTAGACCGGTCCTTCAAACAGAGGAGAGAATACCATTGACAGCATAAGCCATCAATGATGCCCACGATCAGATCGAGCTATGTAAAGCATAACATCATCACATTTCCAGACCGTGGCCCACCTCATCTGCTGGATTCGAACCCCTGCCATCCAAAACATTTTATTTGTTTTGAGGAGTAACCTCAGGTGTCAGCCAACTACATGTTATATAGTCAGCATGCCTGGGTGACAGGAAAACAATCCAGCATTTGACATATCCATGAGTAGCTCACATTCTGTTTCAGGGTCCAGTATATTTACTTAACACGTAAAATAACTCTACACTAATTTACTGGTCATGCAGTGACAAGAGAGAAAGAAAATAGTCAATTAAAGAAAACATTAATATTTAATTATTTATGCACACATACATTTAATATAATATAAAATAATACAATAATTTTATTATATAAGAAAATTTTAAATGATTATTTTAGGCTATAGTTATATTAGTCTGCTAATTAAAGTTCATTTCATTTAAAATTTAAGTGAGTACACAGCTATTTAAAAGTATATTTACCCAGGTTTTTATTTTGTGCATATTGTCAATGATTTTAGTTTCCATTTGATTTTGCTTTTCAATTGGTTTTCTCCATTGATGATTTCCAGAGCTTAGCTTTCATTCTTTGGATCAATAATGGGAGAGAGATATTAGCAACAGCATTGATTCACTATCTAGGTTTTTGTTTTGGGCATTAGTTCAAGCAAGCACAATTGATTTGAAAGAGGATTGGAGTTTTAGCAACGTACATTGCTATTTCGGCAGTGTCTGCACTAAAGTGGTTCACAACAGTAATAACTGGTCTGCTAGTGCACTTAAAGTTTTCCAAATTCTAACTGTATTTTGAATTCTGTCTGTACTGATAGCAAACTGACTGTATAGCAATAACATGAACCTGACTGAATAACAATAGAGAGAATGCCTTTATATACTTTTTTCTCTCCTATTGTTTTAATTTCTTATCATTATTTTTAAACTTTGATCTTAACTTGAAGTCTGTCCTTTAATTAATTTTACATTTCTGATTATTTTAATCCTTTGCTCAAATTCATCTAAACGACCTCAATAAGCTAGTTTACAGTTTTTTAATTAATTCAACTATTGATTTTGATTTTATTATCAATCTGAAATCTTATAAACCAATTAATTACATTTTTGAAAGTTTTACAAACATTTTACTTTTATAGACTGATTTTTAGTCTGATTTCACATTTGCTTATTTTATACATTATAAAAGTTTTCCTTACAAAGAGAGAGAGTGAGAGAAAGAGTTTTACATTTTTTCTAATTCTATTTTAGATTTCTGCTCTCTCTTGCTAAGAACAATTTTATTCTAATAGAAAAATATGACACAATCTTTTGCTTTTGCAAAATTTGCATTTTAACATCTACTTTCATTTTTATTAATAAATTAATCATTTATTTTTAAATGAAAAATATGTAATGTGACTATATGTATGTAGCTTTAACATATATATATATATATATATATATATATATATATATATATATATATATATATATATATATATTTGCTAGCAGTACAATATATTAATAATCTTAACATTATTTATTACAAATGTAAACTTTCAAATGATGGACATTCTAAAAGTTTATCTTTGATATTTGAAAAATATGAAAATAAATTTCAAAAAATTGAGTTCTTAATAGTGTTTGGCATCATTGGATATAATTTGTCTATTCAAAAATTTAGTAGAAGAAAATATTAGATAGGTTAAATCTATGTTGAGAAAGAAAAAAAATTAAAATTAAACATTTAGTTTATTATTAAAATTTCAAAAAATAATTTATTTGCTGTTTTGGCAAAAGGGTATTTTTGTTTATCCAGTAGAAATTACTTCTGTTTTCTGTAGCAAACTTTTTAAGAGTTGTCTTTTTAAAAAATAAGTGTTTCAAAGAAAATCTTCTTTTGGCCATATAAATATTTGGTTTAAAATAAGTATTTTACAAAAATAGTGCATAAATAACCTTTAATGTGTAAACAAATTACTGAAAATTATAATTTTTTTTAAGGAATGTAATTTTTTTTTCCAATTTGGCTTCAATCTAAAACTAAAACACTGTAAATCAGAAATTGATATTTTTATTGATATCTAGGGGCACCTTCATCTTGGCATTTTTATGCAAATTAGCTATTGTCATTACTTAAATGTCTGTATAATGCTGACATCTTCAAATTTTTTCCAGTAATTTTAAAATTCTAACCAATAAAATGAAACTGCACATGGTAATGCAAAGTTATAGGTAGGCTTAAAACTATATAGAGAAGATATGTCTGTCACAGCTCCATCATAATTTCCACAACAGCAAATACATCATCAGATTGCAGCAACTGAGACAAATCATGTTAAGATATCACCAAAAATTCACTCTTTTCACTGCTTGTGAAGTTTTTATATGAGGATTTTCCATAGCAACCATCATTACTTTACATTAATTGGTACTTGTGTATAATTCAACCGATGAAGTTTTTGACTTACCGATTTCCATTCCGGTAGACATCGACATTTTTTGCAAGACAACATTGTCATGGTAACCAAGTGACTGGCATGATTAATCCATTAGAGAGTCAATTTTTTTTTTCACCCGAGAGATTTAAAATTCGTAGAGGGGTTTGGGAAATTTTTTGATTTTTGTGTCTATTGTGATTTTGCTATCCACGGCATCACAGTTACTTTTTTGAGCTGTTAATTCGGGTAAAGTGTTTTATTTATCTGTTAATTTTGAATTTACAAATATTTTTTTTAATATTTCTACAATTGAATTATGATTTAATTTAATTTTTAATTTCTGAATTGTATCATACAGAAAATTATTTTTCATAAATTCATCGGCAATTTTTAATTTCTGAATTATATCATACAGAAAATTATTTTTCATAAATTCATGGGCAATTATAAAAATTACAACTATGAGAGTAATACAAGGTGAGAGTAATACAAGGTATGCCAAGCCTACGGCTTGTCAAAAACACAAAGGGCCCCCCCCCGCCAACTCCAGCGCTATGCGCTGTTTTTTATAATTGAGCATAATATAGGGGGGTTTTATAAATTATAATATAGTTTTTTCTAAATTATTTTGACACATGCATGTACATTTTTATTTTTATTTTTTTACTATTTGCCTGACCTGCGTCAGATTTTTGCCTTTTTTTTTTATCACGTGACCTGATCACATTTTTTTCTTTTTTTTTATGTTTAAATTTTTTTTAAATTTTTATATTTTTGCCATGTTTTTTGTTTTTTACCACGTGATCAACCGATGACATTATCCTGAAGGCATATCGGTCTAATGTTGCGTTTTTTAACATGCTGTGTTCACGTGATCTGCGGACACATTTTAGTGACTAAATGTGTCTGCAGATCACTTGGAGACGTTATCTTAAAAATCACAACTTTAGACCGATGTGCCTTCAGGGTAATATGTCATCGGTTGAATTATACACAAGAACCCATTAATTATTTATTATAGCAACCTTTTAAAAAGTTATAAGATGCTGAGATTATGAATGTAGTATTATCTTTATAAAATAAATATTGAGTATTTATTCTTCCTTTCCCAACACTTTACAAGATTCATTTATTATGTAATTAAAAACAAGTTAGAAATGATATTCAATAATAAAATGTAGTTATAATAAATTGTCAGTATGATTTACTTATATTTTTATTCAGGATCTATGTACTGGAATCTGTGTGAGGATTTCTTAGACTCTAAAGGCAGTGAAGATATTCATCATGAATGTAAACAATTTCCCCCCCAAAAATATTTGATATGTAATTAAAAATAAACTTTGACATAAACAGTTAAAATGAACTAAAAATAAATTGAAAATTAAAAACAGATAGTACTCCAGATATCTTTGCAGCAACTTGGAGCCTCATAGGCATTCCAACCAAACCATAGGTGTGAAGCAAATAGATTACCATTGTAAATAACATAGTCTTACAAAACTTTTACATCACCCAAGACACCTTACAGAATTAAACACCTGTAAACAATTAAAATAGTTACCAAATAACATAATAGTGTATCACATATACTTTCAAATTCCAATATGTATACTATGTACCATATCAAATCCAATTACAAATGAATATTTTATTTAATAAATAAAAAAATGTGTATTACATGATGACAATTTTTATTTAACTAATTTTTATTAATTGTTCTCAAAGATAAAGGATATTGACAAAAAAAAAAAGATTTTACTAATTTATGTTATTAAAACTATATCAATCAATTGCATTTCACATTTTTTAATTTAATTCTTATTTAATGAACTTTTTAAAAGTTATGCTTTTCATTACTAAAGATAGTTATTGTTTTGTTAGCTTATTTTAACAAAATAAAATGTATTATTGATTGCTTTTTTTTTACTTTTTAAATATTTTTTCAAAATCATAAATATAAAAAGTAAAAGTTACTAGAAAAATATTAGTTTTGGAAAAGAATAAATAAATAAAAAACAATGGATGAAAGATGGGGCTTCATAACATGGTAATTTTTATTGAAAATGGATCCATTTAATATCATATAAATATTCAACAATGTAAATAAAAAAATGAATACAGTTGTGTGTAAATTCATTTATAACTAATTTAAAGGATAGCACTAGGCTTATACAGTTGCAACCTTTGATTTTTTGGTAATTGCTTACGTCCTAAAGTTGTCACTCAGACGATGCCATCTTGGGATTACAATTATAACTAAAATTTAAAATTTTTTAAACTTCAAAAATAATTTATAATATTTAGTTGTTTTTTTTTTTTTTTTTGGTCATTAATAAATGCAGTGGTAAAGGCAAATAAATTAGTTGTATTGTTCAGTTATTGTTTGATTATAATATTATAACAAATGCTTCAAAGTTAAATTTTAAAATGATTATTTATCTTATTTTTTTGTACATGATGTTAAATAGTAATCATAAAAGTTATTTTTTAAAAAATAATCATGCATAACTAAAGTGCATTTTTTATGCACCCTATTTACATAAAGGTTAGTCTTTTTATTAATAATGCACTTAATAAAATATTTATTATATATTTTTAATCTGTTATAATCGATTAAATGTCTTGGCATAGGAAACCATTGTAATGATTGGTTTTTTAATATAACACTCTTAATTTATGAAGTATGACTGGGATAAAGCTGTAAGAAAGAAAAAATAGAATTCAATTATGAAAAAGTTCAATAATAAATTGAATGAAAGTAAATACAGGACCAAGAGCATTGCTGAATATGCAAGATGAAAGTTGACTGGAGGAGTAGTTCATGATGCCAGTCATGCAGTCTCCATGCACATCAAATTTATGAATTTTTAACTTAACATTTTCTTAAACCATTATTACTGAAACAATGAATGTTGAATCTATAGGTGTGGGTAATTTTATTTAATATTTAAATAACAATGAATAAAACTGCTCCCCCCTTACTTTTTCATCATCCTGTACATGCAGTAATATATACAGGGTTGTTCCATGACTTGAATTACTGTACATTTAATTAATTTTGCAAACTAACAATGTGTGAATCAGTGTTCAAAATAACTACATGTTTAATGGCATGTTAATGGAACTTAAAATCAAAAGTTTGCTATTTGAACATTATTTTTTTATTATTATCATTAAATGATAATATTGTATACCTTATGACATTATATGTTAAAATTACTTAAGTAGACTGTTACCCAAGCTAAAACTCTCAGTGCCATCTCATATTGCTGAGCCACCTGATCACACACATGTTGAAAAGATAATCACCAATATACGTATTTCATACTAAAACAGCAATCATCAGTTGGTCTAGATTACTATCCTCACACATATATACAATCAGTGCTCAGTTTTATATTAAGATAGCTAATTTTCATATTTTAATGGGCAGGCTTCAAACTATTCCAATTCACAACTATCCAGCCTTCCATTTCATTGAAAATCTGATGATGGAACGCTCAAAGCCCTTGTTAGTGCCAAGGTTGTCATCCTATCCATGTTGACATATTTGTCATTCTGACCCCTCATGTACAGGAGAATAATCCATTTATACATATGCGAGGGATGGGCAGACCTTTTACACACTATTTAGCATGAAATATGTATATTGGTAATTATTTATGTTTTCAACATGTGTGTTATCAGGTGGCTCAGCAATATGAGATGGCACTGAGAGTATTGGGTTGTGTGAAAGTCGTCTGAGTTTGAATCTTGCATATATTACATATATAAATGCAGGTGTAAGCCTGTATAATGTATTAAGTAGACTGTTGTAGAGCAAGGGCCATCATTCACTTACAGAAAATTAGCATCAGTTACTAGTGGTGAAAATTGTAATGATTTATTTTCTACTTTTCTCTCTTAGTAAAAAAACATTTGGCTATGACTGAATATCTGAAAAATCTTAAGTTTGCTTGGAAATCCCTATTTATCTAAAAAAAAATGCTTTATCCAGATTCAATTCTTAATCTTATACATGACAAATGGATGTACTAATTTTTATGTCATGAAACCCTATATGTTTAAATACAACAACAACAAAAAAATTTAAATAACACAATTTTTCATATAAAACCTTGATCATTTTCTCAAGACTTATACTTATGTTGACAACTTCAAACATATGTGTTGCTCATTTTTTCTAAGTCTTAGATGCATGGAGTTCATGGAAGGATTATATTAAACTGCCCATGTTACATACAAGAAGGTTACACTTAAACATGGGTTATGTTAGTGTTAAGATAGAAACATTCCAGGAAAGTACATGAGCATGAACCAACATTTTCAATGATAAAATCCTCCATCCATCACCAGTACTGAAAGCAAAACTAGATCACTCAAACAAAGCTTAATCCATTTCCTATGAGCAGCAATATTACTATACTGCAAACTGTTCTCTTGTCTACTATATCTATTGTTATATTGTGTTGTTATGCTTACCATGTTTGATGGTCTTATAAGCTAGGTATTACATGATTTGATACATTATATTTGTTTTTTCTATTCTAAGAATCTAAAGAGCAAATCCTAAGTCATACCAATTAAAACCATCTGATATCGATTACTAATGTTATCTTTTTTTGTTGGTTACATTAGGCTGTCCGTGTAATATCCCAATTCTTTTCTGGTGATCTGCCTCTCTTTTGGGGGGCTTTTATAAGGTGATAGTGACCACTGATGATTTCTATCATTCATTATATTGGAACTCTTTCCAGTTCTGCAGACCTCTCATGTTCTTTCAATGCTACCTGTTGATCTTCTTTTTCTTTCTATATCATGGTCTATCATTACAGTCTCTCCACACTTCTATTGCATTATATGAGTTCTGAGACTTTTTCCCCATGTTTATTCGATTGATTATGTTGGCCCATATCAATTGCATTTTGAAAATCTGTTACCTGCATTGTCTTTCTATCAGTGCTCATAATCATTTATTCAATTTTAAAAGAAATTATGTCAAATTATTCTTATAATCTGATTCTCAGCCAAAACCAGTCATCCAAAATTTGTAACTTGGCCACTTGTCTCCTTAAGAATTGAGAGTATTTTACAGTACTTCTGACATGGAATCTCTCTTGCATTATTTGATACTTAATAGTCTCTTGATGTTCTTCTGACCAAAAGATCACAGGTTGCTGAAACAATGAGTCTGACCAAGCTTGAGCATCAGCTTGTAAGTGGCTACAGCAAATGACCAACTTAATTCTTCAATCATTATATTAAAATTAAAATGTCTTTCCAAGCTATTTAGAACATTGGGTGATTCTCCATCTGAATACTCTAATTTTTAAAAAACTTATTAATATCAGCCTGTGTCTCACGTACATTATCCTGTTCTTTTGGTTCACCTGTCTTGCTGACCCTACCTCTATTTCATTTATTTTATGGATAATGGTCACTTTTCCCCAGACTAATTCATCAGTTACAACTTTTAAATCTTTCATTTTTATATTCAGATCTTCCACATTTTCTTGTAAATTGGTCACTTTTATTTCCTATAACTTGTAATGCTAAATTTTTAACCTTTTCTTTTGTTTTTATTTTATTTTGTTAAACCCCTTTTTCCAATCCTTCACCAGGTTTTCAATTTTATCTGTACTTTCTGCTCTCATCTCATATATTTCTCTTATAGTTCATTGTGATTCTTTGAATCTCATATTTGCATTTCACTGAACTTTTCATCTATTTTCTGCTGCAACTCATCAAATTTCATCTCACTTTTGTGTTAATTTTCTTTTATTTTTTTGTCCACTTTCTGTTTTCATTCCTTAAATTCCCTTTTCAACATTTATTGTATCATCTCTATCATGGATATCTAAACTTGCCCTTTGTAGCAAGTATTTTGTGTCACTTCTGGATTATTTACTTAATTTCCCATTTTCTTTTTAAATGCTATTCTCTTTAAATAGTTGTCACCCTAATTTAATATTCCAAATTTTTACTATTTTCACAGTTAATCACACTCCAAAATACTTATAATTTCTACTACACCTGGGTCTTGTTTTATGCGGATTATTTTAATGCGATTTTGAAGTTATGCGATTCATGTTTCTTTTTAATATTTTTCATATTTCACTATATTTATTAGATATCAAGAAATTTAAATTATTAATAACCTATTTTGACTTGAAATACTTTTTTTTTTTTCAAAAATATAACTTTATATTAGCAGCTAACGTGAATATGGCCTGAAGCTATATTTAGAATAAATAACCTACTTATACTAATGAGTGAATAATAATAATAATAGATTTATACTTACATATAAAAATATCGCAATAAATATTCAAAAATTTTAAACTTTTAAAATGTATTTTGTTAGGTATAGCAAATAAATAATGTAATTTTTAAAATAAATAACGAAGATTTTATTGATTTTATAAACTGACAATAATATTTTTAATGATACTGTATAACCTTTTTGTTTGATTGCGATCCTCATTTTTTTAATATAGAAACAAAATGTCAACATTTAAAATTTATTTCAGTAGTAAAAATCAGTTGTCAACAGAAAACCATTAACACAGCACAAGACTGAAATTGGCACTATTTGTGTAAATAGAATGGAGCAGAATGTGGTAAAAATTAGAGTGGGGAATGGAAAATAAAGTGGCTAACAAGTTTTTCTGGGCATAATTGCTGAGAGATTCTTGACTTCGGTCAAGAAGAAGCTACATCACATTGACGAATCTGATTTCTTACCAGTTTACAAACAAACCTCACATTTGAAAATAGCGATAATGATTAAAATATGTATGAAAAAATGTCAAATTAAATGCTGTAGTTAATAAAAAAAAGTAAAAAAAGTTTGTCTTATACCATTTTTTTTCAAATATTTGATATTTTTTATTAGTCATACTTTATTTCCTTATTTTTTTTAATGCGAATTTTAAAATATGTTTTCCTTGTTGCTTTGCTTTTATGCGAATTCTGAAAATTACAGACCCTATCCCCCATTTTTCAATGTAAGTTACGTCTATTTTTGTATTTTTTTTAATGCGCATTTTTGTGGAACCTATCTACCACATAAAATGAGACCCAGGTGTATATTTATTTCCAATTATATAATATGCCCACATTTCTTGCACTGTGCAGAACTAGCTGTCATTCAAACAACCCCGAACTATTTCCCTATTGAGCTTTAAACCCTTTTAATTATAGCCTTTATACTTTTTTATTTTTTTTACCCTCACCTTATTACTTTTTCTGTGCCAATCCCCTATCTTAATTTTACTAACTATTTATCACACTTTTTTTTATATTCTTATTATTAAAGATTCTTGTTTGGCAATCCCTCTCTAACTTCTCTCAGGGCTTTATTTCTATTAAGCTTCATCTTATTTCTAATCATAAAATTGAAGTTTTAATTCAGAAAAGCTCTTGAATTCATTATTCGTATATATACACAATTTTATTTTATCCATTTGGGACAAACAAGTAATTATGCAGGTCCATTATGGTCAAGGACACCACTCTCCAAAGTGAGAGAATGCAATACTTGAGCAGTAATTCAAAATAAACAGGTATATATCATCTATATACTCAGCTAGGCAACTTATTTCTCTTAAGTTATAAATGAATTGTCCAACAAGATCAAAATGGCATGTGATAAATAAATTTATATAATTTTATTGACTAATCATTTAATAAAAGAAAACACACAACATACATATATATATAACATGATGATAATTGACACACATATATTTGCAAGTATTTTGCAACTTTACAATAAATTATTAATTAAAGTGAAAGGCTGAAACCTTCTCGCATGCGCATTTAGAATATTAACAATAATAATAAAGGTACTCATGACAACCACACACACATATATATATATATATATATATATATATATTGAAGCAGTCAATCTTAGCTTAAGATTGTGCTTCATGTTTCTACCTACTAATAATAAAGGTACTCATGACAACCACATATATATATATATATATTGAAGCAGTCAATCTTAGCTTAAGATTGTGCTTCATGTTTCTACCTACTAACCCGTGTTCAAACCCTATATCCCATCCCGCTCCTTTTTGTTGTATATATATTTCATGTATATATTTGAGATACGCACCTAAATTATAAAATTTAATGTTTCAATAACATGTTTTAAAATTATTATTAATTCTTTTTATTAATTATTAGTTCTTTTTCTTAAAGTATTACAGATGTGGCTCAAATATATACATAGGAGCAAAACTTACTAACAAAATATTGATGTTTTAAATATTTCTTATATGTCATTTTTAGCTTTTCCTTTTTAAATTGCTTGTTTTTCTATTAAGCTATATATTTTTTATAAAATCCAATATGGAAGATGTGACTGTTGTAATTGTCCAAAAATAATTAAAGGGAGGTATTTTTTAATTAAAGTTTTACTTAAAATAAATGGGATTAAGTAGATTAAAGATTTACTTGTGTTAAAAACATGTTGTCAAATCTATTTCTAATCTGGAAATAGATTTGAATTTATTTTTGGACGTTATCTTACAATTGCATCTTCAAAAACAACTGATAAAAGAAAAGGTATAAAATGACTGAATTTTGAATCAGAGGGATTAACTACTATTGAAACAGGGGATTAGCTACTTTTAGAGAGAGGTATTATAAACTTATTTCGTTTTGCTTGAAACTTACAAATGATGTAGCAGTAAATCCACTACTCTTCAGCGGCCTCTGCCACTACCGTAATATCCTGCTGCCCTGAAATGAAGAAAGAATGCTAATAAAAGTTTTCCGTCACCAAGAAGAATTCATTTTGGATCCTCAATTTGCCATACATGAGCTGTACTTGTAAAATAGACTTATGAAATGTGCGCAAGATAACTTTTATGCTACTATTTGAAAATGAATCTAGCCTCACTAATCTCAAATCCTGCTATCAAGATTCTAACGTATTGTACAATTTTCTATCTTTTAAATTAATATATATATAACATGTAATTTTCTCTTCAATAATTTCTATACATTTAATCCTATCTCATATGCTTTAACTTCTTTTTTATTTTGGTGCGGTCATTTATTTATATATACTTATTATGTGATTTATATATCTGCTTGCTTATTAATATGTCAATCTAAAACAATCTGCCAAATTGAATTTTCTAAAAATCCTTTCTTCTTTTTAAGTAAACCTTCATGAATCAAGTTTATTAACGTTCCCTTAAAATATAACATATTGTTATTTAATACGTTCGCCAGATTGTTTTATGAATCAACATTTTAGGTTCGTTTTTAATATAAAAATTGATTTGTTTAACTCTGAAAATCCAGAACTTAAGCTAATTAACGCTTTGAAATCTTATAAAATATTATTTATTTAATTCTAAAATAAGGTGACTTAATTGTTTTACATATATATATAACTGCTAGTTTTTTTATTTATGTACTCTTAAAATGTATACTTAAAATATCAAATAAAGTACTTATATATTTCATTTATTATAAAATCGCGAAAGTGGGATTTATTTATTTCAAATATCAGAAAAGGGATGGGGGTAAATCTTAATGTTTCTTTTACTAGGTAAAATCTTAACGTATATTTTATTAAATGAAATATTCTCTCTCTATATATATTATAATTGCATGGCACATTATAGTATTCAAACAAGGATCATTTATTTTTAAAGCAGTAAAACTTTTCAAGGTTGTTAGTGACATTTATCATATCGTACTGCGTTCCTGACATATAGCCGATCTTTGTGATTATATATCTGTGCTTCTTAATCTGGGGGTTATGACAAGATTGAAGCCATAGATTTCTTCTCGTTCTATAGATAGTTGATCTATCTGGAACCACATTTATTCCGTATAAAATGCCTCTGGCAGTGATCCCGTAAGTTTGGCACATGCTATGCATATTCACTTCGTAGATAAAAGGGCCTCTCGCGTTGGTTATACCCACAAGAGTCTGGGCCACGCCATGCCTATCTACTTTTCTCTAAGCACTACCCAAGAAGGGGGTGTGAGATTTCGTTTTTCATCCAGAAGCACGACCTTTTCCTCTTAGTTATTTTAGGCTATTATGTCAGCACCGCAAACTTCTTCGTATTATTATTTCTTTTGCTTCATGACCCAGTTTTAATGCTCTAATATTAAAATTTTACTCTGCTTAATATATATATATATATATATATATATTGTACCCTCACTTCTCGATATATGATATAATTTAAAATATGACTAGCTCAATTAAATCATTATGCTCAGTTAAAATATGTACAACTATCTTTAATATATTTTATAATATTATAACTTATCAGATTTATTACAAACTTATCAAAAATTAATATAGTTCAATATTATGTACTAATTAAATAAATATTTACTAAATCATGAGACTGTGAAGTGAAGTTACAATTGGTAATCAGATTTACATTGAGTCAATGTCTCTCCAAGACACTATCTCAATGGCATAAGAATACTATTACTTCTTTATTATCTCATTACTAACTCTACAGCATTCTTATGACTTTTATAAATGAATTATCTTTAATAATAATAGATAAATAAATCTCAATCTTTTGTTAAGGGACTATAATTAAATGATCTCAGGTTCTTCTAATTATCTTAAAGTAATAATAATTCATGTAAATAGGAATGATAAGGGATTTAATATCAAACCTAAATACACCTAACTTATTCTAATAACAATAACTAACAATAATAATAATCTTTAGTGTATAGCTTAATCTTATCTATTTGATTATATCATCAATCATTAAGAAAATAAGTAAATCATATGCATGTCTTTCATTTCCATATAGTATCTTAATTTTAAAATAGACCAAAATCTTATAATTTAACAATCTGTGGCAATAAATAATATTATACTCTTATATTGTGCATTATAATTACTTTGTGACCATTGTAATATTATATGTTAATGTCAATCAATTTCTATAAATTATATTAAGAAAATATTGTGTTTCTTTCTCAAATAATAAAATAATAAATTCATATTGTGCAAATATTATGTTTATTCAAATTATCTGTTGTCAAATGCTGTGGTGTAAAATAATGAATTCGACACACTTTTAAAACAACTTAACAAATTTATTTACATCAACTTTAACAAATAATTTATTTACACTATTTACATTTAAATGGAACTAAAGAAAATAAACAAAAATAAGAAAATAATAATACAAGATTTTACACTGTTACTATTTCCATAATCATCAATAAATAATTTATACATTTCTGAAATGTTCTATCAATAATATTTAATCAAGTTTAGGACTTTAAATTTTAATAAACATCATTTATCATCAATTAACACAGGAAACGGTTTTGTGTGAAATATCATTCATGTAGCACATACGTAAATAAACAGACTTTAATAATTAAAATGCTATTTCATTTAAGTCTTACTGATATTTATATTATAATGTACTAGTATGTATCACATTACTATTAATATTATTCAAAGATCAATTAATGTATAAACTGATAGAACTTTGTAATATAATAACAATTATTGATTATCACTGTTTATTTCATTCCGATATAATGTCATATCATATGTCTTATCAAAATATGCAATAGGTATATGTTCTTTTAAAAATAACATTTTAAATTATTCAACAATTTCAAATTTTATAAAGTATTATGTTAAATAAAATTCTATGATTCTTTTCTATTTAAATCATTACTTTGCTTTACTTGTTATTCTTATTTCTTCCTAATAAACTTCTATCTACAAAAGTCATTTTAACCTTATTTAATTTCAGAAAAATAAATGACCAATTTTAAAACAAAAATAATAACGATCCAAACTCTCTTATACCTCATCCTCTATATACAATAAGCCTTCAATCAAGATATAAATTTCTATGTAAAATTAACTTTCTTATCTAATAAAAATAAAAATAAAAATATAGACTTTATATACTTCTTACTAACTTTAAAAGAAAAATAAATAACTTACGCTAATAAACTCTAATTCCTAATATTGTAACAGAAACATCAAAATTTATTCAAGAAAGAATCATATAATTATTTCTAGGTTCTCATATTACGTTGTACTAAATTTACATCATCAATTTAAAATATGCATATTAAAATAAAACTGCTATTATTAATCTTATGTGTGTATATTATTTAAACATTAATACATTCATTCAATAATCATATACCATTTGGTTGATCTAAAGAAAACATAGTAAATACATCAAATTATTATTATTGTTACACAATTTTTACCATAAATGATACTTCAATGTACAGTCCGTCACACGATGTCCTCCAGGATTCCAGTTTTACAAAATAATTTCACATTTACACTCAACAATTATTCTTTAAAAATATTACGTGTTGTATAATTATAAAATAAACTTTATGCAATAAAAAGTTATATTAATATTTAGTTATTACTTTTTAAAAAATGTAAATGTACCTTTCCTATCTTTCAATAAATTAATAATTAATTAAATATTTATGTTAGTTAATAAATAAAAATATTACATAACATCCAACGGTGTCTTCTTCCACTATATTGTTCTTTTTCCTAGGCACAAATTTTCACCAAACACTACTTCCTTTTCCGGTACATCACGTGTTTTTTTAAAAGTTTTTATGGAATAAATGAAAACATTCTTTTTTTTAAAAAAATAAAAAATAAAAGTCAAAGTCAGTTCCACCATAAACAAAATAAAATTAAGATAGTTTATAGGATCCACATTCATTTCTTTAAGGAAAAATTTTTAAAAGTTATTATTTTTAAAATTAATCTATAGTTTATAAAGTTCTTGTTTAATTATTTTAATTGATTTGATTTGGATATCCATGTAGATTTGATTTACGCATTCCGTAACAGCTATTTAGGTAAGATTACTTTTAAAGTCTTTTGTACGACCAGCGTTCAGACTTTAATAATACAATAATTTTTACTTACAAGTATTTCTTGGCCAATTAAACTTCCGATTTATTTGCCTTATAAAACTATCAAAATTTAGTCTTTTAAACTATAAAGACTTAACAAGGCAAGCATTTATGTAATCATTTTTATTTACTATCTTTACTAAGTTATATACTTAGATTTATAATTCACAAATACTTTCTTCATAAAGAAGTATTTCTCATTCTTTTAAATATCTATTTTATAAAAATTAATTACCATCAGCTTTTAAAATTATATAAGGTCCAACGTATTATTTTAATGCATCTAGAAACTCTCCAAGTTAATCCAGCGTTTGTTAAATTTTTAGTATAAAGTCTCCAATACATTTTATCCTCATACGATGTCTTCATGATTATTTAATAGTAAATTGAGCTTCAATAGGAAATGATCAATAGGGAACTATAATAAATTAACACTGCATATTTATTGGTAACTTTTATAAATTATTTTAAAACTACTCTCTTATAATTTTAAAACGATTTTGAGAGCATCTATAATTACTTAGCTATTTCTAATAGCAACCTTTACTTTAAGAATTTCAATCACAAGTCCCCTCCAAACAATTGAACCTTGGTTTTATACCGGAAGAAAACTCCCACTTGATTGGTGAGTTAAACAATCGACTTGCTAGCTTATTTACATATTTCACCAACAAGACAGAATTAAAAATAAATAATGACTTATTTAATATTTATTATTTATCACATTATTAAATTCTTAAATTAATCCTTATCATTTATTTAAATCTATTAAACATTTTTTAAAAACATTCTTTCTTACTTAATTTCACGTTTAACTTTTATAAGATTATTTTTATAAATAAACTAAGTCTATTTTTATTCGTTATGTTTGTAAACAGTATTTTAAAAATCAGATTTAATATTTCACATTAATTATTTTTATTTTTATCTCATGATAGCCAATATAATATTTATAAATTTTATAACAGAATTTTTAAAATAGCTTTGCAACTTTACTAAAAAACTCCCAAGCATGTGTGTATGTGTTTAATTAACATCTGTTTTTTTTTACAACAAAGCTACAAATGCTTGTAATAATCTAAAAATAAACTAACAATTCATTTTTTAAAAATAAATATTTTTAAAATAAATAATATCTTCCAACAATTTTTAAAATAATAATTCGATATTATTAAAATCAAATATTAATCTTCTATTAAGTACTACTAATAATTAAAATATTTACATTCATTTATTAAATATTAATTTTTATCAACAATAAATATATGCATTTAATTTTAACTTGTCTTTTAAAACTTTAACTTTAAACATTTATTTATTAAATTTATTAATGCAGTATTGATCATGGCCAGTTTTCCCAACCATATATTATTATCATCCCCATTGAAATCTCTCTCTCAAACATCAGCACAATTTTTACATATCAAATACTCATGAATTACTTTAATTACACTTTTTAAAAGATTGTTATAAACAAAATTAACATCATATAGTTAAATATATCTTAAATTTAAAATTTTTTAAATAGATTGATACAACAATTTATGGAGACCCATACAAAAGGGCACACTATATATATATGCCAACTACTTCTATTTTATTCATTAAGATTATTTCAATCATATACAATCTCACCATCGTAATTTATATATCTATTTAAGAGTATCTATATGCCTTGGGGAAAATAAAGCGTTCGTCTTACTATTGTTTAAAATAATTTTTCGATAGATATTTTTGTCATAGTTCAAATATAATCTTTTAACTGTCTTTTGTTTATTTTCATGACCTCAATGGCGTGAAAATAATTTATATCATATGTATAATGAATTTCAGAATGCTCCCCTAAATCATATGTTAGTCACCACGTTTCAGAACCGTAAATCAAAGCGTTAATGGCAGTATTATGTAATTCTTTCTAATATTTGATTGGCATTTTAATGTTGGACCCACCAAAGATGTGTGTGTATTTGTAATATATTATTTAGCTAAGAAAGAGCATATGAGAACTAATAGCGTGAATGACACTACGTAATTGCTTGCTTATTCATGCACACACTAATGTCTATAATTTATTTATAAATGTATAATAATTTGTCAGTATATTAAAATATATTTTGTCTAACTTTCTTGAGTCATTCAAATTCCTTCTTTTTCTCCACTTTCAAATGTACAGCCTAGTTGATATATATGTTAGTTTAGTCATAGTAATAAAAGTCTCATTGTCTTCTCCGCTCTCTTAGTCGGCCGTATTTAAAATTAATTTTCATGTGCCATCACTATTATGTTATTCATTAGGTGTTTGATCTGGGGCTTAGAGAGTGGGTTCGAATTCAGGCTGGTCCCTGACCTAAATCTTGGGCTTGACTGGGTTTGAAGTACATTTTGTTAGTTCCAGTTCATGTTAGATGGATAAACATGTTTTGACCGACACAATATATATATATATTCAAAGTTTTATTTTTTCTTATTTTTCTATGATAAAAATTAGCATAAAAAAAACTTAAACAACTTTCTTACTTATTATTATTATTAGGTCTTTTCTGGAAAATAAATTAAATCTTATTATGGTATTTCTTTAAGTCATATATGGTCATACAAAAGAAAATACTCTTTTATTTTAAAATAATGGAATTTCTTTACCCCATGGTCATTTAATCCACTTAACTGTTCAGGTGTTCCAAAGCATTGATTTTTTCTTCTTTATATACATGATCCTAGAGAACAGAAGCAATACTTAATGTTTCTTTAATAGTTTTTTTTTTAATCTTTTGGTAGAATATAGACTTCACAGGTGTTTGCCTTGAAATATTTATGTTACAGACAGATCACATCTTTTATATAACAATTTTCAAAAAAAAACATGTGATTAAATAAATGAAAAATACATTTTTAGCACGATTAATGACTAAATCATATTTTTTATAAGCAGATATTTAATCAATGGTGGAAACATTTAAATCGCAGGTAAGTGATAACTTTAAGACAGCTTCTTGGATCTCATTTTATGTTTAAACTTTTTTATAGGGCATTATCTCCACTGCTTTGACAATAGACACCTCCACATGGTTTGAGGCTTTTAGTTGGCATATGTCAAATTTAGCCCACCATAATTTTTTTGGTACTTACGTATTAGTCCTGTGACACAGCATGTATTAGACCTATTGCACCTTTTTGTATCCATGATAAATGTGCTAAATTGCTATTAGATCAAATAAATCAAAGTAAATCCTAGTATGTGACACAGAATGTATTAGACCTATTGCACCTTTTTGTATCCATGATAAATGTGTTACATTGCTATTAAATCAAAGTAAATCCTGGTGTGTTGTTATCTGATATATCAAAATGTGTTTTTTATCATATCTCCAATCTAATTTTTTTTCCAAGTATTTTTCAAGATTCCTTTTTGTGTATCATTCTGACAACAGCTTGATTTTAATTGCATTTTTTTTTCACAGTTATTGTCTTTGTATTTTTTCTTCATAGTTGCTGTTGTTTTAATTTTATCATTGCTTAATTAAGTTGATTGTAAGTGAGTAAATAACTGTACTTTCCATTGCATAATTCTCATAATGAAATGTTTTTTGTTTATTGAACGGTCCAATATGATGACAATTTGGAACTTTCTGTCAACTGAAATGGATGCCATGTCGTATTTCCAAGAAAAAGGAATCCTGCCAACTCAAAAAATATGTCCAAATGCCCATCCTATGACCATTTACATTCATACCTCAGACAGTGAATGGCATTGCAACATTCGAGGATGCTTCAGTAGAATTGGCATTTGTAAGGGAATGTGGTTGGAGGGTTCTGGAATCCCATTCCTAACTGCCATACATTTTATATATAGTTGGGCTTGGAAATTAACCTCCATAGAATGGGGCAAAATAGAACTCAGCTTAGCAGATAAGATGATGAGAGACTGAAATAACTATATGTGGGAAGTTTGTATGACTGCTATGCTTGAACATGAGAGATGAAAAATTGGAGGGCCTGACAAAATTGTCGATAGACAAGAGCCTATTTTCTAAAAGAAAAAAACTAATCTGGATGCTTTCTTTCTGAATAGTGGATGTTCAGTGGCTTGTGATGAGAGACTGATGAGTGTTTTATCATTAGAATTAATGATAGAACAGTGACAACTCTCATGGATGCCATCAAGCAAAATGTAAATGAAGGTTCAACCATATATTTTGATTGTTGGAAGGAAACAAAAGTGAAGAAATTAAGAAGTACCAGTTATGACAATTTTCATGTGAACCATAAGTATAATTTCATCAATCTGGAAACAGCCGTCCACATGCAAAACATCAAAAGACTTTGAGGTTCCACGAAATAGCATAATAAGCAACAACAGAGGACATCTTGCCAACATTTGGATTAATATTTTGCCAAATTTATATGTGGTGCATGTGTCATAAAGATGAGGGTGCATTCATTTGCATAATGAATGAAATCAAAAATAATTGGTCGCCAATATGAATTACTAATAAAAGTTGTGTATTTTTTTATTTTGTGGGAAAATGTTTTTTTTTACCTTTTTTTTTTTATAAAAATACTTCTATTTATTACTGTTTTTTGACAAAATCCCATTCAGGTAATACTCTCTACAATCACGTGTTCATTTTTGAGGGGGGAAGTATAAAATTTTTACTTGAAGTTTCCATTGTATCGGGAAAATTTGATTGACCTATTAATAAAGGTTGTTTTATAATAACATGTTGAAACCACTGGAGGGCATAGTTTGTTTGTAAACAAAGATAAATATAATGTTGCCAGGGCTGGGTGTTTTTTTTTTTGGCTTTGGTTTGTTTATCACAACATTTATAAAAGTAATATCAAATCAATTTTTTAAACACAAAACAACAAAAAAATTTAAAAAAAAATGAATTTACATGTAAAAGTACTTAATTTATTTGGTTTATTCTTTTCATTATTTATATTTTTGGGGGCCGGGGTTTTTTTTCGGTCTATGTATTTTTTTTTTTTTTTGTTGTTGGTTTATCACATTTTAAAAAGTACGGTGGCTATCAAATCAATTTTGGCAACCCCAAAAAATACATCAATTAAAAATGAATTTTAAAAAGTAGTTACCACTTTTTTTTGTTTTTTATTCTTCTCATTACTACTTATATTTTTTGGTTCGGTATTTTTCTATGACAAAAAAAAAAAATCAGATTCTTCTTCTTTTTTTTTTGTTTGTTTTATTTTTATAAATAAATCTATTTCCATTTAACGGTAACATTTACAAGCCAAAGTCAAACTTTGGAAGAGGGGTGGGGGAGTGTTTTCAATTGCTAACAGAATGGAACACAAAAAACTCGAAGGTTGACAAAGTTTTGATGGGAATTACCAGAAACATTAAAATATAAATGGCAATTAAAAACAACTTTTTGGGCTCTTCAGGAAAAAAACAGCACGCATGCAGCTACAAGCTGTTTTGTTTGATAACCCGGTTCCAGCAGTCAGAGAAGAATTCTTTCTTTGACATTCGGAAAGTTTCCTATTTCAGCCATTTGATTCAGCTCACAGTTGTTCTCACACAAAACATGACTTGGAGTGTGATTTGATAGGAATCACACTTGTACCTACACTTGCCCAATTTTTTCAGCAGGAAATTGGGGCTAGGGAAGCATGAGACTGTGGTCATAATTGTTAGTAGACCTTCCTAAAACATGGCAGATAGAGGTGGAGGTGGTCTTAATGAATATTAAAATAGTTTTGACAATCGGAATTCCAGACACCCTCAGACAATACTATAGCCAAAAGTGAAATGTGATCGCACATCCAAAATGCTTAAGCCCAAATCTGAGCTGTAAGCTGACATGATAGCTTCTGCAGCAGATTAAATCTCATGCTTCTGTGCATTCGCATAGAAATAAACACAGCAGCCACCCCCCCCCATATCAACAGACTATTTCTAGGCTTACGCATTAGAAATAGAACATTCAATAGCGGCGGAGGCCGCCTAAACGGCATATTTCTGTGTGCTGTCATAGAAATAACGCCCTCCGGCGGTTTCAACACGCTATTGTAAAACAACCTTAATAAAATTGATTAGACCACTTACATTTATTTATTGTGACAATTCCTGTTATATTTTGCATGGTAAATAACATATGTGTATATTTTATGTTTTTATGAATAATATTTTAGAAATTTTGATAATTTATTCATTGTTATGTCCATAATAGCTTGTGATATTTTTAGTATTGTTATACTTTTTCATCTAAATTTTGTATAAATTTATTGAAAATACCATATATATATTTTTTCCCATAAATAATATTTATGGATAATATTTTACATTTTTTTAAATAGTATTTTAGGGAATTTTTGTAATTTACTGATTAAAATTGGTAGATTTTATACTTTTTTGTCTAAATTTCATATATATTTATTGAAAATGCCACATGTATTTCTTTTTTTTTTAATTATATATCAGGTAATTGCTTAAAAATTAACTCTTTAATATATATTAAATGTATATTTCTTCTTTGAAATCATATATATTTCTGGTAAAATATGCTCAAGTTTTTGAAATTTACCGATTTTATGGCATTTTGTTTAATGGAGTCTCATATTAATTGCTTAAAAATTATTTATAGTGTGTAATTATTTATAGTTTGTAATTTACTGATTAAAATTGGTACACTTTATACTTTTTTGTCTAAATTGTGTATATATTTATTGAAAATGCCACACATATTTCATTCTTTTTTTAATTATATATATATTAGGGAATTTGCAGCTTTTTGTTAAATGGTGTCTCATGTTAATTGCTTAAAAATTAACACTTTAATATATATTAAATGTATATTTCTCCTATGAAAGTCATATATGTTTCTGGTAAAATATGCACCCAAATTTTTGAAAATTTACCGATTTTATGGCTTTTTGTTTAATAGCATCTTGTATTAATTGCTTAAAAATTATTTATAGTGTGTATGAGTCCTGGGACACAGAGCATGTATTAGACATGTTGCCCCTTGTTTCACATACATATTCAACCTATCGACAACTTTGTAAATCTTGGAAAAATATCATGTACAAAAGATCCATATACACTTTATTTTCGTAAATTTTTGTAAAAATATCACATATAAGATTCGCGTACACGTTATTTTGTTCAGATTACAAAGTTATTGGATTGATACATATATGAAAAAGTATAGCATGTCTAATCCGTGTGTGTCACGGGACTAATATATAAATAACTTTTATTTTCCATTTCTTCAATTTTTTTTTAAAAACAGTCACAGTTCAACTTAACAAACAATTTATATCAAAATTACCACTGTGTATAGTCAGATGTATTGCTGAACTTCTCATCTGATCTTCAATCTTTATTCTCACCGGTCAGTTGCTTAGACTCAAACTAAGTACCACCAAACCCTTTTTTTTAAAAAAAAATTATCACCACAAGGTTTAAATTCATTTCACCCCCCTCTCTATAATTAAAATTACAATTATAATTTTATTCAATTAAAAGTTTTGTTATCTATTAAAAAAGATTAATTAACTGACATTTTATTTTATAAATAGACATTCTTCAATTTCAATTTATAAATTAATGTTGAAATTTATATGATTCTATTAACATAAATTCCTTTTTTTTAAAATCTAATTATACCAGCAAAATTTTTAACAATGACAATACTAAATAATCCAACTTTAAAAAAAATGTTTATGATAATAATCAACATTCACACATTTTTATTAGATTGACATAACCACAATATTTAAGGATTTTAAATAAAATATGCCTTAATCTTATTCTGCTAATATTTTATTTGTTTAATAAAACAAAAAACGTGTAACTATTACACTTCAGAATGTCTCCAAATTGAGAACTTCCTTTTAATATTACATAACCAATACACATGATCACATACATACATGTGAAAAAAGATAATTGATCTTCAGTATATGTAATTCATGCTGAACCAACTGATGAGTACTGACTGATTCAAATGAAATATGTAGATTGCACATCATTTATTTTTTTCACATGTATGTGGTCATGTGTATTAGTCATATAAGATGGAGTGGATAGCTGATGGGGGCTTGAAAGACTACGTTCAAAGCCCTCTAATAAAATAAAATAGTATAGCAAATATTTGATCAAAAAAACAATAATAATTACTACAGTATTAAAATTAATAAGTAAAAATATAAAACCATATTACATATGTTTAAAAATTAAAACTTGACATTGACATGTTAGTACCTATGATCTTTTATTTTTTTTAGAGTGATAAAATAAAATATCCCATTAAAAAATGAAAAGAAATTTTAGAAAATTTATAATCATAAAATAATACAAATGTTTCCTTGAATGAAATCCTTAAAATAATTACTTGATGTTATAATTTATAATCTATAAATACCCTAGTGGGGGAGGGGATAGAAAGGCTATGTCTCATTTATCCTCAAGCATTTGAAATGTTTGACACCTAATATATCGAGGGCTATTGTACCAGTCGAAACCCACCACCACCGCAAGTCAAATCAGATTCAAACTCAGCTGAACCAAAACTGAATTCAAACCCAACTCAACAGCTCAGATAGCAGAAATGGACGGCACAGTGCTATGCGCCAAGAACTAGCTCAACGGTTGGTGAGGACTAGAGACCCTTGAACTGACACGAATATCTAATAATTAAGTAACTTTGAATACTTTTTAAATCGAATCATATGTATGTACGGGTTGCCAACACAGACAGCGAGTATTAACATTTAAATAATTATAAAAAGAATGATGAACTAAGAAACCAAGTATGTTAGAAAATATTTAATAATAATAATAATTTGTTTTGTTCACTAAAATATAGATTGCATTAGTTACCTCTAGTCTTTAAAAGAATTTATAAATATAATAAGAGTGGCGGTCCTTATCATATGCCAATGGAAATTACGCAATATTGGAATTCTATGTCTATGCCCCCAACAAGAAAATAAAAGGCAGATAAAGGTATTCATTAGTAAAGGAAATGATTACTCTAATTTTATTACGACAGAATGTGATATTTATTTTCACATTCGCAAATCCATTCATGAAGAGCAAGATATGTATTTTAGGGCATAACTTTAATCTTTATTTGAAAACTTATTTAATTAAATATATTTGAGAATTTGTTCGACTTTAATTTAAATCACTTTATCACGAATTACGAGCACGGACGGTTTTACCGGGACAAAGATGCACGGTACTGACGAATTACAAGGCAGTAAATTAAAGATGGCTAGTCGATTGAAGTCCTATGGTTCTTTCTTTTTACTAATGAATCGAAAGGAAGTACTTCTTCTAGATAAAAAGAGAATAGCACACATAGGGAGATCCTTCAGCAGTTTTGATGATGACTTATAGTCATCGTTGAAAAAAATGTAGTCTCTATGTGATGACTCCAATTAATTAAAGTCAAACAGCTTATCGAACTATTTTAAAACATTTATAAACTATATTAATTATCCCTAATATCGTGCTCTTCCTGAATATTAATACAAACTAAAAATTGAATTAAAATATATTTAACCCTTTATCGACCTTTTTGCAAAAAGATTTAAGGTTATATTCGAATAAATAATATATATTAGTGGAAAAACAATATTAATTTTGTGAGTATATAAACACTTGTAACTTAGGAGCTGGGGACATAGGTGAGACGGGCAATAATTTATTATTAGCCATTATAAAAATAGTAAAATTAATATTTTTTTACTCGATGATTAATAGAACTTATAAATTTACTAATGGGCGAGAATAACTATTTAAAATTTATATTATCTTATTTGTGAGCATGAAAAAGGAGATCGAGTTGAAAGATTATTGGCAATAATTTTAAATAAACACATTTAATAAAGATACAATATATATATTAAAAAAGAAAAAAAAATTTAAAGACAGGATTAAAGAATTACATATAAATTTATAGTAGCATTTTATAAAGATTTTATTAAAGAATAAAGGAGCTCTTAATAAGGAGTGTAAAAAAAGTTGAACTCCAAAGTTTAACGTTCATTAGAGAAATATATTACCCTTCCGTTTGTCCTTAAGTTACTCCTCCAAGTTGTTGAAAAGAGCACATTGATTGATTATTGGAACAGCATTTTAGTAGCCTCCATAATTTTAGCAGAATGATGGTCGAAAGATTAGAGTCATTGAAGATTTCTAGGGACTTTAGGAACGTAGCCAGATTCCTGATGTTTTAGCCCTCTATCATGATGAAATAAAATTAATATGACAGAGTTCACTGACTACTCTACAACAAAAGCTAGCTTTTTTTCCTGACTTTTCAGGGTTATATATTGTCCAGATGCCTTAAGGCTAGCGCTCATTTTATTATCAATGTGTTTTTTATAATTAGTTGTTTTCAAATACATTCCCTTGATAAGGCTTTCAAACTAATTTTTGAATTCCTTTCCTAATTAGAAAATGAATTCTTAAAATCTGAAATGATTTTAATTAGAAATTGAATTCTTATCTTTTTTAATTAATAAAACTTTACTGTTGTTTTTGAGAATTTGAAAGCCTATGGAAAGAATGTAGCTTTTAATCAAAACTTTACAATTATTTTAAAGGTGAAAAAAAAGTATTCGACTAATGAAACTTTAAAATTATATATTTAATATTTACAAACAATATACGAAATAGAATTTAATATATAAATTCATGAATATTTTATCATGAATTTATTTAGAGAATTGATAATTTTAAACTAAACTAATTAATTTTGCTACGCATTTGAAATAAGTTATCATTATGGAAATTAGCGTGGATTGAATGTATAAAGCCCCATTGCATCGGAAATTTAAGGTTAGTATTAGGGTAAATAACATGAAGCTAGGATCGAACTCAGATCCGACTGCTTCACTATGCAGTCAGTTGGCAGCTGGATAATTATAGTTTATAAAAAAAAAAAAAACAACAACCAAAGTTTAAATAAATTTCAAGGGTTTATTTACTCCGAATAATAATAATTGTAAAGATTCATCATATTTTTATCTTAACAATTCATGTCTCCTTAGAGATTTAATATCTGTATAGTCTCCTTAACTCTGAGATTTGTAACTTGATAATTTGTAAGCACACTACAGCTCACACACATTATTCTGAGATAGTCAAATTGGATTCATGACTAGAACTCTTCTTTATTAATTTCCAGAACAACGACACATTACTCACTAATCTGTATACCATTTACTGCACTTTTTAACACTTCTTCACTAATTTAATTCTTCTTCACCCTTTGTCAGTTTTTCTAATTTGCATAAAGTAAACTTTTCTTTACATGCAAATTAGCCTGTTGCAATTTCCAGTAAGTAGTTTCTTTCTCTGCGTATTAATTATTTATTCTATTACTGGAGTATTTTAGTATACAAAGTTTGCACACACACTTTTCTTTATACTTTAATAACATATATATGTATGTGTGTGTGAGTGTAGTATACACAGCAACACCTAATTGTAGAGATGGTAAAAATCACCAAACCAAAATTAAAGCAGGCATTTCTTTCAATATTTTTTTAATCGATTTTAAATTTGGCATTAATTGTTTGTAATTTGTTCAGTCCACATAAAAAATTGCAAATTTCATCAAAAAATAATAATAAGTCAAGTGTTGGTGGCCGAGTGGTTAGCACAGCCGCCTTACAAGCAATTGTCCCGGGTTCGCTTTCCGGCCGATGCTTTGACACATGAAAAATAATAATAAAACCCTAACCCATTAATCCTACCTTCGTTAGAGACACAAAGTATCTTTTTCATTACTTAAAATTGACAGCCCAGTAGTGTGAATTCATACTTGTACATTCCATTATGGATATCATATTATGTACTTCTGATTTTATCGGGATATATACAAAGTATAAATGATGATCTACTTCACAATCAAACCATTTTTCACCCAACAACCATGATGTAGAATCAAGTTGAAAGCCAATCGTCACGCTATAATATAAAAGTTGAGTCTTAAAAATCTTGATATATTCTAATTTTCCAGACACATCTTTCAAAACTTAAAACTTTTAACTTAAAAAACTATGGTTTTCAATCACAAAAGTTTATTTATGCCCATTAAATTTACTATAATTGATTAGATTAGATCAAAAGTTCTTTTTTTATTAATAATTCATATATATATATAAAGTTCAAAATGTGAAAATTAAATAAGAAGATGATAAATTTCTTTTTTTTTTTTAAAAAAAAAAAGAGAGATATTGGATGTAAATGTGCTGACATAGCTATTAAGATTAACCACACAGAGAGTCACTGACAAATGAGATCCTCTAAACCTTTTAAAGTTACAAGTAGTGTGGAAAAAAAAAGAATTGATAAGTTCAAACTTTGTAAGATTTATAAAAATCAATGATTAAAATATTACAAAGATTCTTGTTGTTGTTATTGTTGTTATTATTATTATTATTATGATAATGCTCTTTATTCACTAATTAGTTATTGCTTATATTTCATTTCTTATATTTTAAAAAAAATATTTGCAACTTCGGTTTTCATATTGCTTGTAATATTATTATTATTATTATTATTATTATTATTATTATTATTATTATTATTATTATTATTATTATTATTATTATTATTATTATTATTATTATTATTATTATTATTATTATTATTACTGTAACGTTTGAATACCGGTAAAATGTATATTCTGAACTTTAGATGTAATTTAGAGGGGATTTGAACACAGACTTTCAAGTTCAGTTCAAACTATCTACTCCATTTTATATAATCGGTACACATGACAACATACATGTGAAAAGATAAATAATCTCCAATATTGGTATTTTGTGCTGAACCAGCATGTATGTAATTATGTGCATAGGTTACATAAGATGGAGTAGATAACTGAAAGGAGCTTGAAAGTGTGTGTTCAAATCCCCTCTAACTTATTATTAATGTACTAACCTTGTAAATTTGTTCGCTACATGTTTTGCACATGATTAATGTATTTTTTTTTTTTTTTTTTGTAATTAATTTTGGAATTTGAAAGCTGTTATGATTAACCCCTCAAAACAACTCCATTCTTGTCTGGAGTTATTTTATTTTAAACTTTTATAAATTCTAGAATTAATTAGTAAATAAATAAATTATTATTATTATTAAACGCCCCACCACTCTCCACACTATCTCATAACACTGATACACTTGAACACATATATATTGACATGTATTAAATGGATTATGTCATGTACATGAGGGGTCACAAGAATCTCGGTCTTAGGGTGGCCTTTGAGCATTTCACCATCAGATTTTCAATTGGATGGACGGTTGAAGAGTTGGAGTGTGGAGTAGATTGAAGCCTGTCCATTAAAGTATGAGGATTGGCTATCTTAATATATATCTGAGCACTTATAGTATATATGTGTAGAGATGGTAATCTGGACCAACTGATGATTGCTGGTTTAGCGTGGAATACTTATATTGGTGATTATTTATCTTTTCAACATATATGTGTTCAAGTGTATCAGTGTTATGAGATAGTGGGGAGAGTGGTGGAGCGTGTGAAAGTCTGTGCTCATATACCCTACATATTACATATATAATTATACACAGGTATATAATAAGCCTGTGTGTTTCAATTATTATTATTAAACGAAAAGGTGGTTATAGAATTGAATTAAAATATGAAGACGCCTGCAAGGCCCTATGATGTGAAATATTCATGAAAAATGAATTTATCCATAAATGGATTTGGAATATAAAATGAATATAAAGTTATTCTTTTGGTTTCCGAATTAGAATCACAAACTCGAAATATAAAAATTCATTGATCACAGTTTGCCTCTAGTACTTCCACTGTTCATATTTCATTTGATCTGAATGGCAACTATTTGTTTACTTAAATTTAAAATTTATGATATAGAATTTTTTTACTTGTCTTGGGTTGTTGCAGTGCCTTCCATAACATTATTATTTGTAAAGCATACACTAAGCAAAGAATATAATAACAGAAAATCTTCACGTAAATAATCACTTCAGAGAACAAGATTTTGAAAAATAATAAAATGTAAGAACCACTGGAGTAGCGAAGCCATGAGAGGACTAGTTGGTTTTACCCAGTTTATCCTATTGAAGATGCAGAAAAGGGATGTAGGAATCAGTTTACAGACTTACCCAGTCATTATTTTAAGTTCTATAAGCCTTGTAATAATAATATTTCAGATGAATACTGTAAAAAGTAAATATTATATAGCTTTATGAACATAAGCAAATATATTTATCTACCATTAATATAAGGCTACTTAATGTTATATACTATGTATTGTTTATAATTACTAGTTGAAAGTAAAATTGATTTTCATTTATTTCATTCTGGAGTATTATGATTTATTTTGTGCACCATTGGAATCCAATCACATTAGCAATTACTGTGGAATTGGTGGGATTTGAACCAAATGTAACAATTGTAATATGAAAGTAAATGTAATTCATTATTTTATATATAAATTAATACTATCAAAAAAAAATGTTATATAGTCACAAATATTATTTTAATTAATATAAAAACTTATTTCGCTAATGTTTCATTGCATTCTTTACTGCAACATATATTATTGCCAGCATTTGTAGAGCATTATATAGTGATATCTAGATTTTGTTTCATGAATATAACCCTATCTTTTTTTTTCATATGATTATTGTATATATTATATGGCAATAAAAAAACATCTTATTAGAAACTGGGAATCATACTGACAAATAAAAATAATGATAATTTACCTTTTTTTTTTTTTTATTTGTCATTAATGTAGGTTGTATAAAATTATATCTTTATCATCAGCATAAACCATTATCAATCCTCTGCATGATGAAAGTCTCCAAGTTTGATCCATCTTTTCTGATCTTTAGCTTCTCTTCTCCACATCACTCTGGCACACTTTCTTATTTCATCCATCCAGCTCACATGTGGTCTCTTTCTGGGTCTTTTACAATCTTTTGGAATCCCATTTAAGATTTCAACTGTCTATCTATTATCATCTTTTCTAGCAATATATCCAGCCCACCTCCACTTTAGTCTTTTAATTTTTTCAATGGACCAGTAACACCTGTTTGTTCTCTTACCCATATATTGCATTTTTGATCACTTCTTATTACTCCTAACATATATTTTGAGTGGTCAGAAGTCTTTGTAATGCTCTACTATTAAGTGTCCAAGTCTCAGATCCATAAGTAAGAACTGATAAAACATATTTATTAAAAACCTTCCTTTTCAAACACATAGGCATATTTCCTTTTAATATTAAGTTATTTCTACCAAAAGCATTGCAACCAATTTTAATTCTATGATTAATTTCATCCATTATGTTTTCATCTATATTAATAATCTGATCAAGGTATTTGTAGCTGTTAATTTTTTCTAACTCATCACAATCAGCCTTTATTTTCATATTTTGAAAAAATCCATTGAACATGACTTTAGTCTTTTTAACATTTATCTTTAGTCCTGCTTTCCTACTTTCATCTCCTGCAACATTTCCTGAAAGTCTAAAGCAATTTGCAAAAACAACTACATCATCTGCAAAATCTAAATGACTTAAATAATCCCCATTTACTTTCATTCCTTTAGCTTTCCATTTTAATCCACAAAATACTTCTTGCAGCACTTCTGTAAAAAGGTTTGGAGATATGGAGTTACCCTGTCTTATACCTTCTTAATGTTGATTTTTCTAGTATCATAATGCAATCTAATTGTTGCTGTTTCATTTTTATAAATATTTTTTTTAAATATGGCAATATCCTGGATCTATACCTTGATGATCCAATGCTTTAATCACTGAAGAAATGTTTATAGAATCAAATAGCTTTTCATTATCTACAAATCCAAAACATAATGGCAACTCATATATTGATTTTTCCTTTCTATAACTTCTCTCAATACCTGGATATAATCTACTGTACTAAAACCACTTTTAAATCCAGCTTGTTCTCTTGGTTGGTGGAAATCCAAAGTTCTCTGTAGATGAGTTGGAATTATCTTGGTAAAATTTTTGTATAAAACTGATAAAAGGCTGATAGGTCTGTAATTTTTAATATCTTTTTTATCACCTTTTTTAAATATTAATATTGCATTCTTCCAATAATCTGGTACATCTTTATCATTTAGACATTTGGTATATAACTTTGCTAAAAAAAATTCTATTTCTTCACCTGCTTCTTTAATATATCAATTGTAATTCCACCATTACCTGGAGCCTTTCCTTTCTTCGTAAATTTAATTGCATATCTCATTTTTTCATTTAAAATTCTGGGCAATTCGATAGATATAGGAAGTACTTGTTCTTTATTACTATATAATTCGTGATAGAAGTCTTCTACCCATTTCATGATGTCATCTCTCTTTTTAATAATAATTCCATCCTTTTTTCTTATTGCAGATATAAATTTCATACCAATAACAAAATGTTGTTTTACACTCTTGAGACTTTTATTTTGTTCTACAGCTTTCCTTGCTAGTTCACAGTTATACTTTCTTATATCATTTTCAACTCTTTTCCACACTATTTTATAAAATTCACGGTATTCAATCCTTTTTAATGCATCATTTTTGTATATCTTCATATTCCTTTTATTCTTCATAAATTTTCTAGATCTCAGTAGAAATTTTATTGGTCAATTGCTGCTTTTTCCTACCAGCTATCTTTGTTGCAGTTTTTAAAAGTGTATCAGTTATTTTTTTATTAATTTAATTCAAATCTGAATCATGTTCAAAATCTACTAATACTTGAAACTGATTTGTAAGTTCTAATTTAAATTTATTAGAGTGTTTCTGAAGATTAGGAATATCAACTGTAAATATTGTTTTTCTTAATAATTTTTATCTCTCTAGTTTTGCATTAACATGTATCTTACATCTTACTAATCGATGATCACTTCCTGTGTTAAATTTATTAAGAACATTGCAGTCTTGAAATATATATATTTTTGTTGGTCAAAATATAATCCAATTCTGCTGCACCTTCATTTGGATGCTTCCATGTACATTTCCTTTTAACATTTTTTTCAAAAAAAGAATTCATAATATAAAGTTTTTCTTTTTCTGCAAACTCCACAAGTCTATGTCCTCTCTCATTTCTATTACCATAACCAAAATTACCTACAGCATTTTCATCTTTTATTTGTTTACCAATTCTAACATTAAAGTCTCCCCTAACAATTTTAAAATATTGTTTACTCTAATCAAAATCCTTTTGTACATCTATATAAAAATCTTCTACTACTTCATCACCATGAGAATTTATTGGGGCATAAACCTGAATTATCTGCATTTGGTATCTGGTATTAAGTTGTATAACTAATCTTGCCACTCTATCTGATACACCAGCAATCTCCACAATGTTGTTCTTCCACTTTTTATTTATAATGAATCCTACTCCACTTGTATTTCCAATATTTGTGTCTTTATAGTAGACATATCCACTTTTTAAATTGTCTCTTCACCTTTTCTTCTAACTTCACACAGTCCAATAATGTTCCATTTAATATAAGACAGTTCTTCTTCTAATTCTTGTAATCTTCCTTCACTTGAAAGTGATCTATAGTTGTAAGTACCTAAATAAAAAGTTGTCATCAAATGGCAACCTGGATCCACAATCAGTGGATTATTAGTACTCTCCACCTTTGGCCACCAATCATGTATATATGAAATGTAATAAACAAAAGAGAAAATTAGATTAATGGAATATTTAAATAATTTAATTATGCATAGCGTACCTAATAGATCTTAATATAAATAAAGCAGCAACAACAATAGCACTCAGCTGTATAATATAAAGAGAAGCAACCACTTCATTCCACATATGGGCTAAGGTATGCATAGACAAGTTATTGGAAAATTAATATTAGATTTAGAATATATATTATCATTTTCTAATAATTGTCTCAGATCTTTTCAATTTCCATCTTTAAAGGCATAAGTGTAGCATTATCAACATAAGGAAAGTTATTGATTTTTTTTCTACAAGTCCTGGATTCATGTTAGTCTTTTTTTTATATATATTATAAACATATATATATATTACTTTTTATGAATCTCCTCATATATATTCTAATGCAAATTTTTTTATATAATTTTTTTAATTGTTTAGCAATTTCGACTGTCCTGCAATCTTTATCAGAGCTACAACATTTAAACATATAATCATATAACCATTATTCTATATAAACAGATAAAACTCTCCATACAGCAGTGCCACTCAGTGCAAGCTAGAGTAATCAATGGATGCCAGAAGGCTTGTGCATAAAATTTTTGTCTAGAACCTACTCATCCAATATTCCCAGACTAGTTTCTAGCTTGTGCGTTTCATCAGTGAGGACCCTCAGATCTGAGAGCATTGCACCTAGATCTTAGGATCTAATGCAATTCTCCAGCAGCCACCTTTTATCTCTACTTAATTACAAAACTATCACTATCTAAGCTAATGAGCTTGGATTGAAAATATTATTGTTTTCAATTTTATTCTCATAGTTTTGTAGTTAAATAGAGATAAAAAGTGGTAGCTGGAGGGTTGCATTAGCTCCTAAGATCTAGGTGCAGTGCTCTCAGATCGAAGGTTCCTCAGTGATGAAACCACAAGCTAGAAACTAGTCTGAGGATATTGGATGAGTAGGCACTAGATAGGGATTTTATGCACAAGTCTGTTGGCATCCATTGATTACTCTAGTTTGCACTGAGTGGCACTAGGTATAGAGAATTTTGCCTGTTTTAATAACAGTTGTGGGGAAGCACAAGAAATGGTGATCATGTGATTATTCTATATACATATAAAATACATATTTTATATTATTATTCATAATCATTTTATTTTTAACCCTATACCTTTACTTCTCTCTTTTTTATAATTATTATTTTTCATTATTTCTTTACTATTTCTACTTTCTTTTTACTTTTTTATTTTTACTTTATCTTTCTATCTATCATTCTACATTAATTTGTAATATATTTATCACCTTTTTATTTCACTTTTAATACCTATAAATCTAATTGCTTTCCTTCCTTTCTATTATTTATTTATACTTATTCTTTTATTAATAATTTTTATTCCTATTCTATTTTATAGTTCACTTATTTATTTTACTCACCATTTGCAAAACCTTTCTTTTTCTTTTTAAATTTATAATCTACTCTATTTTCAAAATCCCTAGCCTCTTTTTCTTATACTCCTTTACTACAGCTCCCTCTATTATCAATTTCTTTAACTTTTTATCCTATTTTAAAACTTTTTATTTTACAAAACTTTATATATACATTTTCTCTATTATTATTAATGTTCATAATGTCTTTACCCACCCCCATCTCTATTCAAATTTTGTTTTATCTTCTTAATTAATATAGCTTCTTTTACTTTTCTATCTCTTCTTATACTAGTATATTCAACCATTCTTATGCTATGTCAAATATATATATATATATATATATATATATATATATATATATATATATATATATATATATATATATATATATATATATCCTGTTTTCATAGCATGCATATAAATAGGTGACTTTTTATCATACCTATGCTGAATTAATCTTGTATAGATTGAATTTTTTGCTTCTCCTACATATTTAGTTCTTATCTTATTATTCCTACATGATCTACATTCTATCTCTTATATTCCATTTACATGTTTTTCTATTTCTTTAATATAATTATTATCTAATATATCCATTACATTTTTCCTTTTTTTATTTGTTAACTTATATTTAATTACATTATTATATTTTTATTCATTTTTTTAATAATTGTATTAATGCTCCTAACTATATTATTACTATACATTTTAACACTTACATATTCATCCTTTTTTATGCTATCTTTCTTACATTTTCCCTTCTCTATTATTTTCTCTGGATAGTCATTCTCTTTAAACTTTTTAACTGTTAATTCTACTCTTTCTTATACTCTTCTTCATTTGAATAATAATTACTAGCTTTATATACTCTTGAACTAATAATACTTATTTTATATTTATTATCCACATTAGAATTCAAATTCATTATACTACTATTTTTCTTATATACTGATGTTTCTATTCTTAATTTTCCCTTCTCATATGATTTCATTAATAATATATCTAAATATGACAACTTATTATATTTCCCCCTCTCCTGTAAATTTTATATTTTTATCCAATTTGTTATTTTTTTCTAAACACCTATCTATTTGCTTTTCACTTTTATTAAAAATTAATAAATAATTAGCCACATATCTTTTTAACATTATTGGTCTATTTTCCTCATCCGTCATCACTTTTTCCATTTTTTTCCATATATATATATATTGGTTAATATGCCACTCAATGCCTTCCTATCAATAAGCCTCTTAAAATATTCTCCATTAAATTCAAATGTTTTCTTTTTACAACTTATTTCCATAATTTGCTTCAACTTTATTATTGGTATTTCTTTTTCTTTATTCTCTTTATATTTCCTAATTGCCATTTCTATTACTTTCTCTACATCCATATTCTTATACATTGACACTATATCTATCTTAACCATTGCCAACCTGTACTTATCACAATTACTTTTTTTTTTTAATTACTTTAATTAATTCCTTATTATTCTTAATATATGCACTGCTTTTTTTATTAATGTATTTTTTAAAAATATTATTGGCTAACCATTTAGATGACTTAACAAAATATGAACCCTTACCATTTATCACTGGTCTTAATGGCACTACTTCTTTGTATATTTTTGGTGCTCCATATATTCTTGCTACTTCACAATCCTTATTTCCCAATTCTCCTAATGTTCTCCTAACTATTACTCCATTATTATACAATTCTTTTATTAACTTATACATTTTTTTACTCTTTATTCTAGTATAATATTTGTTTATTTTTATAAAAAAAATATTCTGACATTTTTTTCATTTTCTCTATATATTCTTTTTTTTTCATTAATACCTTTTTATTACCTTTATCTGATTTTGTAAATATTATTTTTTCTCCATATTTCTTTTTTATCTCCCTAACTTCTTTTACTGTTATTTTATTTTCATTAATTGTCCTATTCTTATACTTTTTACTATCTCTACCTTTCAATTTCTTCATTTTATATATTATATTATTTACTTTTTCTTTTAATATTTTCATCCATTCTTTATCTTTATTACTTATAACATTATTATTGTCCTTATTTTCATAATAATATATTTTAAAATTACTTTACAAATATTATTTGTGCCAACTTTTCTATTAACACCTGTATTTCTAATACATCTCTATTACTACATGTCCCATATGGCACATGTTTTATTCCTTTTTTAAGTATCTCCATCTCTTCTTCTTTCACTTTTATATCACTTAAATTATATATTTTATTTCCATTCTTTACACATCCTTCTTTATCTTCATCCTCCTTCTCCTTAATCAAGTTTTCCATTTTTTTTTATGTCTCAACCTCGTATTTTCATTTATAATATCTTTTTTCTTTTTACATAATTCTCTAAACAATACTTCTTCCTTCTCATTAATCCTTATAACTACTATTCCTTCTATTTTGTCAATACAATTATATAACTTTTTCCTCATTTTATACCCATTTTTTATATCTTTTAAAATTTTCTTTTCCATATTATTTATAATCTTTTCTTTATTCTTCATCCCCCTCCTTAATTTTTTCATCTTTATAAAATAATTATTAGAAAAAAAGAGGGAAGTAAAGGTATAGGGTTAAAAATAAAATATGATTATGAATAATAATGTAAAATATGTATTTTTATATGTATATAGAATAATGGTTATACAATTATATGTTTAAATGTTGTAGCTCTGATGAACACTGTAGGACAGTCAAAACTGTTAGAAAATTAAATGAATTATATAAAAAAAATTTGCATTAGCGTGTATATGTGAAGATTTATAAAAAGGTAATATATATGAATATATGAAGAAATGGAAAAAAGTAAAGAAGATATAAGAATATTGTAAACATAATAAGATGTGCCTGTTAATGGTTGGTGTGACTAATACTGAAATGGATTATTTGTAGAAATCTGCAGGAAAATGTTAAGAGAAAATAGGAGAATGGATAAGCAATAAAAGCATTTGAGAATGATGAATACTACATAGCAAACAAAAGCAAAACAAGCAGTTGGAATTGTATGGAACTATACAGAGGATATCTCAAGAAAGATTACTGAAACAATTAATAAACTGGACACCAATGAAAAAGTGGAAAAGGTGACATCTAAAAGGAAGTTGAAGAGAAGAAATATAAAATTAGAGAGGCATAATGATTGGTAATTGAAACATATCATTGAACATTAGATCTCTTAAAATATAAAGATCATAAGTATAATTGCAATGTTAATGTATATTAACAGTTATTGTAATAAGACTATGAATAATTACAAATAAAATCATTACTATAATACTTGACTTCTGTTAAGTGTGGCCAATCACAAACTCTTAGACTTTTTATGGTGACTTGGGTATCTTGTTGTTTGTAAGTAATTTGGAAAAAAATGCAGAACTAATTTTTATATTGAAATATCTTTCTGTTATCAATTTATAATAATTCAAAATAATCACATGGTTTATTACTTGAGAATTCATAAGACCTTTAAGGATTGCAAGATAGTTGGGCATGATCTATGGGCCTTGAACTCCATGATTTGTCATTCTACCACTACATTATGCATCACAGTGATCAGTATTCATAATTATATGTTTAACTTTTCAGAAATCATGTGATATTTGAAAATCCAAATTATAGAACGTAAATGATACATTTAACTATTCAAATGAATTTTTTTCTTTTATTTAGTTTCAAACTGATCAAAGAGATATTAATATTTTTTATTAGTCAATCCTTAGACTAGAGATTCTTCACTTAATGAATAATATTTCTGTAGTGTAATTTTCATTACACTATTCTCAAACAAGATTGGGACTGGTTTCTCATTACTTTTAACACCTTGTGGAGGGGTGTAATTTTAAACATGTGACCATAGACATGTAAAAAAGATATATGAGCCCAAAGATGTACATTTCATGCTGGATGAGCAAGTTGTGACCGAGTAAGTTTGACACCTATCAATTAAGCTGTAATAATTGGCTATCTATATATACTGAACAATGATAAAGACATATGTAAGAGATTATGATCTGGGCCAACTGATGAGTGCTAGCTCAGCATGAAATGTGCACTTAGGGATCATACCTTTCTTTCATGTCTTTGGCTATATATTTATGACAATACCTTCCACAATGTGTTAAAAGCAGATAGAAACTAGTTCCTACCTTGCATGAGAGTGGTGTACTGAAAATTACACTACAGAAATATTATTCAGTGTTATTTTTTAGTGTGTTTATCATTGAACCAAATTTGCACAGGGTACTCATTTACTGATCATTATGGTATATAATAATTGGGTTAGGGTATGATTAAGCTAAAAAATCTTATCTGTATTTTGAACTTTTCAGTATGTGGAAAAATTCCCACCACTTTTCTGGATTAAAATCCCCAAGTCATAGGTATAGCAAGTTAATATGTCATATGTCAAGAATTGCCAATCTAGGGCACATGGAATGATAATCAGTAACACTGATTGAATTGAAATAGTAAAAAATTATATTTTAATTATAGCGCACACATTTGGGCCATCACCTACATTTTGCATATGCAATTTACATGTTTATGGAAACCACAATTTAATTTAATTTACTAATTATTTTTAAATAATTTAATATATCAAGCACAGAATTTTTCTTTTCAAAATAGTTCATAAATATCCAAAATAGAAATAAACCAAACTAACTCCTTCTTTTTAAAACATGTTTTTATATGACTATAAGCATGGGGAAAAAAAATCCAACATTTCGACTATTTTATATAGTATTTTTCAAGGCACACTAAAATAAAATAAAATATATATATAACAAATAACATATATTTCAAAAAAATAAAAAATAAATAAATAAAAAATTACAAAATATATTCATAAACAAAAATTTACCTTATCTCACTCCCCATTCCTATTACCAACAAACACAATTCAGAGAGAAACAATTTCCTTTTTTTTTAAAAAAAAAAAAAAACAACTATATATATCCTTTAAAACATTTAATTAAAAAACCTATTATTATCTTTTCTGTTTATCTATTCACATCCTATTTAATTCTGGTTTTATTTCATTAATGTATACACTTTCTTTTATCATCCTTTCATTATATGACTTAATACATTTCAAAGGCTTTATATCAAAATCCCCATGCTTAAATTTATTCATGTGAATGTAAACAGCAGAATTTTTATCGCCTAAATCTGTTTTAATCTAGTTTTTAATTTATTCTTACTAGTCTCAATTTAAGCATGGGGATTTTGATATGTTGCCTTATTATAAAGATATAAAGTGATTATATTTAGTTTAAATGCAGTATAGAAAAGGTAATGATAGTCAAGCTTTTATTAGTGAATATTATTTTAAATGATTGAAAGGGAGAATTATTGTTTACTATTACTCCAACTCATTTTGCAGCAGTGTTAGGTTAAAATAGTTGCATAAAACCTAATTTACCAAGATACTTATATGGATCTATTTTGGACCTTAGTGAATATTTTCTTGCTGTAAAAAATATGATGTGTGGAAAGAATTGTGGCATCCAGCTTTTAATAGCAAAAAGTTTTTGAAATGAATTTATATCTCTCACATTAATCTCAGTGATGTTTTTATCCATAATGGATTTATATAGTAGTTTTTAATGTTAATATGAAATATCATTGGTTAAAGGGTGGTGTGTTTGAACATTGTAACTAATATATTTATAATTTTATGTAAAGAGCTTGCAAATAAGCTCTTAACACTAGCACCTCACTAAGGAAACCAGTAGCAGAAAACAGTCTGGAGTTAAGGATATTCTGCAAAACTTTGTAATACAAACTTGTTTAAATTGGTCATGTGACAGCTGACTTGATTTTTTATATATGTATAAAAGTAGATGTGATTTAATTAAACTCCATTGCAATTTTATTAGGCCTATCTGCAGTAAATAATCCTATTTTTAAAATAGTAAATGAACTAGTTCTAATTTTCCCATTAATATATTGAAAGTCCGGATTATAGTATATTAGAACAATTTCTTTTCTGAATGAATATCCATAATCTAATGAACTGTTAACATTCCATTTCAATATTCATTGGATTTGCAGATAGTTTTATTGAATCATTACATTACATGAATTATCAGAAATTTGTAAAGTGGCATTTTTTCATTTTTATGTTATCTACTACAGTTGTTATTCTTTTTTATTCTTTCTTTTGTTTTTGTCTATTCCCACCTGTGGCATATTTGAATTATTATTGTGTAATTGCAAAATTATTATCAGTGTTTTTCCTAGTTCAATACACTGAATTATTATTTCCTAGAGAACTGTATCTTCTGAATGTGAGTTATTATTATTTATTTTTTTTTGATAGTAGGCATGGGGACTTCTGTTAAAACTTTTTTTTTAGTATTGGATTTAATTTTTTGTTTATACGTTGTTGTAAATTCTTTATTTATTAGAATAACATTTTTCCTTTTTCTTTTTCATTATTAATTGGAACTTGTCTTTTCCTAAAGAGATGTCAATGTTTTCTTGCTCATTTGTTATGTAATACTTTTCTGATTCCCCTGATGAATTCATATTAGAGGTCACCGTATCATAAGGCATTATTTTTTTCACTTGAATTTGTTCCTGTGATTCATTAATAATTAACTTCGCTGCATTCATCTTGCATATGGTATTGCTGATTTATGATTGTTTAAAAGTTGCTTGATTTGTTTTCTTCACTAGATTTTTCTTGTACTCTCATTGCTTTTTTTGACAGACTGATTAATTCTAGAATTTTTTAGCTTACAATATTTACAAATTCCATGTGGGAAATCATTGATTAGATAATTGCTGGATTTGCAATAAAAGCACTGACACAGTATGCCTCTAAACGTTATTATTAAAAGAGAGCTGTCATTAGAATGTAAAGTTAGTATATTTAGTGATTGAATGCTTTTTTTCAATAAGATGTTGAACAGTACTGTGTTTAGTATTGGTGTTGTTGCTCTTTTTTCTAACATATGTTTGAATTCAAAGATTTTCCCATATTTATCAAATATGCTTTGAAGATTCTAATTTGTGAAATTTACATGATAGTTTTCAATCTGGACTGCTATCTTAATCTGTCTGTTAATGTCAGTATAGCAGACAATTTTATTGTTGACAAAGTGAACATGCTTCTGGAATAACTTTTTGAATTAAATTGTTAAACTCTAGTATTAAGTATCTATTATTAGGGCAATCTAGTACATTCCTCACATTTTCTTTTTAATAAGAAATTCATAAAACTCATCTGTTGGGGAATTTGATAATTGTAATATTTAAATCTGTCGTTGCTATAATCAGTGTTTTTTCACGTTTATGAATTTTTGAAAAGATTTTAGAATTGCAATTGTTAAATTAAATTTGTTTATCTTGATATTCTTCAGCATTTACAAGATTAGTACGTCTGCTCATCCCTCGTATATGTATGTAAATGAATTATGTCCTGTACATGAGAGGTCAAAGTGACTTATGGTCAGGATGGGTAGGATGAGAAGGTTGGCACCAATGTCGGCTTTGAGTATTCCATCATCAGATTTTCAATGAAATGGATGGCTGAGGAGTTGTGGGGTGGAGTGGATTGAATCTTGTTCATTAAAGTATGAAGATTGGGCTATCTTAATGTAAAACTGAGCATTGGATGTATATATGTGTGGAGATGATAATCTGGACCAACTGGTGAGTGCTGGTTTAGTACGAAATACCAATATTAGTGATTACTTATCTTTTCCGACATGTGTGTGATCAGGTGTATCAGTGGTATGAGATAGCATGGATGGTTGAGGGCTGTGTGGATGTCTGAGCTTAAACCCACTATATATATTATATATTGGAGTGCAGTATGAAAAAGCCTGTACTGTAGAAAAAATTCATATACTAAGATTAGTATTAGTAAAGTTTATGATTGCTAAATTTGATTATTTTTTATGAAATCTGAATCAGAAAAGTCATTCATATTTTTTTGATGTAGTTCATTTAAATTAGTGTCTTTTTCAGTATTTGTTTTAAGTACAGTTGCACTAGTATTTTTATTTTCAAATTTTTTAGATATAATATTTTTAGACTGCTTAGAAAATAATTTCTGGAATAGTTAGGTTTGAGGTTTCAACTATTGTTCTCTTATCAGTATCAAAAGTAAAATCTGATAAGACTTATTTTTGGAATTTACATTTATTATATTTTATCTAGATGGAAATTAAGACTGGACTCTTACCAAATTTAAAAAATTCTTTAGCATTAGAATTTTCTAGCATTTTACAAAAATACTTCCAATATTTATAATTATTAATAAAAATGGTTCTTTAAAGAACTTGCTTATTCAGAAAAGATCACTGACACAATATTCACTTTCACATTCAAAATTGCTATAAAAACTCACTTGTTATTTGCTTGATATTTATTTTAGCATTCTTCCTTTTTTTTCCAACAGTAGCAATTGATTAGATTTTTTTAACAACTGGTTCTCTTTTTTTTTTTTACTTTTATTCATTCAAGTCTTATCAATGCTTTTTAATTTGTTGTTTAAAATAGATTACGGTGATCGTTTTATGAAGAACTTTTACACTTTTAGTCTGATTATCTTATAACTTTGACATTTTTTAAAAAAAAAATGTTTCTAAGTCTGATCATTAAAATTTTTGTTCATTAACCAAAATATTCATTATTCTAAATAGAATTCTACTAAAGTTTTTATGAAAGTTTAAAAGGTGTGGCGTTTTTACTTTAATCTTGAGATTAATGATTTTATTCAGTGTTATTATTTAAGAAAGTAGAACGATTTTTATTTTTACTATACTTACTTGTATGTGTATAAGTGCATATACAGTATTATTGGATTAGTAATTACATATATGCATTGGCAATTATAATAATTAACTCACATGTGTAAATGAGGTATGGCCATTCTAAAATCGAAAAACAAAATAAAAGGCAGGGGTGCATTGAGAAATAGAAATATATATATAAAAAAAAAAAACAAATGTTAAAGATGAGTTTTGCAATAGCTATAAAATAATCTTTGAACCATAAATGCTGGTCTATTTGACATCATGTCATGTACCTTTTTTTTTTTAAAGACCTTGCTATCTTCTTTAATTATAATCCTCCATTATACTTTATCCTCAGCCATATTCTATCAGTACTAATCTCTTTATTAATGTGCCTTTGATATTGTCTTTATTCATTAAGTAGGTTGTTGTTCTTTCTTAAAAACGATTCTAAAATTTACCATATTTTATTTAGGGAATCTATTTTTCTTTATTCATTTCAGGTTCTCAATTCATTATGATTGAATATATTTTACAATATGCTTTTAGAAAATAATGATGGTTTTTAAGTTATGATATGATGAAAATTCTACTGCAGTTGTATCTTATAGCTCTGAAGAAGACTGCTGGATAGTTAAAGTTGCCATATAATTGATTAATCTTTCATATGATTAATTGGCAATAAATACTCTTTTATGTAACATGTCTATGTGTGTGTGTGTATACATATTTATTAATGAATTAGAATCGTAGTTGTTGTATTAAAGGCCTTATAAACTGTTTAGGTCTTCTTTTTTTTTGAGTGTGAGCTTCATAGGCTTTCAATGTTGTGTACAGTAAAAGTAAAATATCTGTTATATTTTATTTCAAGAACGTTTGTCGATAAACGTTGACTTCATTAAAATATGTATTATTTTACTGAGATGCAAGTGCACAGTATTTTCAATGCAAGCACATATAACACACACACACCTTTTTAGATGTATAATAAGCATATATAAATTAAGATTTTAATATAAACAATTAAAACATCAATATATATTTATTAATGTTAAATTGAGACAAGACATACATATTTACTATGTGTTCATTCATTTACTCAAAAAATATAAAAAAATAAAACTTACAGTATCACATCTCTTTTAAAAAATAAAATTAGTATTGAAATATTAGACTTTTATCACAATTGATCAGCTCTTGTCCATATCCTTTTTCTTCAAAACTTTTTTTCTTTTATAGAAATGCTATAGTAGATTTGTTATCAGCAAACTGCACCCCTCTAATTGTTTTGAGATATTTAAATCCACGTCAACTTTAGAATTTGTATAATTATTCCTACTTGCTATTACCCATAATTAAATTCTCATTTTAAAATCTTTAAGCTTTCTGACACAATTTAAAATATATTATAATTTGTTTCTGCTGCTACTAAATGCCAGTTTTCATTTTATTATTTTAGAAAGATACTTTATGAATTTTTTTGAATTTTGTAAAACTTTTAGCTTTTTGCTTCAAAAGCATATTATTACTTTAGATATTGCACCACATCAAAATTCAGAAACAATAAAAAAGTGAATCATAAAATGGGATTTTATGTAATCTGAATAAACATCATTAATAAATGTAATTATATATGGTGCTTCAAGATAGAAAAATGTCTGCCATTTTGTAAAATTTGTTACATTTATTATCTGTAATATTTCTGTTTTTTGTTTATTACATTTTTTTAATTTGTTCACACTTCTGTTGGGATAGTGTTTAACTGAAGTAGGGTATATTGATGCAACATATGTTGCAAGTTCATCATCATGGAATTAAACCTCTGCTTCACTGAAGATTATCTTATTATAAGTAACAGTTACATACAGAAAGAGATGTAATTGGGTCATAAGATATTTTTCTCCATATATCTTCTTATTTTAGAACAAGACATCACACATTTTAGTGAACATAGTTTTTACTATTCTAACAATAATGGCATCAGTTCAATTTATAGGTTTCACTTTATTAATACAGATCGATAGTTAATTTGAAATTATTACATTTTTTAAATTCATACATATACTTTAATGATTTTTTTAGTTTTGTTTTGTTAACAAAATAAATTAATGAAACATAGTTCAAACATCACATGATCACCATTCTGTCTGCTTACATGAGCTGTTTTTCACAGAGGCAAAACTCTCCATACAATAGCACCACTCAGTCCAAGCCAGAGTAATCATTGGTTGCAGAGATGTTTGTACTTACACCTATACAAGCTAATGAGCTTAGCTTGAAAACAATAGGTTTTCATTTTTGGACTCAAATCTTGATAATTTGCTAAAAAAGTAAAAGATTACTGCTGGAGTGTTGCATTAGATCCTAAGATCTAAGTGCAGTGCTCTCTTATCCAAGGCTTTCCACTAATGAAAGTCAGAAGCTAGAAACTAATCTGGGGATATTGGCTGAGTAGTTACTAGATAGGGATTTTATGCACAAATGTTCCTGCATCTTTTCATTACTCTGGCTTGCACTAAGTAGTGCTATTGTATGGAGAGTTTTGCCTCTGTGAGACATTGTTCTATATTTCTTGGAAATCATTTAAACTTTTATTATGTTCTTATTTTGGAAGATGTCAGTATTGCATGTAACACTATTCATGCTGCTGTTAAATTAAATACAGTGATTAGTTTTTTTGGGATATCATGTAATGTTTGATCACCAGATTCGATACAGTAATTTTTATGCCTTTGTGTCTATCACTCTGATTTTGGTAAATCACACTGATAAAGTACTATTAAAATCTTAGATATAGTATCTTAATATATGAAACTTGTCTGTAAAGGCATATATATATATATTAATAAATTAGTCAATAATTCTAAGGATTTCATACCTGTCAAGCAGAAAAGTAATGTCATATATCAAATTTTTTGTGACTGTATGCTATCATATATAGGTGAATCGAGGTGCAGTATTGAGAAGAGATTGAGGGAGCATGAATTGTTATATAAGCATGTAAAAAGTAAAAATAATGGTGATTTAATGTCTCCTTCAGTTTTCTTTGATCATGAAAAAATCATGTAAATATAAATTTTAATTTGATTTTGAAAATGTGAAAATTCTTCACGAGGAGAGAAACCACAGTAAAAGAAAAAATTAAAGAGGCAATTTTTATAAACAGGAATAAAATGCATTTAATAAATCGACAAGCTGCTAACACCAAAATACGAGATTCAGATTCATGGGATTTGAATTGATGATGTTTGCTTTCGCTTTTTTTTTTTTTTAATTTAATGGCAGTTGAGGCAGGTTTAAGAAATTAACTGAAAGTACTTCTGTGGATTTAAGGATTGTTTGTAATAGTTTGTAAACCGTTAAATTTATTATTTCATTTATAATTACAATTTTGTTTTTAATTAACAGACATTTTATTTATTTATATATATATCATTGTAAAAGAAACCCCTAGATATAAAGCCATTTGATTATTATTGTTATTTTTGCTGACAATTCCGCTTTTGGCAGCCATCTTTGCAACTGGTCTTATTAAAAGCTTCCCTTAGCGATTCAGTTTCAAGAAGACAGGGACGATTGTCCCCTTACAAAGCTTTACGTCTTTTATTCAAGGTAAGTCGGTTTTAAACATTATATATTATGGAAAGTGATAATATAATTGATAACTCTCAAATTAATGTTAACCCCGATCTCAGCATTCAATCTAGCAATGCAGCCATCGGTCATAAATATTATAGCCTTAGATCTAATCTAAATGCAACTAAACTAACTTCTACTACAAATAAAAACCCACAAACCAATAAATTAAATGAAAACATCATCGCAAATATCAACAAAAGTTTAGAAAATATTCAACTTACCCCTAATATAAACAATAGCATAAATATCTCATCAAGCGAAACTATTGAAATCCTTAACAATACAAGCAAAAACCAATCATCTCCTCTCCAAAGACTTTAAGCTCCCTCAGAAGACTCTAATGAGCAATTTTCTTTGCCCAATAATACCCCGAAAACCATATCTGAAAATAATAGACAAAATTTCCAACAAGATGATTTCGGTGAATTTTTTAAAGTTAAAACTTTACCACCAGAGGTCGACAAAACCAGCGCTGTCACATTACAGTTTGTCAACAGTAAATTTAAAAATCAAAAAGAAGAAATAAATTTTAAAACTAATAAACCTCATTCCAAAACAAACAAAGATTATAGCACAGAACAATCCATTGCTACATCAGCCAACTTGCAATCTAAACCAATTTCCTCAATTCCAATATTGAAAAATTCCACTACGTATGCAAATATTGTAAGTTCTAAAAATTCTGAGAGCATCTCCGAAAATATTAAGGCCGATAATTTCAATGAACTATATTTGAATATCTCAGAATTAGACACAGAACAAGAATCAAACACTCTGGAAAATGTCTCATTTAAACACTCTGGAAAATGTCTCATTTAATATAAACGATCTTAATGATGACATGTTCCTAAAAATAAATAACGAGTTCAACAAAACGATTCCCAACACTCTGTATAAATCGTTTACAAACTACTACAGCGATAAGTCGTTAATCTTAGCCATAACAAATCAACAATGTGTGTTATATAAGTTCCCTCTAGAACAATTATACAGTCTAATCAATCAAAATCAATTAGGCAGAGGCATTCACATGATCCTTAATCATCCCAATGACTGCTATGTTATCATTGAATTTAAAACGTGGGCGGACCGTATGAACTTTAAAAATAACTACCGATCTTTGGGAAATTATATACTTTGCTCCATAGATATGAACCGTCCAGTTACACTATCCGGCAGAATTCAAAACTGCCTTGCCCACTTGAAAGAACAAGAACTTCAAGACATCCTTATTAATTATGGTTCAGTTAGCAAATTTAAACACCTATTAAACCCTCACTTCGAAGATCAAATCCTGTCCAATACAGTTATCTTCACACTTAGACTTTAAAGAAAAACATTATATCCACTGACATACCCACCATTATTACTGCAAGAGGCTCTTCTATGGTTTTGACCTTCATGGGAGTACAGCCACAATGTTTCTTCTGCCTTCAAAGAACACACCTTATTAAAGATTGTGCAGCAAGAATATGCATACACTGTGGTATTAAAAAGAATAAAGTTCACAGATGCCCTGGTAGACCTATTAATACGGCTATCACATCCTTAAATAGACAATCATCACATGAGACTAATTCAAACAGCAACCTCACAAACCCAGACAATCTGATTCAAATAAATTCTCCAACAAACCCTCTCAATCCAAACCTATCTTTCAAATGAAAATCTTCAAGAAAGAACAAACACCAACCTCTACACTAATAGTAGTGAATCAGAGAACCAAGCAATAACATATACTGCTACTAAACCAATCTCTCAAACCAATAATACACATATTGTACTAATGCCCGAGAAACAATGCTAGGCCAAACTCTTTCTACAAAAGAAGACAATATGACCAAACCATCTAACGAGATCAAGGAAAACCCAGGCGATGAAGAAAATATACTTAAAAAATTTCAAAACAATTCATCTATAACAACTCCCACCCAGCTTAAAACCAATGATGCATCATCATTCGGGCCAGCTAAGTCTAACAAACCTAAACAAAGTGATCCACAAACTGTCCTCAATTCTTCAACACCTGCAGTAATCAACCATCCAGATGAAAATACTTATCAAACACTCAACCCGAAAGTCAGCATAATTAATGTTTCACAACAGTTACAGCAAACCGAAAATGACTCAGGTCTAAAATTTAAACCAAATTCTTATAACAATAAAAAAACACTTTCATCAAAAGAACAGGAAAAAGAAAACAACACTACTAAACTTAAAAACCCCCAAAAAACCAACACAACAAATACCCAAAATACAAATAAGAAAATTAAAAGAAAATCAATTCGCTCAGATAAATCAAGCTCTGAAAAATCAATTCGCTCAGATAAATCAAGCTCTGATGATGACAGCTCCCATCCAGTACATTATTCACCACCACCCGCTAGCAAACAAATCTCAGATATGTCCAGCACAAAGCTTCACAAATCCATAGGAAAAAAGAGGAAAACCATGGATCCTATAACCATCGATACCATTGATCCATCTGACGAATCTCAGACAGATTACACTACTTCATCAGACACCGAAGACTTCATGGATGCGTTTCCTCAACCAACAAATATATCACCAATCCATCCACAAGTTCAATCACAAGACTCTGATTTCCAAACAACATCAAACTCATTAACATGGAGATGCCCTACATTGACTTGGCACATTTTGCTGAGGACAGTATGTTCTGCAAAATTGCTGGCATTAATATTCGTGGCATCAACTCAATTGATAGGGTTCTAGCTATTAAAAACTGGCTCTTGCTCTGCTCCCCTCATATACTTCTTATGGGTGAAACTAAATATCACCATAAGACTGATCATAAAATATTATCTCTTCTCTCAGCTCTCGGATTTACTATATTTTCTATAGGCCATTCTGCTTCAGGTGGAGTCGGTATTCTTCTCAGCAAGTCAACACCACCAAACAGTTTTAGCATTCTATTCCTAAATGCCAATATTATTGTCATAGAAATAGACTATTGGGGTTATCCAATCATCATAGCCTATATATATACAACCAAAGACACCTCTCAATATGTAAAAATAATCCATGTCCTAAATGCCATCAACGCTAACAGAGCCTTTCCTACTATTCTTCTGGGAGACTTTAACACTACATACAATGACTTCAACAAGAGATTTTTGCATCTAATAAATCGCAGATTAATGTGTGGAGAGGGTTTCTTCCCTCCTGAAGCCTACTCTTTCTATACTAAAACTAAAAAGTCCCTGATTGATTTGGTTTTCTACACCCCAGACCTCCATTTCAACCTTGATGCAGCCTTGGCCCCTGTTGCTTTCTCTGATCATATGGCTCTAATCTTACAACTTACACCTATTGCAATCCCTACACCTATTGATGGACCTGATAAAACCATGTGCATGATCACCCAATCAAATATGACCGAAGTGATAGTGTCTGAGGCATACATCCTTTTCCAGAAAATAAACATCTTTTCCCTGCCTGCTGAGGAGGGCTGGTTTTCCTTCATTGGAATACTTCAGTCCATATTAAATCACCACACCAGGAAAATCAAAGGACCTAATGGCCTGCTAAATGACCTAACAGACATTAATATACAACTTCAAGCATCACAGCAAAATTTCACAAATACAGAAAAAATTATCTTCCTTAAAAATCTCTACAAAATCAAGCAAAAGTCCCTTGCAGAATATATATCCATCAGAAGAGCCAAATGTTTCTTAGCACAACAACACTGCTGGACAAGAGACTATCTCAGATGGGCATTGGGATACAATAAAAAACAAATCACTCCCTTATCCATTAATACTAATGGAACCAATCTTATTGGCTTTCCAATGATGCAGCACATCAGCAAACAATTCTGCCAATTAATGCAAAAAGATGGAGTTCCTCCTATAAACAGCTAGTTGCATGCTGGTGACCCCAGCGAACATGGCATCATGGAAATCCAAATCAAAAAGAAGATAACATCTCTTCCTGACGGCGTTCATCCTGGCCTTCATGGCATCCCAAATTTCCTTCTCAAACACCTCAGTCAATTCACTGTGCCAATTATTAAAAAAATGATTGATCACCTAGCCTCCGGCAACAGAAACATAACAGATCTTTACCCAGTGGCACTCGTGCCTTTTATTAAAAAAGCAAAACCACTAAACGACATTAACAGTATCCAGCCAATTTCCATGACCCCATTGCTTATCAAGATAATTGAGTCAGTCATTAAAGATCAAATACAAACTCAAATTCTTAGCCATATCTCATCAAACCAATACGGAAAAAAGGGATCATCAACCTCGCATGCTATGTCCAATGTAACTGCACTGTTCAATTATATCAGAGGACATCGTAAATCAAAACCTATTGCTGTCCAGCTGGATGTTGCGGCAGCATTTGATTCAGTCCAGATAAACATCCTTCTGGATATTCTGTTGGAATGCGACATTCCAGCTGGGATTGTACAGATGGTCAACAATCTGCTCAACAACAGAGATTTTTCTCTCTCTTGATGGCAAGATCATACTAGGCTTCAAGCCATACAAGTCAATCCCTCAAGGATCCCCGCTCAGTGCCCTTTTCTTCACAGCATACATCAACCCTCTTCTGATGGATATAGAAAAAAACCTCCCTGGAATTTTTCTTCTCTCAATAAAAACTTCAATGTATTTGCATATATAGATGACATCATGGTTGTGCTTCCCACCATTAAATACCTTCCTCATCTCATGAACATATTAAACAGAAATACAGCGAAACTTGGCCTACAAATAAATTTTAACAAATCTTCCATCTGGAAGATAATGTCTGGTAAACAAATTAACTCTCCCTTTTCTGCAAAACCCCAAAGATAACTAGGTTTTCCAATCTACAAAACTCCAACTGCAATGGCAAGAGAGATTCAAAATGCAATCCTCCATTCAACTGAAGCCATCACCACTTTATTCTCTAGAGTATACCTTTCATTATATGGAAAGGTTGGCCTCCTCAATATGATCATAATGCCAAAAATCTCATATTATCTTCCATTCGTTAAAATGTCTAAACAGTTTCAAAATAAAATTAACCGATTATGCACCAAACTTCTCTGGAGAGGAAGGACAGTTGCTATTAGCTTGCGAGGTATCCAACGACCACGCAGGTTCAATGGACTGTCATTCCACTCAATACAAGCAATCATTTTACAGAAAACCCACAACAGTCTACATAATCTGATCCTCTCCTGCGGATACTCTATCATTATTAAAAAAATTACACCGACAGATCGTCCTCCACCCTCTTCCAGTTTATGGATAGCATCCCTAATACAACAACTACAACTTTATAACCCGATAATACCCTTTAACCTTAACCAAAAAATCACCTTATGGGAAGCATACAATACAATCAACTATAATCAACAACCCATTAAAACCAGCCTAAAAGTAACCAATCAAAGACTCATTACACACTTCAAAAGATGGAGTCTGGAACCCAAATTCCTTGACTTCATCATTAAAATAAATCTTAATGCGCTACCCACGAATTGGTTTCTTTATCATCGAAGAGGTTTTACTAGCATTGACCCTATATGTGGTCTGTGTGCTCGTGAAGATGAAACCATAGACCATATTATACACCGGTGCCCAAGACTTAAAACACTGAAAGATATAATTATAATAAATTCCAACATAAGACCTGATATGATTTTCTCTCTTGAAAATGCCATTCATAATGGTTTTTTTTTTCAATAATAAGGCTTTCTACCTTTGTTCTTTATTCCATATGGATAGTGAGATGCAAAAGTCTCATGGAATTATCCCCCTCCCCCCACAAATCATACCATTGTTTTGTCAAACGCTCAAAAAAATCAAGAAACGTGACCAGCTCCTTGCCTCCAGTAAAGTCTTTGCTGACACCTGGTCTTTAACTGCTCTGTCCTTTTCCTGATTATCAACTCCCACCTTCCCAGCATTATAGAATAGGCAATTCTAAAAGAAAATATTCATTGTTATATTAAAAATGCTAATACCATTAAACAAGTTCATAGAATCTCTTCACTATACCTAACCACATAAGAGTATAACCTTGTGCTCTCATAACATAATCTAGCCAGATGACATATAGAACATTATATAATCATATTATTGTACAATTTATTCATTTATTTATTCTTTATTAATATGTAATCACTATTTATTGTTAATAAATTTTTATTGAAATGAACTATCAGAATTACACATTTTCAAGTCTCTTATTTTTGAGAGTCTTCTCAGGGGGTTTTTACTGTAGATGTTTTTTGATTCTTTTCATATCTAAAAAACTCTTTATCTATTGAAGATTACCATTACATGATTAGAAAGAATTCTTTTTAATTTGTTACCCTTTAAAATTCATTCAATATTGTTCTATGGTTTGTTTACTCTTTTTTTTTTTTTTTAGTTTTCTGAACCAGACCTGAGAATTTTTTTTATATTATAATCCTGGATTAAGTTGGTTATATCTTCATAAGGCCACATTCAAGAAACTACTATTATAAGTATTTCAAAATTTACATTAGTTTGTAAAAATCCAGTGACTTCAAAAAATTGGGGGAAAAAATGATATAAATAGATTTAAAACCAAATAAATACAAAAATTGACAACATTGTAACACAGAAAAAATAAAAGGATTTGTTCTACAAAATTTGAATTCATTCAAAAGGCTTTTCATTAGGCTGTATAAGGCCCATGCAGCTTTAAGGCCACAGGTTTCCCATCTCTATCCCAAACTATTTTCTTATTGTATATGTATAATGTATGAGGAAATGTATGGACTTATTCATTTATAATTACTTAAATAGAAAGCACCTTACTTAGAACAGCAGTTAATGAAAACTAGGATAAGAGTGAAAATAAAACTGTCAGGTCTAATTGAACTCAAAAGGAGGATCCTCTTTCGAATACCACTCTAGATCTAATATAGAGAACTAAGGATTGCAGTTAACATTTATAGATGTAAATAATCAAAGTATTGCAAACTTTTCAATTTTTTTTATTCATTATAATAAATCTCTCCACCCCTCCTTTTGAATGCAATTAGTCTGACAGTTTTACGTTCACTCTTAGTCTGGGGTAGTTAGCTTTCATTAGCTGCTGTTCTAAATAAAGTATGTCTCATTAAGTAATTATAAGTGGTGAATTCCACACATTTTCATCTAATCATTTATTAAAAATATTATATTGCAATATATATATATAGAAAGGAGAGAAAGAGAAGTTAAATAGATATGATGAATCATTTGGATAAATCCGGTAAAATCTATTTAATGAACACTCTGAGCAGTTACTTTGTTGGTAAAATGTCTGAAAATCAAAAGGATCCTGAATCTGTTCCTGATAAATATTCACTACTGAAAGAAAAAAAAGGAAAAAAGTAATTTTGATAATTGAATAGAATTATTATGCTAGCCAATGACTGATTTTAATACTTAAACATCACTCTTCCTACTAACAACTGATCACATTTTTTTGCTTTTACCCCCCCCTCCCATTTTTCCTGGGTTTTTTTTTTATTCACTCTTTGTATAATTCACTAATTTAATCTTATGGAGTCAGTTTTTTGAACTTTTTTTCAAACTTCCATATCATTAACATCTAATTATCTTTATGTATGTACAGTAAACCAAGAATCTTTTTATACACAATGGTAATCCAAGCTAAATATTTAATAACTGTTTTTCAGATTTAAATGATTAATTTTATTTTCTTAAATAAAAGCTATTTAATTGTTGCAATTTTTTATTCTTATTTTTTTCTCATTACTTCCACATTGACATTTAAAGCCAGCTTTCAATTTTCCTTCCAATTTTTTTTCATTATCTCCTTTGACATTAAACTAGTTTTTGTAATATTTAAAAGAGTTAATTGATTCTGTATGTATGTAAGTTAAGTTTTCTTCTCCACAGGCTGTTGGGGATAATTAGACAATAGCACTTGATCATCATCAGTGGCAGGTCGCCATTCCTTGCTATGGTTTATTGCATTACCTTAATGCTTTAGCAGGCCTTAAATGTTAACAAACCTTTCACATCATTCTACTTGAATCTTTAAATTCATTTAATTTTATTCCTATTATCTTTTATAATAAATTTAATTTACCTCATGTTTATTTTTTTTACTTTATATATATATAGTTTGTAAGATTCAGTGTCCTCATGTTTATTTTTTTTACTTTATATATATATAGTTTGTAAGATTCAGTGTCACTCAGGCAGTTAAAAATGAGAAATTTTGCTTGTAATATATAAACTAAAATTGTGCAAGTAATATGCAGATTTAAAAATCAGGCTATAAGTTAAAATTATAATTTAATCATGGTCAATAATTGTTGGTTTATTTAAAAAATAAAGTCTTTCCATAAGTGGATCACTTATGGTTTTAAAACACTAATTGATGGGAGAACGTGTGCCAGTTTTCTCATGCATGTGTGAAGAATAGTTCCTTTCATAAATTTACATATATATATAAAATTAAGAGCGTGCTAATATTTTAAATGGTCCCATATATATATATATATATATATATATATATACACACACATTGTAATGGGATTTTAATTTGAATCCAATGAAAACTGGTGATGAGCTTGCTGAAGGGTTTTATCAGTTTCTAAACCTATTGATGGTAATGTTAGCCAAGCAGCAGTAATATTTCCTGCTAATCATTGATCATTTACATATATATGTGCCTCAACCATAAGCATATCTATTGAATTACATATGAAATGAATATTGTCCAAAAGACCTGAGCTGTTTCATCATTTTTCATTTGTTTTGGTTGCTACACTCAACAAATACTCATTGCAATACCATCTTTTTAAAGCATGATCAAGAACCCAGTTCAAACCCTCGTTTACCATATGATAATCTCATCAGCACTGAGCAGTAGTTAGGGATACAAGAAACTCAGTCATAATATTGCACTATTTAATTACTTAATTAATGAAATGCAAGAATGAGAATTAAACATTTAATCAATAATTTATTCTGAATGGTAATTATGATGTAAATGTGTCAACACTCTCCCCTCAAATAATGAATTCTACCAAAATGTGGAGTATGACCATTAATAAGACATTTAAAATAATTTATTCCAATGTAATGAACTTTTAACATCTTCCATTACATTCTAAACTATAATACTTTTTTTTTTCTTTTCTATATGGCTGATCAATGTTTTAATTTTAATATATTTTTAAAAAAATTGTAATCAAATAAAATTTCATAAAAACCTTATACAATATTGTCTTTAATTGAATATAATTACACAGTCCAATCTATAATACATTTTTAGGATAAAATAAATTAGTATCAAATATAATAAACAATTAATGTTAATTCATGAATGTCTTACCAATTTTCTGTAGTAGTATAAGCTTATATCTGTTTCAGTAATAATTTTCAAAATTGTTCCAAGCCATTTATACATGATTAAATGTATTTTAATGTTTCAGAATTCAAATGGACAAACAAATTGTTAAGTCTGTTTATTTTATCTTTAATTTTCTTATGTCATGTTGGCAAACTTGATTATATAGTTGTGATTCATGTTAGGAGGGTCAGCATCAGCACAATTCTTCTTTCATAATTTGTCAACAGTATAATTTGGGAGATTGTCAGCAATTATTAATCCAATCTTTGGACAAGGCAAATATTCTTCAAATAATGATGGGTGTCACTTTTTTTTTTCCAGGCTGGGGCTGGATTTTTTAGACTTTCTTCTAAGGAGCTACTTGCTTAGGTGAAAATGAACACCTGTAGATGAGCCTAGTAATTCATATCATAACAGCATAAATACTTAATTTTCTGGATCATTTCATAGTTATTTTCTCACAATATGACATTCTCCCACTGGCAAATACATAGATTATTGTATTGTTTATTATTTTACTACAGAAGATAAACTTTTGTTCACTCTTCTAGTGAAATACATTCTGTTCTTAAATTAATTATCACAACCTTTTTGTAATTAATTGTCAATCACATTCAAAAATGGTATCCAACATCTTAAGCTGTTTCCCTTCAAAATTACTTTATCTGTTTTCTATTTTTAATTACATGTTTCTTGATCAAAAACAACTTTTTTTTAAAAAAAAAATTAAAATGAATAAACAGAGAAAGAGAGAAAAATGTAAGTTTTTTTACTAATTTGTTTTGACACATACCACTTTAATGTTCATTTTAGTACTTTATAACTTTTAGTTTAATTTTTAACTTTAACAACTCCAATTTATTTTTAACTGATTACAATTATAATTTTTTAAACTTTTATTTTAATGGAGAGACATACATTATTTAAAAAGAGTTTGTACTCATACATTTGATTGCTACCAAAAAATTTAGGGTGTTGTTTTAGTACGTGATCTCCACCATTTTGAATTTCAAAAACATCGTCTGACACATCAAAGTGATAAAAAAGTACTTGAAAACAGAAAAAAATTTAGAACTTGGGTTACGTGACTTGGAAAAATCCCCCAAAACATCGCACAGTTAAAAAAAAAGCCAAAACATGGAAAATTTAGAACTCTGGTCACGTGACTATAATATCAATTAAAATCAACACATAGATCTGAGATTGCAAAAAATATAAAACGCTAACATGCATTAATGAACACAGGTTACAAAAGAAAACCATATATTTTTAACATATAAAAAGCATCACGTATTAATGACATATAAAAAGCATAGATATATAAAAAGCTAACATGCATTATTAAATCATGCAGGTTACAATATTAACACTTACATTTATAACATGTAAACCTCATTTTTGTAAACATATAAAAAGATCGATTGAAGGTATATATATAAAAGTCAAACTAAAACTTATTCATTTTATAATTAATTGTGTTTTATCTTACCAGAACTTTGATATTGTATGTTTCCTTTGTTTGCAAAATTTCAGATTCTCTGCCTAAAAAAACATTCAAAATGTACAATCCATTCATAGAACAGCCCCCCCCTCCCCAAGCAAGTAAATCAACGAGGTATTTTTTTTAGATTACCATTGGCTATATTAGTTTTAACTAATTTATTAAATATTATTTAGTTTTCGTAATTCATAAGTTATTACAAGTTATAGATGAATTGCGTATTAGCTTTTACAAATATTAATACAGTTACTTTTTAATTATATATATCTAAAGTTACAGTATTATCACACTTTATAAGTTTATTTACATAAAATATTTTATTTGACTTAAGGGCATTAATTATTGGGTAGTAGTGAAGTAACTGTGTACAAATTATCTGGTTTATTAATACTTGATTAATCTATTTTCTAACTCTTGGGGTGAGATCTTATATATATATATATATATATATATATATATATATATATATATATATATATATATATATATATATATATATATATATATATATATATATATATATATATATAGAGAGAGAGAGAGAGAGAGAGAGAGCAATATTACAAATAGAATAATTTAAAACCTTAATCAATAAATGCTCGCCATTCTTTATTAAATTTAATACATATTTGAATTTAAACAATATGCTTTGATATGATGAGGGGGGGGGGGGTAAGAAGAGAAACTTTTAAATCTTGTTATTGTTGAGTTTAAAATCTAAGAAGTTTTGCTGTCATCTTCCTCAAGATTTTAAGAGAAGAGGAAAACAAACAATTTAATTATCTAAAATCTTTCCCTCCATCATTCAAAGTAAACTATAAGAAATCATTTTATATTTTTTACTTCACTACTACCCAATAATTAATGCCCTTAAGTCAAATAAAATATTTTATGTAAATAAACTTATAAAGTGTGGCAATACTGTAACTTTAGATATATATAGAATTAAAAAGTAACTGCATTAATATTTGTAAAAGCTAATACACAATTCATCTATAACTTGTAATAACTTATGAATTACGAAAACTAAATAATATTTAATAAATTAGTTAAAATATTTTAGGCTGTATATAAATTATTTGATTTATAATTTAAAATGAGAAAATATACTTTTTAGCCAATGCTAATCTAAAAAAAAATACCTTGTTGATTTACTTGCTTGGGGAGGGAGGGGCTGTCCTACGAATGGATTGTACATTTTGAATGTTTTTTTTTAGGCAGAGAATCTGAAATTTTGCAAACAAAGGGAACATACAATATCAGGGTTCTGGTAAGATAAAACACAATTAATTATAAAATGAATAAGTTTTAGTTTGATTTATATATATATACCTTCAATCGATCTTTTTAGCCCCCTACGAATGGATTGTACATTTTGAATGTTTTTTTAGGCAAAGAATCTGAAATTTTTCAAACAAAGGGAACATACAATATCAGGGTTCTGGTAAGATAAAACACAATTAATTATAAAATGAATAAGTTTTAGTTTGATTTTTATATATATACCTTCAATCGATCTTTTTATATGTTTACAAAAATGAGGTTTACAAGTTACAAATGTAAGTGTTAATATTGTAACCTGCATGATTTAATAATGCATGTTAGCTTTTTATATATCTATGCTTTTTATATGTCAATAATACGTGATGCTTTTTATACGTTAAAAATATATGGTTTTCTTTTGTAACCTATGTTCATTAATGCATGTTAGCATTTTATATTTTTAAAATATTTTTTGCAATCTCAGATCTAAGTGTTGATTTTAATTGATATTATAGTCACGTGACCATAGTTCTAAATTTTCCATGTTTTTTTGTTTTTTTTTACTATGCGATGTTTTGGGGGATTTTTCCAAGTCACGTGACCCAAGTTCTAAATTTTTTCCCATTTTCTCATACTTTTTTATCACTTAGATGTGTCAGACGATGTTTTGGGTTGTTTTTGAAGTTCAAAATGGTGGAAATCACATGCTAAAAGAGCACCAAATTTAGTCTATCCTCACTTTCACAGTCTCTATTTTATAATGACTTTCTTTTTATATTTGTAGCTGATTATAAAAGGCTATTATGTATATATTGTGAAGGCAAATATGTAACAGTAAACATATTTGAGCCAGAAACCAAAGATATACAAATGGCGAATTTTGATTCAACTAAACATTTATATGATGAAAATTGAACAGTTAATAAAATTCAAATCAAATGATATAAGTAAAATATATATAATAATATTAACCAATGTGATCCTTCCAAAGGTATTTTATTTGTTTTTCTGTTTCAGTAAAATAAATAAATAAAAATTAAAAAAATGAAACGTTAAGGCTCCAAACCTTTTAACTAGAAAATTTACTTTTAAAAAAACTTACTAACTTTCAATCATCATTATTTTTAATTATTATAACCATTTCTTTATGTTCCTTAGTGGATTGCATGATTTTTAAGATATATTTGCTGTTAAAAGCATAATGTTTGGATTGAGTTAGATAAGCAAACAAATTAAAATGGGTTAATTAAAAAAAATTATTAATATGGAATATATAAACAGTTGTGTATATACTAGCAACTATTAATAAGTATATAAAATATGAAATATAATGATAATAAAGGATATTTTTAATTTCAGTTTAATTTTAAGGGCTTATAATATCTACAATGATAACATTTTACCATGTGAAATATTTAACAGTTCCAAAACAGGGTTTTCTTGCAGATATTTATTCTTCAAATATATTTACCGTTGTCTTCTTTAATTTCTTTAAAGATGATAGTTCTCCTTGAGCACTATTTTGATGTTACAGAAGAAATGCGGCAATATTAATGACATTACATAAGATATAGTATCAGTAGTTCTTATGGTACTGTCTGTTTATTCCTTCAGTATCCAACTGCATTTTCCAGATATTTTGGTTGGTGTGTTTTTTTTTTTGTCTAGCTACCCATATTTCTGTTAGTTAAAGTGGTCATAATTGCTGTTACAAATAAAATATTGAAAATTACTGTAAACAGGCAGAACAATATGGCTAGTGGCTTCTCTCGGCATTGGATCATTGCAGCACTGCTTCTTGAGTTTAGTGGACTGGAATGCTAGTTGCTTGTTTCAGATCTATTTATACTTACTTGATGTTGTTCAACAACATGTTTCCAAATACTGAATTTGTCACCAGCTAATTACAAGATTTGAGCTGTTTCTCTACAGCAACATGTTTTTTGGAAAACCATTTTTTTTATTCCTTTCACATGTTAGGAAATCAAATTTACAGATATCATATTATGGTTTGACATATAACTGAATGGAAGAAAAAAAATTTTTTTTTCCTCTTTCTTTGTCTTTATTTACATTAGTTAGTATAGGAAAAAAGAAAGAAAAATCATTGCCGACTTTTCAATATAGCTTGATAATTTACTTATTTTTATTAACCCATAATTTCAAATAATATCTTTATTTTTTTCATCCAATTTACTATAAAAATGTGGGGGGTTTTAAATGCTTTAGATTTTTTTAAACTGTGCAATTCAAAGTGCTTTTGTATATCAAAAGTATTTTTCTTTCTTCTTTTACAGTGTAATTTATCATTTCATTACTTCTAATTTATTACAAAGTACTTTATAAAATATTTAATGATACCAGTAAATGCACAAACTAATTTTTCTTTTAATCCTTTAAATCAGTGCATCCATATATATGCAACACATATACCCACAGAACTTTGTACATTTTTTTATAGAGCTTTGGAATGTTACTAATCTGAGATGGTATCAGATTTATTTTAGTTACAATATATATCTTCTAGTCTTCCAATGAAAGGATGACCTTGGGTGCAGTGTCATCTTTGAATCAACATGTGTTATATAGTGACATAGCATGACTTTTCAGTCATAAAAATTTTAAGTGCTAGCATGTCTGAATCTTAAGTTACATTCATGCTTTCATAGATTGTTTTTGCTGCTTTTCCTACCATTTCAAAAACTTACAAACCACTTGAAAATGTTCTTGTCACACATGCCTTTATTTTGTTACAGAGATTGAATCACTTTGATTGCAGTTTTGCATAATTTAAAACAAAATTTAATATCAGCCTATTATTTTATTATAAGTTACAGCATGAAACACTCACATTTGATCCAGATACACTAGTATCTTAAATTTTTATGGTAAATAGCTAAACTATTTGCTACATAAAAAATGCATTGATTCAAAGATGGTGATGCAGGTAACTTCAAAAGATAATCAATCATCTTTTCACTGGGGAATCCTATCATATATCATTATAACATTTATGTCAATCTTGCTTTTACATTTTTAAATCCATGGATTGTCATGTAACAATGTATTCAAAAAAATACCCATTTGCAGAATGTGTATGCATGTGAGTGTGCATTTAAATGGAAAATAAAGATTATGATGGCATACACACATTTGGAAGAATAAAATTCTCTACTACTTTTTAAAATTATTTTCCTAAATTTGATGAGCTACTGAATGATTTTAAAATCAACAGAAAATCAATATTCAAAATTTAATTTGAATAAGTAATATTTATTACATAAATAATCAAAACATAAGTCATGCAAAACACTGGAATAAATTAAATATCCTAGTTAAAAATTGGTAACAATTCTTAGGGACATGTTAACCAGATAATAATTTCTATCCACTCATTTTTATTACTTACATATGACCCATGTGGTTTAGCACTGTGACAGAATTGAGAATTTAAATATTTCTGGTTCAAAGTTTAACCGTTCATGTTGCAAAGTGGAATGTTATATTATCTTTTGAGCAAGTTATCATTTGATTTTATATATAAATATATTGTAACGGTATGTAAATATGCCGTTACATTAATTTAAAATAAAATCTTAAAGTTCGCAAATAAAAATAAAATCTATTAAAAAAAAAACTAAATGCTAAAATTAAAATGTTTGTTAAACGTATATATTCACACAGATTCAAAACTTAAAAAATATTTTATAAATAAAAAAAAAGTATTTGAACGTATTTTTTTATAAAAAAAATACAAGATTTAAATATAAAAATATTTTAATAAAGAAATAATGTAAGTAAAAATCAAAAAACAGATATTAATTAATTCCCGTAATCTGTAAGTGGAAATGATTGTTTATTAATTGATAAGAAAGCTAGTCTTGGGCTCTTGTGTAATTAAAAAGTCAGATGAAAATTAGATAAGGAATAAAGAATTAGCTTGTCCAATATAGAAGCAGTAAATAAAGGCCCGGACGATAACGGAAAAATGGAACAGTGATGTTTTTGTTCATGGAATCCATAGGAGGATTATAAAAAGAGAAATATTCAGTTTCCTGACAGTTTCCGGCTTGTTTTTGAGGGTCGTGATAGGACGCACATATCACACACACTCTCTCTATTTTAAAAATGAACTGACTGTGATACCAAAATGAACCAGCTAATGCTATCTCCAAAACATCTGACTGGATTTTTAAATAAAGACTCCGTGGAAATTTACATCAAGAGCAGGGATTCTTCTACTGTAAGCTATTGACCTGAACTCTAAAATTTAAAAATAATTAAGAACTCTCGTTCAAGCTTATGAACTTCTATCTGACTTTTAAGTTTAAAATCAATTGATAATGTTTAATTTTATATGTTTTGCTTTTGATAAAAATCATTTCCATTTTTTTTCTTATTGTATAAATTTTAAATGAGGAATTTTAAGTTGGGTATAGACGTTGCATGGATTTGTTAATGGTTAATTGTGTTGCTGTTTCATATTCGATTGGAATATATAGGTCATTGGTGTCATTGTGGCATCTTATGTTGAATGCTACTGGGCTTCTTGTATTCCCTCTGCAATTGACATTATCGATGACTTTAGATTTTGATCGGTTATGTTTATTCTGGAACGTTTTAACCGTGGAATCTATGCAGCCGATCTATACTCGACATTATAAAAACAAATTGTATAAAATTCATCTGTGCGAACATATCTAAAGGTTAAATTTAAGTCGGGCATGAATGGCTATATAGATTTGTAAAGTTATATATATAGTTTAAGGGAGGGTAATCTTAGGTTATTCGTTTCGTAGTTGAATTAGCTCAATGGATTGGATATATTTGTGTAATTAGTAGATGTAGTATGAGATCCGCTATGGGCAGGATTGCATATATACGCCACACACCTTCTGTTTGCCTATGGATGGGTTTGTAAGTTGGCAGAGGACCACAGTTTATTCCTATGGAGTTTTTGTTTATTGTTCTACTCACCAGCAGATGTAGCATTCCTGTTGGTGGAGAGACAATGTCTTCTCTAACTCTACTTACTGTTCAGATGCACATTCCTTACAGTATAGTATTTTGTGTTGTCGTATTTTCATGCTACATTGAATACATAAATGTATCAGATGGATTGGCGCCGGTTTGACTGCAAACTTTTGGCCTAAGGTTAAATAAGGGAAAGAATATTTTCTTGTCAAATGCAGATCTATGTAGTCTATTCATACTCGACTCACTAAATAAATATTAAACTCATTATTGCAATCTATTTAAATGTAAAATTAAAGATTAATATAAAAATCTAAAAGGTTAAACTTATTCCTCAAATTAGAATGATTTTATATGTGTGTAAATAAATATTTTTATGTGTTAATTTCTGGCAGTGGCTTTTATTTTTTTATATTTAAGATATAAAGTTATATTTTATAATCTTTGCTGTTCCACTGAGCTAGTGACTTAGGCTAATGATCTGAATATTTAAATAAAGTGGAATCTTAATAGCGCGTATCTGCCTACTTTATAAATTTTTCTAGGCTCAAATGCCTAGATGGCACCCGTGTAGTGCAGATATCGTAGATTGCGGTTGGATTCGATCTTCACTTTCTTTCTATCGTTACAATATATATATATAATCTTAAAATTAAAACATTACATTATTTTAATAAAATGATAAAAATAATGACAAGAATTGCCACAAAAGTCAACAATATTCTAATACCTTTTTTATATATGTATTGTTCAATGTTCATGTTATATTACTGCATTTTATTTCTTCTTTAATTGCATAATAATACTACCTTTTTTAAAGAATAGTCTTTTTAAAAACTATGCAATCTGTCATAGATTAGGTGAAATTCCATATAACTCTCAGTGAAAATTAAACTCACATGAACAATATTATAAAATGAACATTAACATTAAACTTATTTTTAAATTGAACCATAGTTGCTGTGGTACTTGCTTTGGGAACCATCATTCAATATCAAATATTAAAGACATAATGTCTATAAATAGTCCTTTTATAAGAAGCTTTTTCAATTGCCTGAGATTTAACAATATGGAAGTAAGTATCATTTTAATGAAGCCAAATTCAAATTTATAAAAAAATGACTTTTTTGGAATAACATTTAAATTCTGGTGTATTCATGCAGAGCTTCATTTATTTTATTAATTTTTTTTATAGAAGATTACTAAAACCCATTCAGAGAGTCTTTTAAAATCATTGAGTAGGTTCCAAGTTTGTGATCATTAACATAGAAAATGTGCACATCTAAGTAATAAAACATCATTGATATTTGTTTTTATTATAAAAGTATGAGGGAAACATAAAACCAGTTGAATATTTGGCATTGTATTTGAGTGTGTATATAAGTTATTTTAATCACATTGTGACACATAATCACAAAAAATATCAATGTTTTAAATAAGTTTATGATTTTATGTTGACCACATTCAGAGCCATACTGAGCCGCATATCATCTTTGCATTGCAGGTTGGACACCCCCAGAAATAAATGATTTTATAATAATAAGCATCCTGTAAGGGAAGCACTAGAAATTGTTTATTTAAAAAATGATTTGATGGTACTGTGATAAAAGAGCTACCAAAAAAATTTTAAGATGCTGCTATGGTAATAATTACTTTTCATAAAGTTAAATGATGTCTAATTATCGAATACTTAAAATAATAAACTCGTCAGATAAGTTTTTGTCTTTCATTTTGTTTTTATTTCAGATGAAAATCAAACATTGAATGTTTACCTTTTGAGTAAACTACTTTATCTACTGAAGCTATCATGCTGGTTTGTTTAGCACATTAATTGCAATTCCATTCTCCAGTAAAATGAATCAAAATTTCATATGACAACTAAATAAATGCATCGCGTTTAAATTTAACAATATTAACAATTAAAGCATTCCCCAATATATATTGTAAAACTATTTGATATTTTTATATGAATGGATGTTAGGTTTTCTGCAATAACAACAACAAAAAAAAAAAAAACAGGCTGAGATAACTAAAAAGTTTCTATTGCTTCCCACATCATTAACTCAGCTACTTAAGGCTGCATTATAAAACTTCCTGAGCTCTATATCTTTAAAATAATTATAATGTTATTTCGTAAGAAGCAGGAGTAATGTCAAGAACTACTTATCTCCTTTAAAACATTTTTTATTGAACTATAGACATGTAATACCGCTTGTCTAATTTGCAACCCTCCTTTATTTTAAATATAAAAACGTTAATTTTCAACTAAGATTAGTGACATACCTAATAATCAATATCGAAATAGGGTTAGTTATGGACAAACTCTTTGAAATAATAATGGATTTACTTAAAATGGTTCAGCTATTAAATAAATAAAAAAATATAGCTTTAAACAGATTTTGGTGTTATAACAAATTTTGTTGTGTGTGTGCGAGAGATTAACATTATGGCGAGTTGATATATCATCATCATCAACCATTATCAATCCACTGCAGGATGAAGGTCTCTCCAAGTTTAATCCATCTTCTCCGATCTTTAGCTCCTCTTCTCCACAACACCCCTTCACATTTTCTTATTTCATCCATCCATCTCACATGTGGTCTCTTTCTGGGTCTTTTACAATCTCTTAGCATCCAGTTTAAAATTTCAATTGTCCATCTATTATCATCTCTTCTAGCAATATGTCCAGCCCAACTCCATTTCAATCTTTTAATTTTTTCAATAAGGTCAGTAACACCTGTTTGTTGTCTTACCCATATATTGCGTTTTCGATCTCTTCTTGTTACTCCCAACATACATCTCTCCATACTCCTTTGAGTGGTCTGAAGTCTCTGTATTGCTCTTCTATTAAGTGTCCAAGTCTCAGATCCATAAGTAAGAACTGGTAAAACACATTTGTTAAAAACCATCCTTTTCAAACACATAGGCATATTTCATTTTAGTATCAAGTTATTTCTACCAAAAGCACTCCAACCAAGTTTAATTCTATGATTAATTTCCTCCATTATGTTTCCATCTGTATTAATAATCTGACCAAGGTATTTGTAACTGTTAACTTCTTCTAATTCTTCATAATTAATCTTTATTTTCATATTTTGAGCAAATCGATTAAACATTACTTGAGTCTTTTTAACATTTATCTTTAGTCCTACTTTTCTACTTTCATCTGCTAACTCCTACAACATTTCCTGCAGCTCTGAAGCATTATTTTCAAAAACAACTACATCATCTGCGAAATCTAAATGACTTAAATACTCTCCATTTACTTTTACTCCTTTAGTTTCCCATTTTAATCCACAAAATACTTCTTGCAGCACTGCTGTAAAGAGTTTTGGAGATATGGAGTCACCTTGTCTTACACCTTTCTCAATGTTGATTTTTCCAATATCATTATGTAATCTAATTGTTGCTGTTGCATTTTTATAAATATTCTTTAAAATATGACAATATCCTTGATCTATACCTTGATGATCCAATGCTTTAATCACTGAAGAAATGTGTATAGAATCAAATGCCTTTTCATAATCTACAAATCCAAAACATAAGGACAACTCATATTCGTTTGTCCTTTCTATGACTTCTCTCAATACCTGGATATGATCTACTGTACTAAAACCACTTTTAAATCCAGCTTGTTCTCTTGGTTGGTGGAAATCCAAAGTTCTCTGTAGACGAGTTGTAATTATCTTGGTAAAAATTTTATATAAAACTGATAAAAGGCTGATAGGTCTGTAATTTCTAATATCTTCTTTATCACCTTTTTTAAATATTAATATTATTACTGCATTCTTCCAATCTTCCGGTACATCTTTATCATTTAGACATTTGGTATATAACTGCTAAAATTGTTTCTATTTCTTCACCTGCTTCTTTTAATATATCAATTATAATTCCATCATTTCCTGGAGCCTTTCCTTTCTTCATACACTTAATTGCATGTCTCACTTCTTCATTTAAAATTCTGGGCAATTCGGAAGATGTAATAGATATAGGAGGTACTTGTTCTTTATTACTATATAATTCTTGATAAAAATCTTCTACCAATTTCATGATGTCATCTCTTTTTTTAGTGATAATTCCATCTTTTTTTCTTATTGCAGATATAAATTTCCTACCAATACCAAAATGTTGTTTAACATTTTTGAGACTTTTATTTTTTTCTACAGCTTTCCTTGCTATTTCACAGTTATATTTTCTTATATCATTTTCAACTCTTTTCCATACCATTTTACAAAATTCGAGATATTCAATTCTTTTTAATACATCATTTTTGTATATCTTCATATTCCTTCTTTTCTTCATAAATTCTCTAGTCTCAGTAGAAATTTTATTAGTCAATTACTGCTTTTTTCTACCAGCTATGTTTGTTGCAGTTTTTAAAAGTGTATCAGTTATTTTCATATTAATTTCATTCAAATCTGAATCATGTTCAAAATCTCCTAACACTTGAAACCTATTTGTAAGTTCCAATTTAAATTCATTAGTATGTTTCTGAAGATTAGGAATATCAACTGTAAATATTGTTTTTCTTAATAATTTTTGTCTCTCTAGTTTTACATTAACACGTAACTTACACCTTACTAATCGATGATCACTTCCTGTGTTAAATTTATTAAGAACATTACAACTTGAAATATGTATTTTCTGTTAGTCAAAATATAATCCAATTCTGCTGTACCTTCATTTGGATGCTTCCATGTCCATTTCCTTTTAACATTTTTCTCAAAAAATGAATTCATAATATAAAGTTTTTCTTTTTCTGCAAACTCCACAAGTCTATGTCCTCTCTCATTTCTATTACCATAACCAAAATTACCTACAGCACTTTCATCTTTCATTTGTTTACCAATTCTAGCATTAAAGTCTCCCATAACAATTTTAAAATGTTGTTTACTCTGATCAAAAGCCTTTTGTACATCCATATAAAAATCTTCTACTACTTCATCACTATGAGAACTTGTTGGGGCATAAACCTGAATTATCTGCATTTGGTATCTGCTATTAAGTTGTATAACTAATCTTGCCACTCTGTCTGATACACTATCAATCTCCACAATACTGTTCTTCCACTTTTTATTTATAATGAATCCTACTCCACTTGTATTTCCAATATTTGTGCCTTTATAATAGAATATATGTCCACTTTTTAAATCAATTGTCTCTTCATCTTTTCTTCTAACTTCACAAAGTCCAATAATATCCCATTTAATATAAGAGAGTTCTTCTTCTAATTCTTGCAATCTTTCTTCACTTGAAAGTGATCTGCAGTTGTAAGTACCTAAATAAAAAGTCGTCATCAAATGGCAGCCTGGGTCCGCAATCAGGGGATTCTTAGCACCCTCCGCCTTCGGCCACCAACCGCTGCCTTGGTTGGTGACTTTACAGCCTCCTGGGAATAAGGGCCATGCTTTATTTTTGTCTGTCATAATTGTATATATGTATTGGAAAAATATTTATCATTTACACAAACATTCATTCATTCTGCCTTATCAGGCACTGAGAAGAAAGACCATAGTGTTTCTTGATCTTAAACTCAGAGGTAAAAAGCCAATAAACTCACCACGCTGGAATGCGTGTTGGTGAGCAGCCCATCCATGTTCGTATACTATATGAATAATCACATAGTAATAACAGCTTTATCGACAAGAACGTATGGAGTGGACATTAGGAATTTGCCCTGCTCGATTTTTTTAAGGCCTCCAAGAGGAATCAAAGAGTCTCCTTTCAGTTAATAGCAAACTCCTTTCTGCAGCTGTTGATATATATCTAATATTTAATACAATTTAACGTATATTCTTATAACTTCTAGCATTAACAATTTTAGCATTTAACAGATTTTAAGCATAAATTATGTTTTTATTCTATGTAAAGTTGTATATTATTAGTGGAAAAAAAAATCGCAAAAACAAATAGACATGTCTACACGAAAATCTAATTATAGCTGTTGAAATATTTCAATTATTTTAGTATAAAAATATAAACGCATAACAAAACAACTAGAAAACACAAACAATCTTTCACAGTTAATTCATTCACATTGTGTGTCTAATACAAAAACTCCATATCTAAATCAATAATTTTCTTATTAATTTAAAATGAAATTTATATTTGTAATTTATTTTTATTAAACTTTTCTATTAAGCAAACAAAATTACTTTTTTTTTCTTCTAGTAGTCAGTTTTTTTTTTCTTCAGGTAGTCAGTCCACAGTCAATTCGGCTAACGATTTAATATTGGTTGGAAAATGGATATCTAATTTACTATTATTAGTGTAATTATAAATTTATTTAAACGCACATTGATTACGTAAGTAATATTCATTAAGGCTGTAGCCTCAAGCGCACGCGTATAAAATGTGATAGTAGGGACCTCTACAGGACTTAAACCACAAGCTTACCCCTCTTTTCTTCCAAAGAGTAAGTTTGTGGTTTAAGTCCTGTAGAGGTCCCTACTATCACATTTTATACGCATATTATTAGTGTAAAAAATATAACGAAAACGAAATATATCTTAGACCATTATTGTTATAGGCAAGATTGGTAATATTTTCTTTTCCATTACTATTCTAAGGCCGAAGAATTATTGGAAATATCCATGCCTGCAATGTGGTGGGAATGCAGTGTTTACATTACAATTTGTGCGTGTGTGCGCGCGCATTTATTTTTATTTAATAAATAATGTTCAGATTTGAAAGGAAAAAAAATTCCTTTTATTATTAAATCTAAAAATGCAAAATGATAATAAACTTTATTTTTTCATACGAAGCAACAAGATTGTAATATTTCATACATCATACTGCATTAAAATAAAAAAGGAAAATACTTTTATTGTTTTAAAGATGAGAATTCAAAATCGGTATAAACATGCACAATCTCGTTAAATCAGTACAAATATTTATGCAACAATTGATTTAAAAATTATACTATCAATTATACAATATATTATCATTTAAAATATGTATATAATTAGTGAGACAAATACTATGGCAATTAAAAATAATCTACTATTTATGACACTGTGTGTATATATATATATATGTTCAAATAACAAAAAGATAAAGTGTACAATGTAGTTTAGTTTCTCCTCTGTGTATGGCTGCTTAGTTATTATAGCAACTACCATTACCTGGACGGCTCATAATATCTAAGTGGTGATAGATGTTATAATAATAAATAAACAACCATACACTCAAAGGAAAACTATATTCATATCTTTTGACTATGAAAATATTTATTTTAATATATATATGTGTGAATATGGGGAATGTGAATGATTTAACAAATAGATATTAACGGTAATGGTAGATTTTATTTCTATCTGCTACTAGCACTGTTTATATAATAATAAGTAAACTAAGAACTGTACTTATATAACGCATGTTTGCACTTAAAATTCCATTTAACAATTCGTTTTTAGATGACAATATTAATAACAAAAATCACTTTGTTTATTCCAGGTTGCTGCTGAATCGGCGATTAAAATTCCCGATATCAAATCCGCTTCTGATATTTATAATTTATTATGATAATAAGTAATATAGGGTATATGAGCACAGACTTTTAGATGACCCATCACTCTCCACTCTATCTAATAACACTGAAACACTCAAGCACATATATGCTGAAAAGATAAATAATCACCAATATACGTATTTCATGCTAAACCAGCAATCATCAGTTGGTCCAGATTATCATCTCCCACGCATATATACTATAAGTGCTCAGATATTTATTAAGATAGACAATCTTCATACTTAATGGACAGGCTCCAATCTGCTACACACTCCAACTCTTCAACCGTCCATCCAATTGAAAATCTGATGATGGAATGCTCGAAAGCCACCCTGAGGCTGAGATTCTTGTCACACCCATCATCAGATTTTTCAATTGGATGGACGGTTGAAGAGTTGGAGTTTGTAGTAGATTGGAGCCTGTCCATTAAAGTATGAAGATTGTCTATCTTAATAAATATCTGAGCACTTATAGTATATATGTGTGGGAGATGATAATCTGGACCAACTGATGATTGCTGGTTTAGCATGAAATACGTATATTGGTGATTATTTATCTTTTCAGCATATATGTGCTTGAGTGTTTCAGTGTTATTAGATAGAGTGGAGAGTGATGGGTCATCTGAAAGTCTGTGCTCATATACCCTATATTACATATATAGACACAGGTATATAATAAGCCTGTGTTTCAGTTATGATAATAAGCTAAAACATTTATGTAATAAAAAAATACTAATATTTAATATATAATGTGTTTTTATATATTATATAAGTATCAAAGACTAAACTGTGTATAAAAGAAACAATAAAAACACCAATATTCATAAAAAAAAAAATCAAATTTAATAAAGAAATTAAATGACTATTCAAGTATTTTTTATTTAAAATAACCAAAAAACAAACGCAAGTAATAAAAAAAAATTAATATAAAATAATATTCCTCTCATTTAAACAAATAAGTAAATAAAACTCAAAATCAGTTTTTTTACAAAAAATTCCTAAACTCAGACTTGCAAGCTCCCGTCAATCATCCACTCCATCTTATGCAACCAATACTCATGACCACACACACGTGAAAAGGTAAATGATCTTCCAATATAAATATTTTGTGCTGAACTAGTACTCATAAATTGGTCTGAATCATCATCTCCTATGCACACACATATATAATCAGTGCTCGCTTTATATTAAGATAACAAATCTTCAAGTTTTAATGGATAGACTTCAATCTTCTCCACTCTCCAACTTCTCAGCCATCCATATCATTGAAAATCTGATGATGATATGAGTGCCAATTTTGTTATCATACCCATGTTGACCATAAGTCATTTTGAGCCCCTTTTATGTAGGCTTAAGACCATTTAAATACACACGGGTATGACAACAAAATTGGCAAACAAGGGCTTTGAACATGCCACCTTTAGATTTTCAATGATATGGATGACTGAAGAATTGGAGTGTGAACAAGATCGAAGCCTGTACATTAAAGTTTGAAGATTTGCTGTCGTAATATAAACTGAGAACTGATTATATATGTGTGTGGGAGATGATGATCTGGACTAACTGATGAGTGCTGGTTCAGCATGAAAAACTTATATTGGAGATCATTTATTTTTTTCACACGTATGTGATCATGTTTGTTGTATAAGATAGAGTGGATGACCGAATGGAGCTTGAAAGTCTGGGTTCAAATTTCCTCCAATTACATCTAGCTTAATAACTATACTATAACTATATTTAAATAAATGATTCCTAAAAAAAGAATGGCTTTTATCCAAATTTTCCTTTGTAGATTCTATTTCTATGTTACACCAAGATTACCTGAATTTTCTATTTTTTATCAAAATATAAATGCAGTATATTGAAATATTTTATTTGGATAAGTCAGCATCATTTTTTTTTTAAATTTAACTAAAGTTTAATTATTTTTTTTAGTCAAAAGTTATCAATAGTTAACATGTTGTTTTCAAATTTCAAAACGGTTGATCCAGGTCAGTTTAAATATTTCATTAAGTTTTTGCTGTATGTGAGAGAAAAACAAATTCAGATATGGGAAGTTCTAGAAAAAATTTCTCAATTATTTTTTTTAAAAAAGGTGACTTAGGGGAAAGCGCTAATTTTGTGGATTGGATATTTAACTTCTCAAGAGATCGAATGATATTTAAGTGCTAATTTAAAGTTTAAACTGTGAATATTTAAACTCTCAAATCCAGCATTGGTTTTTTTTATCAGTTGAATGGAATTACTGTAACTTTTTGACACTTGTATTCTACATTGTCACATAAAATCTGTCTGAGTAGCCATATGACTAATTTAATAATTTTTTTTTTGTTATTAAAATAAACGTAAGAAAATTAGAAAAGATTTGAAGTTTTATTTTGCAAATTGTATAATGAAAAATTAAAAATAAATTAATTTTAATCTCTTTAAACTAAAAAAAAGGTTTACATTATTTATTTGTGTTAATAAATATATTGCATTTGATAAATCAATCTTACCAAAAGATAAAAATAGTTTAATTATTTCAAATTAAATAAATAAATAGTTTTACATTATTTATCAAGATAAATAAATGTTTATCAAGAATTTTAGATTATAAGTCAAGACTTAGAATTTGCCTATAAGACGAAATTGCTCTCATCGTACACAGTGTAGTGTGTGTGCTTAGTCAAGCGTTGGTGGCCGAGTGGTTAGCACAACCGCCTTACAGCTGCTTTACAAAGCAGTCACCCGGGTTCGCTTCTCGGCTGATGCATTGACACATGGAAAAAAAAAGAAAAGTAGAAATCAATACAAAAAAATTTACTGTATATATTTATTTAAAATATTTTTACTAAAATAATTGATGTATTGATTTAAAAAATAATTTTGATATTTTGAAAGTACTGTAAATTATTTAAAAAATCAAATATAAGCAGGGGTAAGTATAGAATGCAAGAGTTTTTATTAAAATTATTTGACTTTTCTGATTTTGACAAAATGTAAAATATTTCCATGGAAACAAGAAAGGAAAATAATTTTGGAAAAAAGTTCAATTTTGTGTTCATTAATCGTATAATCTATTTTAATTAAAATATTAAGAAAAAAAATTAATTAATTAATTTTAATGAATGTATTTTGAAAAACAGAGTGATGTAATTAAATTATTAATCAAGATGGAAAATGGCTTACTTAATTATTCTGTTTTTAGATTCTTTCCCAGACTATAAATAATAAGTTTAAATAAACTGATTTATTATTTTTTTTTTGGATTATACAGAAGTCATAATGTTTTGAAAGGCAGTTATTTGTTCTATGATGGTTGAGTTTAAACTTCCAGAGATGTAGGAGATTTGGCTTTTCTGCAAATTTATTGCCCAATATATGAGGATAGACCACTTGCCTTGTTGCAATTCATCAAGTTATATAAGTTAAATGAATTTGAAGCCTGCTAATATTCACTTTACATATGATTATTTCAGACATGATAAAAAGAAACCATTCTATTGTTCTATTACAAACTTAGTTATAAGAACTAGCTTTCTAAGCTTGTGGCTCTAGTTATTTAGTGAGCATAGTCAAAATAAGTATATAGTCACTATTATATATTGAAATGAATAGTGATCTATTTCAGTCTATAATTTATTTTAAAAAATATATTAGTTGGCAATTCAGTTTTCATAAATTGGTTGAAGTTTTTTTAATATAGGTGTGTATTATATAAGCACATGAAAATTGATAAAGACCTGTGCTTAGAATCCTTATGAGTCAATTTGAATTTAGTTTTAGAAAGATAAAGAAACTGACATATTTTAGCTAGATTTGAAATGCAAGCATTCATATACCTGGAGCTTAATTGTAAATATAGGGGATTTGAACAAAGACTTTCAAGCATCATTCAACTATCCACACTATCTCATACCCCTGATACACATAACCATACACATGTAGAAAAGATTAATCACGGATATAAGTATTTTGTGCTGAATCAGCACTCATCAATTGGTCCAGATTATCATCTCCTACACACACACACACACATAAATATATATATAATCAGTGCTCAGTTTATATTAAGATAGCAAATCCTATTAAATCTCTCTATTAAAGTATGAAGATTTGCTATCTTAATATAAATTTAGCGCTCATTATATATATGTATGAAAGATGATAATCTGGACCAACTGATGAGTGTTGGTTCAGCACAAAATATGTATATTGGTGATTATTTATCTTTTCTACATGTGTGTGATCATGTGTATCAGTGGTATGAGATAGTGTGGATAGTTGTAGGGTGCTTGAAAGTCAGTGTTCAAATCCCCTATATATTTTAGTATCAAAAACAGGTTTATTTAACTATGTTTACAATAAAGAAAAAAATATAAAATAACATTAAATTTGGCAATACATTTATAAACCATTAAATTACTTAATGTCCAATATTAATAAGATTCCATGTGGAATTTGCTATTAGGTGAGGAGCTAACTTCAAATCTCTTTCTTTGATATCTTTTAATTTTTGTAAAAAAAAAAAAAAAAAAAATCTGTTTTAAAAATTATATTATAGGAATAAAGTTTAATTAAATACTAATCCATGAAATTTTACTTAATTAGCTCTTATTGTTATTAATTAAAATTCTTCACAAAACTAATTTTTTTAAAGCTTTGTTTCATGTTTTTGAATGTTTTAAATTTCATTGTGACATACTTTAGGGATTAAGATGGCTAAGTTTATCTATTGTAAACAGGAGTAATTAAAATAATTACTGACTTGTTTAATATGGGCAATTAAAATAATTGCTGTCTTGTTTAACTAAAAAAAATTGTTTTGCAAAGTTGGTAATAATTATTTAAAAAGGCCAATTCAGAAAATAAGTTTGTTCATTTGGTCTTTGATTGCTGTTCTATCTTACCTTGTCTTCAAATAATGGACTACTCAAGATTCTATCTTATCTTAATCAGATTGAGCATTCATTGCCATGCACCACTAGATATACAAATAAATAACATGTTCAATGGTAAAAACAGACATTACGGAATGATATTCAGTGAAACCAATTGTTTCCATTATTATTTGGTTTTGAATATTCAATCTATTTAGAATTAAGGTCAGAGCCAAAGCTGAAATGTAGCATATACATTGTCCAATATATGATTGTACAGTGGGGTGAATTAATGTAAGAACTGGAAGCTGCTAGATATAAATCAGATATGAGGCAAATTGCAACAACATAGACATCCTATTCATGAGGCAAGCTGTCATAGTACATAGAAGGGTACCTGAAATCCCTTCTTTCAATAGTTGCATGACAACTACACACTATACCAAGTCAACAGTATCAGGTGGATTTATAACATTATATATATATTGTGAATATGCATTTTTATATTTATAAATAAATTTTAAAAAAATCATATTTCTTGAGTTTGGATTTGTCATAATCACACATTAAGATAAAAAAAACTTAATGCAATTGACAAAATCACACATTTCTTTTTTCCATGGCTGGAAAGTGTTTGAAATAACATTGTCTTGCACCCATTATTAGTATGTAAATAAAACATTTTAAAAATTAAATGTGAGTGATTATTCATTAATTATTAAAAAAGAAACTTTTTTCTCTTATGGTACAAAAACAAAAATCCAAAATTGCTAAAATGGACTTGTTAGAAGAATTCAATCCAGAAAATATGCAGGCTAATCAAATCAAAAAGCCTAAATTAAAATTAGTGACCTTGCTTTCAGTCATCAGATCTCAAACACATGTGATTTTATAATCGTATGCAGCCCTTGTTCTTTCAGATGATCTTGATTTTGACAAAGTGTTGCATCTCCTGACAAACTTTTTCTACCCAAAACTTTTAATAATAATGCAGATATCACTCCAGTCTATACCCAAAGGGAAGGGAGATAAAGTGAGAGATTTTATTGTTAAACTTAGGAAGTTGGCCTTGAAATGCAATTTTAAAGACTGCCTCAACAAAGCTTCAAGAGATCATTTTTATTTGTGGATAATGAACTCTGATATCAATTTTGATTCGAAACAGGTCATTGTTATCAATCAGAGAACCAGTTTAAACAAATATCCAACTGACAATAAATACACTGCATGGATACATCTGCAACAATATTTAAAAAATTGTGTTAAAATGTGCTAAATCAAAACATGCACACACTATGCATATTGATTATACAGAAGTTGCGTATTTTAAAATTGAACAATAATTTGCTAATGACAGAATGAAAGAGTTTATTCTAAAATACCAAAAGGATTTTTTTAAATCAAATAAATCAAATATCTTTATAAATAATGTGAGAGGCATTGGTTTGGTTTTCACACAAAATTATTCATAATTATACACTAATAACAATGGAACTGGACACCAGGTTTGCAGTGTTCATTGTGTCAAAATATGTGGGCTATCATTAATAGAAAAAATAATGACCATCTATATCCAAGCAGGAAAATGATTATTTACTATCAAGGCAATCAAATATCAATCTTGGGTTAAGCAAGAGTTAAAATTAATATGGCTAATAAAACTATGTATCTACCTTTTGTTGTTTCTGCTGGTAAGCAGAGAAATTTACTAGGCCATGACTAGTTTAATCACTTGAGTAAATCAGCTCACAAAAATAAATTTAAAAAGAGTTAATCCATGTTTGAATGCTAAAATAAATCATGAAAGGAAAAGTCCAAAAAGGCAGATAGGAGTTCAAAGTCTGTACCATAAATGGGTTTTGGCAATTGTTATCAACATGAAAAGATCACAAACAATGATGGTTAAAATAGCAGATGGATAGCAACATCAGGCAGACACCAGTTAAGGTTGAATTATACAACAGGAATCAGTGAAGAATTACCAGCTAACAGTGATAAGTCAAAATTGAAAGTTTCTAGATCTACACATGAAGACCTTAGAGCTGCTATTGCTGAAGTCGCCAAACCTTAATAAACTAGAAAGTGCTGAAAACATCCATTAAAGCATTTGAATTATTACATTCTCCTGAGATAATTTTAGCCAGTGAAAGGGAATAGTATATCTTATTTTGCCTTCAAATGATGGACTAGTCCAGATTCCATATTATCTTGATTGCATTGATCATTCATTGCCATGGACCAGTGTGTATATATATACATAATAATATTATAACTTGATATCTGTATTTCTTCAAATCAATATACATAATCTTATAATTGAATATTTATAAATACAGTAATTAGATATATGTAAAGTATAACTTTAAAATTTTTATCCGTTTAGGAGCGCTTTCGACTATTCTCGTAGTCTTTGTCAACTAACACTTTGAAAGGCTAACCTTCCTACAATTCCTTGATCTTAACATTTGCTGCCTGTCTGTTAATTAAGTCTTGTTTGTATTTGTATATTAGCATAGCTTCCTTTATTTTCCTTTTGTTGTTATTTTTTTCAATTTGCAATATTTTTACATTATTATAATTGAAGTTAAAACTATAAATATATGACCTATTATGGTCGTAAAAAATAGATGATGAAACATTATTTACTTTGCTGTTTTGTTTCATTTTCTGGACCCTTTTTAATAACAGCAAGTGCTTTTTAGTTCTTTTTTCCAATGTGCATCTCGATTCCCCTATATATCCACTACGATACATACATATCCATTTATAAACGATGCAGTTTTTATTTGTAATTTAGGTTTTATCTTTAGAGTTATTTATTAATTTGTTTGATATAAGAGGTGCATAAAATGCAATGCCACATATACCTTTATAAATTTTCCTTATAAAATTTACTTGATAATTTGAAATATATGGTATTGATATCCATATTTTTATTATCAGGAAAATCAATATTATGATTAATATTTTTATTCTTATATTTAGTATTAAAATTTTTAATAATATTATATATATATATATGATTATAATTGTAGCCAACATTTAACAATTCATTCGAATATATTTCAATATTTTTAACTTTATCTGATGAATATTTGTTGAATGTTGGCTGCAATTGTAATCATATATATAATGTTATTAAAAAAATTTAATACGAAATATAAGAATAAAAATATTAATAATAATATTGATTCTCCTGCTAATAAAAAAATATGGATATCCTTACCATATATTTCAGATGATCAAGTAAATTTTATAAAGAACATTTATAAAGGTATATGTGACATTGCATTTTATGCACTTCTTACATTAAGCAAATTAATAAATAACTCTAAAGATAAAACTTCACTTATAACTAAAAATTGCATCATTATAAATGGATATGTAGGTGTTGTAGTGTATATATAGGGGAATCAAGATGCACATTGAAAAAAGAACTAAAGAACACTTGCTATTATTAAAAAGGGTTCAGAAAATGAAACAAAATTGCAAAGTAAATAATAATGTTTTAGCATCCATTTTTATGCCCATAATAAGTCATGTATTTATGGTTTTAACTTCAATTATAATAATGTAAAAATATTGCAAATTGAAAAAAAATAACAAAACGAAAATAGAGAAAACTATGGTAATATAGAAATACAAACAAGACTTAATTAATAAACAGGCAGCAATTGTTAAGATCATGGAATTGTGGGAAGGTTAACCTTTCAAAGTTTTAGTAGAGAAAGACTATGAGGATAGTCGAAAGCACTCCTAAGTGGATGAAATTTTTAGTTATACTTTACATATGGCAAAACCAGGCTGATAGGCAGTGATGCTTATTAAATCCTACTGATTCTATTGTGGATAAGGATCTGGTCTTAAATAGTTTATCCATTTGGAGGTAAGGTTAGACAACAATTCTCAAAGCTGAATGATAGTATAAAATATTCACTATATAGCTGAGCAGTTGGGCGAGTTCATGTTAAAACTGGAAGAAAGTTCATATCAGAACTGAAACTACTAGATTTAAACCAGATATGAGGGATCCTATCACACAACAGCATAAAGTTGCTGTACCTACTCATGAGACAAACTGTCATGGTGCACCTGGAAGTGGTATGGTAAGTTAAAATGGGTACCTAAATCTTTTTCTTCAATAATTGCACAGTAATTAAGTGCTATACCAAGTCAATAGTATCAGGTGATGGTATAACAATATATATATATATATATATATATATATATTGTAAATATGAATTTTATATTTGTTTAATAAATAAATATTGTATTTACAAGATTGTGTTTACATGTAAATCATGCAGTTAACACAATATCTGCTTGACATGGAGTACATAGAACCTCTACCAACAGCTAAATTAACCTGATGGTGACTACTAAGGTTTTGAAACTTGAAAATGGAAAGACTTTACTAGTAAACTACTAAGGAGCTCTTATTTTGAAAATGTGCATATATATAAATATAATTTGACTTTTATTTAGGAGTAACTTGCTTGATTATTTTTTGAACTATAAACTTTTAAACTTCAATTATCAACAAGTCATTTGTATTGATTTTATGTAATTATGTATTTATTTTTTTATATTAACTTTATGATTTTTATAATATTTGCTTTAATATCTTGGTATGCTTTAAATATTTTATTTTTATAATGAAAAGTAAATATTATGATATTTAACAACAACACAGGTTAATGTTCAGTACTTTCAATATATCCAGACATCATAATCATAATAGAATGAAGAGAATAGGGAATTGTATTCCATAAATAATATTAAATCTAAATATTAAAGGGATCAGAATGAATATTTGCAGGGGGTATTTACATGCTATTGAAGAGGGAGGGGTTACAAACACCACTTTCTAGAAAGAAGTGTGCTAGACTCTTTTTTTATTAACCATTCATAATTTCAGTCTGCAATTTTATGTATTTTGGCCAATTCGCCCCTGGTGAATTTTTCCACAAGTATTATATGTTAAATGTGTATTTTTCTGTGTATTTTGTAAAAATTTTGTTCCAAAAATTACGATAGATGGCAGGAAATTAAAAAAAAAAGCCTTACAAAAGACATAAACTTCACTCTGACATGTTCAGCCTTTGTTCCAAAGCCATGTGGTAAAATGTTTGGTGTTTAATATATTGTTTAAATAAAATAGTCCCAATGACCTAAACATGTTTGTGAATTTGATAGTTTTAGATTTTTTTACAATAATTTGTACTATATTGATTAGATATCGAGAAATATAAATTATTAATAGCTTATTTTGACTTAAAATACTTTATTTTCAAAAATGTAATGTTATATTAGCAGCTAACATGAATATGGTCTTAAGGTATTTAGAAACATAGCTTCCATGTAAGCAATCTAATTATACTTACAAGTATGAAAATACTGCAATTTTGCAATAAATATTCAAAAATTTTAAACTTTTAAAGCATAATTCATTAGATGTAAGAGAAATAAATAAATTTTTGTTCACATTTTTAAAAATAATCAGAAATAAGGAAGATTTTGTTGATTTTGTAAACTGAAAATAATCTTTCCGAAATGATGACATATAATCTTTTTGTTTTGATTATGATTTCATTTTTTAAATATGTATAGAAACAAAGTGTGAATATTTAAAATTTATTTCAGTAGTAAACAAAAATATCTATCAAATGAAGTCAAATTTATTATTTTCTGATAACTAATAATCTTTTAATCATATATTTTATGTTGATGTGTGAGACAAAGAAAATTGTCAGAAAATGCTGAAATGTTTGAGTCTAGGCTGCATTATGGAAAGGTTAATGGCATTAGCATCTTTGGCAATTGATAAAGCTCTATCTTTGTGCTCTGAACATACAATACCAGTCATGGAGAGATCAATACTCTGCCCAGATTTTAGCTTATGGTCAAGAAGAGGGGATTAATCAGTGTTTTTTCTAGCATGTTTGTACATATAAGTGCATTGAGCATTTGGTAGCCAAGTTTTGTGCAGGTTGCTTTTAAATGGATAGGGTCAGTGCATTTGATCTTATAAACAATTTGATGTGAAGCCTATTCAGGGATCTTATCCTTAGAATTCTTTAAAAGTTTAAGCAATATAGGTGAGTGGAAAGAAATATTATATTTATTAAGACAGATTTTTTAAACTTGTTTGAGATCTTCAAAATGTAGGGAAGGCTAGACTAGGATGAGAGAGTTTCCTATAAAAATTAGACATGGTTTTGTCAAAGTGTTTGCATGCAATTGCATCTGATATTGATGAGGTCACTAGTGAATAGGTCGATGTTTTGTTTCTGATTAATCTTAAATTTGCAAAGCCTAACATTTCTATGGAGGAAATACTTTAGGCCTGTGAATTTATGAGTGCAGAGAGTATTGGAATTAAAGTATATAATTCCTCTGATGCTGAAGGTTTTTAAATCAATTTGTAGTCAATGTTGTTTTGTAATATCCATGTCAAGAAATGTTAGATTATGAAGGCTTTCATTTTAGGGTATATAATATGTATTTGGTGAATAGTATCTTTGTTAGTGCATCAACATCTTTAAAATTTAAGCAGATGTTGAGGTGATGTGTGAATTTGGGGACAATTAAGTGTTCAAATTTGGAAAGATAGAAGCTACATACTACTCCACTGAAAAGAAGCCCCTTGGGCCAGCTGTAGTTTATTTTTCAAGTTTTGTGACTGATAGAGGTGATGATTTCATCACTGATCCAATTCAGAGTTACAATAATGAAGTTTTTTGTGAATGTTAATTCATATCCTGTTCCCTAAAATTTAAGCAGATGTTGTGTTGATGTGTGAATTTGGGGACAATTAAGTGTTCAAATTTGGAAAGATAGAAGCTACATACTGCTCCACTGAAAAGAAGCCCCTTGGGCCAGCAGTAGTTTATTTTTCAAGTTTTGTGACTGATAGAGGTGATGATTTCATCACTGATCCAATTCAGAGTTACAATAATGAAGTTTTTTTTGTGAATGTTAATTCATTTTCTGTTATAATATTTCTATGATGATAATGGATTGTGTTTGGGAGACAGAGTTGTATAGTTCTTTAATATCGAGAGAAGCAATTTTACAGCTTTGGTTAACTGCAAAATTCTGTTTTTTTTAAATGAAGTCATATGAAGATTTCAAGCTGTATGCACCAAACCAGAGATTGTCACTTAGCCATTAAATGATGAGTTTAGTGGTGTGGTAATAGTAAGAGCAACCAAAGTTAAGGAGAAGATGAAGTGGATGATGATTCTCATGTAATTTAATGCTAGTAAAGATTTGAAGGATACAGAGGCTGAAGAGTATGTTCAGAAGTAATCGTAGCTAGAAAATACTTTGCCGCAGCATTTTCTTTAAATAGAGGATACAGTATGATTTTTTTCTCATTTTTAAATTGTAATTGTGAATTTCATAGAAATATAGTGCAGTAAGTTGGTGGTTGATTTTACAGTCAAACTCTTAATGGTTTAGCAGATCTAACCTATGACCTTTCTTCTACTCGAGACAGACCCAAGTTTTTCTGGGTAATAAACTATCTAATATTATGGATATCATGAGACCACTGATAGAGGAAGGTGTTTTAACACTTTCAACACCTTTTCAATAAATTTTTCTTTTTCAGGATTGTTTTCTAATTTGGACTCAAAATGAGCTATAATTTCTATTTCAACAGAACGCTATTCACCTCAGACAAATCTGGAACTGCAGTTTAAAGTTTTCACAACATTATCAAGGATTTTGATAGTTGACCCAGTTTGGGGAGTAGTAGCTTAAAAACGGGCATATTTTTGTTTGCAGGCTGGAAATTTGAATTTCTTAGAAAATTTTTTAACCTGGAAGCAATGTTATTGCACTTTGTGACTATAGAGGAAGGGATAGAAAACTAATGAGTCATATGACTTTTTCTTCTCTTATCAACTTTGCATGCATTGGAAAAAAATTTTATAATCTGTTTTAATAAGATAATTTAAATCATCAGGGTAATACTATCTCATTGAAAAGTAGAATTGTTAATTTTGATATGACAGCAATTAGGAAAGAAATTAAACTGGAGACCATTCCTAAAAAAGATAAGATGGGTTTTTTTTTTTTTTTTTTTTGCAATCTTGATACAGATGCGGAGCGTAGAATGATATCTTCCATCTTGTTCCATTACAGATTAAAAGTAGAAAATGCTATTCTAAATACTAAAATCTGTAAAGTTTTGATAATGTAATGATAAGTAAATGTTACAACATTTAACGACATCATTTAAAATTATGAAAATACTTATTAATGATAAGTACTTTTAATACAACCAAATATCATAATCACAGCAGAGTGAAGAAGATAGAGAGTTGTATTTCATAAATAATGATGAAATTAAATATTAATGGGATTGGAATGAATATATGCAGGGGATATTTGCATGCTAATGAGGGGGGAGGGGCTACAAATGCCATTTTCTAGAAAGGGAGATGCTGTATAAATGATAATAGTTTATATTTTCAAATATTCAAGAGAAAAGAACTCAGTGTAGTTTCTTAAAATTTTCTTTTCCTCCTAAATTGTTTTAAAAAATCATATTGTAATTATCAAAATTTGATTTTAAAATAATCAACATTTAGTTTCAACTCAATCTTACTTTAAAGAAAAATTGTTTTATAAGACGTAATATAAAAAAGTTTTAATTATCTAAATAATTAAAATTTAGTTTCAAAATGTCTTAAGTCAAAAGTATGTGTGTGTTTAACACAATGTGCTCATTGAGATATAAATAGTTAGGGCAGTTTTCTGTGTATTTTGTTTGTTTCACATATGCATCTGAAATTAAAGATTATTATATATGTGTATGTGCATTTTATATAGCATTCCTATAGATATTTATCTGTTACACTTTAATTTTGTATATGTTTACTTCCTGCTTGAAGTACGCAGATGATTCTAATTTTGGTTTGGGTAGAGACATTTGTCCCCATGAATTCTGTTTTGTTTTGTCCTCCAGATGAGATGTTATTTGTTGTTGTTTTGCTTTTAAAGTGGTGTAGGATTAAATGCATAGAGTATAGGCTGAATTATGTAATGGCCTGTATGATGTAGACATTTATTGTTAATTTCAACTTTTGTTATTGCTTGTTTTTTAATGCAAAAGTGAGGTATACATGTACACACATCTTAACTTAGAACACATATCTAATAGAATCAGTTAAAGAATAGAGATATTTACTCTTCAGAGACGATATAGAAGTTAATTGTAAAATTTTATGAGTATTAATATTTAAAGCTGTCAGTTATATGCCAACATATAAAGGACCAATTTCAGTGTATTTAAACTGTACTATATTGAACTATTTATAACTTTGTTTTGCTTATTGTTAGACCTGTTTTAGCATTTGTTTAGTGTTGTCTGCTCTGCCAATTGATATTTCTAAAAAATATCTGCTTTCTGCAATCTAGAAACAATTCTAATTGTCTGTGAGTAATGGTGTAGCTGTATAGGCATGGATATTTAAGATCCTCACTAGTAAACTCATATTCTAAGCTAGAAGACTAGTGGCATTCTCTGATGTTGGATATTGATATGCCTATTGTCCATTATAATATATATATATAAATTGTAATGGTAAATAAATATTACAGTACGGATTTGAATAAGTTAGATGGGTTTGAATCCAGAATCAATGATACACTTATATAATGAGATGGATGATTATGTTTGAACCTGGATTCCAATACTATTAAAGATATATATATACAAGTTAATTTCTGAGATCGACATGCATATATATTGTAATTCTTCCAGATAAGGAGTTAAAAATTTTATATTAATACTAACCAATGTGATGATGATGATTGGGATTTATAATCACACGTACTTTTAACAGTATTTTATTTGAAAAAGAAATTCCAGGGCATTAAACCTCCTCAACCGAGAAAGTTTACTGAGAATACTAATGAAGTAATGATCATCATTATTAACAATTATTACTATGACATCCCAGCATATTCCCAAGTAGTTTTCCTATTATTTCAGAGTTGTGGATGATGTCTAACTAGTATATATGGGTTGATGTTATAATATTTTATTAGAGTTATAAACAAACAAATGGATCGATAAAACAGTAATTTAACAATTTATTAACAAAGTCCAAAAAGTGCATGTAAGTTGGTTACATCTATATACTAGAGATTCTCAAAGTGAAACATGTCACAACAATTAATATATTTTTAGTTTTTAAATCTATACTGTCACAACAATTAATATATTTTCAAGTTTTAAGTTTATACTTGTGATTCCAAATTCAGATATAAAATGAAATTTACCACAACAGTTAATATGTTTTCACTTTTAAATCTATACTAGTGATTCTAGCTGCAGATATAAAATAAAAGGTATCACAAATTAATATATTTTCAGTTTTAATTCTATACTAGCATTCCAATTGTAGATATGAAATATAACATATAAGAATTAATATATTTTCAGTTTTTAAGTTTAAGACTTTTTTAATACAATAATATGAATACCTCACTGGTCAAAATATCTAAAGTCCTAAATCATGGGTTTTCGTACATCATTTTTCTTTAATTTCAGTCATCTTCATTAGATTCTCTTATGTAGTGGATACTTGAATTCTAGATAACAGCATGGTAATGTATTGCATGTAGAATATCAATAGGTCTTTAGAAATTTAGTATCATGATTCATTTTCTTTTCTTTATTTGCATCTTAGAGGCTGTTGAATTCTAGTTCCATAGATTTCAATGTTACTTTCTGAATCAGACTGCATGCACACTCAAGATCTTCTGACCAATATCTTAATCAATGATCATTTTTTTGTTCCTGCACTTATTTCAACACTGCCTTTAATTACACTTGCAGTCAGAGTAACCTTCTCATCGATAATCAGCAGCATAATAAAAATTAATATCAGAATGAATGACTGCATAGTGAGTGAATTTTGAATGCCCTCTTTTTTTACCTCTCTGTATCTTTCTATCCTCTATCTATGTCACTAGCCATTAATTGAACCCATAATGTAGATCATATGTTTTCATCCCATAATGTAGATCATTCTAAAATCTCGGATCCTGAGTAAAAATATTTAATTGGTCTCTTCTAAAACATGTGGGGAGAAAAAAAGCTTCTATACAATATTATATTATTTTATAACGAAAGAAAAAATAAATAGCTGATTATTTCATTTTCTTTATCTACCCCAGTTCCAATGCTGAAAGATATTAAATTCTTTGCCGATTTTTCTTTTTAATTTCTCAAATATCATTAATTCATAATTTTTGATCCTAGATTTGAATTCATCGTTCATTTTACCATAGGAATCAACAAGATTTTATTTATAAATCGATTCAGAACAAGCAAAACCAAAAGGATCTCAAAAGTGCCTTAAAATTTATAAACTATATAATTTAAACTTGATTCGCGATCAACAACATCTTTTTTTTCTTCCTTTGCAGTCTCATTTATTAATATTTTTCTACTCACATATTGCAGAGTAAGTAATCGATAACATGGGCAACGTCTCTATTTAATGATTTACGCATGCGTACGTACACACACACGTTGTTCAAATCTTTGTTAATATATGTTTATACATATACTGTCTTTCAGAGTGTAATAGTATTGTCAAATGCATATATCAACTTTCTTTTACGTATTTTATTCTATTGGCAGATAATAAAGTAGTTTATACATTATTTCTTCTCTTTATTTTTAAGCAGTGTTTCACCCTGACCAATGTGGGCTGCATTCAGGTTGATATAATTATAATATATGTATGTACTGCAATATTCATTAGGTGTATGTAATATTGAATAAGATAATAAGATCTTCCATGGAGTTATATCACCTAGATCTGTTTTTTTTTTTTTGAAAGTAGGGATAAAATTAGTTATAAGTTATATTAAACATTTTATTTAAAATAAATTATTCTATAAATTAGTATTTGTTGGTCAATTTCTTTTAATTATACTACTAAAAAAAACAATTTAGCAGAGAAGTTAGACCAACAATTTATTATATTATTCTTTTGATTGAGCTAGTTGGGATTTCTTAGGCACTGAATTAGTTTACCGTTATTTCAGAGCATGTTAACTACTTGTAGTTAACTGGCACTTGAAGTTTACTTCAAACAAAAAAGTGCTTTGATTGACAGGTGTTGAATTCAGCAGTCCAGAAGATCTATGTCCTTCAAATGTGGTTGCAGTTATATATCTTATATCGCTTTGACCTGGTCATAGGTATCCTCTGGGTATTATGCTTCTCTGCCTAAGGAACCGGTTGTGCAAGACTTAAATTGCAGTCGGAGTAGATCGAATTTATAATAAATAATGTTATAATAATAATGTCATATTTTCTATAAAAGCAGTTTTACAATATTGCTTTCACAAATCTCTATTTTTATTAAAGAGTAAAAATTTCATGCTAGATGATGTTTACTATTTGATCTACTAGCCCATCCGGTTCAATATATATATATATATATATATATATAGAGAGAGAGAGAACGAAAGAGAGGGGGAAGGAAGGAGAGTGTGTTATGAGTACATATATTAATCAGAGAGAAGGCATTACCCTCTAGTATTAAAGCTATAAATATAATTGTTGAAAATAAATCATTGCATGGCCACATCATAAGAGTAATTGGTGTGCTTTTCCATTTGCTGAGCATGTGAAATAAATGAATATTAACAAATGTCTAATATAATTATCTGAATTATGGTATTATTACCATAACATTCAGTTATGTAAATTATGTAACAGTAAATTTAAAAAATCAAAATGGTGGGTATCTTATTATCATGATTAAGTAGCAGATACAAGTTCAAAAAGGTAAGCAAATTAAAAAATAAATAAATCTGAGTTTGAGCAAATGAATAACCCTATTGTTTTCAACCCTCTATTTGGATGCCCAAATTGCACATGAATTTCTGAGCAATTAACTACTTGATTAATCAATTTATAATTGAAATATATTGCATTTAAATTAAGCAATATTTCTAATTAAACATTTTTGATTTTAAATATTTTATTATTTACTACCAAATATTTTTTTTTTCTATTTGCTTAATAAGTTTTTAAATTTGTATTAGAATTTTAAAGCATTTAAAATTTAGATGAAAAATAAGTATTTTTTTTAGTGCTGAATTTAAAATATTTTATTATTATTTTGTTTTAGGTGACCATAATGATAATCAAGTTTATTATGATAGTAATGAAGATAACATTGATGTAGATGGAGATGATGAGACTGAAGATCAAAATGACTCTGAAAATTATATGACATGTCCCAAAATAGCAAAACCCTCACTGACTATACAAACCACAGTAATTAGTGATCTTTCACAGTCTGTTCAAGAACAAGGTATGTTTGTATTACATAGAGATTTATTTATATATGTATGATTTTAATGGATGATAGTTTTAATAAAATATCTATATTATATTTTACAAATTTTGTCTATCAGTCTTCTAGACATCTGCTTTGAAATATCAATTTTATATATGCGTTATCAAATAAATACTAAGATGTTTAAAACTGTAGACATTTTTGAAATAGCATATTTGAATTTTTATAAATGGGTTTGCTTTTCTCATACAAAAATCTGCTTGTTTAAGTGAGTTAAAACTAAACTTTTGATTGGTCAATTACAGAATCAGCAGTAAAAATATATTCATCTTTTAATATTATATTCATTTTAGTTTCATTTGTAAAAAGCAAATTAATAATTTGTTAGAATATGAAAGTGAATGAAAGTTTTTTCAAAAATAAATTTCTATTTATAATTATAAAAATATTTTATAGCAGGGAACTTAAAAAGAATGTTCATAACCTATTGAAAAATGTTGGGCAACATTGATTTTTTTTCTCTGTAAAAGTAAATATTTTTTACTAAAATCTTAACTATTTTTCTAAAATAATTTTATTTTCAGCATATTTTATGAAAATAATTTATAATATGTAAGAAAAAAAAATACTAAAAAACACTCTAAAACATTTATTTTCATTTTGAAAATCAAAACAAAGTTGGAGCTGTGAAAATTATTGAGAGGCACTCTCTTTTGTTCGAAATGAGAATCAACCAATCAGCATCTAGGAAAGTCTGCCTTCTCCCACTGTTGTAGCTTCAAATCTAAATATTATTGATTTTTTACTTGTAAAATAATTCTAGAGAGGGCAACATAAAATAAAGTGGGTAACAGGTTTACTGGGCATAATTGCTGAGATATTCTTTGACTTTGTTTAAGGAGAAGCCATAATACATCACATCACATGAGCTATTTTAAGAGTATAAATTCAGTTGATAATGTAAAAATTGCCAGTTTTAGAGTGAGTTAAAGGTGTACTTGAGATTACTTGAACCTAACAGTTAAAAAGTTAATTTGCAAGATAGAGATGATAAAGATAATCAGTAATTTTTTTAAACTGATTTAAAAAACTTGGTTATTTGTAAGACTTCAACAATTAGAAATATTGAAATATAGATGCTAATAATTTTATTTGGGACTTTCAGTAGGATGTTCCAGATGAAACTGTCACAAAGAAAATCATTTACCTTAAAAAGTTTTTAATGAATTGTACATGGTTAAATTTTTATCATTTATAAATTAAATTTAAAATATTTTTCTCTCTCATTATCATTAAAAGATTAAATTTTTTGAAACTGACCAAAGAAACTTAGCTATTTGTAATTCTACAAGAATCAAAAATATTATAGAGGAGTCATTATTAATATACCTTTATCTGTTAACAAAGGCAATTAGTTCTCCAAAATACATCATAAATGAAAGTTTTCACATAAAAAATCAGCAATTGTAATGAGCTTCTATGGAGAAAAAAGATCAGATTATTTTAATTCAAAATATATAAAAATTTGATTTAAAAAATAAAGCTAAAATTGAAAAAAGTCCTCAATGAATAAATATTTTTTTTAAGTTCATTAAAAAAAATACTTATTTGTGGTTTAATACTATAAAAACATTTCTGGTGGCTATAATTAAAAAAAAAAAAAAAATTATTGACAAATTGCCATTTTGCTTCTTACATAAAGAGAATTTTTTTGTCTGAATCACAAACCATTAAATAAAGCATTAAGAAAATAAAACTAATTGTTCTATGTACATTTGAAAAATTATTTTTTATGCACTTCATGTTCTATTATGAAATTTTTGTAATATCTAGCAAAAAAATAGATTTTTTAAATGCCTTTGTTAATTTTTTTTAACACAGTGTAGATTTATTTATTTTACATAAGTGCAATAAAATTAAATAAAAAACTGATAAAGAAGTGTAATATTCAGTTGGTTGCCAGTGTTTCAATAATGTAAATGAATACCCCCCACTCTTCAATAGATGTTCTAAAGATGTATTCTTTTACATTTAACATACATTTACAATAAAACTAACATAATCAGAAACAAATTATTATTGATTTAAAATTGAACAAATAAATGATATTTTTAACATATGTTTAGTAACATTTGATAATTATAAAGTTGATTATTAATTGCATAATGCACAAAATAATTTTATTTCTGTTTTTTTTTTTCTCAAATAATTTACAATTACAATTAACTTATTTTTTGCTGCAAGTAATAACATAAAAATTTTAATCTATAAAATTTGTTAAATGAGTTTTTATAAAATTAAGAAAAGATGAATAATAGGTTATATTATTTCTTCTTTAATTTGTTTAGTTTATATTAATTGTTTGAAAGAGGAAATTATTATTAAAAGGAATTGTTTATATTTAAAGTTATTTGTTAGGTAGATGGATGATTGTTTGTTTGTAATTGAAAATGATAAATGGAAGGAATTGGTAAAAGAGTTTAATTGTTTTGATCCTTCTATAAAATATGTAGTAGAAGAAGGGGGGGTTAGATTTTGTTAAATTAATTTATTTAGATCTATTGGTGATTAGAAATGTAAACAGTAATTGTTTGGTATGTAGTCATTATATAAAGAGTTAAAGTTTATAATTAAACCTGATAGCTATCAATCTGTATCTCATAAAGTAGCTGCTTTAAGAAATTATTATTATAGAAATAAAGGAATTATATAATTCTAGTGGGATGGCTTTATTTCAAAGAGGTTAATTTTATAAAGATTATTTGAGTGTTGGTTAGTCTGATAAATTTGTTAAAAATATTTTATTTAATAGTAATATTTGTAATGATGTAAAGGATAAAGAAAAATATGATTTTATTTCTTTGCCATTTAAATTGTCTTCTTATAAAATTGTATGTAAAAATGGTAATTTGTTTGGAAATAAGAAAATTGTTTGGAAAAGGGGCTTTATTTTGAATAATTTATTAAATAATATAAAGGAAATTTTTCATAGAAAGACCATTTTTGATGTAGTGTATATTATCCCTTATTTTTGTAAGAAGATGTATATAGGTCAGAGTAGTTAGAGCTTAAATGAAAGAATAAAGGTACAAAAAAGTAAGATTAGAAATAAATATCTTAGTTCTGCTTTGTATATCCATGAAAAAGATACAGGCCCCACTATTAATTTTGCTGAAGCTAAGGTTGTCGAGATGAAATAAACAGAATTAAAGAGTCTTTATTGTTAAAAATTTATGATGTTGAAGCAATTAACTTATTTAAAAGTTCTTTTACTATTAAGGGTATATGGGAAGTAAGTGGAATTGTGGGTAATATTTAGTTTAAATATGTTCTTATTTTGTAGTTCTTTACACTTGAAAATTCTGCTTGAAGCAGTGAAACCATTGGTAATGTTTTACAGTTTATTTTCTTGGCTAGTCTGGTTGAGTTGTGAATTTGGGGTAATTTTGATTTTATCTAATGCTTATATTTTAAAACTGAATATTATTTATTATACTTTGTTGTTGTATGTGATCGTGGTATGTTTTTGATGTACTTACTGTACTCAATGAAATTAGCATTTTTTAATTAGCAATGATTTACTTTGGATATGTTTTAAATGTAAGCATTGATTTGTCTTGCAAAAATGGTAGATGAAATATATAAAAACACATAAATCATATTTTAATTCTGTATTTAAAACAGTTCTGTATATTGTATAGTGAATAAACTCTATTATGGACTATTTTTATCATCAATGTGTCCATTTTATTTTCAGTTAATATATCTTTAATGAATTCACTATCATATGTCATCATCAATAATAAAAAAATGCCCATCATGAATGATTGCAGTTAAAAGGTATTTTGGTATTAGAGTTGCAACACGGAGTATGTCTTAGACCTACTGTTCCTGTTCACATTCATATCAATCCACTGATAACTTTATAATGTTGGGATCTGACCAAAATAATGTGTACTCAGATCTTATACATGACGTTTTTGGCAAAACAAGAAACATGTACACAGATTTTGTATATGACATTTCGGCAAGATTTACAAAATTATTGGGTTTTTGATATGAATGTGAAGAGGGCACAGTAGGTCTAATACATGCTCCATGTTGCAGGACTAAAAATAACTCAAAGTAAAAACATAATAAACATATTAATCATTTTTAATAAGAAATGTATGATTTTCAACAAGACATTTAAATATGTATGACTTGGACCCTAACAACTTTTAGGAATGATATTTGAACTCAAAAAAAAAATGTGATTTGTGATCTTAATGAAATGATGGTATTACACACAAAAAATGTTTAAAATGTTAGTTTAAATACACACTAAACAAACAGGAAATGATTTGGGTTTTTAAATAATGAGACATTCAAATATGTACAACTTGGAGACTAACAACGTTTTGGACTGGCATTTGAAAGGGGGAAAAATGTGATTTGTGATCTTAATGAAATAATAGCATTACACAAAAAAATTGTTAGTTTAAATTCACACTAAACAAAAAATAAATGATTTAGGTTTTTAAATAATATTTATAAAAAAACATTAACTATACTATGACTTTCACACTAATAACTTTTAAGAATAATATTCCCAATCAAAAATAAATGTGATTTGTGATTGTAATGAAATGACACCATTACACAAAAAAAATTGTTACTAAACAACCAGTAAATGATTTTGCTTTTTAAATAATATTTATAAAAACACATTATGTATAATTATACAATACTTACCATATAATATATAACAAGAATTGTCAAGTTGAAACAAAATATTTCACATGTGTAAACTACCAAAGAAAATGGAGATCTCTACCAAAAATTTTCTTTCTGAAAATGTAAATTTGATTGCAGAGTATACTGGGATTTCCAACTGAAATGTTAATAAGCATATTTTTTTAATAAACAAATTAAAACAAAAAAAAAAGAACAAAAACCACAAAAAAATAAAATACATATTAATTATGAGACTTTTATTAGTTTTTTATCCTGGCAGAACCATTTCTTTTATATCTTTAAATATGGCAGAAAGAAATCTGGACAATAACTGAACATGTCGAAGTATTACATAAAAAAAATCATGTTGATAAAGATAAAAACACTTTTCCACATGTATACTCTCAGGGTTTATTTCCTTTCAATTTGAAGTCAGCTCAACATTACACATTTATTGTGGGTGTGAAAAGGCGTCCTATCTCCCCTATGTTGCAGTTGTAATACCAAATTTTTTTTTAAAAGATCATAAATCAAAATAGTATTTATAAATTGATGATGATCACTGTGGCAAATCCTCACCTAAAAATCCATAGCGAACTGGGATAAAGGAGTATATAATTTTATTACAATAGTAAAAAATACTATTTATAACTTACATCACATTCATATGAATTTAATATTCAAATTTTTTTTTTATTTCAGAGTATATGTGTGTACATACATATTCATGTATATAACATACAGAAAATATAATTACATTAATTATTTAGAATAATTTTTGTTTTAGTTTAGTAGTAAAAGATGTAAAAATGAATTACTATATAAAACTGTGGTAACCAAATTTTAACATTAACAATTTCTATTATTTTATAAACAAATAAAGAAACAAAAAAATCAAATATATATATATATATTGTTAATAACATACACATATTTATAAAAAAGAATAGATGTAAGTCTTTGAATTAAACAGTTTTGGTTAATGTTTTAATATTTGTCTGTGAAAAAATCAGGAGTGAATTTTTGATTTCATAAAATTGTGATTGAGCTAAAATAAAGAGAAAATGAAACATATGTTTCCGTTCCTGAATGGTAATAATTCAAATTTAATATATATATATATATAGGGTGCTAATTCAAATTTAATATATATATATATATAGGGTGCTAAGAATCCCCTGATTGCGGACCCAAGCTGCCATTTGATGACGACTTTTTATTTAGGTACTTACAACTGCAGATCACTTTCAAATGAAGGAAGATTGCAAGAATTAGAAGAAGAACTCTCTTATATTAAATGGGACATTATTGGACTTTGTGAAGTTAGAAGAAAAGGTGAAGAGACAATTGATTTAAAAAGTGGACATATACTCTATTATAAAGGCACAAATATTGGAAATACAAGTGGAGTGGGATTCATTATAAATAAAAAGTGGAAGAACAATATTGTGGAGATTGATGGTGTATCGGACAGAGTGGCAAGATTAGTTATACAACTTAATAGCAGATACCAAATGCAGATAATTCAGGTTTATGCCCCAACAAGTTCTCATAGTGATGAAGTAGTAGAAGATTTTTATATGGATGTACAAAAGGCTTTTGATCAGAGTAAACAACATTTTAAAATTGTTATGGGAGACTTTAATGCTAGAATTGGTAAACAAATGAAAGATGAAAGTGCTGTAGGTAATTTTGGTTATGGTAATAGAAATGGGAGAGGACATAGACTTGTGGAGTTTGCAGAAAAAGAAAAACTTTATATTATGAATTCTTTTTTTGAGAAAAATGTTAAAAGGAAATGGACATGGAAGCATCCAAATGAAGGTACAGCAGAATTGGATTATATTTTGACTAACAGGAAATACATATTTCAGGATTGTAATGTTCTTAATAAATTTAACACAGGAAGTGATCATCGATTAGTAAGGTGTAAGATATGTGTTAATGTGAAACTAGAGAGACAAAAATTATTAAGAAAAACAATATTTACAGTTGATATTCCTAATCTTCAGAAACATTCTAATGAATTTAAATTAGAACTTACAAATCGGTTTCAAGTATTAGTAGATTTTGAACACGATTCAGATTTGAATGAAATTAATATGAAAAATAACTGATACACTTTTAAAAACTGCAACAAAAATAGCTGGTAGAAAAAAGCAGCAATTGACCAATAAAATTTCTACTGAGACTACAGAATTTATGAAGAAAAGAAGGAATATGAAGATATACAAAAATGATGCATTAAAAAGAATTGAATATCTCAAATTTTGTAAAATGGTGCGGAAAAGAGTTGAAAATGATATAAGAAAGTATAACTGTGAACTAGCAAGGAAAGCTGTAAAAGAAAATAAAAGTCTTAAGGATGTAAAACAACATATTGGTATTGGTAGGAAATTTATATCTGCAATAAGAAAAAAAGAAGGAATTGTTACTAAAAAGAGAGATGACATCATGAAATGGGTAGAAGATTTTTATCAAGAATTATATAGTAATAAAGAACAAGTATCTCCTATATCTATTACATCTTCCGAATTGCCCAGAATTTTAAATGAAGAAGTGAGATATGCAAGTAAATGTATGAAGAAAGGAAAGGCTCCAGGTAATGATGGAATTATAATTGATATATTAAAAGAAGCAGGTGAAGAAATAGAAAATTTTTTAGCAAAGTTATATACCAAATGTCTAAATGATAAAGTTGTATCGGATGATTGGAAGAATGTAGTAATAATATTAATATTTAAAAAAGGTGATAAAGAAGATATTAGAAATTACAGACCTATCAGCCTTTTATCAGTTTTATATAAAATTTTTACCAAGATAATTACAACTCGTCTACAGAGAACATTGGATTTCCACCAACCAAGAGAACAAACTGGATTTAAAAGTGGTTTTAGTACAGTAGATCATATCCAGGTGTTGAGAGAAGTTATAGAAAGGACGAATGAATATGAGTTGTCATTATGTTTTGGATTTGTAGATTATGAAAAGGCATTTGATTCTATAAACATTTCTTCAGTGATTAAAGCATTGGATCATCAAGGTATAGATCCAGGATATTGTCATATTTTGAAGAATATTTATAAAAATGCAACAGCAACAATTAGATTACATAATGATACTGGGAAAGTCAACATTGAGAAAGGTGTAAGACAAGGTGACTCCATATCTCCAAAACTTTTTACAGCAGTGCTGCAAGAAGTATTTTGTGGATTAAAATGGGAAACTAAAGGAGTGAAAGTAAATGGAGATTATTTAAGTCATTTAGATTTCACAGATGATGTAGTTGTTTTTGCAAATAATGCTTCAGAGCTGCAGGATATGTTGCAGGAATTATCAGATGAAAGTAGGAAAGTAGGACTAAAGATAAATGTTAAAAAGACTAAAGTAATGTTTAATCGATTTGCTCAAAATATGAAAATAAAGATTGATTATGATGAATTAGAAGAAGTTAACAGTTACAAATACTTTGGTCAGATTATTAATACAGATGGAAACATAATGGAAGAAATTAATCATAGAATTAAACTTGGTTGAAGTGCTTTTGGTAGAAATAACTTGATACTAAAAGGAAATATGCCTATGTGTTGAAAAGGAAGGTTTTTAATAAATGTGTTTTACCAGTTCTTACTTATGGATCTTAGACTTGGACACTTAATAGAAGAGCAATACAGAGACTTCAGACCACTCAAAGAAGTATGGAGAGATGCATGTTGGGAGTAACAAGAAGAGATCGAAAATGCAATGTATGGGTAAGAGAACAAACAGGTGTTATTGACCTCATTGAAAAAATTAAAAGATTGAAGTGGAGTTGGGCTGGACATATTGCTAGAAGAGATGATAATAGATGGACAATTGAAATTTTAAACTGGATTCCAAGAGATTGTAAAAGACCCAGAAAGAGACCACATGTGAGATGGATGGATGAAATAAGAAAGTGTGCAGGGGTGATGTGGAGAAGAGAAGCTAAAGCTCGGAAAAGATGGATTAAACTTGGAGAGACCTTCATTCTGCAGTGGATTGATAATGGTTGATGATGATATATATATATATATATATATATATATATATAATGCACTTTTATTTATTGTATTTGAATTCTCTTTCAAATGTCTTATCTATTTTGAACACAATATATCAAACCTTAGTAAATTATTGCAATATATAGTAATGCTTTTAGATAATAGTGCATCTTTTAATATAAATTAACTGCACTGTTTGTGGAAAGCTTTAATGTTTCATTTCTATGTGTTTGTCATCATGTTATGGACTCTTGCAGTTGTAGAGTAATGGATCCAAAGCTACTGTTTCTATCTGATTCTCATTCTTTAAGTAAACTATACCAGTCTGGTCAGTGGAGCCAAACTGATATGCTCAGTCTGCCATTGTTAGTCTATGATCTTAATGAGTAAATGATACGATTATCTATATATAATTCACATTATCACATTAGCTAAACATTGGTTTAATACATTTTTTACTTACAATGGTTAATACTACAACAAGTAATTGGAAATGAAATGGGATCTCCAATGCTCTCACCAATTTATTCATGTACAGACCATCTATATGGCTCAGTCATATTGATGACACTTTTGTTGTTTGATCACATGAGGAAGAAAAATTGAATGATTTATTACATATTAGTAACCTACATTTCCAAAATTAGTTTCACCATGAAAATGAAAAAGGATTCAAACTCCCTTTTCTTGAAATTCTTGTTTTTAAAATTAACAATGATACATTATATCTTTTATATATAATAAATTTACGCTTACTGATGAATATTTGACCCTAAAAGTTTGTGTAGCTAAGTCACTTTTCACAAGGTCATTCTTTCTCCCAAATACATCTGCATTAAGAAAAGAGATCAAATACACATGTAATGTCTTATAAATGAACAGTTATAAACCATCACTATAAATATGGCAATGCACAAGGCAGAGCCCCCGCCCCCCCCACCAAAAAAAGAAAAAGAAGCAAATGCTTCTACTAGAGTTTGCATTTCTTATATATAAAAGGAACTGCGGACAAAGATTGGATGAGTACAGTAATGCTATGATGTAAAAACATTCTCAACTAAATAAAAGATTAATTGCATTCTGATCAAATCTAAGGATGTAATCTTTGGAAACTCAATGGGTGTTTGAATTCTGATGCGGCATATGCCAAAACACATACATAGGAAGGAGCAATGACATGAGAAATGAGCACATTGATACAGTGAAACAAATTTCTTCATTACTTGCTCTCCATGATTTAAACACTTGTCATCCCAGAGATTTCTTTTATATTAAAATCATATCCACATGCAAAAACCATTATCAGAGAATATTTAGGGAGGCCAGAGAAATATTTAAAAATACAAATTGCATTTACAAAAGAGATGAAATAATAAAATTGCCAACTGGATGGAAAATTACTACCAAATTTAAATCAGTCTACATGATACAATTATTTCTGCTCCAACTATATGATTATTACTGCTTTTTTTTTGCCCAGTTGTGGTCAAGTGTTATCTTGTTGAAATGTTGGGATTCTATTTTTATTTTATTAGACATAGTTGCTCCCAAAAATGTGATGGATAAATCATTATATACTATGAAAACCATCATTTCAGCATAATACATTTTGCATATATAAATTATGCATTACGAAGTACATAACTATTCTTTTTTTAATGTTTTTATTTTCTTCATTCAGCTTATTGCATTTTTGATGCTATGCACAATAATCATAGTCAGGCGCTGAAAATATGTTAAGCTGAATGGAAAATCAAAGACAAAAATAATTATACACTTCATAAAGCATACTAACATATATATGGGCTGGTGGATTGTTATGATATGATTGAGCTAAGATGAAAGATGCACTGATAAGAATAAAAGTTGAATATATATATATGTTACATATAGAAAACTACTATTAATGTAGAACAAACATCTCTTAACAATTAAGGATAGAAATAATTCTCTTTTCTGGGTCTTATTCTTGTTTATTTTTAAATGAAATGGATTTCTTTTGTAAGGTTTAAAAGATATTTTCTTTCCACAATTATGGGATTGATCAAAAATAATACCCAGCCTGGCTGTAGAGTTTATTTTAATCAACTTTCAAAAAAAAAAGGGCAAATACATCGTTTTTCAACACAATCTCTCTGCATTTCAATAGCGACATTCATATTTTGTCATTAAGAATGTTTTAGACTGAGCTGTGAGTCAAAAATATTTTGTTCTCTTCATCAAACATGAATCTTCCTCCATGTAGGGCTTCTTTCAGGGGACTGAGCAGATAATATTCTGATGGGGCAAAATAAGGCTCTAGGGAGGGTCCTCTAATACTTCAAAACATTTTTGGGGAGTGTCAACAACATTGCCAATGATGCCTTAAGTGTGTATTGCCATACAGAACAATATCATTGTAAAACAGTTTCTGCATTTTGTCTGATTTTTTAGACTTCAGTTCAATAGTAAGCATTTCACTATAATAACAACTGTGATACTGTTGAAGCTTTCTCTTGATAATGTTCCAATACTGGTCCTTGAGAAACCCAGAAAACTATAAGCATCTATTTTTCTATTGATGGTTAACTTTTGAACATTTTTTAAATCAGTGATTGAAAATATTTCCACGATTTACTCTCAGGCTTATAATGATGAATCCAGTCATCACCTATAATGATTATTTTTAAGAAACTTTCACCTTACTTAAAGTATTTGTCCAAATTTCTGTTTTGCTTTTCTATAAATTGTTTTGACACCTATCTGGCAAATTTTTTTCAAAACAAGTCTGTTGTGGATTGTTGTATTAGCAGAGTTATAACCGATTTGCAAATTTATTTGCCACATAATTCACTGACACTCAACTATCTAAAAAAATCAATTCTTGCGCACATTCAGTGTGTCATCAGTCATGGACATGGATGAGTATTTAGGATCTTCTTCAAGGCTGATCCTTGTGCTACTTTCCTTGAATTTTTCTATCCTTTCATGCCCACTTTTTCATGATAAAAACATGTTTTCTGCATCATGCAGAAAGTCTTCAATTAATATTAGCACTGCATACACCATTACTGCAGACTGCTCTTCCTTCATACAAATCACAAGAGAGACCATCATTATTTTTCATACTGCAATCATATTTGAAATGCTATAATAAATTCAAAACTGCATAATTAGTGACTGTGAAAGCAATGATCACATAAACTGATAATTGAAATAAAATACTAGTTTTCTACTTCACCTTTGAGTAGTAAGTAAGCACTGAACGTAATGATATGAAATGAAACATTAAGGAGGCATGCTTTATTGCAAATGACAACTGTGCAATAAACCAAAAAGAATCGTGCTTTGCAATCTCCAGAAAATGGTCTTTATAAAAGAAAGCTTTGCATAAATTTTGCATAAATCACCGCTAAACTTCAATTAAAGTATGCTATGAATATGGAGACTTAAGTTCTCTGAAAGCGCTTAGCCATATAACTATTTAATAATATTTTAGACAAGCTTCACTTTTTTGCATAAAGCGCAATTTAAATTACATAAACTGATAATATAGAGTGACCAACAAAAGTATTAATAATTGAAGTACAAATCATTTTTGTTTTAGTCTCATTAAAGTTGTTAGTTGTAGTTAAGAGAATACTATTTTCAGTCTCATATATGCTAGATATTTAAAAAAAGTATCTAATGCCCTAAGAAATCATGTTACAATTTAAAAAGTTAAGTATATCATCCTAAAAGATGATGATATAAAATTGACTTCATCCTTATGAACTTCAAAGAGATAGAGACTGGAATTTACCCCATGCAGCTTTCTAATTTTTTTTTGGATGAATTTATTTATTCATTGAATATGTCATGTTGTCCTGCATGTTTTAATGCAGTGGAAGAATGGTGGATTTTAGAATTTAAGAACCTTAGATAAGAATTCATGTTCTATAACTTATGTTGCTTGAATCTTCTTATGAACTCTGACCAATAAATTATTTGATTATTTTATTTGTTATATTTCAAATGTTGTTTGTGTTGGCATGTATAATAAATATAAAAAAAATGAAATATTATTTTTACAAAAGTTGAACAACACAGAAGTGTTCCTTTTACCAACCTAGGTAATATATGGTTTACTAAATATATACTTAGAAAGAACTTGAACTCAGACTTTCTTGCTTCCTACAGCTATGCATTCTATCTTGTACAACACATGCATGTGAAAAAGATAAATTATCATCATTATTTGTATTTTGTGCTAAACCAGCACTCATCAGTTGGCCCAGATCACCATCTTCCACACACACATATATATAATCAGTGCTGAGTACATTAAATGTAGTCCTGTGTATTGGTTGTGTAAGATGGAGTGTGTAGCTGTAGAGAGCAAGAATGTCTGAGTTCAAATTCCTTCTAATTACATTAAGTTTAATATAGATAATATATTCGAATATATGTATATGAATAGGGCTTATGTTAGTGTGGTTACAACATCCTTCTGCCTTACCCAAGTCTACTATTTAAATCTGATTCAGATAAACTTCGTTTTGGTTTTAATTAAGGTTTTATTTAATTTAGTGCCTGGGCCTATCAATTTAACTAACGCTTTAATATTGGTTGTTAAATAATGGACACCTAGCCGTGAAAGAATTTCAAATTCTCACTCTTCAGCAATTAAAAAGCTCGTTGAGTAATGGCTACTTTTTGACTGTTTTTTTTTTTTACTTGCTGTGGATTATTTAAAGATTATTAGTTGACTATATATACTCATGCATACATGCATATATATATGTTTGATGGAAATAAATAATTTCTTGAACAGATGTGAGATAATTTATTAAAAAGTTTAGTTTGATTAACGCCAAGATGATGTGTATTTAAAGTAATTTACTTTAATTACCTTCATAACTGATCTGGAGACTCACTCTGGTTAAAAGAAGAATAAATTATTCTAAACGATTACAGGTGCTGTAGATTTAAAAATAATTGAGTGAAATGAAATTAGAAAACTGATATTAACAATGACAGGAACTGTCAGAATACAAGGAAAGTATAAGAAGATGCAGATGAAATAATTTGTCAGACTCTTAGTAAATTGCCAAAGCATCTGTAAATGAGAAGTAAATCTAAAATCTGTAAGAGATGGTTACACTTTATTTTTAATTTAGTGCTTCTTTAAAATGAAAAAAAAACTTTTTTGTGTCTTTTTAAACTCTGTCGGATAAAATATCTTTTGTTTTAATGGTCAGTAAACATTTAATGAAGCACTATTTCTAGTAAATTACTTTTATTCTGACATTAACAAAAAGGACTTAAATAGTGTTAGTTATCATTCAAAAGTTTTCTAAGATGACTACAAAACTTATAAATTCCACACACACACACACTTGAAGAAAGAAAATAATCCTCAAAATGCATTCCTGGTTGTATCACTTATCATCAGATGACCCGCATTCTATCCGTCACATGACTTCAGCACTACTATTAGGTATGCATACAAGTAATATATTTCTTGAAAGAGTTTATTTGCTGATAACTAATTATTTATTAGACTAAACATTATTATAATTATGGTTATCTTAATATCTTTATTATTTTTTATCTAGCTTTCAACTCCTGCTGCAATTTTTACAATGGGTTCTTGTTCTCGAAGCCAAGGAAATATTTCTTTTAATTTTTAGTCTGATTGTTAATTGATTTCTTTATAGCTATTTCAACATGGGATCTTTTTATTGTGTTTTAAGAAGTTCTTGTATATATATATTGTGCGGCTTGAAACAAACTTTAACAATTTTTTCCATTTCAATCAGTTTCTTAGCATTGCTGAGAGAATTATACACATTTTTTTTTTTTTTACATTTTTTTGTAATACTGTGCTAGTCATTACTTTTTCTTTTTTTTTTGTAAAAAAAAGTTTGAAAGCTCATAAGGAATGAAAAAATCTTAATCCTTGATTTGTTTCATTAATTTTTATTCTATTTGGTTATAAACAACTTATTACTAAATGTAATTATGATAATTTTATTGTTTGTTTATGGTTGAAAAGAATTTTGATGGCAGAAATCTATCTGCCATTACATCAATAATAACTTTTCTTTTTGCATCTTCAACTATTAAATGACATTTGTTTCATGCTTGTTTTTCAACAGTGCATAAAGAAATGAATTGGCATTCAGTTCAACTTTGATATTGTTTTTGTTTTTTTTAGTTGAGGACTATTTTGTTTTTCTTTCAATTGTATTATATATTTGATAGAGTGGATTGGCTATGTTTTAGTATACTATTTATATACATTTTATTGATTTCTTTTCTTGCCAAATTGTGAATCTTTTGAAAATTATCTTTAGTCAATTTCTGTTTGTTGATAAAAACTTGAAATAACAACAAATTTCAACCATCAGATGCTAAATTGATAATACATTGGATGTAAGATTATATGCTGAAGCACTATTGTAAAAATTCTGGACATACTTTGATAACATATTATCTTAAATTAAATTCATAATAGAATCAGAATAAAAACAAAAGAGGCATTTTTATTCTAGTGACAAGAGTCATTCATGGCAAAATCAAAGCTATGAGTAGCAAAATGAAAGCTATGATTTTTACTCACATACACAGGAAAATACTTTAGCATATATTGCTAATTATGAGAGAAATGTAAAATGTGAAATTATATTATCATTATGGAAGAGAGTAAAAAAAAGTATATTTAGACTCCAGTGACTCTGAAAAAGAGAATTCTTAACAAATGATTACTCATTAACTGTTTTTAAGTCAATTTTTAAATAGATATTCAAAAGAAGGGTACTTTAATATTAGAGCTGTGACGTTGACAATGACTCTTGGAATGACGATTGATGCTCGATGTTCACAATGACTTTTGGAATGATGTTCGACGCTGGGAGAGATAAGTCTCCTATCTTCCCAGAATCGATCCAAGAGTCATGAACGTCGATCATACTTCCAAGAGTCATTGTCAATGTTGCATCTGTAATACCTGTTGACATTTTTGACATTTATATCAATCCGCCGACAACTTTGTGACGTTATCAAAATGACATCAACACGACTTTTCCATGAAAAACCAAAAAAACCATTGTTGCAGCTCAATTCTAAAAACTAGTAACACATAATACAATGGAATTCAAAGAAACATTGCAAGATTTTTAACAAAAATGTAGTATATATTCAGTAGATGATTATAGAGAAATATTGTACAAAATTTTTTAAAAAAAAGGACGAGTAAATCTAAAAATATCCAGAAAAAAACAGCAAACACAACGCTATTGACGGTTTAAGATACTTCAATATTATGGAAGATTTTTAACAATAAATAAAATATAGTATATACTTCAATATTATGGAAGATTTTTAACAATAAATAAAATATAGTATATATTCAGTAGATAATTATTGAGAAATCAAGGTAATATTGTAGTGAAATGCAAACAAATATTGGACCAAATTTAAACAAATATAAATACGAAATTTAAAAAAAAAAGAAATATGGCTTAAACTTTTTTTTTTTTAATGACACATTTCCAAAAAAAAAAGAAACAGCAAAGGTGACACCATGAAGCACGATTTGAATATTGCAAAAAATTTAACTGAAAATGTAGAATATATTCAGTACATGGTTATTAAGAAATCAAGGTGATATTGTAGTGAAATGCAAACAAATATTGGAACATATTTAAACAAAAATAAATACAAAATTTAAAAAAAAAAAAGAAATATGGCTTATACTTAAATATTCTTTTAAATGATGCATTTACAAAAAAAACCTGCAAAGGTGATTCCATTAAGCACAATTTGAATATTGCGAATATTTTTAACCGAAAATGTAGAATATGTTCAGTACATGATTATTGAGAAATCAAGATAACATTATATTGAAATTGCAATGAAATTCAAAGAAATATTGCAAGATTTTAAACAAAAAATGTATTTACAAAGTGAAGAAAAAAAAAAAAGCAATACGAGTAAATCTAAAAATCACCAAAAAAACAGTCATTATTGGTAAAAAATTCTAGTTAAAAAATGTAGGAGAAACCATTAAATAACCTTAATTTTTAAGTAAATTTACCAAATTTGGGCAAATAGTGCACTAAATGTACAAGAAATGCCTAAATATTGTGGAAATTTCAAAGTCATACTAAATTTTTTAAAAACAATACATTTTGATTTTCAAAAAGCAAACATAACGCCATTGCCATTTTTAATTTGTAATTGAAAAACCTACCAAACAACATCAAACAAACTTAATTTTTAACTACTTTTTATATAAATGGAATAACTACATTTTTGTGATACCTACCTGAAAATTTGAACAGGGAAATCTGGTATTTTAATGTCTTCTATATAGGCCCAAAATGTACACCTAACATTTTTGGTGCATGATTGAAAATAATGCCGAGATTTAGATATTTTACATAATAATTTGAGAGATGATAATCTGGACCAACTGATGAGTGCTGGTTTAGCATGAAATACGTATATTGGTGATTATTAATCTTTTCTACATGTGTGTGGTCATGTTTATCGGTTGTACGATATAGTGTGGATAGTTGAAGGGTGCTTGAAAATCTGAGTTCAAATCCTCTATACTTACAATTAAGCTCCCAGGTCTGTGAAGAGCGCCTGGTTTTCAAATATTTACATACCAAGTTTGTATCCTGTCCATCCCTCCTATATGTATTTAATGGATACTGTCCTATACGTGAGTGGTCAGAGTGACTTCAGGTCAACATGGGCATGGCAATAATATTAGCATCAGCATGTGATTTGAGTTTTCATCATCAGATTTTCAATGATATGGATGGCTGAAAAGTTGGAGGTTGCAGTGGATTGAAGCCTGTCCATTAAAGTATGAAGATTTGCTATCTTAATATAAACTGAGCATGGATTATATATATGTGTGAAAGATGATAATCTGGACCAACTGATGAGTGCTGGTTTAGAATGAAATATGTATATTGATGATTATTAATCTTTTCTACATATGTGTGGTCATGTGTATCGGTTGTATGAGATAGTGTGGATAATTGAAGGGTGCTTGAAAATCTGAGTTCAAATCCTCTATACTTATAATAAATTTTTTTTTGAAAAATTAAAACAAGTGAAATACATAGTCTATTACAAAAGAAAAACAATCTCTCATAAAGCACAGAACAATCTGATGTGATGTTAACTCAAAAGATAGCACTGATAAGTAAAAACACATTTTGACACCTCTCGGATTATACAATCATGAGTGCCGTTGGTTGTTCCACCATTGCTTGTTGATGTTTTCACATTTCTGTTACAGATTACTTTTTCATACTTTTGTTATGAATTACATTCCAAGAGTCGTTGTGGATATGACGTCTTCCACCATCAAAATTCACATTTTGACACACGTGTGGATGTGACAAGTCTTTCATCATTGAGAGGTATGTTTTCTTCCAATTCAGCATGCCAATCATCATTCCAAGGGTCATTGTGAATGTAAGAGGTGTCCTCTCTCCCCAGCATTAATCGTCGTTCTAACAGTCGGTTATCAACATCAATCGTCGATTTAAGAGTCACTTCCTAGAGTCGTTATCAATGTCAATCGTCGATATAAGAGTTTCTTCCAAGAGCCATTATCAATGTCAATCATCAATTTAAGAGTCATTTTCCAAGAGTCGTTATCATTGTCAATCGTCGATTTCAGAGTCGCTTGCAAGAGTCGTTATCAACATCGATCGGTGATTTAAGAGTCACTTCCAAGAGTGGTTATCATTGTCATTCCAAGAGTCATTATCAATGTTGATCGTCAATTTCAGAGTAGCTTCCAAGAGTCGTTATCATTATTGATTTAAGAGTTGCTTCCAAGAGTCATTATCAATGTCAATTGTCGTTCCAAGAGTCGTTATCAATGTCAATCATCATTCCAAGAGTCGATGTCAATGTCGCAGCTCTAATACTACAGTACCAAAAGAAATATTAAAAGAAGAAAAAAAGTAATTTTTAGCACTGAAGTGTGTCAATACATAGTAGAGTTAGCAGACAAATTGTAAAAAATCATTAATATATGTAATATTAGAACACCTTTTCAAAGCCATAACACACTGTGAAGAACCAGAACTTCAACAAAATTTAAATCTGAAATGCTAAAAAGCAAGATTTGCAGCTGTTTTATGTCAACGTAATGTGGATAGAGGCATTGGATACTCGTTCCCTTGTGACACATTAGCATACAAGTCATAATACCCACCTGAAAGTATGGCCCAAAAGTGTAGCCATTGTGTTGTCAATGGTCGTAGATGTATTTTCTATGTCATTGATTTTCTTATATTCTGGTTGGGTCAATAAACTGGCAAAGACTACTATCCTCCTTTTACAGGGCATCTCATATATATATATTTCAAATAATTTAGTATATATATATATTATATAGGGCATCTCATATATATATATTTCAAATAATTTAGTTTTTGAATCACCTATTGGGCAGTGGATCATTCCTTTTTGCTGGTAAAATTTATTAATGATCATGGGGAAGATGCTCAATCCTTCCCACCATGATTCATTATTTCTGTAATGATACCATGTTACAGATGTAAATTCCTGTTGCATGATTATGTTATGCTAATAATCTCATTTTGCATTGGTCACATTGGTATATCAGTGAGCTAGCATTTGTTTGAACATGAAATTTTATCCAAAGGTGGGTTAGTTATATGCGTATTTTATGTAGTGGAATTATGCTTAGTAAAATATTAAAATTGTATTAATTCTATTAAATGCATCTATCTGTGCATATAATTTAAATCAAATATATTTAATAGTAAATTTAATCTTCAGATGTTTGTATTAATATTGTGTGTGTGTAATAAAATATTTTAGTTAATTTTGGCAATAATTTATTTATATATTTTTTTATTAATAATATTTTAAAATTAAGAATTAAAAATTTTAAATAGAGTGATATTTTGAGCTCAGCTCCTCCCTGAGCTAGTGACTGGGGCTTTTGGTTTGATAAAAGAATTGAACCTCACCCGTATGTATCTGCCGCCTTTATAAATTTTCTAGGTTCTAATAGCCTAGTGGTGCCCTGGTATGGCAGATAGATTTGGAAAGTTTCATCATCATTTAATATATAAATTGTAATTTTTTAAACTTTGTTATCTATAGGTAATAAATTTTGTATGTGTGTTTAGATATGCTTTACAAAGTATATAATTTTTTTTCAATGTTTTTGATTTTTTTTTCACTTTAATATATTTTAAGTGATTTGCACCATAATCTTAGCTGTTTTATTTCGTTCAGTATGCTCTTTTATAGTGGCTGTTATTAATATGTAAATTAGTTGATTTATATACTCTAGTAGTTCGATAATTGGATGCTATTATTAGCTTTTTTATTTGTTGCATTTTTTACATTTATTTAATACATACAAGCTAACAGAAGTTAAAGGATTTCTCAACCAAAACCATTGACTATGCAAATAGGAAGCAAAACAAAAACATAATATAGAATACATAAAAGGCCTAAGAAACATTGGATATAACCCAAAGACACTGAGCAGAGAAATCAAAATGTTCAATGCCAAAATAATGCAGAATTTAAGAAGACAAGATAACAACAAACAAAGAACATTCACAAACAATGATACAAGATGACCTTTAGAACACCAATCAGCCTCAAAAAATTGATCAGCAATGCTAAAGATAAAATAGAAAAAGAGTATCCACAAATAGTATGCAAAATACAATGTAGCAGCCTGGGATGCACAACAGTAAATTACAAAGAATCTTGGATCAACATCACAAAGATAGCATAATATAAGTATCTATATAAATAGGTAAAGAAAACTCAATGTATATCTGTTTTCCTAGATCACAAAAGAAGAATGCAATCACAGTTTTGATCCACAGAATGTCAAATTGGTATGTATTAAGTGGATTGATAGTAAGAGAAAGAGAAAGGAAGTTAGGTACCTGACAAGTAATAACGTAATAAATAAGAACTAATAGCATCCTATTATTGAATTGTTGGATTCTGTTAATCAGCTTATTTGCATATTGGTAACAACTATTATAAAACTGTCTATTAAATGTAGTAAAATAGCTATGATAATGATGCGTAACATTGAAAATATATGAAGCTGAATGAAAAATCAAAAACATTGAAAAAAAAAAGAATATGTATACACTACATAAAACACCAACATATATATATATATATAAAATTTATTATATGTTAGATGTTAAATGCTGTTTGAAGTTTATATATTTCGTTGTAAAATGACTTTGAATGAAAATATAATAATTTATCATTTATGTGTGTTTAAATATTATAGGCAAATGTAACTAAATCAACCACTCCGTTTATTTTTCTGTAATATTTTATATAAATACAATTTACTTCAAATACTTTTTATTAAAAAATTTGGATTGGGTATATACACACACAAGCAAACATTTTGACTGTCCTGCAGTCTTGCTCAGAGTCACTCCTACTTTAATTTCTTAATAAATTGTTTTTCTCATTACCTGTAAAAATTTTAATTATAAATATAACGTATGCAAAAAAAGTCGCATATTTTTAATTTAATTTCTTAAATAAGTTGAACAATTTATATTATAGATATATATACAAAATTAACAAAGCGTATGACACACTTGAATGAGAAGCTATAAAGATACACAGAAATTATTACATGCTAAGCGCTTTCGAGGCCTTTTGCCTCATATTCATAGCGGTACTCCTTGATCTTTAAAATTTTTCTATTTGCCTTGAATTGTGGTAAGACAGTTTTCTCATTTAAAAGAAGAGGCGAATATCTGAAATTTTTCTTATATTAAGCTGTCATAATAATAATTCCATTTCTATTAGTGGATAGTAAGAATATTGTTAAAATTCAATTAGTTTATGCTAATATATCAAAAAGATATATGGCATGTATTGCTTTAAATTCTGTAACATGTATCTGTGACTGTAGTATATTTGTGTCAATGTTCTTTATCTTTTTGCTTTACTTTAATAGATACATTATTAATTAATTAATCTAGCCTGTTCTCATTTTATATCTTATTTTATCACATATAATAGTCTCCCCTTCTCACACACATATTTAGTAAATTAAGATTAGATAGTGTATGTTGACATCATTCTTAGGGTCTATGCTTTCTCTGAGCTAGAACTTAAGGGTTATAGTTTAAAAATAATATAAATTGGGTTTGAAATAAAAACTGGAAGATAGTTCTTCAGAAACCAATGTGTATTATTGTGTTCCTAATGTTATTTATATGTAAATTCATACTAGTATGTGAGTGTATTAAACTGTAGATGTAAAGAATTAGTAATTTGGGATACATTTTTAAAGATTTTGAGGCAGCTGTTTTATTTAACAAATAGTTATTGCTGGAATAGTCTTATTTTAAACATTTTCCTGCTGTTTACTAAAATGGAAAGAACTAAAAAAAGTCTAAAATGTCTCTTATCACACAATCTGGCTAAGTTTTTATACAAAATGGATTAATTCATTAAACCATTACAAATTATTGTGATGGCAATGATCATAACAAGGCAGAAAAGAATTGTGGTAATAAAAATAAGTATTTCAACTTTATCTAAATATAAGTACATTGAGTGTGAAAGTTTTGAAGATGGGAACTCTTCGAATTTGAGATAGGACAGTGTATGTAATTAGGGAACTGCTATTACATAAGATTGATGGAGTTACTTTTAATAAAACTTGTTTTCTATAAAAAAGTTTCAATGCAACAAGTGGATAAGTATATATTTTTTTGAAAGACAGATTTTTAAATGAAAGTAGCTCTATGCTGGTAGAATTCTTGTAAGGCATATCTTGGCATTTTTTATTTTTACACTGTCTAGATTAATCATCTAAAGACTAATGATATTAATAGTTATTAGTGGATTGGTATTTTGATTATTTTGTAAGCATTTTTGCAATATTAGATTCAGAATATACTAATAGAAACAATAAACTGTGATCAAAGGTTATGACAAATAAAATTTTAATGACTAAATAAGCTTTTGATAAAAATAGGTGGTTATTCTGTAAACCATAGAAATTAAATTTAAGAAAGAATTATTTGTTTATTAAATTTTTTGTTTAGAATATAGCTTTATGTGAATCAGGAATGTGGACAAATAAGAAAAAAAGGGGGTTAGGAATTGAAAATTTAGTGGTGTGAATTTAGAGAACAATGAGAATAATAAATCAGAAATATGAAATCATAAAAAGTGTTGAAAAGAGTAAGTAAAAACCGTTTTTGAAAAAATTAATTAGAGGAGGGAGGATGAAGTTAGGTTAGGCATATTTTTGGTGATGGATAATTTTTTATTTAATGTATTCTTATGTAAAATGTGTTGGAAGAGGCTGTAGAAGATAGAGGAAAACTGTTAGAGAAGAACATAATTTTTAGCTAGTTATTTTTAATTAAACAATGTAATAATTATAATTATTTGAAAAGAATAAGAAGCTGAAATTCTTTGAGAATGTGCCTTGTTTGATCTTCCAAATATGTATCTTACTTAATCAATTAATTATCCAATAACTGATATTTATGGCTCTGGATCTGCTAATTATTTATTTTTTTCAATCCTGCTGTAAAATTGGTTCATCATAGAATGATGATGGTCAAAGATAGTTTGTAAAAAATAAACACCTTTAAGGGTTTTTCATCTTTTCTTTTTTTTTTTACAGATATAGAACTTTTTGTGTGAGAGTTAATTGCAAATAATCCATAAGCAATGCTTAATCAATAATATTTTTTGTTGCCGTGTAGACTAGGTAGTTGGTTCATCAAAGGCTAAATACTGCTTTAATACAAAGTTGTTGTTGTTTTTTCTTTTTATGCACTTTTTCCCATTTTTTAAATTTTACTGTAGAAATACTAAAAGGAATTATGCCTATGAGTTTGAAAAGGAAGGTTTTTAATAAATGTGTTTTATCAGTTCTTACTTATGGATCTGAGACTTGGACACTTAATAGAAGGGCAATACAAAGACTTCAGACCACTCCAAAAAGTATGGAAAGATGCATGTTGGGAGTAACAAGAAGAGATCAAAAACACAATATATGGATAAGAGAACAAACAAGTGTTACTGACCTCATTGAAAGAATTAAAAGACTGAAGTGGAGTTGGGCTGGACATATTGCTAGAAGAGATGATAATAGATGGACAATTGAAATTTAAAAGGGGATCCCAAGAGATTGTAAAAGACCCACAAACAGACCACATGTGAGATGGATGGATGAAATAAGAAAGTGTGCAGGGGTGATGTGGAAAAGAGATGCTAGAGATCAGAGAAGATGGATTAAACTTGAAGAGAGCTTCATCCTGGAATAGATTGATAATGGTTGATGATGATGATGATTGTTGTGAATCATTTAAGTTAGCATAGTATTTAATCATTTTGAGCATCTCTTAGTATTAATCATCTTTCTTCATATATGGGATTGTGTTTATTAGCAAGCATATTTTCTTTTTTTAATTTCTATCATAAAGCAGTTCTGAGACATCTTTTTTTTTATTCATTATTTTTATTTTTTCATCAGAAATAAGAATTATATATTCCTATGAATAGCTATAAATGATGATGAAGATGAAAGTAGTAGGTTTACTAGCTAAAGGTTGTGAGATAAATTCTCAGCTGAGCAAAGTACAAAATCAGTTTAATCAACTTGACTATCACGTGAATTCTTAAGAAATTGATTATAATTATGTTGTATAAATGAGTTAGATGTTACCTAAATTTCCATAAATGTTGAATTTACTTGGAAAGATTTTTTTTTTAGTGTCTATAACCAAGAAAAACGCTAAGGCTACCATAGTAAAGAATACTCTAACTACTAGACAAATATTTGTATAGCTGTATAATATATAAATGGAGAATGTTAGTGAACTACAGAGATAATTATAATTACAAGAATGGGTAGACTTTGTTGTTTTTTTTTTTTTGCTAAAAAAAATAGCGGTTTTTTTAAGAGCTTTAATATTCAGTTGAGAGGCCTTTTAATATTTTTATGTTATTTTAAAAACTTTATTTGATGAGGAAAACCAATAGTCAAATAAAGTTTTGGAAAATGAAATAAAAATATCAAAAAGGTTTCAGATGAACATTAAGAAAGAAGAAAAAGTGATCCTTTAAGTAAAGGAAGTCTGAAGATTCCTGTAATTATAATTAATTATCTCAATTTTCTTAGTCTGTATTGCCTTTTATATATAACACAGAGTTTACATTTATTAAATATAGGTCTATACTATAGATCTCTCAGTGAAGTCGTAGCAGAACCACCGCTCATATTCACAATCAATATTAGACTCTGAACTGGATAATATTTAAATTCCAATCAAATTTAAAACTTTTTTATCATGTAGATGTCGTATAGACAACCAAGTACAGTTATCTATTTTTGGTCAATGAGTGAATATCCAGCTATTTTTAACAAAGGAAAAAATAAGAATTTATAAAAATATTCAAACCTTCATATTTAGGCTATTAGAAAATTCTTATTAGTATTGCCTTCTTTTCCTCTTATTTTTTATAAGGAATTATTATGAGTAATGCCATAATTTTCTTTTATCCTCCATAAGGAACTCTTTAAAAGGTATGTTTATATTGCAGGGAGTCCTTAAAATGTTTTATCTTATGTACAGATATTTTTATGTTCATAAGTTTCTTTAATGACGCAACCTCTAAATATTGATATGGTAAAATAATTTATTTTAAAGAATGGCAAGATATGCGCAATAATCCCTAGTGCTGATTTTAGTCGCTTGATTGTAATATCTATATTTCAATCTGTCTTTGAGCAAAAACAATATTCATTTTTACATATATATTTAGATTTGTATGTGCACACACATTTATATGTTCTCATTTACACAAGGTTTTTATTTTTTAAGATTGCAGTCTTTTATCTTTTTACAATTGATAAATGGTGTTCAGAAATGTTTACTTTCTCACATGTCGACTTCAGAACTATATACCTTGTATATACTTAGCTTTGTGATTTACTTACCTCCTGTGAAACCAAACTAAATGAAATGATTTAAACCATCATCCTTTTTTTTTTTTTTTAAAGCGTGAAGCATTTTGCTTGTTCTCACTATATCTTCGTAAAAGAAAATCATTTATTCTTTGAAAATAAATTCTGTCAGCTTATTTACAGACGGAGTGACCGTGATGAATGGATTGGCTAATGCTTTAGCATTTAGAAGCATATATCAGGATTGGATTATTTTAAAAAAAAATCAAAGGTTATTTGGATTAGAAGAATACTAAAATAGCCTGAGAATGAATCAGTTTCGATTAAAAATAAATGGATAATGAGAAACATTTTATAAAATGTTGAAAGTTATGGAATATTTATAAACTTGCAAAAAGGAAATAAGTGAAAATTCAAATACTGTATTTAAAAATGGATATTTAGAGAAAGGGGTGATTGATTTATTAATTTATGTATGTATGTTAAATTTTTGCCTGAAGGCAAATGGAAATAATTAGGCAACAGGATGCTAAAATCAAATATTGTAAGAGTCGTATGCGATGATTAAGGTATTCATCTGCTACAGCCATGATCTAGTGTTCAATTCTGAGCTTGGTTATTTTATTAAGTAATTGTGAATTTCTAAGGTAGCTCAATATTTTTTTAAATACCTTCCTTACGATCAAACTAATAAAACTGCTATATTGATCAGATGGATAAATATAGGATGGTAAAATTATAGGATAATTGGAATTTCTTAGATCACAGTGTATTAATGTGGAAAATAAGTAAATAAATACGTACTTTCAAAGAGATTTTTATTAAATTAAGTGGTTACATAAGTGAACATTAAGTAGATACATATTCTAGTCAGTTCAAGTGTTTAAGCAAACAAAAAATAAATATATAAATATGATTCGTCAAAAACTAATTATTTAAAATGCATAAATAAAACTAAAAACCATAAATAATTACAATGTAAAGCATAGTTATTATAGAATCAAAAATTTGGAAATTATCAAAAAATGATTTATTCATCTTTTTTAAATGTTCAGAACACAATTCTATATCACAAAACTTTTTTCACTTAAATCAGAAACTATAGTTAGGAGACTACAGTGTGAAGCTGCAAAAATGTTTTAAGATGCATAAGCCTGATCTCTAATGTTTTAAGATGCATAAGTTTTATCTCTATTGTTAATGTTGACTAATTTTTATAAGAAAAGTGAAAGTATTAATTGAGATGTTGGATTGAATAGAAAATAACATTTCATTAACTAAAAAGTGTAGATTAAAAATATTGAAATTCTTAATGGAAGGAGTAGGCCTTTTATGAATACTATCTATTAAGATTGTCCAAGAAGGAATCCCTGAATATGTGAAAAGAGTATTGGCATAAATGATGAAAAATTAGGCACTTGGTGAAGATCCTTGTGGGATAGAATTATGACATAGAGAATTAGGGGCACTTTTACATTCACTGTATGTGTAACGCAAATTTGGTTATTAAGGAATAAGTTTGGAAGAATATAGACAAAAGATACTAAAATAAACAGCCAAATGCAAATCAAATTTATCAATAGCTGTAATCTAAAAAATACTAAAAGAAACTGAGTCAAATGCAGATTGAGTTTACCAATGGTCCTAACATCCTCATCAGTGGTAATTTTAAGCAATCACATGTACAGAAATTGATCTACTTTTTGTAGCAATTTGAAATTGAGAGGTAGGAGGAAGAATTGTGGACCAAATTTGATATTTATTAAGAGACTATATTAAGAGATTCTACAAGCTCAATAAAAAGAGAAGACATGTATGAAATAGTCCTTAAATGTAGAAAGAGCACCTTCTTTTTTTAAAAAAGAAATTATAGAAAATGGTTAAAGATTATTAATTGAATAAATTTGTGTAGGTGAATTGTTTATTACATTGAAGATAATAGGGATAGTGAATTGATTGATATTAGATATGGCAGTCTGTTTGAAAGCTGTATTGTATGAAATTTCATTTTTTAAGTTATTTCATATTTAGTGATAGCATGATTTTCTTGACTCTGACCACAGAATAACGGAGAGAAGTTCAGGCCAGAAGTTGACAGTAATTTAGATTTTAAATGGTATTTAATATGTGTGAACATATTTTCTTCTGTGAGAAATTTGAAATCAATGATAGTAGAGGAGCTTTTTAGATTTGAGACTAAGAGCCAATGAATATATCTTTTAGACCAATTGTGGATATTGGTCAGAAAAATTGTACATTTTTAAACAGATATTTAGTAATTCAAAATTGTTTTTTTCTATATAATGAATCCATAATATGTACTGTATAAGAAACTTTACTTCAGTTATATTAAATAAGCAAAAAAAAACCATTAAAATTTGTTCATTTAATAAATTATGTTAGCAGTCATTTTTCTGTTTCAGAGTGCTATATGCAATCATTTATTGATGACCTTTGTTTAAGTCACATTGAAAGCATATCATTTTATTCTTCACTTTTTTTTACTTAAGGTTTAACACTTGTGTACTCTGACAGTTTTCTTTGTTTTCATTTGCTGTAAGCTTTCAATTTTCATTTTAGTATTAGACCATTATTATATATTAGAATATAATAAATTGGACTTTTTTGATAGATATTTTTAAAAATATCCATTTGTCATTTGCAATTATTTTAAAAATTAGATTTTAATCAAAACAAATCACTGTTTCATCATTCAACTCTTGGAAGAAACAGATTGAATTTGCAAAATGAATGTATTCTTTATTGTTTGACATTTGTATTTAAAATGTAAAACAAATAATTGTCGATATCTAATAAATCTATCAAATTGTACTTTAAAAGTTTAAAAATTTGTAAGAAATTTTTATGACATTGCCATATTTTCTAGTGATGATGTTTTCTAAACAGTTTCTATTTGCCACAATCTTAGTTTCCATGGTAATGTTACTCAGAAAAATATAATCTAAAGTATTTAAAAGTAAAATTGTGTAGAATATAAACATGTAATAATATATATTCTTGATTTCTAATAATTATCACACAATTATTGCGCAAAAATAATCATACATTTTACCAAAAAAATCAAAGATTTTAGTCATTTGTGATATTTTTTTGAAGTAATATTGTACAGCTCAAGACCACCAAGAAGCAATGGATACCCATTACTGTGGGGTTTTGCAAACTTTGATTTTTCTGCATTTTAGAATATCCTAACTTCTTTCAATTTTTTGGGAATAAATATATTTTTGAAAAAATATACGTGAATTTTAACACTTAAAAAAAAAAGAGAAAATCTTTCAGTAGAGGGCCAAAACCCAAATTGAATTTCACCATTTCTCATATGACAAGGATTTATGGGGAAGAACTGGTAAATTAAGCTAAAAAGTTTGTATGAAATTTTAAAAAAATCATGAAAAATCTTTCTTAAGCTATCAAGTGAAAGTTACTGATTTAGTAATGGCAGAAAAAAAAAGTTCAACATTCTTTGATTCCATAAGAAAACTTAAAGTTTCTAAGTTTTCATTGAGAATCTGAAATGGAATATAAAAAAAATTAGGAATGACTGTATACATTCTAAATTTAATACAGACTTATAAACACATTAAAACAACTAAAAACATTTATAAATGAGTAATAAATGTGCACTCTCAGTTTATTATTAATAAATACATTTTTTAAATTTTTATTTATAATAAAAGCCATCACCTGACATATATATATATATATGCATGTTAAAAAGTACTTTGGGGGATTATAATGTTTGCACTGATGATATAGAAACATAATATAGCAAATATCATCGTTGCATTGTACTCTTGTTTAAGCATAGTGATTGAGTAGATGGAAGAGGCATTCAGAGGAAGTGTTTAATATTTTTTAATGTGTAAAGGGCCTAATTCTTTTAAATAGTTATCCATTTAAATATTTCATCTGAAGTGATGTGATGTGATGTGATGTATTATGGCTTCTCCTTAAACGAAGTTAAGAATATCTCAGCAATTATGCCCAGATAAACCTGTTAGCCACTTTCTTTTACATTCCTCACTCTAAATTTACCCATAATCTGCTCTATCCCATTTCCACAACATAATTTTTGTCAACTCTATAACCTTTATATCTAAATCCCCCTTATCTTTTCCCAAACCCAGCATAAAAACCAATAATTCACTTTCTGTATAATCACCCTTTTCATATTTATTTTTCCACAACTTCATTATATGTACCCTTTCTGTTTTCAAACATTTACATTCAATTAACAAATGCCTAATATTTTCAATTCCTTCCTTACATAATTTACAAAATAAATCACCCATATTTTTCCATTTACATGTATATTCTTTTGTAGCTAAAGATCCCGTTCGAGCCTTAAACAATAAACTACTTTCCTTACTATTATCATATATTAACTCACACCTAATATTCTGTTTATTTCTATATATATTTAAACTCTTTTTACTATCCATACTATTTCTCCATCTCTAACTCCATAGTCTTTATTAATAAATTTATTCTTTTATCCCATTCCTTACTACTATAACACTCAATAATCCTCTTAACACAATCATCCCATCTTTTGTACAAATATACTGATATAAATTCTTTATCCAAATCTTTTGCATACTGCATTACCTTTCTCACCCATCTTGTTACCTGCCCTTTACTCATAACCCAATTAAATACTATTTTAGCTATTCTTTTATTATCCATAAACTGCAATCTACCAAACATTTTCATTTTACTTTTTGCATCTCTCATATGAAAACTTGACCATCCCATTTATCCTTGAATTGCCTCCCTTGCTGTCCATACTTCTGCATCCAATGCATGTCTTCCTACTTTCCTTTGAGCTTTTTCTAAATAATCTAATATCTTTTTACTAACATATAATGCATCATTTTCTTGATGAATTATCTGCCACCTATTGAGAGTTTTTGCACATTTCTAATATATGTTGTTTTAAATCATATATATTTTATAATAAATTTTTAGTTTGAAAAAATGCCATAGATGTTATGAAAAGCAAAATTTGGTAAGACAACAAAGGCTTTAGCTTCAACTTGATGAGTATCTTTTGTGTTCTGACATCACTAATGTTTACGACATTATTTGGAGAAAATAGTTTGAATAACAAAAAACTTGATTATTTGTGAGTTATTAAAATTCATGATTGTTTTTGTATAATAATTATTAAAAATAAAGATTATGAATTATTAATTATTTATGTTATATAGAAATATTTTATTCTTAAAAATAAAAGTGCATTTTTAGATGGTGCAAATTATCCTGAGGGCATTGCTAATTTTACTAACATATAATCAAGGTAATTTGCATTGTCCAAAAATATAACATTCTATTTTTAAAAATAAAATATTTTTATGTAAAATAAATAATTAGTTATTTATATTCTTGATTTTTTAATAATTATTACAGAATCATTCTAGACAAACAATTATCAATTTTAATAAACTAGCAAATAATCAAGTTTTTTGTTATTCAAACTTTTTTCTCTAAATAATGTAAACATTAGGGGTGTCAGAAATACAAAGATATTCATAAAGGTGGAGCTAAAGCCTTTGTTATCTTACTGAATTTAAATTTTATTATTTGATTCATACTATATTACAATTACATCCTTCACACATTTTTATAAATCAACAAACTTTATATGACTATCTCCACTTGCATATAGTATATACTCTTAAACGTAGTTCTTTTTACTCATTTTCAAGTCCATATAATTCATCCAATGAAAAGAGTAAAAGATAGCTTTTGGATAAGTAATGCAATAAATCAGGTGCATTAAATCCAAACACTTTACTATCGAGTGTTGTAAGATAGAAATTAATCTTAGAATGTGGATGGAAATTACTGGGTAGTCATTAATTACTAAAGCTTATAATACATAATACTTGGTATTCTAGAACAGATGAAAGAGAATTTATCTTATTAGTTTATTATTTCTATCACATTTTCATCTCTAATGCTTGTAATCTTTAAGAAGTATCCTGATTTTACTTTTTAATTTTTTTAAATGCAGAGAATATTATCTACATTATTACTGTAGAAAATAGTAAGTATGACTAAAGGGGAACTATGTAATAACTTGTTTTTGCTACATAATCCGATCCCATTTTATTTATCATATTATTTTGGATATGGGAAATTAATAATTTTTAAAGTGTATAATTATCACTAAAGAAATAGTTTAATTTTCTTTTTTTTTTTAAAGTTATACTAAATTGATTTGACTACTTTAAATTAATTTAAAATAGTTGATATGTTTTAATACAGGTAGAAAACTATTACTCCAGTTATCTCTGGCTTGCCATTATTGTATAGAATACATTTCAAAGATAATTTGATCCAAATGAATAAATGATATCTCAGTTGTGTACACTCAGAGTCTGAACTTTTATTGCCATTAGAATTCCTCATAAGCAGTCAATCTTGAAGCAATTATAAATTAGTAAAGAATTTGTTCTTGTGAATTGTTGTCTGTGTAATCTAAACTTTCCTTTCTCTCTCTCTCTCTCTCTCTCTCTCTCTCTCTCTCTCTATATATATATATATATATATATATATATATATATATATATATATATATTTGTAAATTAATACGTTATCAAAAAAACTTACAAAAATTATATCTGATAATCTTTACTTATTTAATTTTTAGTAAAGATATATGGAAAAATATATATAGTTCAATAAACTAATTGGTATGTAGACATATACTAATGAAGAATACTAATTTCTTTGAGTGTGGTTTTTTTTATCATAGTCAAGTAGCTGTATTTGAATCATGGTTTTGATTTTGTTTTATTCTGACAAAATAGTTTATAAATATGTTGTCATATCACTGTTTATTTGTCAATGCTAATCAAAGATTTATTTTTTATCAAGTCATAGTATATGGTATAAAATAAACAGACTGTTCAAAAACTGTTGATTTTTTAAGAAATTCAGAAGTATTGAGCTTAATAGAAATACTATGGGCAAATTAGTCTTCATTTTGAACATTGTGGATAAACTCAATAAAAACTCATTCAATCTATTGTGGACTTTTTAAGAGTATGAGAATGTTGACTTCAGCATGTATTACAATAAATGTGACCCATGAAGTTTTGGAAATTGAAACTGAAAATATAATTTGCAACAAAGCCCAAAACAACAGCTCATGAGTAATTAAACTTCATGTATGATATCAGATGCTTGAATTTACATAAGATAAACTAAAATGGTCTTTAATTCTAAATAGCCTGTCAAATAAAAGCGGAAAGGTTATAATAGAATGATAAATTTTATCAATTTTCTTTGTGTCACCCCCCCCTCTTTTAGCTAAGAATAGATATCTAGATACCTATTTAGAAGTTACTCTTTGAAAGATTAGCTGTAGGATGATTATTTGAAGGAGAAATTCTAAGCATATTTGAAAAGTAATAAAACATATTGTTTTATTTGTCAGGCAGATTAATGGACTTGCCACTCCAGTTGCACTTAAAATTATTTATAAATTAAGATGACATTTTCCCATTAAATGTTTTCTAGCTCTGTCTCCATTCTGAGATGAACATTCTCAGTTTATCCCAGATAGAGCACAAAATTTTTTATAAATATTTGAAATATTTTATATTACATTATAAAATATTTATTTCTTATAAAGTCATTGTAATCGAGTATTATGAAATGATAAAAATGGAAATTCAAGCTTTTATAATGCACTAAGCATGCTTTCAGCAAACTACTTCCAGAATTATAGTGCTGAAGTAATTTAGCAGTTGAAAATTGTGCCTATATATGAACATAATTTATTATGTAAATGAGGCTTAATATGTAAATGTAGCATTTAAATGTTCCATTTTTTCAACAATGGAATGCATGAATTGTATTTGTTGATTACATATGGATCCTTTGAAATTACCCAAGTCTCTTTATCTTTTCTTTTCCTATTGTCTCTCCAAGCACAAATCATCCTCGCATTAGTCTGACTGAAAGCATGATCCATAGTGAGCTCCTAATTGAGGAAAATCAATTTATATTCATTATTCTGTTTTGCTCTATTATATAGATATGTATGTCAGGTGATCCTTGGAGATCTATTCACCCAAAATTCACCATAATACACACAGGACTACAAGATTTTTTTTTTTGAGTTTGTAATATCAGTTTAATATTTTTTGGATTAATTTTTCATGGAAAATAATAATTTTGAAGATTACTAAGTCTCTTGCAAGGTGCTATATGTGTTGTTCCCTTGTTGCACGTTTCATAATCATTTAACATTTAATATTAAACTGTTATTCTATACTAAAGTTAATAAGTTGGACTTGATTTGTTAGAAATATAGGTTTACAAATGGAAAGCATTTTAGAAAATTGTATTAAGAAATTTTCCAACATTGAAAAGATAATAATAATCAGATAACAAAGGTGGTTTTCATCTTTGAATGACAAAGAGAGCGCCCTTTAGAAATTCAATGAAATTTTGAATGAAATTTATTTTTAAATGTAAACAAATATATGTTAATCTCTGAAAAAATCTATAAAATTCTGTTTTAAAATATTAAAACTACTTTATAGTTTCTAGGACATCTAAAGATATTTTAACACGTTGTTGGTAAATTTTTCAAGGTGTTGTGAAACTAGCAGCCATAGTTTCTTTATTAATGTTATATTGAATTATTAATTTTTCTTTTTAAAAATAAAATATATACATATAACATAAAATGTAATTGTGTATATTTTTGATTTTTAATAATTATTACACAATTATTGTCTAAAAATAATCAACAATTTTAATAAACTTTATAAAAATATCTAGTTTTCAATTATTCCACAAATTATTTCAGAAGTCATGACACAAATCATCTCAAAATGAATTATAAAGAACTAAGTCCACCAATCTCATGGAGATAGAAATTAAAATACTTTGATTTTATTTATTCAATTGACTGACCTCTTCAGTATATTTTTTGAATTGATAAATTAATGTAAGTTAGTTTGTGGATTTGCCTTTTTTTAAATAAAAAAAGATAGCAACATCTCTTAATAGATGAAAATAGAAATATAATGTAATGAAACTTTTAGACAGAACTTTCAGCAAAATCCTTCATACCAAAGTGTATACAAATTTTAATTTTTTAATATTAAATATTAAGTTTAATGCTATTAAATTATCTATTATTTTATGTTATTAATTTATTGTAAAGCAAAATATTCTCCATGCTTAGCAAGTGAAAGAGGACTTATTTTTATCTTTCCCTCTTTGAACTTTTTAACAGGCACTTTCTCTTTTCTTCATATGCTTCTTTGATCTTTTTTTGTTTTTATAATAATACAAATTCAAAATATTAATTTATGAAGGAATATCCCAAAAAACACAAAATTTTGTAATAAAAAATATGTATTTCTTTTTAAGTGTTACAAATTTAATTTTCTTCAAGGTATTGTCCATTTGACATAATACACCAGTCAAAACATATTATTTATTTTTCAAAGCAGTTCTGCAATGCTTGCAAAGTGATGCATTTTACTCTCTTTTTTTGTTTCACTTTTCCCACATCATCAACATATTATTCTTTGAGAGGAAATAAAAAAAAGTAAGTTGTATGGAGTGAGGTGCATTGATGGATGAGTTGTGTCTTGCTGTTTTTGGTTACAAATTGTTTGTGTTCTAGCATATTATCATAGTGATCTACCATTCCCCATTTTGTTACAACTCTGGATATTTTCATCTTACAACAATCATCCAAAACTGTTGGCTGTTACAAATGAATTCTGAGTGAATAAGGTTGTTTGCATAAAAAAAAATCAGCAGCCTTTTGACATTGGACTTCATTCACTGTGCTTTTTTGGGATATGATGAATTTGAAGTCTCCCACTAAACGATCTTGTAATCTTTGTTTTTTCCAACTGTTTCAAGCATTACAGCTGTTTCTCCTGCTGTTTTCTTTAACTGAAAACAGAATTTTATGTTAATAGTAAATAAAATAAAGTTTTACATTTGATAAGTTTGTAATTATAAACTAAAATAAACAGCATCCTAATAGCTCTAACAAAATTTATCAATAAATGCCACAAGAGAAAGTATTTAAAATCTCTATCTAGAAATTATCTTCAGCTGGTCTGGCACTAGGGATAATTTCTAGATAGAGATTTTACCTGCTTTCTTGTGTGGTACCATGACTCCTCCTTATACAAAGTCAGGAATCTCTCAAGAATTATGCCCAGAGAAACCTCTTCCCACTTTGACTCCCCTTTACATTCCACACCCTAAGTTCTCCCATATTCTTCTCTATCCTATTCCATCCCATTTCCACAAAATAATCTTTGTCAACTCCATGGTCTTTATATCTAAATTCCCTTTGTCTTTTTCTAAGCCCAGCATAAAAACCAATAAGCTACTTTCTATATAATCACTCTGTTATATTTATTCTTCCACAACTTCCTTATTTGTACCCTTTCTGCTTTCAGACATTTACATTCAATTAAAAGATGCCTAATATTTTCTATACCTTCCTTACATAACTTGCAGACTAAATCATCCATATTTTTCCATTTATGTGTATATTCCCTTGTTGCTAAAGATCCCATTCGAGTCTTAAACAGTAAACTACTTTCCTTGCTATTATCATAAAATAACTCACACCCAAGATTCTGTTTACTTCTATAAATATTTAAACTTTTTATTCTCCATTCTAGTTCTCCATCTCTCCAACTCCCTATTGTTTATTTATGCATCTATTCTTCTATCTCATTCCTTAACACTATAACATTCAACAATTCTCCTAACACAATCATCCCACCTTTTGTATAAGTATACTGACATAAAGTTTTTATCCAAATCTGCTGCATATCACATTACCTTTTTCATCTATCTTGTTGCCTGCCCTTTATTCATAATCCAATTAAATACTAATTTGGCTACTCTTTTATCATCCATAAATGCAGAAGAGTACCCACAAGAGACATCTAGCCATGGAAGCATGTACTACAATGGACCTGCTTATCCCAAAACCATTCCAGTTTTTGGAAGTATCCACTTATATTAACCCCCTCATTTTATGTTCACATTTATTACAACCTTTTGTCTTTATTGCTTTGTTTTCTGCTGTATTATATAAAATAACTTTTAAAAACTCTTAGCTTTTATAATTTATTTTACAATCTGGATTCTATTTCTAATGAATGTAAATTTTCTATATATCTTACTGATTATTATTTTCTATTTATTCTGCACAATTGGAAGTTGGTTTTCCTGCATGATTTAATGGCTGACCCTGGAAGTGAAGATTTATGATTACAATTTTTCTCTCTCATTTCTAGTGCTCACATTTTTTATGAATTCCTTACTTGAGATTGATGATGAACAAGACTATTATTTTAAAAATAACAAAAATTATGTGTAATATTGTCAAAACATTGCTCTTCATTTCATGATATGTTCATTCATTCTCATGTCTTCTCTATAATTTCTTAAATGGTAGCTATGGGCTTAGTCTCATTGGGAATATGGCATCTCTCATCAATAGAGTAAAGTGAATCATAATATGATAGTATTTATCACCATCTTTTTTTAGGAATAGTTAAATACCTGTTTACTGGTAACTGTTGAATGGTTATCCGGATTGTTTACGGACTGTCTATCAAAATTCTTGTCATGTTTATGATACAGAGAAAATTTTAATGTTTACCCAATCAAGATTCAAACTGAAGATCATTGAAATAGTGAAATAAAGGAAGGGCTCATCATGTTTGCATACTGTTATTGGTGAAAATTGGAATACTTTTTCATCCTACTTTTATACATTTAATAACCAGTATTTAATGGTGATGCATTGCCTATGGGTCAGCTATCTTAAAAAAATTCTAAGGTTAATAAAAACTTTTCAATTTAATTTGACTTGGATTCATAAACATGGCAGGTGGATGCATCACCATTATACCACAAGGCTTTTTTATTAATATATATATAATTATATATATATATATATATATATATATATATATATATATATAATTGAAATAATATTTTTAATGGTTTACAAACAGTTACAAACAATCTTTAAATCCGCAGAAGTACTTTCTGTTACTTTCTAACCTGCCTCAACTGCCATAAAATTCAAAAACTAAAAGCGGAAGCAAATGTCGTCAATTCAAATTCCATGAATCTCATATTTTAATGTTAGAAGCTTGTCGATTTATTAAATGTGTTTTATTCATGTTTATAAAAATTGCCTCTTTAATTTTTCTTTTACTATGGTTTCTCTCTTCGTGAAGAATTTTCACATTTTCAAAATTAAATTTAAATTTATATTTACATGTTTTTTCATGATCGAAGAAAACTGAAAAAGATATTAAATTGCCATTATTTTTATTTTTTACACGCTTATATAACAATTTGTGTTCCTTCAATCTTTTCTCAATGCTGCACCTAGATTCACCTATATATGATAGCATACAATCACAAAAAATTTGATATATGACATTACTTTTTTACTTGACAGGTATGACATCCTTAGAATTATTAACTAATTTATTAATATTGTTTGGAACATAGAATGAAACATTAAATACATTCTTAAATAAATCCTTAAAAAATTTTACTTGTGGATTTGAAATAAATGGAATAGATATCCATTTTTTATTATTAATCTTCATTTCTTTTAAATTATAATAATTTTTTTTAAAATTGACTTAAAGTATTGTTTATTTGTTCCATTTTATAACCAACATCATACTTTAAGTCAATTTAAAAAAAATTATAATTTAAAAGAAATGAAGATTAATAATAAAAAATGTATATCTATTCCATTTATTTCAAATCCACAAGTAAAATTTTTTAAAGATTTATTTAAGAATGTATTTAATGTTTCATTCTACATTCCAAACAATATTAATAAATTAGTTAATAATTCTAAGGATGTCATACCTATCAAGCAAAAAAGTAATGTCATATATCAAATTTTTTGTGATTGTATGCTATCATATATAGGTGAATCTAGGTGCAGCATTGAGAAAAGATTGAAGGAACACAAATTGTTATATAAGTGTGTAAAAAATAAAAATAATTCAGTTTTCTTCGATCATGAAAAAACATGTAAATATAAATTTAAATTTAATTTTGAAAATGTGAAAATTCTTCACGAAGAGAGAAACCATAGTAAAAGAAAAATTAAAGAGCAATTTTTATAAACAGGAATAAAACGCATTTAATAAATCGACAAGCTTCTAACATTAAAATACGAGATTGTGGACTTTGAATTGATGACGTTTGCTTCCACTTTTAGTTTTTGAATTTTATGGTAGTTGAGGCAGGTTAGTAAGTAACTAAAAGTACTTCTGCGGATTTAAAGATTGTTTGTAATTGTTTGTAAACCGTTAAAAATATTATTTCAATTATAATTACAATATTGTTTTTAATTAACGGATATTTTATTTATTTTACATATATATATATATATATATTGTAACGATATATAAATATGTCGTTACATTAATTTAAAATAAAAACTTAAAAGTTCGCAAATAAAAGTAAAAAACTAAACGCTAAAATTAAAATGTTTGTTAAACGTATATACATTCGCACAGATGCTAAACTTTAAAAATATTTTTTTTCATAAACAAAAAAAAAAGTATTTGAACGTATTTTTTTTAATAAAAAAATACAAGATTGAAATATAAAAATATTTTAATAAAAAAATAACGTAAGTTAAAATAAAAACAGGTATTAATTAATTCCTGTAATCTGTAAATGGAAATGATTGTTTATTAATTATCTAAAAGCTGTGTAATTAAAAAGTCAGATGAAAAGTTAGATAAGAGAAGAAAGAGATTTTAGCTTGACCAATGGAAGCACTAAGCCTTGGCTTGGACCCTAACGAAAGTGATGGATTAGTGACGTTTTGTGGATTGAATCCTTGTAGGTAATATAAAAAGGGAAATACAGTTTTTCGGACAGTTCCAGCGTTGTGCGTTTGAGAGGTGGTAGGACACACATACCACACTCTCTATTTAAAAAGGAAAAATGAAAAGACTGTGATACCTTGAACCAGCTATTGCTATCTCCAGAACATTATCTTCCAATGGAGGCGTCACGGGAATTAAAAGCAGAAACCTGGACTCTTCTACCGTGAGCTATGAACTTTACAAATTAACAACTAAAAAAAGTAATCAAGAACTTTCGTCATTGATTTTTTTTTAAAGATTCAGCTAATTTAAATTTTAAAATGAACTCTTATTTGATTTTCAAATTAATAATTGATTGTTTAAATTTATATAGTTAAGTTTTGCTAAAATCATTTCCATTTTATTATTTTTATTTGTAGTAATATTTATTGTAGAAATTATTAAATGCATTACATTTAAGTTGGGTATAGACGTTGCATAGATTCATTAGCGGTTGATTATGTTGTGGTTTTCACATTCGATTAGAATATATGGGTCAATGATATCACTGCAAGCATCTTACGATGAATGCTAATGGGATTTGTATATTCCCTATGCAAGTGACGTTTATCAATGACTTTGTATTTTGATCGGTTGTGTTTAATTTGGAATGTTTTTGACCGTGGAATCTGTGCAGCTGATCTGTACTCAACATTTTAAAACAAATTTTATAAAATGCATTTGTGCGAACGTATCTAAATGTTAAATTTAAGTCGGGCGTGAATGGCTATATAGTTTGTAAAGTTATATTAAGGGAGGGTAATCTTAGGTTATTCATTTCATAGTTGAATTGGTTCAATGGATTGGATATATTTGTGTAATTGTATATGTAGTATGAGGTCCGCTATGGGCAGGATTATAGATATACACCACACACCCTCTGTTTGCCTATGGATGGGTTTGTAAGTCGGCAGAAGACCGCAGTCCATTCCTATGGAGTTTTTTGTTTATTGTTCTACTTGCCAACAGATGTCACATTCCTGTTGGTGGAGAGTCAATGTCTTCTCTATTTCTACTTATTGTTCAGATGTACATTCCTGACAGTATAGTAGTTTGTGTTGTGGTATCATGCTACATTGAATACATGAATGTATCAGATGGATTGGCGCCAGTTGATTGCGAAATTTGTAGCCTAAGGTTAAATCAGGGAAGAATATTTTCTTTTCAAATGCAGATCTATGTAGTCTATTCATACTTGACTATCTAAATAAAATATTAAACTCATTGAAACTTAGTTAAATGTAAAATTAAAAGTTAATATAAAAATCTAAAATGTTAAACTTATTCCTCAAAATTTAAATGTTATTTTATATGTGCGTAAATAAATATTTTTATGTGTTAATTTCTGGCAGTGGCTTTTATTTATTCATATTTAAGATATAAATTAAGATATAGATTTTTATCTCTGCGTCTCCGCTGAGCTAGTGACTTGGGCTAACGATCGGAATATTTAAATAAAGTGGAATCTTAACAGCGCGTATCTGCCTACTCTATAAATTTTTCTAGGTTTAAATGCCTAGATGGCGCCCTGGTAGTTGCAGATATTGTTTTTGCGGTTAGATTCGATCTTCACTTTCATTTCGATCGTTATAATATATATATATATGGGTGTATGTATATAAAACTACAACTTTCTGATGAAAACCAGTCTGCTGGTTAAAATATTAAAGCAACTTTGTAGAGAAGTAATTGTGTGTTTTTTATTAATATTTTTATATTTTAATTTTCCCTTGAGTTAGTTCATATATTTATTATTTATATATGGGTGTGCTTCTGTTTATATAAATGATGTTACTTACTTTTGAGAAATTCAAAATTATGTGCTAATGAAGTAGGATTTTAATTTGATTTTATGAAAATTTTACCATAGGAATTAAATATTCATGTAATATAATCTATTGTAAACTTAAGAGCATGCTAATGCTCTAAACAAGCTTTTTTTTTTATTATGATAAATGCTACTACAAGAGAAGGCATTCAAATCATCTATCTTAGATTGTCCCCATTCCCAGACCAGTTTCGACCTATGAGTCTCTTCAGTGAGGAGTTGGGACATTAGATTCAAAAAACCAACTCAAGCTAAGCATTTATCTAAAAGATAATTCTCAAGAAGAAGATCTGAACCTTTAGACATCTGCATGTCTTTAAAGTCAGCTCTCCAACTGAAAAAATTATATGGGCCTGAACTTAATTCAGATACTCCATCTATTAATAGGCTTGGCCATTTATTTTAGCCATGTCATTGTGAAAATAAAATATAGGTTCTATTACATTTTTAAAATACTATGAGAGTGAGTAAATATTACCTATCTCTTTCTCAATTTTAATCAAATCATAATTTTTAAAAAATATTTTAATTTTATATATTTGTGTTTGAATTAATCGCTGGATTACTTGGAACAATAATAGATGCTTCCATGTGTGTGTGTGTGTTATAGATAGAGGACAATTTCAAATGAAGAATTATTAATGAGTATAACAAGTACCTATGTAGCTGAAAAGTAGATGTCAAGAGATAGTAGCAAACCTAATAATTACTTTTTACAACACTTATTTCAAGTGTAATATTTGAGAAGAAGCATAATGTATGTACTGGTTGGATGTAATTAGAAGAGATTTGAACTCAGACTTTCTTTTCAGCTATCCACTTCATCTTATGTAACTGATAAACATTACCACATACATGTGGAAAAATATTTTCAATAATATGGGTGGCTGAAGAGTTGTAGGATGGAGAAGATAGAAGCCTATTTATTAAAGTTTGAAGATTTGCTATCTTAACATAAATTGAGCACTAATTATATTTATATGTGTGTGTGGTAAATGATGATCAGGACCAACTGATGTGTGATGGTTTAGCATAAATACATATATTGGAGATCATATATATATATATATATATTTTAACATGTGTGGTCATGTGTATCAGTTATATAAGATGGAGTAGGTAGTTGAAGGGAATTTGAAAGTCCATGTTCAAATTCCTTGTAATTATTTCAAATGTACCACTAAACATCACATGATCACCATCTCTATACTAGTAAAGTAGAGTTAAAAGGTGGCTGTTGGAGGGTTGCATTAGATCCTAAGATCTAGGTGCAGTGCTCTCAAATCCAAGGCTCCTCACTGATGATGGCCACAAGCCAGAAACTAATCTGAGGATTTTGGATGAGTAGGCACTAGATAGGGATTTTATGCACAAGCCTTCTGGCATCAATTGATTACTCTGTTTGGCACCGGGTGACACTACTGTATGGAGAGTTTTGCCTTTGTTTATTTCAAATGTAATAAGTCCTATAATTTATATTTCTACTATTTTGTCATATTTGGGGTTTTCAAACTTTTTTTTCATTATCAATAAATTAAAAAGAGAGAAGTAATTCAGTTCAAGTTCTCTTTTTTATTTTTTTTATTGTCCGAATATAGCTTCCTTTATACCTTTCAAGATATACTTAAAACTTCTACCCCGTCACATATTTTTGAATCATGAATAAAGTCATCGCAAAAAGGCAAATGAATCCTAAGATGTGGATTTCATGTTAAACCAGCACTCTTTAGTTGGGCCAGATTTCCGTCTTTATCTCTTTCATCATAATTTGATTAATTATTTATCAATATTGTTATTATATTCTATTGACATTTTCTTAATACCTAAACCCTTTTTAAATGCCAATTGAATTGCAGGAATTAATTCTTTCTATTTCTTTTCATAAAATCTGATGTGTGTATATATATATGAATATCTTGCTTATATAAATTAATCTGCTTTTTTCCCTTAATAAATGATTTTTTTTATATAAAAACCAATTCATTTACACATTTTAGGAATTTAGTTTATAAATTAAATTTTTCTCAGTTTTTTAACTTTTTTTTTAATAAAACCATTTATCATCTTAGTTGCTGCTATTTTAAATATATATATTTTTTAAAAATTACCTTTTATTTGTCATAGTATTGTATGAATTGGTTTATATAATAAGATAACAATTTTTAATATTAATAAACGGATAAGGGTGGAGACGAAGTAATGAAAATCTTCGTTTCTGCTTCCGTTATGTTGAAATAGAACATTTTGTTATCCTAAAAGGGTTAAAGATTCATTGTAGCCTTTTGATTTAAACTGACTTTTCAGCTAATTTTCTGTTATTAAAATAAATTTGATAGTTCTATTTTTGTCACATTTCCCCTCATATTTCATTTACCTTTGAGATAGGAGTTAAATATGAAAATGTAAGTGGAGAATGGAAATCTTAGCCTCGCAACACAGAAATCCATTTATCAATTTTGATTGTTACAACATTTAATTTTATGAACATAAATGTAATGTTTACTTTCATTGTCATCATAAAAATTAATATTTGCGTTCATCTTGTGAGTTATTTTAGTCAGAATAATTTAACTGTTGTAGGTTTTGGAGAAGCTGTCAAGTGGATAAGTGAAGTTTTGAGGCGAACCGCTGATGATCGAGATGAAGATGGTAAGTAACCCTTTGTTGACTGTTAACGAGTTCATGCATTTTTTTTTCTTTTAATACAATTTATTAGATAAGCGAGATTTAAAGTTATAACAAAAAAAAAAAAACCCTCTTCATATACTTATATATAGAAACAAAGAGTAAATCAATATATATGTATAGATTAATTTGTGGGAATATTTTACTGGGTTGGATTTCATATCTACATATTTTGGATTCGACTCATCCCCCTTCTCACCCATCTCATAGAAAATTAAAGTATGTGATTAGTAAAACTTTGTAATGTACATTTAAACATGCGCACACTCATATATATATATATATAATAGAGACATTTTTAATATTTGTGCATATAATGCAATTTAAATTTAAAATTACATGTACTGAAGAAATAACCAAAAATATATCGATTAATATATATATATATATCGATTAATATATATTTTTAACGTTTTCCTGAAAGTTTATGATGATGGTGCTTTAGTTGTATTTTTATATTGAACTATTTCCATCATCTAATATGAGTATTGAATGTCTTTAGAAAAATTTAACTTTTATTTAAATATTCCAAATATGTTCAATTCTTAGTAATAGCACATTTAACAGGTTAGTATAGTCACAACATTTCAAGAGGTAGTATTCTCCCCTTTTCTTCAGGTGTTGCTGGCCTGACTATTGAGAATAGTACCATGGGATTAGAACCTGGACCTTTAGATTCTTGAGTATTGAATTTTAAGGTAATGCTCTAACCGACTGAGTCATCCTGTCAAAGACAACAGTCAGTAGAAATTTTATATACTTATATATGGGATTCCTCCTGATTTCTCACTTTTTCGTAAGAGCAAAGTTGATTAGTGGTTTTCATACATTATGTATTAACACACTAGGTTAGCTTATGGGATTGTTTGCTATTATCATGTGAGCAGCTTCTTTAAATTTTTTTCTTGTAACTTTTCTTCTCTATCCAATATTTTTGTATTTTCCCAATTGAACATATTATGTACATTGGCACATACATGGCCTGCTCCCTTAGACACATCTGTTTTCTGACTTCTAATCATCAATTTGAGTTCTTGCATGCATTTTTCAATAGGATGACTGGTCTTACCAATATATGTTCTTCCACATTTACATGGTATTTTATAGATGCAGTTTTTATTTTTCAGCATTTCAAGTTTAGGTTTTGTAGATATTAGAATTCCTTGTAGTCTGGTATGGCTCTTGAAAGCTGTTCTGATGTTATAGTGATTGCAAGTTTTCCTTAATTTGTGTGCTATTTTTGGAATGTATGGGTACACTATAGTACCAATAATTATTTTTTTCTTTTGGTGGTTCTTTTTGTTGTCTATTTAAGGTTTTCTCAATAACAGCTGATGGATAACTATTTTTCATAAGAGTTTGTTCTATATAGATATTTTCTTTTTTCAAATTGCTGGTTTCTGAACAAACTTTTTTACCTCTGTTCCATAGTGTTAGTATAACACTTATGCCTATGTATACAGTACAGATATTAACATGTATATATAGAGTATGTCATAACCAATATACAATTTAACTTAAAATTTATGTATAAATGTGAAGACATTGCAAAAATTATTATTAAAAAAATGAATATTATCCAACGCACATTTAACACATACATAAATGTATACTGGTATATGAATTTTGTTTACATCATATATATATATATATATATATGTGTGTGTGTAGGTAATATAGACATTTTTAGGTTACTTTAGAGTGTACTCGTGGCCATTTTAAATTTGAAAGGCTGCACAAAACTACCACTAACACATTCAAGTGATATATGACAGAATAATCCACACATGGTCGTGATATGATTGTTCATTACAAAATTGCAATTTACATCAATAATTAAATAATTAAAGTGCAGTTTTCATAAATACTTCAGGTGATAAAGTGTAGATCTAATATCCATGTCAGAAGATCAAATATGAACAACACTATTTTTCTATCTCCATTTTTTTTTTCTAAAACAAAGGAAGCATGTAACATCACAGTTTCTTTCTGGTTAGAAAAAATCTGATTAATTATACAATTAATATTCTTTATTTCAATGTGTTTCAAATGATCTGGTAATAAAATAACTTTTATTGAAGATAAATTCAAATGATATAACAATTGTCATTCAGCTAAATAATTTATATGTAGCGTTTATAGATACTTGTTTATCATCCTTTTCAAGTGCTATGATTTGCTGTAGTATGAAAATCTTTCCAACTTTAATCCATTTTCTCCAATTGCTAGCTTATTCTCCACATTATATCATCAAAATTTCTTATATTATCCATCCATCTCACATATGGTTTTTTATGGGTCTCTTGGGATCCAATTTTAAATATCTAGCCCATCTCCAGTTCAGTTTCTTAATTCTTTCAATGATGTCAGTAATCCAACTATTTGATTTTTAATTTCATCTTCTTACTCCTAATATACATCTTTTCATATTTTAAGGTATCATCTGAGATCTCTACATCAATCTTTTGTTAAATGTCCAGTTTTTAAATTTGTAAGTAAGAAATGATAAAATACATATATCAAAAAATGAAAAATTTTTCTTTTCCAAATATAGAGGTGGATTTCCTTCTAATACTGAATTATTTCTATCAAAAGCATTTCACCCAGGTTTAATTCTATGATTAATTATATTTCCATCTGTACTAATAATCTAACCAAGGTATTTGTATTGTTAACTTCTAAGTTCTTTTTTCTTCAGAGAAATTCCATTGAACATTATTATAATCTTTTTAGCTATTTTTAGTCCTATTTTTTTACTATCATGTGATAACTTTTGCAACATTTTCTGAAACTCTGAAAACAACCACATCAGCTGCAAAATTTAGATGACTTAAATAGTCTCATTTTTTTTACTTTTTTAGCCTCCTGTTTCAAGTCACAAAATATTACTTACAAAATTGAGTTTTGGAGATATGGAATTATATTGTCATACATCTTTTTCACATTAAATCTTCCTATATTATCATTTAATTTAATAACTGCTGTTGCATTTTGGTGAATATTTATAATGTTTCTGGTTTAAATTTTAATGATCCAAAGTTATTAGCATAACAGAAATGTTTGTAGAAACAAATGCCATTTCATTACATACAAATATTGGTCATTTCTATACCTTCTTTCAAATCTTGGCATTGTTTCCAAAATTGGCTTTGAAATGCAACTTTTTCTTTTGTTGCTTAGAATCCAAAGATTTTTGTAGATGCATTGTAAATATCATGGTAAAATTTTTATAAAAAACTGATGGAAGACAGCTAGGTTTATAATGTTTAATATCTTATCAAATATCATTATTACTACAGTATTCTACTATTCATCTGGTACATGTTTATCATTTAAATATTTAATATGTAGTTCTTATATAACATTTATGATGCCAACCAATAAAAACATTCTACAGAAGTAGATGGGCATTCCAAACTACAATAAAGTCTGCAGTGCTGCTTATAGTTCATATGTTTGTTTATCATTACTACATTAGATTCCCTTGTTGTTACATTTACTATTTTGTAGCTTTCTTGCTATTCTAAATTCTTATCTTTGGTTATTTTGTAATACTTCTTGACATATTTTAGTGAAAGTTTTAAAGCTATTTAGTTTGTTAGTGATATTTTTTTAATCAGGCAAAACTCTCCATACAGTAGAGGCAACCTGTGCCAACCAGAGTAATCAATGGATGCCAGAAGACTTGTGCATAAAATCCCCATCTAGTGCTAGCATAAGAATTGGTGATCATGTGATTCTTTTAATCATCAACACATCATATTCCAGTAACAATGAAGGTGATAAATTATTTATACATGTATATGGCAGACATAAGATCTAAAGATATCTGGTTGGATTAAATTTAGGTGCTAATTAGCAGGTAAATGCATAGCCACTACACCACAAGGTCTAATCTCATTAACATATTTGTACAAAGAAGATACCATTTGCTTTGTGAAATTTTGAAATATGTTCTTATTAGGTTGGAACTTAATTCTACTTTATATAAATCTCACTGATTGAGTTAAATGTATCTATAGTATAATCAATTGTATGGTTAATACATTGTGAATCTATACCTTATTTTTATAAATAAACATAGTTAAGCTCCATCCATTGGTTTATTACAATATGATAATTTTTTTTTTAGGTTATTTAAATAATTCATGAAGAAGAGCACATTTCTGTCTTATCTTTTTTTCCAATTTTAGTCAAAATGTGATTTTCACTGAATATATTTAATAGATAATTATTATAAAAAATAATCTTAATCTATGAAGAAGCGTGATATTTCTTCTACCATTGTAGAAGGTCATATCATGTTACAATGTAATTTTTGTTGTATAGTGAAAGTGTTGATATTTGTTTGATTACCCATTTTATCTCTCTACGTTTATTTTATAGTTAATAATACATAATTACATATTTTCTTAAACAACAATGTGAAAACAAAATCCAGAACCAGAAGAACATTTATATTGCACTCAAACTCTATATCATGGGCGTGGCAAGTGGATGAATGTTCAAATTGCTATGCTATGAAATTCTTCCAAGTCATAATCTTAGCTTACCTTACATTATGTTATGAATATGTTTTTTTAAGTATATTAATTGGCTATTATTTAATTTAACAGTCTTTAATTTACAGTTTCTACTAGTTTGTTATAGTGCTGATAATTTGTTTTATTATTATGGATAAACTTTTCATTCTAATGAGGCTTTTTTGTTTGATATCTTGTTTAACTTCTAATAACTTTAAAAACTTGATTTATTTCTAATATAATTAAAGAATAACAGATTCTTCTGCACACTCTTCACAATGCAAATGTAATACTTTATTATTCCACATGTTTTATAGTAGCTGACAGTTTTGACTTTTTAACATTTTTCTTCAGAACTCCTTTCAGAATTTCAAAAGAAAAAAATATCTTTAACTCATTTTTTTTAAGAAAATATATATATAAGCATTTTTTTTAGTTCAAAAGCAGTAAATAGTAGTTCTTCACTCCATTCTGCTTATATAATATAGGCTAAAGTGTGAGAGATTGTTTTAAAGATATCTCTCAAATGGTTGTATGAGGGGGGACTCAAAAATGACCAGAATTGTTTTCTGGTAAGTGTGTCTGTTCTTGTACATGCTTCTGCTGTTACATGCCTCTTGCAGACTACTAGTCAAAAGGAACGGGACTACTATGATAATCAATCATATACGTAAGCACTAGAAATTTACCGGTAAGTTAATGGTCATAACTCCTATCTATAGAAAAAGAAATTTGCAAACGAATTTTAAGTAATAAACTTACTGTAGACAAAAAGAAAAGAGAGATTTTTATTTAAATTTTCAAAGTGAGATATTTGAATTCAAAGGTTAAGATAATTATCTGAATATGCATGTATGTGTTTTTTCTAATATTATAAGTTTTTAAAAGTTTAATGTGTTATAATAAACCTTTACTACTAATATAAAACTTTCATTGTACATGCTTGATTTTTAGTTAGTTACATTATTAATTTTGAGTGTTAGATTGCATTATTTAGTATTAGAGAAGTGTATAAATTACCTTACCAATATGCTTTATTAATTAAGCCCCTGGAGAAATATTTTCTGAAAATAAAAATAATTGATGGAAAATCATAATCTTTATCTTTTTTAGGTATTTGCTTTGTAAGTTACGTGCTTCACACAGAGTCAGTGAGTCTATCGACTCTGGCATCCTTTATATAAATTAAAAACTGATTCTGCCGGCAATTCAAATCATAAATAATATTGGGTCAAGTTAATCAGGAAATATAGCTATGTTTTTTTAGAAATATGAATGAAATATTTTTCTTTTCCACAGCTTAATTAACTTATGCATTCTAGTGCGTAATAGAAGGCCTAACAAAACATAAAAACATTACAATTGGTTTCCCAATGTGAGACTTCGATATAAAAAACCATGACCTGGAGTCATTTAACATGTAAAAAAAAAGCCACCCTATACATTTACATTTTTGATCATATTTAGTAAATGATTTAATTATGTTGTGTTTTAAAAGTTATTGCATGAGATTCAAAAGTTTTTTTTTTCTTTCATAAAAGTAGAGTGGGGAGGGATTAAGATGCTTTATGAAAACAAAATAATAGCATATGGGTTAAATAAATAAAAAATATAAGTAAAATCGGTCAAAATCCAGTACTGAAGGTAATGGCAGATATAGACAGGAATTATAAGGTCAAAAACTGACGGGGATGTTGGCAAATGAATTTATTAGCAAAACAAAATAATATTGAATTTATTGAAGTTAAGATTTTGTTTTATTATAACAAAAGTAAATCAAATGCCCATATATAAAATTAACGAATGGCAAAAATATGCAAACTATGGCAAGACGCAAAACAGAATTGAAAGAGGACATGACATTTTTACTAAGGAAGCCACTAATTGAAATAATATAGATTTTTAAAAGGAAATAAAAAAAAGAGTTGTGAGGTGAAAGAACTAAGAAAGAAGGAAGTGAAAAGAAAAAAAATGGGAAAAATAAAGCTATAAAACAACCCAGGAAAGGAGGGTTGATATTCTTATTTGTGAGTGGAATGGAGAAACCATTAATTTCATGCTACAAGAATGCCCAAAGATGAATATATCAATGAATGGCATTCAAGTGTGAACATTGTGGGATTCTGGAAGCCAGATATCAATAATGTCAGAAGCATTATATGAACAGCTGTTCAAACAACACATGGAAATTCAAACCCTACTGATAAACAATACCCAATTGTCCCTGGCAAACAACAAGAAGATGCAATTAGGCTCAAAGCAAGTCTAAGTAGAGATTGAAAAAGAGAATAAAATTGTCAATCACATATTGCTGATTTTAAAGGGGTTGGTGCATGAATCTATACTGGGGTTTGATTTTATGCACAAAACCAGATGCTCGAATGATTATAAGAATAAAAATATCTGTGGTGAAGTAATATAATTTGGGATGGAAACAAAGAAAGAAATAAAGCAACAAGGGATATGTAATATAAAATGTCAGACAAGAAGGCTGGCAATAGAGAAGATTTAGGAATTAACAGATCAGGTGGAAGGGGAATGGAAAGGGGCTTTGGAAAATGTATTATGCAGATATAAATCAGTTTTTTTCTGACATACTCAGTGTAATCAAAGGCTATGAACATCAAATTAAAGTTATGGATGAAGCATCATACCAGATGTAGTCATACCTGATACCTCATCAGTATAGGACCGAGGTACAGAAACAATTAACACAAATGGAAGACTTTAAACATCACATATTTTAAATGGAAGAATGGGGGATAGTAAGAAAGTATTCCTCACCTTACAATAATTTATTAGTGATTGTCAAAAAGAAAGATGGGTTGATAAGGTTGTGTCTGGATGCCAGACAGTTAAATAAAATTACATGGCCAGACCAGAATGTTTCTCCACCAATCAATGAATTAGTGAATAAATTATATTCAATTTAAAAAAGGAGGGGAAATTTTTTTTGGTTCCGTTTTTGAAAGTCAGGAAGTATACTTTTTTTAAGTCATTTTTGCTATGATGGCAAGGGTTAATATTGCATAAATTATTAAAAAGGAGAATGGTATTATGGATTGTGATGACATTGAATACCATGTATAAAAGTTTATATAAGAAAGTATGTGTTGAAATTAAATAGTTATATTTGAATCGGAGTGCTATTCAAAACCTAAACTGGTTTGGTGTTAAAATAGCCATTTTCGTTTTGCATTGCTTTGCAGATTTATCAGCCTATGGCAGATTAAGATAATTTGCTCAGAGGGTCTGTCAATTAACAGAGCCTCTTTACTACATCATGTCTGGAGTATATAATAGTCAAAAAGGGAAATAAAACAGCCTATTATAGAATGTAAGTGAAGTACCAGGACCTAATTTCAATTTTATCTGTGGATCTTACATGTTAACACCATACATACTAACTTCACAAAGTAAAGTCAATTGAAAGATTATGTTGGATGTTGCCTATAAAATAATACCAAAGTTTCTGAACTTATGAAATATATAATTCATATTTTTTTCCAAAAAAAATAAAGGAAAGTAGTCGAATTCATGGTAAATTGATTCTTCAGTTTGAATTCATGTGTTGTTATTTACTCAAAATCTTATTATTAAAAAAAAGGAACAGAATGTGAACCTTTGCTGAATAAATAACTTAATTAAAACTAATGAATTAAAAACAATTTAACTTTACCAATAACGAATTTAAAAAAAAAATGAATTAGGCAAGTGGATAACAAAACATAGGATCTTGAAAAATTAACCAATATTTTATTTATGTTTTGTTGGATGGATTTCTTGAAGTCAGATTGCATTAAAAAAAATTGATAATTGCCACTAATCATTAATGGCTCCTTAAAAGAAAAGGTATTGATTTTGAAGATAAATGAAGTATCATAAAAATATCGCTCATCTTATTTTTAAGGGTAGTATTCAAATTACATTTAGATGTTGAATAAGGATGCTTGAATCATGAAATGGATTCATGTTATTAGCATAGTAGTATGGATTTTAAATCTTTGTTTCAGTAGAACTTTGAAGTAATTATAAATTTTTTGAAGTTTTACCTAAGGATTCTAAATTATATTATTTGATTTATTATCTTGACACGTTAGATTTACATGACATTGAGGTAAACATCAAAGTCTTCAATCCAAGATATATGTAAAGTAGAATATAGGTAGCCAGATAGACTTAGTAATAAAAATGAGTTGATTAGGCACACATGTCATTACATTTCCATTGAAAGTGCTATATTTAATTTAACTTGATAATTCTGCATACCTATTTATATGTTGATTTGTATGATGTTTTATCTTTCTTTAACACTTTTCCCCATGATATGATTTCATGACACTAATGAAGAGTGTATTCATATTTCATATTGGGTAGGCATCTCTGTTTAGATTCAGTGCTTATGGGTTCAGTCTGATTGTATTGACATCATGCACTTGAATTAAAAATTGAGCATGGGCTTTTGATATTACCATTGCTTTCTGATTATATTTGTGCTTATCTTATTGATAGATAATAATGTATTTAAAGGTTTACATGAAAATCAGATCTATTTCTTGGTTATTTAAAATATATGTATATATAGGGAATAAATCATTTTTAGTAAAGAGGATTTTCGTGTTATATACTATTGAGAATTTAATCTGCAAGGACATTAATAATGCTCGCCATGGGTTTGAGAATTATACATCCTCTTCAATTATGATGTCTTGTTGTTAACATCACCTATTATAAAATATCTACTTGATAACTTAATACCACATGATGATGATGGTGATTATTATTATTATTATTATTATTATTATTATTATTATTATTATTATTATTATTATTATTATTATTAATAATAACAATAATAATAAAAAAGAAGAAAGGTAGAGAATTTGATCCCAAATGAAGGTCAATGACTATCCTTTTAAGTACATTATGTATGATTTCTATATTTTATTGTTATAATAATTGTCACTGATGTTTATTTGTTCTAAATAAAAAAAAATTTTTAGCATTTAACAATTGAGTCTAATGCCAACCATTATCATTCACATCATCAGAGGTCATAAAAAAAATAAAAAGCTATAAAAGTTGTAGAAGTCCTAGAAGTGGATGGACATATATTAAATAAATGTCATATATTATAACCATTAAAAGTATTTACCATCATTTTATCCACATCATTTTATTTAGAGTGCAGTGCACTTCCCAAGAATGTGTACAAATAAAATATTTTTTGTTTTTGTATCATTATATTATAGGTGACAGAATAATTAAGATCGTAATTTGTTTATAAAATTATAATGAAACTCTGACACAACATGCTAGATGACAAGTATAAATAAGGATAATATCGTGTAATTCTTTAAATGTTCACATACTTTTTTTAAAATATATTTTAGAAATATGATACAATATTGTAACGATCCGGAGTAGGTAGACTTATGTAAACTGCCCTACAGGGTGCCATCTAGGCATTTGAACCTAGAAAAATTTATAAAGTAGGCAGATACGTAAGTAAAAAAAAAATATTATTATTTTTTTTTTAAATTTTGATTCCGGTCGTTAGCCCATGTCACTAGCTCAGTGGAATAGCAGACATTAAATAATATAATATCTTATCTAATTATATTTCAATATTAACAAAATAAATAAAATAAGCCACTGCCAGTAATTAACATACAAACATTTATTTATGCACATATATATAAGATTTAAAATTATTTTAGTATTAGTTTTACATTTTAACATTTAACATTATTTTTAACTTTACCTTAGATTTTAATTTACATTTTAATTTCTATTGTATTATAAGTTTACATTTTAATTAAGTTCGCACAGATGGGATTATAAAAGCTTGTTTTAATATGTTGCTATAGATCGGTTACATAGATTACACGGTTAAAAACATTCCAAAGTAAACATAAACGATCAAAATATGAAATCATTGATACTGGCAATTGCAGAGGGAAATTTATAAGTAACCCAGTAGTATTCACCATAAGATACTTGCATTGTCACCAATGACTTAAAAGACATCCGAATAAATACATTTTAGATACTCACCGTAGGGTATCATTATTTATCGAATGTCTATATATTTTGATCAAATATGAAAACCCAAAACATACTTAACCGATAACCAATCCATGCAAGTGTCCATAAACAACTTAAATTTAATGCATTTTTATTTAGGGTCGAGTATGAATAGACTACATAAATTTGCTTTTGAAAATAAACATTCTATCCCTATTTAACCTTAGGCTAAAATTCGCAGTCAAACTGGCATCAATCCATCTGATATATCGATGTATTCAATGTAATACGAAATACAGTGGCACCAAAAGTTAAGAGAAGAAATTGCCTCTCGTCAAATAGGAATATGACATCTATCAGACAAGAATAGCAATAAAAAAAAAATCCATAGAAAGGAACTGCGCTCTGCGTCTTATAATTCCTTCCATAGGCAAAACAGGAGAGTGCGGCTTATGAAGCGATTCTGCCAGTAGTGAATCTCCGACTACATCTACTAACTACATCAATATATCCAATCCATTGACCCAATTTAACAACGACACAAATAACCTAAGATTACCCTCCCCTAATATAACTTTACAAATCTATACAGCCATTCATGCCCGACTTAAGTTTAATATTTATATAATTAATTTAACGAAAAACAAAAAAATCACGATAAAAACTTAAAGAACAAAAAATAAATAAATGGAAATGATTCTACATAAATAAGAAAAAAAATACATCAAATAACACTATTAATAAAGAATTTAGTTTGGTCAGATAGGATTCTATTTGTAACAATTAAATACTAGGAAAGTTTAAAATTTAAAGTTGTTAGTGTTTTCAAATTAATATTGTTCGTTATATTTTATAAAGTTCTTACGGTTTTAGAAATGTTCATCTTTTACAGTTGCTTGCCATTTGAAATCCAGCGTTAAATTTCCCAATGATCCTGGGTCCTCTGAATATAAGAAAAGTGATGTTTCATTTTTCCATTTTATAACAACTGAAGGGATTGAACGTGCGTCTTTTTCAATCCCTTCTCCTTCACTTCCACACTAACACATATCTGTCACATCGTAAATAATCAATAATAATCACTCCCTAATAATTTCCAAACTTGTCCTTTTATATTACTTTGAAAGATTGACTTAACATTACGTCATCAATGTGATGATCCTTTTCGTTGAGGTCCGATTTCCCAATGGATTTATTTCATTTGCTAAAAGTTTCTATTGTTTTCCTATCTGACCGATGTTTTTACATTTAAATGCCCAAGGCTGGTTTACATTTGACTAATTAAATTTATCATTTCCATTTCTGATTAATTAACTTGTTTTCCAAATCAAAGATATATTTAAAGATAAATTTAAAGATATAATTTTATCTCCAAATCTTTTTAAAATTTAGTTTTAAAATACTTTTTCTTTAATAAAGTTTTATTTTAATAATTTTTCATTAGCTGTGCGATTTAATATATACGAGTTTAAGATGATATTTAATTTCAATTTTTAATTCTTAAAGAAAATTTTTAAATGCGAAATTTTTAATTTACTTTCATGTTTAATAAATAAAATAAAAAAAAACAATGTAACGAACGTCTGGGCTTGTTACAATATATAATATAAGAGATGTCCAGATATATTAGTGTTGTTTCTATATTTCGCACTCACTGAAATAAATAGATCTTACCAATTTTCAAGAAAGAAAGATAGACAAATCTCGGTATTTTGTCTGATAGTATTATGTTATTTTAAAGTTATAGTTAATATATTATCCTAAGATCATTCAGATGAGCACTTGGTGGTAATTTTATTATTGATCGATAGAGATTAACCTAAAATTTCTTCAGTTGTGTTTTTATGGGTTACAATATATTTTATATATAAAATCCATGTGAATGTTTGTCCATAAGGCTGTGATGTGTTTCTTGTGAATATGTGTTTTTTCCGCAAGGCTGCCACATATCAAATTCATAACCAATTAAAAAAAACTCTTATTTGAAGAATATTTTATGTGAAGGTAGTAATTCTGCCATTAGTAAAAGTTGTCCATAACATTGTCAAATTCACATATCAAATATAACAAACATATTTAAAAAATTAAATTTAGAGACTTAGTTTGATTATGAGCATTTTATTTAAAGAAGTAATTTCACAAAGCAAGAAGAAAAAAAAGCAATCAGTTAAAATAAACTACATCCGGGTCTTGTTTTATGCAGATTTATTTAATGCGATTTTGAAGTTATGCGATTCATATTTCTTCTTAATATCTTTGTATGCGGTTTTCTTTTATGTGATAAAAATTATTAGATCAGAAGTCAAGCTCCGATAATGTGCTATTACTTTAAATATTATAAATTTTGCACACTCATGTCATATTTAAAGTAATGGCACATTATCGGAGTTCCACTTCCATCTAATAATTTTAATATTTTCAGCACTTTATAATAGTATTGTAATAGATTTTATGCAATAAAGAAGTTCATAATTCACTTAAAATCATAATTTCCTCATTTTATATACACACATTAAATTTTACAAGATTATAATGTAAATCTGTTCAAACGTTATAAATGAAAACTACTATGTGTGTTGTTGTTTTTGTATTTTAAATCACATTCTATTTTTGCTTTTTATAAAAATAGTACTTAATCAATTAATCATTTAGTGTTCACAAGTTTAGTTTTAAAAGGTGATGGCACAATTAAATTTGACAATTAAAAATCTGATTTTTAATTGTAATTAACAATTTAAAAATTATGTAACTTGTTCTGAAATTAAGGTAATGTGAAACGATGAAATCTGATTTTTAAATGGAATTGAAAATTAAAAAATTAAAGACAAAATTAAGAATTTAATTTTTAATTGTTAGTTTTAATTAAATTTTGCCCAACAGTGGTGAGTCATTGTCTTTTTATTATCGTAAGTCTGAGTTCTTATTTTTATTTTAAACTTTTAGTTTACTCTAATGGATAGAAAAAAACACCCAAGAAAATGAATTTCTTTGTAAACAAAAATTTCAATTTTAGATCGTTTAGCGAAATGAGAAGGATCAACAGCGATTGGAAAATGTTTTAGTTGTATTTCCTCTTGACTTCATTTAAGGAGAAGCTACAGTACCTCACATCACATCATGATGAATCTGATGTCTCAAATAGTGACAATGATTAAAATACCGTACGTGTATGAAAAAAATGTAAATTGTGCATAAAAATATATTGTTTTGAATAAAATTAAATACTGTAGTTAATAAAAAAAGTAAAAAAAGTTTGTCTTGTAACAATTTTTTTCAAATTTGAAATTTTTTATTAGTCATATTTTATTTTATTTCTTTTTTTTTTTTTTTATGTGAATTTTAAAGTAATTTTACATTGTTGCTTTTCTTTTATGCAATTTCTGGAAAATTACAGTACATATCTCCCATTTTTCAAGGTAACTTAAGTCTATTTTTGTGAGATTTCTTTTGTGTGTTTTCTGAGGAATCTATCTACTGCATAAAATGAGACCCAGGTGTATTGCAAAAACGATGGTCTTTCAGGATGGTTAGGAAGTAATTCTGCCATTAATAAATCATAATACAAAAATAACAGCCTTTCAGGTGGGATACATTTGTCACATTTATTTATATAATATTAAAATATTTTGTTTAATTTACAGTAAATGGTAAAAAAAAATAATTGTTCAAGCAATCAATTAAGAAAAACGGTGGCCTTTCCAAATGCGGGGGTTGATGATCTTTTAGACCAGTTAGGAATTAATTTTGCCATTAACAAACCGTAATACAAAAATGATGGCCTTTGTACAGTTATCATATTTATTTGTAAAATATTAAACTGTTTTCTTTAATTTACATTAAATATTTAAAAAAAAAAGTTAAAGTAAATAATTAAAAAAAAAACACTTTCTTTATAGGCTAGGTACATCTGGTATAAATTATATTCAACAAGAGTTCTCAGGCTTCAAAACTGGTTTTAAGTATCATTTTATATTTTGAACCTAGGCATTTTTTTTCTTCTAGGCTAATCAGCCGCTCCATGGCGTCATTGTTGTTTGTATTTTTTCCGGAGTGGAGTGCGATTTGTTTTTGTGTGAACTGTTGGAATAAATATTGGTTTAAAAAAAAATATCAAGAGTTTGTAAATAACTAATAAATAATATATTAATAAATTTCAAAAAATTGCTAATTCAGGCTTTCACTGCAAAGCACCTTTATTATAAAAATAAGATCAATTAATTTTAGCAAATCTAAATTATTGGATATTTTAAAATCATGCTTGATAAGCAAATAAAAAAATTAATATCTAAACATAAAAATGATAGAAAATCTATTAGCAACTGAGCCGGTAAAAATATGTTTATCCATCTAACATGAGCTGGAACTCACAAAATGTACTTCAAACCCAGTTAAGCCCAAGATTTAGGTCAGGAACCAGCCTGGATTCGAACCCACTCTCTAAGTCCCAAATCGAACACCTAATGAATAACATAATAGTTATGGCTCATGAGAATTAATCTTAATTCGGCCGACTAGCAAAGCTGAGAAGACAATGAGACATCTATTAATTATGATTATATTAAAATATACATAAGTAGGGCTGTAATATATGTGGAAGAAGTGGAGGAAAAGGAATTCGAACTACTCAAATAAGTTAAACAATAAAAGATAGTTTAATATAATGAAAATTTAGTTATATACATTTATAAATTAAGTACATTAGTATGTGCGTGAATGAGCAAGCGATTACATAGTGTCATTCACGCTATTAGTTCTCATATGCTCTTTATTAGCTAAATAATATATTACAAATAAACACACATCTTTGGTGGGTCCAATATTAAGATGCCAATCAGTTCATAAAAGGAATTACATAATATTGCTATTAACGCTTTGATTTACGGTTCTGACACATGGTGATTAACATATTTTTCTAGGAGCGTTCCGAAATTCATTATACATATGATATAAACTATTTTCACGCCACTGAAGTCGTGAAAATAAACAAAAGACAGTTAAAAAATTATATTTGAAACTATGACAAAATATTTAATGAAATCATTTTAACAATAGAAAGATGAACGCTTTATTTTCCCCAAGGCACATAGATACTCTTAAATAGATATATAAATTACGATGGTGGGACTGTATAAGATTGAAATAAACTTAATTAATAAATAGAAGTAGTTGGCATTTATATATATTTTAAACAAAGCTTAATTTTAATATTAGAGCATTAAAGCTGGGTCATGAAGCAAAAGAGATAATAATAATACGAAGAAGTTTGCGGTGCTGACATAATAGCCTAAAAATAACTAAGAGGAAAAGGGAAAGTCGTGCTTCTGGACGAAAACGAAATCTCACACCCCCTTCTTGGGTAGTGCTTAGAGAAAAGTAGATAGGCATGGCGTGGCCCAGACTTTTGCGGGTATAACCAACGCGAGAGGCCCTTTTATCTACGAAGTGAATATGCATAGCATGTGCCAAACTTACGGGATCACTGCCAGAGGCATTTTATACGGAATAAATGTGGTTCCAGATAGATCAACTGTCTATGGAACGAGAAGAAATCTATGGGTTCGATCTTGTCGTAACCCCCAGATTAAGAAGCACATAATATATACGAAGGATAGGCTAATGACAGAAACGCAGTACGAATAAATGTCTCTAACGACATGAGATAAGTTTTACAGCTTCAAAATAAATGACCCTTTTTTTGAATACTTTAATACGCAATGCAATTATAATATATATATATATATATATATAGGGAATATTTAGATTTAATAAAATATACGTGTAGATTTTATTAGCATTTAGATTTCAAGTTAATAAAATATACATTAAGATTTGATTTGGTTAAAGAAACATTAAGATTCACCCCATCTCTTTTCTGATACTTAAAATAAATAAATCCCACTCTCGTGATTTTTATAATAACTGAAATATAAAGACGGTATTTGAAATTTAAAGCATACATTTTAAGAGTATATAAAAAAAACTAGCAGTTATATATATATATAAAACAATTAAGTCACCTTATTTTAGAATTAAATAAATGATATTTTATAAGATTTCAAAGCGTTAATTAGCTTAAGTTCTGAATTTACAGCGGTAGAAAATTTAGAGTTAAAAAAATATATATTATATTAAAACATAAATAGATTGTTTTAGATTGACATATTAATAAGCAAGCAGATATATAAATCAAATAATCAATAATATAAATAAATGACCCTACCAAAATTAAAGAGCATATAAGAGAGAATTAAATTTAAATAAATTATTTAAGAGCAAATTACATGTTATTTATATATAAAAATGCAAAGTTAAAGAATACATGAGAAAAGATCTTGAGAGATTATTTAGACTAAATTGACTATTAGGTAGCGGCTTGAAATTTACCTTTCAATTTTAAGAGTCCGATTAAAATATTGTCCGATTAAAATATTGTCCGTGCACGGCAGTTGAAAATGAAAGTTCTGCAAGCTTCTATTAACATTAAAGTTCTTAATTTCTTCACTTCAGGACAGCAAGATATTACGGTCACGGCGGATGATGACCCCAAAGGGCCGAGCAGAGTGGTGGATCTACTGCTACATCATTTTTTTAGTTTTACAGCAATGTTAACAATATCTCAATCAATAGTAACTAATTAATAACTAATAACTCACTACTAATCAATGTGATTCAAAATTTAGTCATTTTATACTTTTTCTCTTATCAGTTGTTTTTGAAGATGCAATTGTTAGATAACGCCAAAAATGAATTCAAATATATTTCTAGATTAGAAATAGATTTAACAACATGTTTTTAACACAAGTAAATCTTTAATCTAATTAATCCCATTTATCTTAAGTAAAATTTTAATTAAAAAATACCTTTCCCAGATTAAAACAACAGTGCTTCCAATCCCTAATTATTTTTAGACAATTAAACAACACCTGCATCTTCCATATTGAATTTTATATAAAAAATGTATAATTTATAGAAAAACAAGCAATTTGAAAAGAAAAAGCTAAAAACGACATATAATAAAATATTTACACAAACATCAATATTTTGTTAGTAAGTTTTGCTCCTATGTATATATTTGAGCTGCAACTATAATTTTAATAAGAAGAACTAATAATTAATAAAAAGAATCAATAATAATAAATATTGAAAGTTAAACTACAAATTTAGGTGCGCATCTCAAATATATACATGAAATATATATACTGACAAAAGGAGCAGGATGGGATATAGGGGTTTGAACACGGGTTAGTAAGTAGAAACATGAAGCACAATCTTAAGCTAAGATTACTGCTTCACAACCATAGATTGATATGTCCTATATTCCTAAATTGCATAGAAAAATAATTCAGGTTTTGAATAAAGAATTAAATATTGTTTTTTTTTTTTTTTGTGTGCCCTTTGTCTTTAAGCAGACTAATTAATAATTATAAGAATAAACTTAAAAGTGATGATAAAGCACAATTGTTTTATATCTTCCATTGTCAGATTCATAATGCTAAATATTATAGGGGGATATGAGCATATTTAAAATAGAATTATTCATTCTGTTTACTTATTGAACAGAGCTAAAAATAATAGTGCATATTGTTAAATATTTTTTGAACATTAGAAGAAAAGTGATCATTTATTTATTTCTTCTAAAAATATTTGTCTTGGTAAAAATAATGCAAATGTAAAATAAAAGAAAGTTCTATAATTAATTCATCAATTCTGATAATGTAAGAGCCAATAACACTCCTCTTTACAATAGGTTGTGTTTCAATTTATATTGTTATATAAATATTTGAGTTTGCTAAAATTAATTGTAGTTTTGCTTTGATAAACTCTGCCACCTTTTAATTTTTTATATCTTTTTACCACATTATTTATTAATTTAAACATTAAAAGCCTAAAGCTAAACTAGTCAATAAAATATGCAAAATTACCGCAATAAATACATTTAAAAAAAAAAAAATTAAAATAAAAAACCTTTACACAATATCAGCAGCAACACCTTAAATTCAAAGAAATTCCTTAATTATTATTTATCAATTATTCGCACGTTCTTGACGAACGTATTCTTTAATTTACATATTTTGAGTTTTAATGGTAGATAATTATGAATTATACAATTCCAGCATTAGGTTATTCAAAGAATCAGTCAGGCTTGAATCAACGTTAAAATTGTTTCCAGTCATATGTTAATCACGAAGTTTTACAAAGTGCATTGAGATGAAGTGCTCTGTGAAAATGTTTTACGCATCAATGTATACTCTTAAAATTTGACTTATTCAGTTTATTGTTGATTATACTAAACATCAATTATAAAAGAGTGTCCAACAAAATTTTTCTTTCTGATATATTTAATAAAAGTAATATTTAAAAAATAAATTAAGGAGAAATATAAGAAAAAATCTTTCCTGGCACATAAACAAAGTATAGTGTTATCTCATATGGCAAATACTATTGATATTTATCAGGAGTGAATTTTATAAACTCACAAATTTCACTTTTTCTACTAGGCTTGTAATTGGCTGATGGCAATCAGTAGAATCCCCAAACATAATTAGTCACAGATCTTGGGAGAGCTTTGGATAACAGCACTAAATAAGAGTATTATAAATGAGATAAATGCTTTAATCAGTAGTTATCCCAGATGCCTTGCTAATAGATCTTGGAACAAAAAGTATTGAAATTTAATATAAGAAGTGATATTAATTTGCCTTAAAGAGAATAAAAGTAATTGATTTGTGTTGGTTGACAAACTTATTTATTTTGAAAAATGAAATCAAATAAATTAAGTTTGAAAGATCCAATAATTATAATATTAAAAGATAAATGGTCAAATTTCTATCCAATGTTCTCATAAAAAAATAAAAGTTTCAAAAATATAAAGCGACATTTTAGTACTGGAAGAGAAGTTGTTTCAGAAATAAGACATTATGAAATGTGGAAGTTATAGAAAGAATTCACTACAATTACTACATCTTAGGAATTGCTTAGCATTTTACATGAAGAGAGGAACCATGCAATCAAATTAATGAAGGTGGGGAAAAGATTATGGAAATTATAAAATTTTTATTTATATCTTTAAAGAAGTAAGTTAAGGAATAGAAAAAACATGTTATTGACAATAAAGACATACCAAATTATTGGAAGAATGCACTAGTAATATTAATATTTAAGAAAAATTATCAATAAAATATTAGAATAATCTTGTATAAGTTCTATACAAAGTCTTTACAAATTAATTAAAATTCATGTACAATGAGCATTGGATTCAAACCAGTAAATGAAAATCTATATTTAAAAGTAGCCTTAGTACAATGCATCATATCCAAATATTGAGAGAAGTCACAAAAAGGATCAATGAATGTGAGTTACTATTATGCTTTGGATTTATAGATAATGAAAAGGCATTTGATTTTATAAATATTTTACAACTTTGAACCATCAAGATATAGATCCAGGACATTGTCATATTCTGAAGAATATTTATCAGAATCAAAAACAGTAGTGATTAGATTACATTGTGTCATTAAGAAGATTAACTTTGATAAAAAATGGATGTATTTCAGGGTGATCCAATATGTCCAAAACTTTTATAATAGTTATATAAGAAATATTTTGCCAATTAAAAGCAAAAAATGAAAGGGTTAAAGATACTTGGAGATAATTAAGTAATGTAGATTTTATATATGATATAGTTGTTTTTACAAATAGTCCTTTGGAGCTTCAAGAAATATTACAAAAGTTATTAGATGAAAGTAAGAAAATAGGATTATAGGTCACTATTAAAGTTCTATTGCTAAAAGGATCTTCTCATAAGAAGAGAATAAAAATTGACAATCTTTAATTTCAAAAAATTAACTTTAAATAGGTTAGTCAAACGATTAATATGGATGAAAATAAAATTTCATCATAAAATTAAATGCAGATAGAATGCTTTTAATAAAAATAATTTAATATTAAGAGAAAATATGCATATATGTTTGAAGTGGAAAGTTTTCAGTAGGTGTGTTTACAAGTTTGTACTTATGGATGTGAGACTTTGATACTCAACAGAAGAAAAATGCATGATATGGTGAGATGTATATTAGAAATAACAAGAAGTAATTAGAAGCAGAATATTATGTGAAACATATAGATATCATTGATATCATCGAAAGAGTTCAAAAAGTGAAAAGGAGTTATCAGACATATTGGTAGATGAGATTATAATTCAAGTCTTAAGCTGAATCCCAAGAGTTTGTTGCTGTGACGTGAAGAACAATCGTATGGATCAAATAAATTGAATTAAACTTGGATTGACTATCCTGCAGTGAAATGTCAATTGGTAAAAATAGTAAAAGTAATATGATTTACAAAGGCGTCTGTTAAATATGTGTGTCCAATCTAATTTTTCAAATTTGTAATGTATCATTCTGAAAGTTAGTTTACTGAGAGGAGTGTTTTCAAATTTGAAAGAGTTGATTGACTACAATAATACACACACACACACACTCACATTTATGCATGTATTCTTATAGAAACCACAAAGAATGGTTGTCATTATCATTGATTATTGGAGTACGGATTTGGAAAAAGTTTTGGCTATTCATTTTTTTTTTTTACAATAGATATATACTTTTATTTGAATATAATTATTTACAGTGAAAATTCAAGATTTAATGTAGTTTAATTAAAATCAATATTCTAGAAGAGGATAAAAGATTCAAGATTTTTTTCCCCAAGCTTTTAGATGCTTAGACTAAAAGCATTTTCTTTTCATCTCTAGAATGCTTATTAGGAACAAGTGACTGATAACGTCGACGACTTGATATTGAGCTCATAAATAAATATACATCTTTTTAATTTTTATGATTAAAATTAATTATACTAAACATTTGTTCCAGTTGTAGCCCATGATTAATTATTAATGTGTGAGATCTGCTTTATATATATGTCTGAGCATCCAAGAAAGAAATATAAAACTATAACAATATTTGTGACATATTTATACTTCAGGCAATTTTCTTAGTCTTCTTCATAGATATCTATTATAAATTTGGATTGCTAGTGAATACCACATGCCAGTGCTGTTATAGATATATTAATTTCAGGTTTTATATTTCATAAGCCAGAATGTAATTTAGTAATGTGTATCAAAAACAAGACTTTCTTGTAACATTTGTGCATCATGTAAGAGCAGATGACACCAAATGCAATAAATAGCCCTGGATGTGAAAGAAAATATTTCTATTTAGATGGCTGTCCTGTAGAGATGTTGTAGTGTAAGTTAACAGCTATTTAGTTTACACACACACACACACACACACATATATATATATATATATATCCAACTGTAGTGTTACTTATATATATATATATATATATATATATATATAAGTAACACTACAGTTGGATTTGTCTCTAAATTGTTTATTAATTTTGTTAAGTGAAATTATATTGACATTGTTCTGCTATCTCCATTGTTTAGCACACTTTATTGGAATAATGTAAAATTGCTTTTTTTCCTATGCAATTTGAAATGATGTTTGGCTGTACTTGGCTCCAATGCCTTGTATAGATATCAGTACTAAATAATTAAGAAGCATAAACAAAATAGGTAAAAGAAAACAAAGCAAAGTGAAACACTATATTAAAGATAATACAAACAAGTACAACTTCTTTTTAGTAAGATTGCTAGAAAGAAGGGAAAAACAGTGCAAATTTCCATTTCAGACAGAAATTGTAATCGGTAGATGAAGATTAGTGTGAGTTATAGTTAAGTTTTTGTTTATAAGGTTTAAAATGGTCATACACATTTATGTATATATATATAAATCAAGAAATATAACCATTCTCCTTCAGATTATGAATAAATAACTATGTTAGCAAAGGATTAGTATTGATTCACTTACTCATGATGCTTCTGATATTCACAAGCTTACCCTTTCTAGTACTGGTGAAAATTTATTGGTAAATATTTATATATGAGCCAGATGAAAGAAATTATTGAATTAATAATTAATTACACAAGAGTGAAGACAGAATCTTACTTTGAAAAATCTTATTTTGTTAACGAACCAGAAGTTAATTGTAAACATGAAATTAGCTTAGTTTAATCTATATATATATATAAGTCAAGTAAATCATTCTACTTCATGTTAAGAATACATAACTATGTTAGCAGCAGATCAAGAGTAGAATGGTTTCACACATTCTTTAAGTTTATCGTGTTTAAATATGCATGCATATTTGTAATGGGATTGATCTATGAATGTCTTTGAACTTGCCACATTTGGGTTACCAAAAGGACAGGATTTATTCTTTACTGACACAATCATAGATTGGTGAAGATCATACATTACCAGTTTGTAAGCTTATGGTTGGTAATGTTAGTCCACAACAGTAATATGTCCTACTCATTATATATATGCTTTTATTGCATGCATATTATTTAGGGTGTGTCTATTGAAAATATGATATATGAAGCCTGAGATCACTGGAACATTTATTATTTAGGGTTGATACCTCTATCTATGATATCAGCAACCCAAGCTCAAATCAATATCCAATTGTGGGACATACTATCAGCATCAAACCGTAGCTTGGAATAGAAAAACAACAACTATGATTTAGCATATTCTATTTAGTAAAATTGGTGTAATGCACAAATGAGAAGTGAACAATGGTTAGCAATTAAAATTCAACAATTTTATTCATGCAGTATGGCAGCCATGATATATCTAATTCATGACAAGATAAATATCTGTCTTCATGATGTGATAATTTTCACTTTTTTTTCATGCTAGGGCTACTCTTCAATTAATAATGGATCATTTGAAACTTTATTCTTCATAGAGAGGACTAATAAAAGTATAACAAACCATACTGACAGCTTGAACTACAGCCTTATAGGGCCAATACATATTTTTGTAATAATGATAATATTAGTAGTTGTATTCTATTTTCACAATTATAACTGCAAAACAGACTTCATGAAGAAAGTCTGAGGTAAATGACAAGCTGTCCAATGATGACTTCTCTGGTTATCACCATAAATGTTTTTTAACTTCAGTCTTTCTATTAGTAAAATATGTTCTATCTCAAATTAATTACAACAGGACTCGTTTATGTTTATTGAAAAATATATTTCTCAAACCTGCAGGCCTCCATGTCCAAAACCCTCTTCATCTATTTTAATCAACTCCCAAGACATATTGATTGATAAACAATAATAGTAAATGAAGAAGATAGAACATAAAAAAAAAAAGAATTTGAATTCGTTTTGAAACAAACTGGGATATATATATATATAATTTAAAACTTGCCAAATTTCTTGTTTGTTTAATAAATTGAACCTGTCCGGTTTGTCCTAAATCCATTTTATTCCTTTATTCATACAATCATAACTGATAGTTAATTAATAAAAGTTTGTCTTCTTTTGTGTGTGTATAATAATAACAGATAAAACATTGAGAGAATGTATCAATAAATTCTATTACCGTTATATTATTTTCTGACTTACTACGTATTGGTATTTTATGAACTTTAAGCTAGTACATAATGCTACAATATATTCAGATGTGTGTATAAAGGTTTCATAGGATATAGAGTTAAGAAGGCCTTTTTTTTGCCATGCATAAGACTGATTTTGAATTGTATGGAATTTGGATTTTTTTTTAGTTATGTTAGAATTGCCAAATCTCATTATTTGTCAGTATATGAATATCTAGTATTGCTAACTAAGAATAGAACCATAAAAATTATCACCAACCAACAATTGGATATCTTCATAAGTAATGTTTTTTCTTCCTTTTTATTTTTTTTTATAACTGAAAAAATATTAAAATATTTTTTTTATATCTGTAATGTGATTATTTTAATCTGTTCCACCTTTATATATATATATTAAAATATTGTAATTAATTATGCAATATATATATATATATATATATATATATATTAAAATATTGTAATTAATTATGCAATAGTCAATATTACCAACAACCTATAAATAAGTGGCAGTTAGCTGTAAGCTATCTTTAACTGCTATTTATTTATTGTCTATTGGTTGGTATGAGTGTTAATTCCTGAAATTTGTTTTATCATAAATTATTGTAATTTAAACTATATATACAGTAGGGTCTTTGCAGCAAATTAATTGGTTCCAGAAGATTATTAATTACATCATTTCATTGTAGTTTATATTGAAGTATTTAAATATTTACTTCATTAGCATGTAATCTATAACATATATATGTGGTTTGCACACAGATAATGAAGTTTGTAAAAGCAAATAATACTCTGCAATTTAATGAGCTGAGTGCTTTCAGAAGGCTCTATGCTTCCATAATCATAGTTACTAAAGTGTACATCTATTTAGTAGTAATCGATTCCTAGCCCATTATTTAGATCAAAATTACCATTTATTAACAAATATTTAAGCAGGAAAATGGTACAAAATTAAAACCATAAATGTATAAATAAGCATAAAATTAATTCATGTAGCTGGATCTTAATGAAAATTTTTAAAAAGGTAAAATAAAATATATATAAATTTACATATCCTAATGAAAGTTCTCAAGTCATTGATTTCAAAATTTCTCAAAATTAATATTAAAAGTAGTTCCTCACTTTGCAGTCCAGTTCACTTCTTTACCAATGAACTATGCTTTAATGGTAAAAGATTGCTCATTGATTCTACAACTTACTATTTGCTTTTGGTTAATCCACATTATCAATTTTTTTTTGTTTTATAATATTACTATGTAAAGATCTCAAAATGAATTCTAATTTTCTCAGAATGGTAATAACACAGGGAGACAAAGTAGCTATGATGTCATTTGTACAATCTTTATAGCAATATTTTTACTACAATCTTGTGGTCAGTTTATGTGAATTTTTGATAAAGATTGTATATTTTAGTTTTTGTTTTTATTAATGAATGACAGGAGTTATCAGCAAAACATAAAGGACAGTTCAATGGTTAAATGAGAAAAAAAATTTTTTTCTTAATGGTGGCGCTGGTAATTACACTTGGTTTGTCAAAAAGCAGAAATAATTGTACATAATTTTAACCTTTTACATTATTTGCTGATCATTTAAAAGTATGTTAATGATAAAAAATAAAAAATATATATTTTTCTCACTAACATAAAAAATAATGCTAGTGGAAATTAAATATCAAATCACATTCAATTCTAGATCATTGCTTAATTAAATTTGATGCTCTTTGTTTAAATAAGTTTGTTTTTTACTATTTGACATCTTTGCAGCTTACAATTCAAAGAGATACTCTTTTTAAAATGGCTTCTTGAAAGGCAGATTTTTATACATTTACTCTCAGAGGGCATAGCAGAAATTTTTTAATGTTTGGAGGTGATTTGGTATTTAAAATAAATCTTGTATTTTTATTTGCAAAATGAATTTTTTATAATTTTTTTTAATATTTTAAATTAAGTTATATAAATTAATTTTTTATAAAAATTTTATTATGTTTAACAAAAAATTATGTTCAAACAAAGTGGTATTCATGGAAATTAAATTTTATAAATTTTGTCTTGTTTTAATTATGGATCTTGGAAAGTTCTACAAAATATTTATTGTGTATGAAAAGAATTTTTAAAAAAACTTACCCCAATAAACAAATTGCAGAAGAAAAAGTAAATGTTAGTAATATCATAATGCCTGACATTTTACTCAAAACTGGAATGTTCAGATATATTTTGGTTTCAATATCAGCCAGTAATTCTCATAATATTTGCTATGTCAGTGTTTAATGGTTACCACTTTGATTTTTGCCATTCTTCCCATACATTCAGTTTGGATTTTTTCCCTAAAATAAACATTAATCAAATGATTAATGTGTATGCACCCGAAAGAATACTTTAAAAATATACTGTATACAATATTTGTGTTTCTAGAACTAGAAATAAAGTAAGCAAATTAAATTGGTAACAGATTTACATGATAAAGATGGCTGCCATTTACATGTTTATTGAATGTATTTGGTTTAAGTTGTATGAATTTAATTTAATGAAAAAAGTTTTCAATATATTATTTTCTACTTTGCAAGTCTTTGTTAGATCAGACATCTTTGGATAAACAAGAACCTTGGAGCAGACTTGTTAGTATATGTTTTTCCCATGACCTGATTACAAATTTGCAAGTTTTTTTTTTTAAATCTTACTATTCAAATTTGTAATATTTCATTTGAATAATTGGACTATTTGGTGAGAAAATAGCTATCTATTTTATTTTATTTAGAAAGTTAAACAAGGAAGGAAAAAATGTTAAATTCTCATTGATCAGCATCTAATAGCTTAATCAGGTACTGTATTTCTTCTCTCTCTCTCTTTTTTTTAATAAAGAAAAGTTCTTGTAATGTATATATTTAGACAAAGAATTATAGACACAACACAATAAATGTGTAAACATGATGGTGTTTATTATGCTTATATTTCAAAATATTAAAAGAAAAAGAAATGAATGTAGACCATTTATTTGTATAAATATTTACAATAATTTCTGGAATAATTTAAATAATGATTAATTATACTCAATTTAAAAAATTATTATAAAATATTTTAAATTTCTGATTTTACAAAAATCTATTTTTTTTTAATTCTAATAAAGAAATAAAACTTTTTGTATAAAACAAACATGTTTAGTTTAAGGAATATATACATATAATTATATATTTTTCATATTTTTACTTAGATTTTAAAAAAAATTAAAAAACTATTTTTGACTTTTTTATTGGTTTTAATATATGAAAAGTTAAAGAAAAACAAGTGTAGTTAATAAAATTGTATTTTATTTTATTAATTAAGAAGGAAAAATATTTAATTTTCTGCTGATCAATTTTAAAATTCTATAATTTGCTATAAAGAATAGGAGCAGTTTAACTGACGAGAGACACTCCAAAAGAAAGAACAGCTTTTAATCATTTTTTCACTTATTGAGTATGAGCTTGCCTGATTCTACAGTCCACATGTATAGGAGACATATTGGAAATTTAGAAATTTATAAAGCTGTATTGTGAATAGCTGCTATCTGTGCTTCTGTTAATCAGAATACTAACTACTACATGAGGAGTTTGATACTGTTTTTACAGAATATATACAAGCAATCTATGAGAAGACAACATAATTTTGAGAAGTTTCATTGGAATATATTAAGCTACTATTTATGTGTGGAAAATATTTCCATGGCATATCTATATGATGTACACTGATGGAAGCAATCGATTGAAACTCGTTTATATATACTGTCTACACATTAAACTTATTTTAATTATGTAATGAAATATGAATGCAAAAAAACCAACTTTTAAATGAAATACAATATATATTATGCATGTTATCAAAACTGTAACAGTTAGAGATAAAAACCAAAGAACATAACAATGCAATTAATAGATGAGATAATAAATCTGCTTTATACATTCGTTATTTAATGTAAGGGCATAAAATAGATGCTATAAAAAATATTAAACCTTTAAATTACATTAAAGACAAGGCATATATATAAAACATATTCCATTAAACATAACATAAATAAATGTAACAATCAATTTAGTTAACAACTGGTCAATTAAAAATAAATGGAAAATTAGATAATATAATATATATATAAAGATGTATAATGTATATATTATTTATTCTGAATATGTTATGTTATATAGCCAATTCTTTGAAGTTATATTGGATCTCTATATGAATGTTTTATTCTATTTTACTGATGGTATTTTTTTTATTATTGTTGTTATTTTACTTCCATTCTACTTCTATTCCAGAACACTAGACATGCATTGGATGTAGATGTGTGGACAGCAAGGTAGGCAATGCAAGGAGAAATGGGATGATCAAGTTTTTATATGAGAGATGCAAAAAGTAAAATGAAAATGTTTGATGTTGCAGTTTATGGATAATAAAAGAATAGCTAAAATTGTTTTTAATTGGGTTACGAGTAAAGAGCAGGTGACAAGATGGGTGAGAAAGGTAATGTGGTATGTAAAAGATTTGGATAAAGAATTTATATCAGTATACTTGTCCAAAAGGTGGGATGATTGTGTTAGGAGGATTGTTGAATGTTATAGTGGTAAGGAATGGGATAAAAGAATAGATGCATTAATAAAGAATAAGGAGTTGGAAAGATGGAGAACTAGTATGGAGAGTAAAAAGAATTTAAATATATATAGACGTAAATGGAACATTGGTTGTGAGTTAATTTATGATAATAGTAAGGAAAATAGTTTATTGTTTAAGGCTTGAATGGGATCTTTATCAACAAGAGAATATACACGTAAATGGAAAAATATGGGTGATTTATTCTGCAAATTGTGTAAGGAAGGCATAGAAAATATTAGGCATTTGTTAATTGAATGTAAATGCTTGAAAGCAGAAGGGATACAAATAATGAAGTTACAGAATAATAAATATGAACAAAGTGATTATACAGAAAGTGGGTTATTGGTTTTTATGTTGGGTTTGGAAAAAGATAAGGGGGATTTAGATATAAAGGCCATAGAGTTGACAAAGATTACATTATGGAAATGGGATGGAGTTGATTATGGGGAAACTTATGGTGGGGAATGGAAAGGGAATGTAAAGTGGCTAATAGGTTTCTCTGGGCGTAGTTGTCAAAAGATTCCTGACTCTGTTTAAGGAGAAGTCCAGTGATTCACATCATATAACGTTAATACATATGATTAACAATTGAAAAGAGGAGGATACCATTTGTTGAAAAAGGCATTTTGTGTATAATTTTTATTATTTATATAGCTGTTGTATATGATTTTTGTTATGTATATTATTTGAACAAAGTGATAAAAATGAAAAAAAAAAGTTTCTTCTTTGGGGGGGGGGGGGTATAAAGCCATTATATTTGCACTTGTTTTAAAAGACTAGTGAATAATTTTGAAATAAATTAACAGAGACTTTATAATGGAAACAAGCTAAATAAAGATTGACTTAGTTACCATGTATTTTAAATCTTTAAAATTTTAATTTGTGATCTAAAAATGTTTTTCTTTCTGCCTGGGAGTTATTGCTTTAATGTTAATGAAAAAGATTAAACCACTCTTCCTCAAGCTGTGAATGAATAACACTTGCTATATTAAAGAATCAATGTGACTTTTTATTATTATTATTGATTCATTGCAGGATGATCATCTTTCTAAGTTTAATTCATTTTATCTGATCTCTATCCTCTTTTTTCTATAATAAGCCAGAAAATATTTTATTGCATCCATTCATCTCACATACAGTCTTTTTCTAGGTCTTTTACATTTTTGGATCCAATTTAAGACTTCATTGTACATTTGTGATAGTTTCTTCTAGAAATATGTGCAGCCAAGCCCTATTTCTATTTCTTAATTGAGATTATGTTTGTTGTCTCACTCATATATTTTATTTTTGATCTCTTTGTTCTTATTCTTAACATAATCCATATATTAATGAATGTTCTGAAATCTCTATCTATTGACTTTCTTTGAAATGTCTAAATCTCTGGTTCGTAAATAAGCACTGGTGAAATACATTTATTGAAAACCTTTTTTTTCCAAACACATAAAAGTCTTTTTTGTATGTTCTAACAGATTGTTCATTGACATTTTCTAGACATTGTATTTTCCACAAACAGTAATTTCCATGGTAACACTACTCAGAAAAATATAATATTTTACATTGAAATAGAAAACATTTCTGTAAAAAATAAATATATAACAATATATGTTTTTAGTTTACAATAATTATTACATAATCAATATCCAAAAATAATCATAAACTTTCCAAAAAATCAAGGTTTAGTCATTTGTAATATTTTCTCAAAGTAATATGGCAAAATTCCTGCAAAGTTCAAGACTGCCAAGAATAAAATGAGCACCCAGGCATTATGGAGCTTATCATACATTGAAATTCCCAGTTTTTCAATTGTCCTGATATCTTAAAAATATTTTATGTAATTAAAATATTCGAGAAAAAAACACATGAATTTTAAAGTTTGAAAAAAAAACCATTGCCATATGTTTCAATAGAGGGCGAAAAATGCAAATTCAATTTCTTGACACCCGCCCCATAAAACATCAGTCTGCAAAATGGGAAGATTAATTGGAGAACAGTAATTAGACAATGTGTTGAAGACTATACTAAAAACCTTAAAGGCAAAATTAACAATGTGAGATGTCAAATATATAGATTAGAAGATCAGTGTTTGATTTGTATGGTCATATTTATGATTCATCAATTGGTTTGCCTTGGTGTCACAAAACTTATCTTTAGTTTTTTGTATTTTTCCTCATCTTTTTTCTTATGGAGTTAGTGCAACTATTTATGAGTGACTTCTAATGATGTTGATGATGATAATGAATATTTAAGCACCTTATTAATGTAAAAAAAAAATTGGTCTTTTATCAGTGATGTATTATTAAGCATTTATTTATGAACTTAATTTTTTTTAATAAAATATATTCACCAATATCATGTGCTATTAGCTACTTTTTATTAAGCTAAACATTATTCTATTTCATTTAACTTTAAGTATAGACTTTGAGTTTAAAAGTTGAATTATATCTAATGCCATAGCTAGAATTTTAGACCCCCATGCAAAATTTTTAAAAAAAGGCTCTTTTTAATATGTTTAATAGTTATCTCAGTACTTTTTACTACCATCCTTAAAAAAATAAATAAGTGCTCAGAAATTCATAAGAGGTTTGAGTTATGGAAATTCCAGAATTGAAATTGATATGAGGACTTTATGCTTTAGAGTATATTGCCATTCTTTAATGTTTGACAGTCAATGAGCCTCTTTGATTCAGGAGTCCATATGCATTGCGTTGTTTTGATTCATGATAGCATATCACAGAATAGACTTGTAATTTTTTAATATAAGTTCATGACAATCTTTATATTTAACCCTTCAAATCATTTGTTTATCCTCACATGTTGTAATTCTGTATTGTTTAAAAAATATATCCAATGCTCACTTTTATTCAACCATATGGAGCAATTGGGAAAAGCCATATTAATGGTTTCTAAGTTGCAAAATGTGCATAATATTATTTTTTATGTTTGTTTTATATAACTAAGACAAAGTGTATTATAATTATATTAAATTAAATGATTTTTATAAATATACACATATTTTCATTTTTAAAAGATGAAATAATATAAAATTGTTACATTATTAATTGTAATGAGATATTATTTTATGTAGTGCTATGTTTTTTATGTAATAGTAATATTAGCGATTAAGCCAATGCACATGCGCTTTAAAAATAAATTATAAATAAATACTCTCACTTTTCCAGACTCAAGATATAGTTTTTTAGAAAAAATGGAATGAATCCACCCATTCTTTTGACCCAAACATTTATGTATGGGCAAATCTTAAGCTTATGGAAATGAGAGTGTGAAGATGTTAAGCAATCACTTTAAATTACATACATAAATGTTTGGTTCGAAAGGATGGGTGGATTCATCCCATCTTTTCTAAAAAAAACTATACCTTGTGTGTGGAAAAGTGAGAGTGTTCATTTATAATGCATTGGCTTAATCGCTAATATTACTATTATCATTAATTGTAATAATAGTAGTAGTTGTTGTGGAGGTGGTTTGGGTGGCAGTGGCAGCAGCATGGGTAATTTCTCAAAGGGTCATATGATATTTGAGTCTCCTAGTGACAGATTTAACTTATAATATTTCTATTTACTTAGCATGAAGTATCTTTTTATTTTAAGTTATTCGGCTGAGAATCAACCTTAGAACCTTTAGTTTTATCTGCTACTTTATTATTGCATTAATCCACATATTATTTTATCATAGACGAAAAATCAGATTATTCTAATCTTACCTTTTTTAAAAACCATAGTTTATAAAGTTTGAATGAGTTTCAATCTTTAGTGAGTAAAATTTGTTATTTACTATTATTAATTTCAGAACATCCCAGTAAGAGAAAATACTGTTTCAAACAACATATACTTTTTTAAGAACATTTTATACATCTTGTGCTTTAATATATTTTGACAGTATATATTTTTTTGTTTTGTTTTTTGTAAAGAAAAAAAAAGATGAAATAATTTATAATTAAATTTCTATCTTATTAATAATTAAAATGCTGTCTTAAATAATTATTATTTTAACTTATAAAAATATTTTGATTTTTTTTTTTTTTTTAGCAATTTTTATTTTGATAAACTAACATCAAATGAACTTTTGGAAATTTTGAATGAATAATAGTTAGTATAACGAAATAAATTGGATCGCATACAATAGAATCTCAAAACGTTATCCACAATTGAAGTCTAAACTCCATAGATAATTTTTAATTACAACAATCAATTACTACCAATTATTAATTAGCCCATGTACTAGGCCACCAATGGTTAATCAGCCTATGCACTAATGCTACTAGTTTTCACTGGATTTCATGTTGTTGAAACATGATAGACAAAATTCAATTCCTGAAGTCAGTTTTGTACTATGTGATGTAAATCAATAGTGGCTCTTAAGGTTAAGAATCGATCTTTATATAACACATCAAGTAAGCAGACAATCTTGAGGATATATACTGGGGTTCCTGATCTAAAAATGAAGGAAAATCTCACAAGCCAGCAAAGGAAATTCCTGGAGTTTACTACTGTGATTAAATTTTTGAATTAAAACTACTGTTTCACTATCTCATCAACTGTCTCAGGGACTGTCCTTGGAATAACAACTGAAGAGATACTACTTCAAACTCTTCTATTGTCCAGGGAGAGCAGTCTCATGAACTTGTAACTTGACCCATTGCATCCATCTTAGAAATCCTACCCTCTGTTATGTCATCTATGTTACCCTTGCTGTTTTATTATAACATTGTTGCCATTGCTTAATTTCGGAGAAGTCAATCTATGTATTTCATTGTAATTTAACCCTATGTACACCTTAAGTTTTAAACAAAGTTCATTTTAGAAATAATAAATGAGGAATTCTTTCTCTACTCTAATAATCAGTGATCGGATGATAGTACAATTTAATATTGATACAAGTTTTGGTATTTGTCTTTAAGAAGATTTGGAATTCAAAGATAGAAACTTTTTTTTTTGCCATCAAGCTTATAATGTGGAATTTAAAAACAATCAGGATTTGAATTCAAGCCAACTTGCTTGTATAGTTATACATAGAGCTAATAGTAAAAGATACATATTCCTGTAATCTTAATTCTAGTGTAATTGTAGATATTTTTGTCTTTTGGCTAAAAGTTGCCTCCATCTTTGATTCCCAAGCCCTCCTTGATAATAGCAAAAGTCAAGAAGTAGATAGGAATTTAAATGGCATTAACATCTGATATACACTTATAACTTATCTAGTATATATAGTAATCTGGTATACACTTATTACTTAATCTTACAATACATTGTGCTACAGTAGAGAAAGAGCTACTTTTTACTGTAATAAACTGAGAGTTGTGTTACTTTGTATAGTAACCAATGTTGTAAAAATATATATTGTATTTTTTACATTTTGTGAAGTGGCCAGTAATTGTTTGACTAAATGAAACTCTGTGTGATAGTGTTTGGAATAATTGGTACACTATTCATGATTTATTACTGAGGCATAAAGAAAGTAAATAAATTGTTATTTATTAATAAAAAAATCAACCAACTAGTTAAAATGTTCTGATGTTTGGTATTAATCTAACGATGAACAATGTCTAATTTGTTGAATCTGAGGTTTGATCTCTGTATAAAGAAACGAAGCAGTATTAGTAATTAAAGTCTTAAAACATAGTTCTTTTTCTGTACAGTTCTATGGTTACAAATACATAATGACTATTTCCTAAAACTTTTATTATATATATTTTTAATCATTTCTGAATTGTTTAATAACAATTAAACCACTTATTATGCGATGGATTTATACTAGTAAAGTATCTTAGATTGTAGTGTTCAAACTAACAATTCTATTTGTTCTTGTGTGATTTAGTGCCTTGTCCACTTGATCATTTCTTGTATTGAAGCTCAACATATTTATTTACTGCAGAGTGTTTCCTAACCTCTTAAGTAACTACTCTTATTATTTTTTGATTTATCTAATATAATCACTTATAGTAATAAGTGAAAAGTAAAACAGCATTATTATAAATTTGGACCAGTGCTAGATCTTATAATTTATCCAATAATTTTATGAATAAGTCTAATTTTAGAAACAAGGAATTAATTAGTAATCGCCATGTTCTATTCCTTAGTATTGTTTTATTTTATTCTTATTTAATAAATTATTCAGAATTCATTTAAAACATAAATTATCGATTCTAATAATGTTTATATATAAAGAAAATATTTTTTGTTTATTTATTTTAAAATTATTTTTGATATATTATTGTAAACATTTTTTTAACTTGATTTACTTTTATTTTTTTTGTTATTGTTGTTTTTTTAAAGAAAATTGTACTTTTATTTATTTAAACTTATTTTTAATATAAATATTTTTTATCATATATATTTAGTACATTGATTTTTAGTCTTCATACCCCATTGTGGGTTTTTATTTTCAGGAATAAAAAAAAAAATCTTAAAAATAAATTGTAGTGTTTTTCATGTTATTTTCCTTAATGCATTTACATAATTTAATATACATATTTAAGACATGAATATTTCTCTAGCCAATAAGTCCTCTTTTTGTTCACATCTAATTAAGTAAGCCTTAATAGAAACAATGGACACTAGAGTGAATATTGGGGATTCCACTTTACACAAATAAAGTAATTAATGACTTAGTTTGATTTTTTTAAATATATTGTAGTAGGATTGACAAATGAGTAAATTTGAACTGGCCACATTTGGGTTGCCAAATATATGGATTTATTCTTTATTGCATAGATTGGTGATAAGCATACTGTATGGCATTACCAGTTTGTAAGCCTATTGCTGGTAATGTTAGTTCCCCACAGTAATATTTTCTGAATCATCATGTGTGTATGCGTATATATATATATATATATATATATATATATATATATATATATATATATATATATATATACCTTAGAATATGTTTTGAAAATATTGTCTTTTAGACCTGAGTTTATTGGAACATTATTTGCATAGGGTTGTACTTCTATTCAAGACTCTCATAATGTTTCCACTAATACAGGTTTAAACCCATACCTAATTGATTGTTATTTTATCAGTATTGAATCATAACTCAGGATATACAAAACTCAACTATAATATTACACTATTTATGTTAAGCCTCTGGAAAAAGTGGTAAAATGCACAAATAAGAAGTGAATAATGGTTAAAAGTATTCATACAATAACAAGAACATGATGCATTAGTATACTTTTTCAGATAATGCTCTCTGCCCAAAAGTATAGGGTACAACCATCAATAAGGCATTGCAATTTATTTTTTCTAGATAATGGTCTTTTAATAACTTCATTACCCTCTATAATATTAATTTAAACATTTTGTATGCCTGAAAAATGTATTAGTAATATAACTAAATAAATAATAATAATAGAATGATATTTTAAAAAATATTTTTTAAAGTAATGATTTTATGTAAATAACTCACTAAAAAGTTAAAAAATAACAAAGTAATAATTCATTTCATAAAGTATGTGGGACTTTTTTTATGATTTATTTAAGCCTCAAATGCTTTTATGAAATGAATTATTACTTTATTTTTTACTTTTTAATGAACTGTTTATATAAAAGCATTACTTTTAAAATCTTTTTTACAATATTATTTTATTTTTGTTTTAAATAAAACATATAATTTCAATTTAAATCTTTTTTTTTTTCATGTATCTTTTTTATTCTGTTTCTTGTTCTTTCCACAAGAGAGCATTTGCCAATAATGATTTTGACAGTTGTATTTATTTTGAATTTGGAAATGAACAAACAGTATTGCTCTAATCTATTTTTACACATTTATTGTTCTTTTTACAAAATATTTATGAAATATTAATTATTTCATAAAAACAATTCAGACTTTAGTTGGTAATATTTACTTTTAATTCAGTAAGTAAATTAATATTAATCAAATTTTACTCTACAAATGTATTATTATTGTTGGCTCAATTGTTAAAGACCTTTCTTTGGAGAAGTGAGATTGTGAGTTCAATTCTTAATCAGGTTTTTCTTAATTGTTAAAAATTCAAAAATGTGGATATCATGACAGAAACTCAGACAAAGCAAGTTAATATAAAAGCATTTAAATAAAAATTCATTACTCTGAAAAAAATATCAAACATTAATATATTTCAGAGTAACTAACTATTAATATTAAATTTTAGTAATGGATAATTAAATCAGAGTTAGTTTATGATATTAATAAAATTTTAGTCTCGTATGACATAAATATATATATTATTAAACCTATTTAACATTTAGACAATCCCAATATCAATAAGAAGCAAGAATTTCAAACTTATTTATAAATGATTCAATATGTTTATTTTTTTATTTCAAGCTGGTACAACAAACATAAAATAAATAGAAAAATATTTTAATTCTCCTGAATTTGTTTTTATTTGTCTATTGACAAAATATATCTTTAGTAATCCTTTTATTTTTTTGTCAAATGGAGTAGTTTCAATTTCTTAATTAATGCTGGTTTCACAGTTTTATTGACCTGGCTAACAAATGCATAAATTAGTTAATTTTTATAATTTGTTGTCAAGACAAGTCAGTATAGTATTTTTCATTTTGGTCATTTTTTGACTGGCATTGATAATTATGTTATATTCTCTTTTTTTGTAAATTTGATAGATAAGAATAATCTTGGAGGAAAGTGGCAAATGTGATTGTAATTCATTAACTAGATAAACATGTGTCTTCCAAATGCAGTGGTCATTTTTTATGCTAGGCTGAATTTTCAAGCTAGATCTGAATATGGTCACATTGTCCTTTATGGAGATGCTTGTTATGGTGAGCTGGACCAATAGAAGTTTAGCCAACCACACTGATGAAGCTTAAACTACAAGCATATATAGCCCTTATGTATTTTTTAACATGTAATCTCTCACTTTCATTGAAAATTATTGAAAGTTTTTTTTTAATGTGCTGCTTTCTGTAACTTTAGATCATAATATTATTATCCTAAGTGATAATGATTCACAGTTTTTTTTTAAAGTAAATTTTAATGTAATGCTTTTATTGATGTTAAGGTAAAAAAAATCTTATAAGATCAGTATCTTATGGACTGTGGATAAGTTCAAAAGATTTTTTGTTTTTGACAGAAGGAAGTGCCAGAGGACATTCTCTTTCTTCTAGTCTAGTTTTCACATGAAGATTTTGAAATATAATGAAATATTATTTTTTTCTTGTTTATAAAGTTTTTTTGATTATTTTTACACACCAATTGATTGATTATTACAAAGGTAAGAGTTTTAGTTACTTTATTTGTTTTATTATTAGAAATAGAGGTTAATAAACTTTACATAATATAAAGAAAAAATAATAACAGTGTCTATGACATCCTATCTGCCAGAATCTATTTAATGTTAACATCTTTTAAAATATTGTAATTTTTGTAAGAAATTATCAGATTTTAAAGCAGAATTTAATAGAATTATTATGAATCAATCTTCTTCCATTCACATTAAATAGAATATTTTAAATAAAAAAGAATTTATGTTTTCAGAAAAATGTTAACATAAACATTTGATATTTATTACTGTCATATTTATAAGTCAGTTTTTTAAATATGTAAAACAATCAAATATGATTTGTTAGAATATTATTCATTTATAAAATTAAATTAAAAAGAAAGGAAGTTCAATTTATTGAATTTTAGTATAAAATAAAGATGGATTTTTAAGTTAGTTATTCAAAAATCTATTTGTTTAAAGAGGCCATTGAAAAATATAATGTATAATATATAAAAGTGTAATGTGTTTAATTTTTTAATTAAAATGAATATAATAAGTTGAGAAAGTTTAATGATTTAATAATTAAAGTATTACTTACTTGGTATTTATGAATAGCAGTACAATTTCATTATTATCTAAATATCTGAGTGTCTTCTAAGTGAAGCCAGTAATTTAGCTTAATAATTTTTAGATATTTTTAAAGGAACTTTTAATTATGTAAATACACTTAAAAATAAAAAACCTGATTATCTTCATTTTTACAAATAAAAGTATAATATTATCACAGTTGAAAAATTCACAAATCAGATTCCTCAAAAATGGTTTTTTTTTTAAAAAAACAACATATATTAATCCTTAACTGAGGTTTAAAGTTTATATCTGTGCTAGAGATAAGCTATGATTTAATAAATGATTAGTGATAATCGTTACTATATTTTTTTTAGTTGGATCGTGCCAAAGTTGTGGGCGGTATAAGTTTAACACTTGTAAGTCAAAGTGTAATAAAATCATCTAAATATATTTGCAACTAACTTTCTATTTTTTTGTATCAATGCCATTCTTTTATATGCTGAATAGATTAGCATTGGTATAAGAATGTCAGCATTAGTTGCAAAGTTATTTAAATGATTATTTGAGAATTTCTTTAACTTGTGAAATTCTAAACATGTTGGCTCCATACTTTTATTTGTGGAAAGTGAAGAAATTTTAATTTTTTTGTTTTTTATTGCATTTAGTAAATAAAAGCATTTCTTTAAAAACAAATTTTATTTTCTATTTTTTTAGTTTTGTATAATTCCAAAAATTAAGATGAACAATGTTTTGTTACAATTCAATACTGCAATATGGCAGTTTTGCTAAAATTCATCAGAAATATATATGTATACAAAAGTTCTGTTAGATTGGAAATGTGTGAAAATGGAGTTAGAACATTTATCCAGACAGATAAACATGCTTAATAAAAAGTAGAACTTTTTACATATAAGTAGATCTCTTGATTACTAACAGTATTTGTTCTAAATGTGTGTGTATTTGTGTTTATATAAATTCATTTTTTCTATAAAAAACAAAATTGCAACAAATATATTTATATATTTAATTTTTGTTGAAATATTAAAATAAGAAGGCAAATTTTCTTATAATACAAGCTTTAATGCAAGTTATAAAATTGTATAATCTAACTTTTTAAAAGAAATGAATAATTAAACTTCATTTGAAATTCTCTATTTGAAAATTTTAAAAATTTATGTTAATTACAAAATGTTTATTTTCAAAATTTAAGATGCATCGTTTTTTGTAAATAACATAACTTAAAAATATTTTATCATATTTATTTAAGAAACATTGCCAGACATTTTTTCTACACATTCATATATATATATATATATATATATATATATATATATTTATATATACTTATATATATATATATATATATATATATCTATATATAAGTTATTAAAGGGTAATGTTATACTCTCATCCCTGCATAAATTTAGATCACTTTGGATATGTACAATACTTGTTTTTAACACAGGATAAAGATAAATTAAGGCTGCAATTTCTATAATAGTATAATATCCCTGTTCCATCAAAACTGGAGATTGCATTATATCATAATTGTATTTTTGTTTTTAGTCAGCTATCCAAATATCTATTTTTTACTTCCAGTTAAATGATTTGTTCTGTCCTGATTTAAACTTTAGGTCAAGATCATTGTCAGATGATTGTCCCATTCACTGCAATGCAGGCTCGATTTTGAACTGTATTATTCATAAATTATTTTAGTAAGAATAAGCTTTACTACTTTATTAAGTATGTATTAAAGAAGTTATCTCAAAATGCTTTGCAATAATTAATAATGTAGAAATATTAGCTTTGTCTGAACATATGTAACCCATTACTTTGTCTTCATTTGCTTAGCTAGCTTTCAAATGTTATAAGTCATAGACGTATATATGATTACTTTGGTAGTGAAAACTTTTGCTTAAAACAGATATTTTTTTTCTTTCACCATTCCTTCTTTACTGGATATTTTGCTGACTAGAGAAAATAAAACAAAGAAATTGCTTTGTTAATTATTTACACACAATTTTCATGCTATAAAAGTTATGTTCAAAAGAATTGCATGTGGTTCACATATATTTGATGTGAGAAAGTACTTAAAAACATGGCAAATTTGAATTTATTATATTTATATAATAAAATATTTGATTTTTTTATATTTATTTTCAGTTACAATTTAGAAATTATTAAATAAACATATGAAATATAGAAAACTGGAAAAAAAATTTTTTCAATTAATGTTAACATGGATATTACTAAAAAATATAACCAAAAGATGTCAAAAATTTTCAATACTTGGCTTTGAAAAACATTTGTAATCATCATCACAAACAAAATTGCTATACTCATAACGGAAATACTTTTCACAAGTTCACTAGCACTAACTTTTGGAATGTACATTATCTCTTATAAACAATTTATCAAGTATTAAATAACTTACAAAACACATGTTATAACCAAGCTAGTGGTTTAAATGTTATAACTTAACACTAGTTACATACAAATGCATAGCTAATTATGACTTTGAATCTGTCCACCTAATACATATAACACTATTTAAGTAAAGAGTTTGTAACTCACAGATCAGATATAATCTCTGCAGAATTAACATAATTTTAAATTTACAAGTGTTCTTGAATTTGTGGCATATTATTTTTTTTATAATTGTTGGTTTTACTTTACTTTATGAGCATGTTTCTTTATTAATTCATGAAATAAAAAATGCATGTAAGTGTATAAAAACTAAATTAAAATTTTAATATAGGTTTTATGCAATTTATTTGAATACTTTTTATTATATTAATTAATTGATTGCATTATTTTTTTTTAGAGTTTTTGAGATTTGAAGTAAATCTTCCAATTTTCCTAATGGAATATCTGGGTTTTTTTAATACATGCATTTTTCAGAACTATTACACTGCCACTCTTGATTTCCATTCTATGCCTTTTAATGATGTTTGATAGTTGGTATCAATAATAGGCATTAATGATACACAATTTCAGTCTCTTGTATTGTAAGTTTATTCAGGACTAAATAATAAATCATTCTTATATTATTTTCTTATAATTCAAAACCAACATGAAAATGGTTAAATGATAAAAATGATATTGAGTGATTTTATAAAAAGGACATTATTAAATAAGAGAAAGATTCATTTGTAGAAAATAGAGATTTAGCTCTATCAAAAATCTAAGTTCTTCTCATCTCATTAAAAGCAAGGATTAGGCTGCTGATTAAGTGTATTAACATGAGAAACTAAACCTCTTGATAAATTATCTAGTGGGTGGACTCTGTGATGTATTTTAACTATGACAATGGCAAAATATTAATCATTGATTACCATTCCATTAGAAATTAAATTTATAAACTAAACCCTTTCATAAGTGACAGATTTAATTGTTTTCACTGACTGTAAGTATCCAACGTTGTTTAATATTAATTAATTCATTATTATTTATCAGAATATAATAAATTTGACCTCATTTGATATATATTTTTGTTTACAAATGAAGAAAATTTTAAATAATCACATTTGATATTTGAAAATATTAAAAAATTATAATATAATCAAATCAATATATCTCTTTGTTCATCATTGCTGGAAAGAGTATTTTCATCTTCAGAAAACAAACAAAATATTTTTTATTTGACATTTGTTATTAAAATATGAATGAATGGATAAATATTAGAATCATATAAATTGCTCAAATTATGCTATAAAAGTTTACAATTTTTATTATTTTTAGTGTATTGCATTATGGATTGCACTGATTATATGTTAGCAAATAGCTTGTAAATGATCTCGGAGTAATTGTTATTATTGCCAAACTATAATGTTCTATTTTTAAAAGTAAAACATTTATATTCAAAATAAATAAGGAATTAGTTTCTATTTTTCATTTTTAATAATAATTACACATTTATTGTATAAAAATAATCATGAATTTTAATAAACTCGCAAATAATCAAGTTTTTTTTATTATTCAAACTATTTTCTCCCAGTGATATCATAAAAATTAGTGACATCAGAAACACACAATAGATATTTATCAAGGTATGGCTTAAGCATCTTTTATGTTGGTGAATTTTCACTTATCTTGACATCTATGGAATTTTTTGGAATTAAAATTTTAGAATAAAATATACGTGATATGAAACAACATTTTAAAATAAAAGTTATGAAAAGTCTTACTAAGTGGCTAAATATTTCAGATATGAATTACTTTGTATGAAATATTATAATGATTAAAAAACATTTTTTATGAAATAAAAAAGACTGTATTTTTGTAGAAGAGATGAGAGAAATGTATGTGTGACTTCACTGCACAATAGAATATGGAGAATCTTATGGAATTTAATACATTAATGTATAATCTTTTTTTTTATTTCAAAAAAAAAAAAAACTGGAATATTTGTAAATATATTATATTGATGTACAGTCAATTTATCAGTGCAAAAAGTAATTGCATTTTAATTTGTGAAAATATATTTAAATTTTGCTCTTCTAATTGTGGTAAATATCTTTGTGAAATTAGTATCAGAATGAGAGTGAGAAAAAAGAGTATGTACTAAGTGCTCGTAAGATTAAAACATTTCCCTTACTAATAGTTATCCAAAAGAATTTCTAAGACTCACTCTGTCTGGATTAAAATCTCAGATCATAAGCATAACATATAGATCATCTAACTATTATGTCAAAATTGAGGTACTTATATCATCACCAAATAATTAATTTTGTTTCGAAAATCTTAGTAATGAGGGAAACGAGGAATAGACGGATTTTAGTTTCTATTACAGAGTTTAATCCAATCAGTATGCGTAATGTAGTTCAAAATGGCATGTATTTATCTACTAATAAACATGTCCGCATATAAAATAATTAGAAATAAATTATCATTTGATTATTTATCATAGAGGCAAAACTCTCCATAGAGTAGCATCACTCACTACAAACCAAAGTAATCAACGGATGCAAGAAAGTTTGTGCATAAAATCCATATCTAGGGCCTATTCATCCAATATCCCTGTACTAGTTTCTAACTTTCATCAAACTTTCCTGCAACCATTGATTACTCTATCTTGCACTGAGTGGTGTTATTGTATGGAGAATTTCACCTCTATGTAAACAGCATCTGTAAGCATAAAGAATGGTTATCATGGGATATTAAGTGCTTTGATTACTTGTCATGTGATAAAATTTCTAGAAACATCTAGAAAATTATGTCTATTTTAGAATGTTTTTGTAAAAATGTAAAAGATGCTTTGCCAGAAGTGATGCTTAAAAAGATCATGATTGCAATAATGATCTTTTTTGTTATGTTCTACTGAAATAAGATTTTTTAAAAGTGGAGAAATAAGTGCTGCCATGTGGTGGTGCTCAGATGTTTTATTTTATTTTATTTACATCTCTATAAAAGCCTGATGCTTTATTTTAAAATTTATTAACATAATGCATATTTAAAGAAGTAGTAATGAAATGCAAGCTTAATCCAAAACTTCCATAAGAAAATATTATAAAGCAAAAAAGTAGCGGAAAATTAAATAAAGAAATGTTCATATCTTTCCAAATGTTAATATATTTCATCAGTGTCTCTCTCCTTTTGAGAATGGCTGTTTGAGATTCAGACTTTATTCACAGAGGGCAGTGCTGAAATATCTTAATCTAAGGAAGGGTGATTTGAAATATTTTCTAATTAAAACTTCCATAATTCGCTATTATTTTACAATAAATTAGATGTTAGGTATGCTATTTTTATACCATGAAAAATAGTAAGATATGACTGAGAAATACAATATAATTCAATGTTTTTCTTTTTTTACATTTCATTAAATTTACATTGTTTTTTTTTTTTTTTGTTTTATATGTATACTTTTATGCGCAGATTTGTTTTGTTTTTTTATTTAGAAGAATAATCAATGGGTGAATTATATATATTTATAATTTTCACATTATTATCCTTGGTTTTTAGGTAAGGTAGATTTGAATTAAATGATTTAATGTATTTTTAATGACTGCTAGTTGAAATTGGAATCTTCACTTAAGTGAAAGAATCATAGAATTCATATCATATATTCTCTTATACAGAATCATAATGAGTTTTTTTTAACACTATACACAAGTGAAAAATTGAGTGCTCTCATCTCCCTTTATTACCATCAGGCAGTAATTGAATGTTTAAAGTAATGAATCTTGCATGTAGTTGAAGTAAATTTGCACCCATATAATAGTACCCCTCCCCTCCAATATTTGTATCCCTAGATCTTTTACTTCCTTGCCTATTTTTTATCACTATAGATAATAACATGCGAAGCAATGTAAGTAGTTTTCCTTTCATTTTGTCAGGAATTTCTCTGCCAATGTCAGACATCTTATTTTTTCTTACCATTTCTGTATATATATATAAAATGGAAATAATTTTAATAATGTAAAAATACTCATGCTCTCAATCCAAGATTTATATACAAAAATAAGACGGCTGTTCTTATCCTTTCAAAGTCTCTATCATGTGGCTTGGATTAAGAGTTTCCTTATATTCAACAAAAACAATACTGGTTTAATATGACAATTCAGTGCATGTGTAGTGGTAGATTACCATCTGTTTAGAATTTCAGTTTGAAACTATGCTAGTAATAATCTTAGTCAATTACTTTATCCATTCAATAACTAGCTTTAAGTTACATATCAACATAGAAACCAAAAATCCAATTTTTGTACAAAAACTTAATCTATACTTATTTTCTTATGCATGACTTCACTATTTGCATTATTTCTGCTTGTAAATGTGTATTATCTATTAACAAGTGGTTTATATTTTTTATGCCTTCATAATGCAGGTTATAAAACAAATCACACAAAATATTGAATTCATGCATATAATTTTTTATTGCTAAACTCTTTCTGAGCTTTAAAAAGTAAAGCATATTTCTTACTATTATCAAAAAAATAACTTGTCTTGATAATTTTTTTTATTTATATATGCATATTTAAAGTTTTTATTCTCCATATTTGGCCTCCATTTCTGTAACCCTTTATTTTTCATTATGAAAATATTCTCCTGTTCTAGTTTTTACTATTATAATGATCAACAATCTTTTTCATCTCTTACTTAAATTCTAAGCCATAAAGGCGAAAGTCAGAAATTGGTCTGGAGATTTAAATGTATTGACATCTGATAATCACTAATTATTCAAGCTTAATATAGATGGCAGTAGTGTACTGATGAAGCTGTTTTAGTTCTCGTGCATTATAATAAATGTATAATTTGTTAGTATTATCAATAAGCTTCATAAAACATTCATTCCACTGATAGACTGATTTCAATTTTTTAGTATATCGTAGTATTTTTTCATCTATCCTTGTTGTTTCTTTTTTACTTAATGTATATATGCAACAAATAATATCTGTCTTCATTAAGCTTGTATGAACACTACGTTATCACTCATCCCAAAATGGTTTCCAAAAATTTGATCTTTATTCAGATAGAAGGAATGTCTACTATATATATAAATGTTAACGAGAAAGCAAATTTTTATATAGCTTTCTTTGTTTAAACCTGATTAATTAAAAAGCTTCGATTATGGTAATTTTTACATTTTTTGAAATTATAAATATTTCTTTTTTTATTTTTTTTGTAAAAATTAATTTATTGAAGTATTTTTAGAAACTATTCAATGCTATGTTATTTAAAATCATTAATGTCTGGTATTTATAACCCTTTTCTCGATTCTTATTGTTTTATTTATTGCTAAATTTAGAGTGCAAATTATAATTTTGAAAGGCAACATGTTTAGAATATTTTTAGTGTGATGAAAAATGGGTGGAGGGGAGTTTAAAAAGTTATTAAGAAAACGCTAATAAATTTACACTTGGGCTGACATTTGTGTCAAACGAGTGTCAGAATGTTTTATGAATTCTGATTGAAAAATTTAATTTGGAGATGAAGTTTTAAATACGGTAATAAACAGTTTGATTGCTTTTTGTTATTTAAATCCATTTATTTGAAACTTTAATTTCAACATATGTTAATAACTTTGAAAGAATTGAATATTAAAAATGTGATGTTATAAAAAAGATTATTTATTACAAAAAAAAAATGGCATGGTTAAGTTATTTGATTAATCGGTTCACGTTTGAATATTAAAAGTAACAAGTAGAGATTCATTTCAAGAAACATTCTAATATTGTACTAATCAACAATGAACAATTATTTAAGGCTAATTAATGTTGGTTGCTTATGGAACAAATGGGTGATCATCAGCATGGATAAAAACAAAACACAATTAGTAGTATCTTAATTGTTTACACTGTATAGTGCCATTTTATTTTAGGGATCTCTCAAGAATTAAATAATTCCTGGCTACAAGCTCAATATGTTGTTTGAATATCATAGGACATAACAAAGAATTAACTATGTGATTATTTTTTTATTGTATACTAAATGCAACATAGGTGATATTTTTTTTAAAACTGTGTACATGACAATATAAATAAATTTTTATTGAAACTAACATATCAATATTAGGAGAAGATCCAATTTATTAGTTAAAGATTAGAATTTTAATAAATTGAAGGTAAAAGAGGAAATGGATTATAGCTGTATGAAAAAATGAGACCATGTGCAAACATTTTGAGGCATCTTTCGTATATATATATATGGTGTTCCTTTTACCTTTAAAACTCCTGTATCTGCTAATTAGGTTGAGTATGCTTGAAATAGAAAAATAGAATATTCTAAATAAATATTATATTAATAATCATTGGGAATTGACAATTTATCAAAATCTAAGTTAAATATTGTATATGACTATTTTGTTAAAATATTTTTCTTAAAAATTACTTGAACTTTGAAGATTGCTAAAGTATTAAAATGAGTGAAATTAAATGTGATAATATGTTGGACTAATTTTATCATATATCCTTAAATGTTGAATGTTTAGACAGTTTTAAACTTTCAAATGCAAACAACTGTTAGTAATATTTCCAGTAAAAATTAATTTTATCTTGTAAAGTTAAATCATTGAATATATGAAAGAAGTTTGTGTTGACACTTGAGTATAATTGGTGATTTCCCTGTTTAATATTATGTCAAATTGGCAAGAAGGATTTAGAAAGTACATGTAAATTAATTAAATTTATTTTGGCAATTCAAATCTGACATTAGAAGACCAAGCAGTAATATAATTAGCAGTTGGAAAGTTTATCAATCCATTAATCATATTAGTATAATTATAATTAATTTATCATTCTTTAATTGACTTAGTGCATTTTGTTTTGAAATCATAATTTCCATCTTTTTCCTATTATACCTTTCTTGGGTTGTTTAATTTCCTCTTTATCAAATTCTTTCAATATTTCATTTTTCACTTTTTTTTTTTACTCTTTTAAAGGTATTCTATTTTCAGTTTATTTTGTTTTTATTTGAGTAGATCTTATATTATTCTGTACCAATTTCCCAAGCTTTCTTTCATTGCTGCTCTTCAAATAGTCATAATTATATTTTTTCTTAATGTCTTTTGCAAACTTTTTTTATTTTTTGTTTTTTACCATATATAATTATCTCCAACATATCTGTCTTTTTTTTTTTCTAAGAACATCCTGTGTGGTTTATCACAGTAGTTGAATGATTGATTTAAAGTTTAATGTTTCTATTCCAGGACTGATTCTTGTCTGTCTAATGTATATTAAAAAAAATATTCATATTGGACTAAGGGATCAATCTGTTAATAGAGTCCTTAAACATCATATGATCTCTAGAGCAATTAGTTTATTTATTTGATTATGCTCAATCCATTTTGTTTATTTTAGTTTCTTTTTTAATAAAGATTTTTTTTATTATACATTGTTTCCTCTATTTATCCATTCAGTTTTTCATTTTACTCCAAATCTAGATATAAAAAGCTTCCAGTCTATTCTCAGTAACACTTGAGTAAATTTCACAATGCTTGTTAAATAAAATGCTTTTACAAGTAAAAATATTTTGATTTTATTATCTGATTTAAAAATTTTAATTTTTTTTTGTTATATTATTAGTTTACAAAAGTCAGTCATCAACTGATTTTTATTTTTTTTTAATATTTTTTAAAAAATAGTAATTATTTTTGTATATATTTTATCTTTAGGTTATCTTGAGGCAATTCCAATTGTTCCTTTAACTGAAGACAGTGAAATTGCTATGAACGATATGCTCTTTCAAAAATTTTTAAAAAGTCTTGGTATTCGTGAACCAGTAGAATCACAGGTATAGTGTTTATATTTATTGCTTTTTAAGATTACTACTTAATTTATATTTGTTGTTTTCTTGTAAACTATTAATTTTTATATGCAAAATCAAAATACATAGTCTGTTATTTTGTTCTCATACTCATAACTTTAAATTAAATAACTTCAGATGTTAAAGGTAATCAATTTTACAACACACACAAAATGTATTAATAACGTAATACTATTTAGTGACTGTATATAATCTCAAATTTATGTTTAAAAATAAAAATTACAAATTTAGTTTATTTTGCAGCTTACATCCATTAAGAGTTTCCATTCTGAAAACGTTTTTCACCCTCATTTAAATGACTTTATTATTGTATAAATAAGGTTTTTTAAAAAAATACATGAACTTCCATCTATTGATCAAAAGTGTAACTAAAATTTAAAAAACATTATGTGAATATATTGTAAATTCTAGTGCCTATAGTGACAATCAGGGAATCCATAATATCTTGGGCATCACACCATGGGAAATAACAGTGTCACTATAAAATATTTCTATTGTATCAACATGGGAAATATTGAAAAAATATTTATATATAGAAATTAATAAACTATATTAAATGTTGTACATTTATATCAAATTTTCTTTCAAAATAAAATATACTTTTATTCCGAATCTTTTGTTGTCTTATTACTAAAAGAAAGAAAATTTTTTCACTCCCACATTTTTTTTTTCACTTAAAATAATTGCTCATCAACTATTTATATGTTCTTTAAATATTAATTAAATTTATACTTGTCAATTATATATATATATATTCATAGCATTTTTTCCAGGAGATTCCATGTAATAAAAATATATATTAGCTGAAAAGCTGATGTTTCAGTTCAATAACAAGTACTTTCCTCAGAGCTTCTTCTTTCTCAAATCATAAAAATGTGTGTGGTAAGATTTAAATTTTTTTTTTCTTTTGTTATTTTCTCATTCTTAAATTCTACTGGGTGAGAAGTTTCAAAAAATATTTTATCCTCTAATAGCTTTTTCCAAATATTGTTAATTTTCTTTAATTCACATTTTTCATTTATGCTGTATGCTCTTACACCTTTTAAAAATATCTATAGCTTCTCTTAGCAGTCTCAGATCATATTGTTCAATTTTTGTCTGAATATGTATTTTATTAAAATTGATGTTATGATTTGTTAATTTAATGTGTTAATAAATAGTTGATGAATTAGATTTTTTTCTAGCTGCTAAAATATATTCTTCTTTTTTTTATGTTTTTTCTATGGTTGGTCTGTCCAATATATGAATGTAAACAAATTCCACATGGAATTTCATATGCACCATGAGACTCCAAAGGAATTTTATCTTTAGGGCATGAAAATCATAGAATAAGCTTAATAAAGGAAGAACACATTTTGACAGAGAAAAATCTAATTCATCAGCCATTTATTCACACATTAAATTAACAAACCATGACATCAATTTTAATAAAACACATATTCTGACAAAAATTGAACAATATGACCAACCAGAGACTGCTAAGAGAAGCTAGAGATTTTTAAAAGACTTAAGTGAATAAATGAAAAGAATGAATTAAAGAAAATTAACAATATTTGGAAAAAGCTATTGAAGGATAAAATATTTTTTAAAACTGCTCAACCAGTAGAATTTAAGAATGCAGAGAACAATAACAAAAGAAAATAATAATGATTTTAAATCTCACCACACATATTCATATGATTTGAGAAAGAAGCTCTGAGAAAGTATTTATTATTATACTGAAATGTCAGCTATTATATATTTTTATTACACCAAAGCTCCCGGAAATAATACTATGAATTCATTTATCCGTGAGAATATTAGAATTAATATAATTGCAAAGATAGAATTAATATATATATATATTTAATTTACCAAGTATATTTTAAATAATAATTGAACTGCCCTTTAGCTGCCATGTTCAATAATTTTTTTACAGTAAAAAGATGGACCTATTTTAAATAATAATTGAACTTGCCCTCTAGCTGCCATGTTCTATAACATTATATTAATTATAATATACTCACGGATAAATGATGGTCCATCTTCTTGCTGTAAAAAGTTATTGAGCATGGCAGTTAAAGAGCAATACAATATTTAAAATAAAATTGACAAATTTCACATGACATATTTCTTCAATATTAAAATATTATTTATCATTTATATATATATATTAAAATAATTATAAAATATTATTTATATATATATATATATATATTAAAATAATTATTTCATTAGTTTCAAAATAGGTCCACAAAAGTTATTAATAGGATAGAGCAATTTTAGTAACATATTTTTTAATTAATTATATAAGCTTTAAAATAGTAATCTTAAAAACCTATATAGCATTCAATTAGATACACTTATATATAAAATTTCATATTTTTTTGAATTGTCCTGTACTTTACAGGCAAAAATGAGATGTGCAATTAAATCTATAAAGAAAGGAAAAACTCCAGAAAATTATGGAATTGTAATCAACATCAACTGATGAAGAAATAGAAGAAAAAAATGTCGGAAATATTATCAACTAAATGTCTAAATGATAAGGATGTACTACATGGTTGGAAGAATATACTAGTAATATTGATATTTAAGAAGATGAAGAAGATATTAGAAGTTATAGATTTATCAATCTTTTATTTCTTCTTTACAAATGTTGAGGACCAACTTTTAACTCCAATGTCATGTTATCCATAAAAATTGGTAAAAAATATCTGAAGAACATTTTTCTAAAAATCTCTTCACCAGATATATTACTGCTCTAAGATATCATCTTCATTAGTAATTTGAAAGATTTTAAATGAAATTTATGTATTAGTCTGAAACAGTTCTCCATGCATTGATAAAATGAAATAGCAATGTCTTAGTCAGATAAATTGTGCAATAGTATATGTCAAGAATGTCCATTTAAAATAAATGCCATAAAATCCGCCCCAATTTATGATGGACCCAAATCAAAACACAAACTGTGGGTTTTATTATTACTTTTAAAGTTTTAAATGCTGTTTAATAATAAGAAAAATATTCATATTACTTTCACTATTTAGTATTGTTTAGAATATTTGTTTTAAATGAATTGTAATGTTAGATTTAATTATTTTCATACGGTAAAATTGAATTACTTTTAAGCAATTTTTAAAACTAAATATGGAATGTTATAAATAATGATATGCAAATATAATTCTTTATTTTTGTAAAAGTGAAATGCAGTTCAATTACTTTTTTATTTTGATTGTATTTATTGTATAAAAAAATATAGGTTGCAAAGATATTACTCGTAAAGTTTAATTTTGAAACGAAGAGTAAAAAAAAAAAATGGCTATTTAAAATAAAGAAGTTTAAATTAAGTTCTATTTTAGTTACTTTAAAAGCTTTTAAAAAAATTGAATGTTATTATCTTTAAATAAATAAAAATTTAAAACACAATTGATATAAAAAAAAAATTAAAAGATAGCTAATATATTTCTGGTTTCCGAGTGTGTGCATATTTATATACATGGATAATAAAAAGATAGAATTATAATGGATATGTTTTTATCAAGTGAGTCTTTATAGTCATCTAATAGGGAAATTTCTATTGAAGAATGTTGTTTATTATAATACTGCATATTTTATACATGCAGTTTTGTTATTTTTATAGAGATATGATAAATCAATGTGGGTGAATTTTAAACTAGTACTCTGTTTGACACAGGGTGGCACTACTGTATGAAGAGTTTTGCCTTTGTTTAGAAATCAAGCATGTACATATAGCATTAGAAAATCATGTCTTAAGCAGATGACTATTTTTGGCATGTATGCTACTATATATGTGTATAAAATTGAATTTAATAAGTTAATTTCCATGTTTTAATGAATAATTAATAATATAAATTGTGACTAGAATATTCAGATTTATGGACCTATGGGGCTTAGTACAATGACGGAGTGTCATATTCTGAAATCTATATTCCTCAGAACAATTCCAGAGTAGATACTTGTGATGCTTAAAGTTCTTATGAACTTCCAAGCAATAACACTCTTCGATTTGTCTTATTCTTATCAGATCTATGGATGAATGATGTCAGTAATCTTATTTTACTATAACCAGTAAAGAGAAAACCTACCATCTTTAAAGTTAATGAAGGATTGGAATCTATTCAATGTATTACATTGTCAAAACTTTTCAATTATAATTATTCCTTAACACTTATAAAGATTTTAAGGTTTAATCAATAAAATATTGTCTCATTACATAAAGAAAATGTGTTTCATTTGGTCTACTAAAAGGAATATTTTATTACATAATATTGACTTTTTTTTATTAATTAATTCTTTTATAGAATACTTATTCATATAAATATGTTTGAATCTCATATTTTAATCCTAAATGTAGATTATTTCATATTAGGACTTCATTAGACACCAGACAGATAGCTATATTAAACAGGAAAGTTAATTGATTTAAGGATAAGTAAATGCAATAAGTTCATTATCCTAGATAGAACAGCAAATTAACTACTCACATTGTCTATTGAATTAATATATTATTATGAGTGCTAATTTGTATATCATTTTAATTATTATGCTTTATTGTTAATTTATATTTATGTTGTAAATAAATCGTTCTTGTTATTACATAAATTCTTTTGGACATTTATTAATATTTTGATTTATCTATTTTATGATAATTAATAGAAGCCTTTTGTAAATCCCAGCTTAGCAGAGATACTAAATCTTGTGGTAGATATTACTAGTTTGAGCTGTGAAAAGAGTTATATTTTGCAGGATAGGATGGTTATTAATAATAAATGGAAATGATTTGAATTCTATTTGTAGAGTTCCAGAGTCTACTTTAAGTATCTAACTGTAGAATGATAGTAGGATGAATTGAAAAACTGGAAGATTGAACTATGTAAACCCTACTGACCTTAAATGCTATAAACTTATATCCCATGGAAATGTTTTTGGTTCGGTTTATATTTCTATTGTCCATTGGTCATTACAATTATATGTATTATAATTATTAAGAATTTTATTCTCTGCTTGTAACCGTGTATTCTTGAATTTAGTTGAAAGCTGTGTGGTAAATAAGAGGTTAATATATAAAGGCATTTATAGAAGTTTTGTTAATTTACAGATTTATGTTATATTTTGATATTCTGCCATTCTAACTATTAATTAAACAGAATTTAAATATAAAATTTAGTAAAATTTATATTTATACTATCTTTACATATATATCGTAGTGTATGTGCTGACATGAATATTATTACAGATATAAGATATCAGTTATTATTTTAGATTTTTTCTTGTGTATAAAAATAGGGGAAAGACCACTTATGCAGAGAAAAATCAATAGATGGATTGTCCTGATCAGTAGTATGTGTATTCTTTGTACATAAAATTGTTTGCTAACATTTTAACATCTTATCATTTTATTCTGAAGAAAGATTCTGTGTCATTATTGAAACATCAATAAGCAGTTTTTATATACTGTGTGTAGTTGTGGTAATAATTAGAACTATTTACCTACTGAGCTTTCATTCTTTCCAAATGGTGTTAATATCAAAGTGACAGCCTCTTTATGAATCTGCCCAGCACACATAAAATGTCTCTTTGTGCATGTTCTTTTATATCTTATGGAGATGGAAATGTGATAAATCATATTATTCTGAACCAAATTTCCAATCAAACACAGCATTCTTTAGTATAACTGGACATTAAACTTCACAAAGTAAAAATAATTTCTATTTTTTTATACCATTATGAATTAATTATATAATGTCAAATATATAATAATTAATAAATACTATCTATTCATTATGTAAATTAATTCTTAATGGTTTAAAAATGAGAATTTTTTTTTTATGATTTGATAAGACAAATATTCATCCATGTTAAAAGATGCTATGTTTATGTTTGGATTGAGATTTTGTCTGAATAATAGTATTTTTCATATTTACCACCTCTATAAAATTTGAGGAAACATATGTAAATGGCCATTTTCTATGTGCTTGTAAATTTGTACAAGAAGATGCCTCATTGGTAATATAATAACATTTACAAAAATTGCCATTTCAATGTTTACATATAGTTTGAATCACTGTATTTATTAATTATTACATAGTCAGCCTTATATTAATAATTCTGTTTAAACATGATAGAATCTATCTGTCTTGTGAAGTTTAGTGTTTAGACATATTAATAAGAGCTTTGTTGACATGGTAATTTATTTAAATTTAGGCCTGAAAAATATCACTTATCAGATTTTCTCTCTCTGTAAAATGTGAAGGTGCTTAGGTAAATGACATTTTTTGTGAATTTGATAAAGAGATTGGTGTATTGATATTAACCAGATTTGAAAAATTTGTTGTTTATGCTACACATATATATATATATATAGTTGAAGACTGGTGCTGCATTTGTGTTATATATCTATATCTGTCTATCTATCTATCTATCTATCTATCTATCTATCTATCTATCTATCTATATATATATATTAATAGATGGGAATGAAAAGTAATAATTGATCTATTCTGAGGACAAGGAGGCCAAAACTCCTCTCTTTATTTAAATTAACTATAGGCTTAAGAATTGTAATATTTTTCCATTTGAAGTTGAGAATTAAATTAGATTTTTAAAAAATCAATAAATCCGTACCTTAGTTTTACTAAATACCATTTATTAATAAAATTAAACATAATATTGTAGAGTTTTGAGTAAAAACTTTTAAGCAAATTTACTATTTTGGAGTTAAATAATAATTTTAGTCTATAAATTATAAACCCAATGTATATCTACTAATCTAATAATTATAATTATTTTAATTTCAATCTTAGTATTATTTATTATTGCATTAGGTTAAAAAGATAAATTTCACTCCACTTTTATTTTATTTTTCATAGTATTTTAAACTTAATTTTTATTTTATTTAGATAAAATAATAACAATGCTAACAATGTGCACTTATTTGACAAATATTAATATATTTATTTGATATATTGTATTAAATTTGGAATTTTTTTTCTTGCAATTTTACTTGCACTTCTTCATCATCATCATAATAGAATTCGTTTTATGCATTCAGTATAAACCTATGTTATCTCTCTGCAGGTTATCAGAAAAGATTATAGCATAGGTTATTTGCATTTGAGAGATATATTTATTACTAGAGTATTCTGAAATGCAAAAAGGAAAAATAATAAAAACACTGCAAATCTGCATTTTTATATCTGTATAATAAAATATGTAAATTTTAATTTATTTTCAGTTACAATTTAGAAATTATTAAATAAGAATTTTTTTAAATAAAATAATATATTTAAACACGTGGATATAGTTAAAAAATACAACCAGAATCTTCAATTGGTGGCTATGCAAATGTTTGTAACAATCATCATGAACAATATTATTATGCCCAAGCCATAAATACTTTTCACAACTATACCATACTGTGTTTATGGTATCTCTCAGATATAGTTTAAAGCCAATAAACATCACATACGTTTAATGAGTTTTGCCTGTTTTAATACCAGATATAGTTTACTATTAAATATCACACACTTTTATGAAAGAGGTGTCATAATGTAATTAATGGCTTAAATGTTATGGGTTAACATTAATCATGCACAGACATGCATCTAATCATTAAGTAGATTTTACACATCCAGTAAATATCCTAATATTTAAGAAGTGTTTGTACATCTCTAATCATCAGAAACCTCTTCAGTGATTAATATCAATTTTTACCTTTTTATTTTTTCTTACAATTTCTTCTGACAATTTAAAATATAATCAATAATTGTGCTAGATCTTTGCAGAATAAACTGTAGATAAAATTATATATTTGTGCACATAATATGTTTAGTGCAGTTGAAACTATAATGTGACAAAGTTTTTTTTTATATTCTTCTCAGTTTTTTTTAGACTCATAGAATAACTGTTCTTAAATAAGAGATTATTCTTTTATTCTGGCTTTTAATAAAGAATATTTGATATATTTTTAACTTTTAGCATGAAATAACAAAATTAATATTTTGTTTAAGGCAATTATGTAATCAGCATAATATTTCAATAGAAATTAGTAAAGAATAATAATCAGAGAGATATTTTATTTCTTTCCACTCCTATACATTATGAAATCTTATTAAATGAAATAAAAACATTCGACATCCAGTAAAGTTAAATCAAATGATATTTATATTCATAATATAAAATAATAGTAAGTAAAGTTATGAAAATGGAATTCAGACATGCTTGTGAAAGATGTACTATTTCAGTATATTATTATTTATTTACTTATTCAAATGAAATATATTTATACAAAATTTAACTCTTATTTTATTAAACACTAATGGGAAATATTGTCGTTAACAATTTAAATTATTGCAATTTCTTTGAATTTTAAATGTAGTTCAAAATAAACTAAAAAATAATACATGCACGCACACACAAAAAAAATCAAAATAATTGTGTAATAGCAATATATTAATGATATATTATAAAAATATTGATAATATCAAATTATATATATATTATTACATACACTGTGTATATATATCTAGTTAATTTACAATGCCATAATTAAATATATAGTAAGAGAGAATTAATTGGATTACAGTTAGCCAGTTAAGCTAATATCTTTTTAGGCTTAATTATAATAAAAAAATAATTTGAATTTTTTTTATATACCTTCAGATATAAAGAGCTGTTATTTTGACCATTTGTTAGCTATTGTGTGTGTGTGTATATATATATATCTTAAAAGGGAAAGTAGAAATGAATACAAAGTTAGTACAGCCTTAGTAAATATTACTTAATATAATAATGTGCGTTTAATAAAATTTATAATTACAACTTTATATAATTATTTATAAAACTTGGAACAACAACAATTTTGATTCACTAATAACATAGTTGATATTTTTAAAAATATTGCATATTACTTAAATATAAAGAGCATAGATAATTTAATATAAACATCTTTTTTTAATGCATATAATTATGACTCTACTGATTTTAATAAAAATATTCTTGGATAAAACAAAATTATTATTTTTTATTATAAACTGTGATTCTAGATTTAATCCTACAATCTTTTTTTTTAATTAGTTAAAGGATTAAGAATTTTTTTCTACTAATTGTTTTTAAAGAATGTGAATTGAAAAACAGGATAATGTAATTAAATCATTAATCAAAGTGGACAATGGATTGCTTAGTTATCATATTTTTGAATTCCACTATATGTTATAAATTATGGGTTTTGATTAGAAATTAGTTATTAAATTAGATTATTAGATTTGGAGAGAATGCAGAAAGGGAACTATTGGTTCTACTATCAGGACAAGTTGGAATTTCCAGAAAATCAGGGGAGCAGTTTTTCTGTGTCTCATAGCACAATATGGCTGCAGTTCATCAAATTATAAAAGCTGAATGGAGTTGAGAAACTATCTATATTTCAGACTTGGTAATAGGAAGTCAGCCTATTAATCTTGAGGCTGCAGTGCTATGTTTAAATATGTATGGAAACATATCTATTAAGAAAATCTATCTCACTCATATATATATATATTGCAGTATTTTTTAAATATAGTGTTGAAAAATGAAAAAGAAATATTCCATGGAGTTATATCCTCTCCATTTGTATTTTTTTTTAATTAAAGAGGAAATTTTTTTTTTAGAATGACTGATCGTCATTAAAGTTACTTGCTACAAAAAATCTTAATTGTTTGCAAGAACAGGACAAAAGTTAAAAAACAAAGGAACTTTCAAAGAAGTAATGTGTGTGTGTGTGTGTTTTTTTTTTTTTAGTTTAGTATAACATTTTAAAAGAAATTATTTTTTATTGGATAAAAGTATTTAGAATATGCATGTAAGTGTGTGCTTTACATATATATAAGACTTTACTGTATTTATGTCTTGTCAAATTGGAATAATACTAATGTATTGATTTAATTTTATTTTCAATAAATGAAATATTATTGGGATATTATAACATGCAGTATGGTCACTTTTCTAAACATTTACATGTATATATTTATACTCATTCACTATTTATTATTAAAATAGAGTAATATTTATTGTCTTATAGATGATTGGAATATTTAGTTTTATCATGTAGGTATGTGTGTATGCTTTCATATATGTGCTATATAAATTATTTATATGTCTTTGAAAATTTGATTGTTTGATTTGTCAATTTATGGAAATAATATCTATTTGTGTAGAGTTAAAATCAGAAATATGTATTATAGAGTACTTAACAGATCTTTAATTTTTTATCATTATTCTTAATTAATAAATATATTAGTTATTATTTTGAGTTATTCCAGTGAAGCTATTTAATACTGGAATAGATGTAGTTTTTTATATGTATATTTGCTCTTGTTCACAATTACAGTAATCAGAGTCCTTGTAACCCCAAACTAATTTTGACAATAATGATCCTTGTAATATATATATATATATATATATACAATAGGGCACAATATATATGTGGTTATATGTTTGTGTGAACATCCATATGGCCAGAACATTGATAATAATCAGCACTGATATAATGATTATAGTATTTTTGATTGTTATTATTGGAATTATTTTGGCACTTAAGTATGTGCATGTAGATGAAATATTGATGAATATATTTATATTACAAGTTTTGTTAGAAAATGATTCATTTAAGATTTTATAGTGTACCTCTTTTAAATCCATTTACAAAAGATAACTTAATTATTATTGCTGTTGATGTTATAAATTATTACATATTTATAACTTAGATATTTTTATAATGGCTTCACATTCTGATTCTCTGCTCATTTTTTATAACCATAAGAACAGTGATGCTTTTGCTGGGGTTGATGATTATCTATCCTTCCCATAAACATCCACATACACATTTCTATATAATGTAATAAATGCATATATATATATATATATAACTCATATGTAAAGAAAATTAGTTTAGTTCAATATATTAATTTAGTATATAAATTCTTCCCTCAGCTATAAGCAAATAACATTCAACAAGAATCAAATAAAGAATGAATCCACATATTCTTTAAGCTTTTGATACATATAAGCTTACTCTTATCAACACTGATTAAAATTCAGAATGAAATCAATATATCAGATAAATGAATTCATACTATTAATAAATATCAAAACAATAATCAGTTATACAAGGATGGTTATTGAATTTCATTTTTTAGTAATCTTGTTTTAATAATCAAGCAGATATTAATAAATTTGAAGCATAAAATTAGCATAGTTCATTATATATGTATTCAATGGAATAACCCCCCCCCCCTAAACTATGAATAAATTCACTTTGGGTTTCCATCATTGTTGGTGAGGGTAACCTTATAAATATCGAAAGCCTACTAAATAGCTGGGTCTATTCTATTCTTGGTCGTATGACAGTAGTATTATTTATTTATAGCCTGGGGGAAGGATATTCATTCCTATTAATTCCTTATATATACATATTAAACTATAAATAAACTGTAAATAATAAAACATATGTGTATGAATATGTTAAACAAATAATGCTATAAAATATTAATAATTGATTGCCATGAGTGGTACATTTGGCTGTTAATATTTTAATCTATGATTACTTTGTTTAACACATTAATATACATTGGTTTTGTTAAATATCTAGGCAACTGAAATAATATACATACTGATGATGGTGATGTGACTCACATTAAATTTATGATGCAGCAAGAAGAATGTAACCAGTGTCAGTAATCAAGTATTGCTATATGATACTCTGTGGCCTAGTTAATCCAATCGGTTTCCAAACAGAGAACTTAACATATTGAAAATAATATGATTATATATAATTAAGAGATAGCATTTTAATATGTACTTGCTATCTTTTAATATATTTTATTATATAATTATTTTTTAAAAAATATATAAACAAACAAAACATTGTTATATGTGTATTCTAGTGGTGCTTTTTTTAAAATATATATATATATATATATATATATATATATATATATATATATATATATATATATATATATATATATATATATATATATATATATATATATATATAAACTAACAAAACATTGTTATATGTGTATTTTAGTGGTTATGATTGATATAGTAAGATTGTATTGAAGTGTTAAACTTATATAAAAAAAAGTTTAAATAATAGTTATTTTTTGAATGTACATGTATGTATGTGCATGGGTGAGATGCATTTAAAAACATTTTATTTGGGGCAAATAAATAAATAAAACTTAAAACAAATTTGAATTGAATACTTTATTCCATGTAAGATTACTTAAATTTTTAAAGCAATAGAGATTGAATTTTTTTAAAATTAATGTGATTATATTTGTAGATATAATAAAACAAGGCTACAAATCTAGATAATATTAGTAATTAAAAGATAAGAAAAATTGTTCAATTTATTCTGTAGTTTTTAATTATTAATGTATTGTATGTTTTAATTTTAAAAAATGAAAAAAGAATTGATAAAGGAAAAATTAAAAGAAAGACATGTCACATTATTTCATTAGTCTGGACTAGGGATTAAAAATAAATAAAATGAGTGCAGCTTGGATTCTTGGAAAGAACAGAAGAAACTTGTTACTTTACGAACTCTATCATGACTGAAAAATATATCACTTTTTGGAAAATTATGTTGCTGTAATTGATTAAATATAAAATGCTCTTGATAGAAATGGAACCTTTTAGTTATAGATAATAACTCTTATTTGTTAATACAGTTACACAAAATGCAGTGCTAATTAATTAGAACATGCCAACTGGCCATAAATCATGTAGCTGTCTTCTGAAAACTACCTGGGCTCGAATTTAATGGCATAACTTTGGATTAACTAAAACACTTATGAAAAATATATGTGCTTTTAAAAAACAAACAGAACACTTAACTTGAATAAACTGGAAAAAGAAATATCAGAAGTTTTCAGTCCATACTGATCAATAATGGAAGTTCTAAAAATAAAAGTGTCATGGTAAAATTATTCATTTTGAAACTTTAAAAAAACAATTTATAGAAAAAACGTTAGTAAATCACTGCAGTTTGATTACTTTGTTAGAATGCTACGTTACTTTTATCTATTCATTTTTTTATATGCATAGCTAGTATTAATATTCTAAAATAATTATTTTTAACTTTGTATGCTTATACATGTATTAGTTAATTATAAGTGTTAAATAAATTATTAGTTTTCAAAATTCAAGTTGTCTCTGCAATTTTATCTATCAATTTGCTTTTCAATTGTTCACAGTAGCACTTATCAGATTCGTGTTTATCTTAGCAAAAAAAGAATATTAGAGAAAATGTTTAATCACTGAGAAAATGCTGAATATTATCATGAGTTCAGGGATTATAGTATTTGAAAATAGTCCATTCAGCATGGCATCCGAGTAAAGGCTGAAAATGCGTGCCTTTTTATTTAAATTCATTTATTTCTGAGTGGTAAAACTATTTCAAATCACTACTGTTGATTTTGGGAAGATGATTGAGAAATATAGTCTCTTTTAGATTCAATTGTCTCCATTATTATTTACTTTATATATGATTCTATAAAAGTTGTATTAATTAGTTAGATTTAAAGATAGTCCCTTCGAGTTACCAGTACAATATGCAGAGAGAGAGAAGAGACAATGCAAAAATTATGAAATATATACTTTACAGTATTAGATATATAGATATATTAAACAGGCCCAAAGTATATATATATATATATATATATATATAGAGAGAGAGAGAG